>CM054114.1:164662392-165304892 GCA_028673005.1 Tanypteryx hageni | reverse complement strand
CATGCGAGATATATTTTAATTTATGTTCAAATGAGTTCTTTTCTAAATTCTGCACGAAGAGGGGTTTGTTTTAACGTTAATTAAATTTAGATTAAATTTACTGATATCGATTTTTAAATTAAGTGAAACAATTGGGGGTGAATATTTTTAATGTACATACATATTTCCTAGTTACAGATTATATTTACAGAAATCCAAATTCTGCTACATATTTTAATAAAAACAATTTTTTGGTATTTTTTTATCCTGATAAACCATTGCTGTAACTTTATCTGCCTTATGCCATTGTTAAAACCAAAATATGTCTAGTTTAAACAAATTTGGAAAGGGTACATTGTATTACAATATGCGCGTTTCGTGCGATGGAGTATTTGAAACTATACGATATAATTTTAGCGAACACACATCCATAAATGAGCAAAACACCCGATTATATCTGTTTATCAAAAATGTCTTCTCACCCCTTAGTTGGTGCATCAATAAACATATTACGTAACTTTAATGATTAATGTTGCAAAACGATATATCAGAAATGATGCCAGGGAAATATTCAATTTTTATTTACCGATTTATTTTCTAATCAGTTTTCATCGACCAGATAATCAAAAATTATTTAAAACATAACTCACTTGAGTGCAGTAGTTGTAATATTTACGTTTACGTTCATTTCTTCGCCGTAGATAATTCATTTCCTACTATTTACAAAATCTCTCAAGCACGGGTAAGGAATTAAATGTATTTTCTAATTATAGCAGATCTTAATTACTTCAGTAACCAATAAGACTATTTAAAAATTAAATTTTGGAGCCCTATGGTTAAGTGCAATAAAAAATGAAAAAGGAGAAACCTTATAAATATAAAAAATGAAAAAATAAGTTTTAGGGAAAATTACTCCACGCCAGGGACCCTTGTTTAAACGCGCACGAATCACGCAAGCAAATAAATCAAAATTGTACTTTTTTTTAAAGAATGCCTAGATACGTATTTTGGGATCAATGATTCCATCCTCAGTATGCCGATCGTAAGACTATTTATTCTGACAACAATTAGGTAGCTACGCATGAATTTTTCTAATTGTAAGTTCAAAGCGAACTACGACTTTCTTGCTCGATTTTATTGATAACGGCTACTCCTACGATAGAATCGTATACGAAAATAAGTACTCTACGTTACTAGTTCTACAAGTTTTTTTGAAAACTATTTTGATATAACAAAAAACTTACGAGATATAACTGAAAGTTCATATTTTGTCACCAGTAATGTGGTACCCCTGATTGGCTTGCGTGATTAATTTATGTGATTTTCTTATTGCCTTGGACTGTAAGCACTTAATATCAAAGTTTATAAAAGTCCGCTCCGTAGAAGCCGAGAACGAACATGCGGACGGACGGACGGACAAACCGAAGCTAATGGGCGCTTATGCTGGAAGCGAAACGCGCCTAAAAGTTACTCAAGGGTTTTAAATCACGTGTCAAATTAATGGATTCAACAATCATATCTATTATATATACTACTAGTAGTGGAAGGTGCTTGCATCCTGCAAGCATTTCATCTTACCTTGAAATCACATTAACTTTTCAGAGAGGCATTTCATTATTAGAAATATTGTTTTAATTCAAAAGATTTCACGCCTGCACTGATTTTCTTTCTTTACTTATGGATAGGGTATGGATTTTTCGGGTAAAAAAATTTCATTCGGAGGTTAAATATCGGGTTTTTTATTTTCCTTTTCATTCTTGTTAAAATCGGGTATAAATAACAGATTTTTCGAGGTTTTAAAAGAAGTTCAATCTCGGGTAATTTTCGGGTTTTATTATTTTGTAATTCGGATAAAATGATTTTTAAATAAAAACCTTGTTTAAAAATTGAAAAGTTTTATAGACAATCAAAACTTTTTACTATACCTCAAGTACGGTTGAGAGTGTGATATCTTGTGTCAAACGTCTCCAGGTGGAGAGGAACCTCTCGCAAGCTGCACAAATATGTTGCTTCCCGCTCAACTTCTTTTGAAAACACACCAGATATTAGTGAAATCATTTTTATTTCGTATTGTTTTCAACTAACAGACACTTGGGCTCTATCTATCCTATCAAAGATCTAACAGCGACTACCTAAGGCGCGTTCATGACTATTCGTAGCGCGAATAAACCTAGAGATTAAGATTGTGTTACTAAGTAAGTTTACAAATAAATTGTTCACAAAAAGAATAAACAGACTGATCTCTGACTGCACTCAAGTGCTGAGGAGCGTGCAAGCGCCAGAATAGAAATTTTGTGACCAAATCTAAAAAAAATTGCGTTTAAAGAAAACTAATAATTTCGGGTTTTACCCGACATTTAAAAAAGGCAATCGGAGAGTAAGAATCTGGTAAAAATCGGGTAAAACCCGAAAAATCCATACCCTACTTATGGAAAAATATTGTAGTAAAACAATCCCTAAAATTTGCAAAATTAAGAATATTGTACTTTTTCCATTGTGGGGTACTAATGTCTCGTGTTGGAGTCGAACCTAAGACTTTTTCCGAGATTTTTTTTCGTAATCGTCTTAAAATATGTGAATCAATCATTTCTGCCAAATATATATCACAGATGAATCTTGTTCCATTATTGAGTTATTCGCATTTTTATAGCGTGACAGAGGGAGCCACAAAGGGACAGAAGTAGCCTTTTATTATTGTTAGATTTTGAATAACAATACCAGTAAATAACAACGTATTATTTATCGTTTTGGAACATTGCATTGCTAATAAACAGGATTTCCTGAAGTATTAGACAAACTCGACAAAAATAGAAATAATAAAACACGCGATTATACTTTTTATCGCCAAATGGATTTCAAAGTCCGGGGACCGATTTTTTTCGTAAGTTTGACTTTAAAATATTCACGTGACAAATAAGACCCACAATATCAGCATTTGCATGTGATAACGTATGGTTAAGCTCAATTTGAGTATATCTTCAAATGTGTTTCCACCGGTTGCATCCCTGGAGCTTGCAATTCCTGCCCAAGGTTTTTAATGTTTTTGAGATTAATGACCACATAATATTATGCAGTTTCTTCCACTGGAACCTGATCCGAGTGAAATAACGATATTTTAAAAGTGATTCTATCGATTGATTATTATGATTATTTATAAATAAACGGCGCAATATACATTGCACAAACTTTCTCATGTACGTTTGATCTCACTACACTTTTTGCCCCGAAATTAACTCTCCCCTCTGACGCGTGCGCTGAGCGTCTTGTACAGAAATAATGCCACTGGACGATATATAGTAACTTTTTTGGGACCTTGGGCCTTAGTTATAATTATTTGTGACACCAGGCTCTACGGTTGGATGTATTTTAAACGAAATCCTAAGAGCCATTTTTGAGTAAATCGAATTTTGTTTCAAAATATCCAAGAATAAAGTACCCTAAATTGTTGCGCAATATCATTTGGCTTATCAGAATGTCTTTTATGGATGATATTACCCATAAATATGATATATCATTCGAATTAGTTTAATCGTAAGGCTGTAGTAAGAGTTTCATCAGACTCTACAATTGATATGATTTTAATCCAATTCTCCAGAGCTATTTTTGAGTAAATCCAATTTTTCTAAAAATCGCCAAGAATAAACTACCCTTTATTTTTGTGCAATATCATTTTTATGAAAAAATGGTCTGCAAAAGATCATATATTGCACAAATACGAAATATCATTCGATTTTATGTACGCGTTTGGACCCTAGATCGGTGAACAGACCGACAGACAGGCAGACGGCATGGCGAAAACCACTTTTATGGACTCATGGACACCTAAAACGTGTATTTCCATCAAATCTCGAAGTCCAATTTTTTCACGATAACAATACTTTCTCAATGTACTACCTATATGAGAAAATAAAAATATACTATGTATATGAGAAAGTAAAAGTACAGTTGCCAAATTTATCGATCAAGGATACAAGAAAAATTTATTTATTTGGGCAAAATTTGGGGAGACAATAAATATTTCACACCATTAAGCACTACAATAAAAATTAACCTGGATTCATTACTTGGATTTATTCTCAAATCTTCCTCAATATTTTTTGTCTTGACTTAAAAACCCGAGCAACGCCAGTTAATTTCAGCTAGTAAATTAATATTTCTCTTTTTTATGCCATAAAAATTTCATAACATTCGAAATAATCTTCAGTTCGATTGGATTTTCGGTTTTATAATAAAAAAACACATTTTTGCTTCTTGATCTAATTCTGGACGCCGAACGAGTTACCGCAAACATTATTACCAATCAGTATATAATCTCAGTGCGTTTAACACCACTTCTCTTTGATCAAAATATAGTACATTTTATATTCTCAAGAGGAAGCTTGAAGGATTACCAGTAGAGCTTGGTGTTCTTTAGAACTCGAAAATGTTTTTTTTTACGCCGCCGAGTTCTAAGCGGCAACTTTTAGAACTTTAATTGCCGACATCACCTGGATAGCAAGTCTCAGCTTTCCTTTGTCGGATTTTACAACTCAATTAACACTTTCTCCTTCCCCTATCTCTCTCTTTCTCTCTTTGCGATTTATCTATTTTTCGGCGTTTACTATCTCTCTGATTGTGAGTGAAATGTAAAATTAAAAAGAAATGCCCCACGAGCATAACTGCCTCGAAAGAGGAAACAAAGGAACAGCACGCGACGCAAAATTTCATTCCAAAAAAGAAATAATATATATCTATACATAATTCGGAGTTTTTAAAGTAATGATCCAGCACAAGTTCTTATCGTATGGCAAAAGTCGCTTCCTACGCTCGCATCTCGTTGATTCCGCTCGTTGGATGAAGTGCATCAAGACCGACCGGTTTGTAATCAATATCCAAATCGGTTTCTGTCTAGGTGTAAGTTTCTATCATGAGTCGACAAATATAAAACAGGTTCTTTCGAAAGATTTACGTTTTCGTCGGAGATCTAATGTACGAAGAAAAATAGCGGGCGTGTCCCCTATGGGAACCCAGGAGAATGGTCCGTCAGGATAATGGCTTCCCTCCAAACTCCCCATCTCCTCCCACCCCCGCACTCTCCCTCGCTCACTATAGAGAGAAAGAGATGTGAGCCTTCAAAATCTCAAAGCCGCTCCATCTTTACGGAAACTTTTTGCTATCCCGTTTTCGCTTTCACGCAAGTCTTTCATCTCCTTGGTTACGAAACGGTGGGTGGATAGGTGCTAAAAATCATTGGCCATCGGTACATTAAAATATTAAACGTGCTACTTTCTTATTTATCGAGGAAGTCACCTATCTTCCTAAACTTTTGAAACTGACCGGTTATTCATTGCACTTCCTCTTGGATACCCATTGTGCAAGAGGTCGTTAAAAATAAGAATAAATTGTTGTGTCGCCCCTCTGTTCATACGATACCGAAATAAGTTTCTCAAGAGAGCTTCCCGTTCGTGGGATAACAATATAAAATGTTATGCGCCATCTTGAACGGTAATGCAAAAGAAATTAAAATTATTTCGAACGTAAGTTCGCAAGAAGAGTTTGGAAATTACATCGAAATTTGAAACTGCAGCATAATAAGTTTTCTCATATTTTTTTAAAACAAAAAAATACCAAGATCGTCTTACGACTGGTATCAAAATGATAATTGAGGAGCTCCAATAGACAATTGTATGAATTCATAAAAGGATTTATTTATCGTTTCGAAGCGCTTATTTCAGCGCCAGAATACTAAACTTGTTTGGGAGGAATAATTTCGGCAAATACTTTTTGTTAAAATGCATACCTTTGATATAAAATATGATCTCGGGATAATATAATATTTATTTTTAATCAGTTTACTGAATTAAACATTAGCGTGAAAGTTTATCATGGTATGAAACCTCTCTCCTGTGTTATGTATATGACAGAATAATTCTTATTAAACGCATGTTGGCGGAGCCAAAAACACCCGGAAGTAAACTTAATGTATCCGTTGTTTCTTTCTCTCTGCAGCAAATTTCACGATTTTTGACGTTATTTAATCGTCATAAATAAAGAATTCCTATACCGCAGAATATAAATCGCATTTCCGCTAACTTCCTCGGCATTTCCAAGCAAGTGATAGTTCGCGCCTTGAATAATTACGTTCGATGACGCGGCGACAGAATGCTACGAAATGATAATGTCGTGGAAGACATTGGCCTCTTTTAAGCTATGCTATCGAATTCCATACCAATTGAAAGACTTTGATCCACATCTGCCTGGATGTTACTACAGAAAACACGATAGGATAGTGGTCAAAGCATTGGACGTGTGCTAGGCGTAATTAATGGAAATCGCCGACTTAATGGTGGAAGTAGCCACATATTAAATTAAACGCCGTCTGCTGAGGGAATACTAATGCATAATGAACGTGTTTTCCAAAGCAAGTAAAAGCTCAATGTGAGAAGTTGAGACAGCTGCAAATTGAGCCATTCTATTCTTTCGACTTGCCTCCCAATGAAACAATTGCAAATTATAAGGTTACAGAAAACAGATTCCTGATATAACAGAAATAATAATATGATTCACGTTTTAAGGCTGTAAAATCGGCACTTTGTTTTATGATACCAGAAAATAAACATTCTTTCGTTAAAGTATAACGAAGGTAAGCAATCATAATTTTAAAATCATGGCGCCCTCAAAGTAATTCGTGAATAATATTATCTCAATTGAACGTTATAACAAATTTAAATTAACGTTGACTGCTAGGATAAATATTCTTATTTCGACGTAAAAATAAGCTAAGCTCTCTAATTTAATTATTCATTTATTTATGAGAATAGAATATTAACCGCAAAATCAGCCCTCGTGAATTTTGCCGAAACGTGTTACGTAGATATACCAGGTGCAAACTTTATGCAATGAAGAATTTTAAGGAATGTCGAAGCCAATCCATCGCTCCGTTTCAGAGACAGCTAAAAAAATCGCGGGCCCCGGTGCAAAGTGTGCGCGCAAGGTCTCTTACGTGTCAAAATTTATATGATAGTAAATTTTATTAAATAAAACAACCTCTCGCACTACGAAAGTATTCGACATTTTTTCCCATTTTTTTTAAGTATGCACTTTAAAAGTAAAAAAAATATATTTTAGAGGGCGTGGGGCTCTGTGTAGTACCGTTGGCACCGCTACCAAGCCGGCCCTGTCCCCTTTCTAACTCCGCTGTAATGATTTCATAGCAAATACTAGCTGGAGGTGATAGAATGTTTAAATTTCTATCCGATAGTTTTGTTCGAAAAGGCAAGGTTAAGTAAAAAATCCTTCTTAGATAATAATATGTCCTCCGAATAAGGAAAATTTAAGAATAGAAATTTGGAGTCGTTGTAGGAAAAGGGGCTCGGCATATATGTACAGCACTACTCCGAAATGCGCGACCCCTATATACGCAGAATCGTTATTACGCGACACGCTTGATAAAATATTTATTTTTATATGGAATGACATTAAATTAAAAATTGCAAATAACATAAAAATCAAAAGTAGCGCCAAATTCTCCAGCCAATCAGCAGCAATCAACAATCGAGAGAGCTCTCAGCCAATAAACGCATTTTTTTACATATATACTTAGAAGTTCGTGTGCAGCGTTTCTCTGCCACGCGTGATATTCCTTCCCTCCTATATTTTTATGTATGTATAGTGATTTAAAAGGGAATTATTTACAATATGGCCTGAAAAATATGCATTTTTTTATTTCATTGTTATTATTAGACGTTCTTTACCAGCGAAGCAGTAATAAATAGCCTTATGGGCACGCCTAGTCCGTCCGTCATCTCCTAAACCGCTGGACGGATTTTAATTAAATTAACTATGAGTGATCGTTATTAAAATTTACCACCCAATTATAATTTTTAACTGAATCCGCCAATTAGACCTTTCAAATTACATCATTACTTTAATAAACTTATACACGTATCTCGTTAAATGGCATCCGTCAAGCAACAACGAAATACCCAACTTTTCTCTCCCTAGCTCTTATATGATCTGTAAGGTGTAGATTAAAAATTTTATTCGGGTAGAAAACAACATTTACTACAAGAAAGTTTGAAAGACCCGGGTTCGATTCCCAGTCAAGTACAAGATTTTTTTCTCCTTCTCAAAGATCGCATATTTTGTTTGCATCTATCTCGAAGGCGGTTCACTCGGCAAACAACAATTAAAATCCATGTTTTTCTCTCCCTCTCTCGGTGAGGTATATTTTAGACAATGTATTCGGATAGAGGACAGCATTTACTACAAGAGACTCCCCAAGACCACATAATTACGAGTACTGTTTTGGAGATAAAAATTCGAGAAAATCCCGAGCAAAATATCGCATATTTTGTTTACATCGATCGCAAAGACGGGTCTCTCAGCAAACAACATTTAAAAATCAATATATTTTTCTCCCATGCTTTTATAAAACCTGAAAGGTATAGTTTAAAAGTTTAATCGGATAGAAAACAACATTTACTACAAGATAGTCTCCGAGACCGTATAATTACGACTCATAGTTACTGAGATAAAAATTTGAGAATCGCCCAATCTTTCGATACCGTTCCCTACGTATTTCCCATTAAGAAAGCCTTTGAAATCTCTGTGTATTCCATTTATGGAGTACACTTTTACATATTGTTATTTAATTCTATTAAACTGGTAATATCCCTTTAAGTTTAAAACAAAATAAGTTGTAAATTACCCGACAAAAATACCTATCCATATACAAGTATTTTAGGCCCCCAAAAACGCGGCAATCGATACACGCGCCTTTTCCAGGAACGCACCCTTCGCGTATATCGCGGTATCACTGTACTTACATTCCAGCGCCCACTTGTGTATCTCGTCCAGGAAGTCCTCTGGAACTTCCGATTTCTCGTTCCTCAATTCGCGGATCCTGCGGAGTATAAAGAGCGCTCATGAGATTTCTGCGATGGGAATGAAGATATGAATAAAGATGCGAATGAATTAGATAAGGACATAAGAGTCGTTTGGCGAGACAGGCGGGCGAGAAAGTGGTGGGAAAGGTTGAAGAATGGGAGAATGAGGCGGGAAAGTGATTGAGAGTGTGGATAAGATGGGCGCGGGTGCTTGGAGAAGGGCGTCAGGGCTGAGGTGGAGGGGGAGGAGAATGCCAAAAATCATTCCAGGTGCGAATCGCTTTTTGGAACAGTTTTATGAGTTTTCGTCTCGATTATCTCCTCTTTCTTTTTTTTTAATTGCTTCCCGGTCTCGGTTGCCTGAATTGCCTCGGTAGCAAATCTTCCGGTTTGTGTTTGCTCGTCCGTTTAGCTTTAAAAACGCCGCAAATTCATTTTATCATCACTATCTCTGTCTTGGAAAGGCTTGGAATTTCGCACATTTCGGCATTTTTCACCCGTAAAAGCCGCATTCATTTTCACCTGCAAAAGCTATATACATTGTTAACAAAGTCGTGTTTTACGCTAGTATGATCAAAGAATTGCCTTACATACAGTCAGAATCAATCAATTATTTGTCTCTTCTTGTCTACCGTGAAATCAATGAACCGAAAAGAAACAATTATAATTTACGCTTTAATAATCGTGTTGACACAATTCTTTGTCAATTCTATATACAAAATAAATCAACCTAATAATATTTTTCAACAATGTAATAAATTTTGTCGTCCTCAAAATCTGCCGTGCTGAGATACATGCTCATCGACTTTCGTACGAGGTAATTATGATGAGTAACTGTATTTTGCAAGGTGTTCCACAAAGTTGTTTGCAGAGTTGTAACTCCTTCAAAAGGTGTTGCCGGTATTGACATTATCACCTAAAATTTAAATGGCTGGTGTGGTTCCATTGTGTTGCAATTGGAAATGGGACGAGAATATTCAGTAGACGTTCGGAAACAACACAACAGTATTCTCTGCTAGGCGAGTGGTAATCTCGCGTAAAGAGAAACAACGCCATTTGCACCAACCAAATATATTGATAATGCTGTATAAACAATCATAATTTTTGCTTCATGATTAATTGCATTGAAGCGATAATTTAACACTATTCAATAAGATATTTTAGAAGGAGAAAATTTCTGTATTTGTACTTTCTCCTTCTAAAATGTCAAAATTTAGTTTCAGCTTTATGCGAACATGCATAATATGTATTTTCAACATCTTTGTAATTAATAAGTGAGTGAACTCCTTAAGCTAAAACCAAGGGATTGTGAATAAGCCCAATGCATTTCGCCCACCAAGTGGGCATCCTCAGGGGCAACCTGAACACGACAGCGACTGGAAGTCAACTGTAATTTGTAATTCAATATTCAAAGTCCTTTTTAAAATCGATCCTTTCCTTCTAAATTTATCGGAATATTGAATAAATAGCTCGACGTTATTCATTTTTAAATAGTTTTATGTGCGTCGGTATGTGTATCACATAAAAACAAAATGATCTTGTTTTCACTATGGACGAAGTGTCCGGCGGATATTATTATAAAATTTTTCAACATTTTATTTGTTCCCATACTACATATGAACTTTATTTGATTATTAATGTTTTGAATTTCCAGAAACAGGAAATTTCCAAGATCCGGAAAGTCCGTAAGTTTTAGATTTTAGGACTTTGTGCTGTAATGGTTGAAAAAATCAGATGGGCATTTCAGTTACAAATCATCCTTCATCAGTGGCGATTCGCTGATAGTAGACGCACTGTCGCTGCTGATGTCGCTTGCTTCGCAGTTTAAATACGCATCTAGTTTCCCTACCATTTCATGGCTTTTGGGAAGACATTGTCCGTTTGATTTCGGCCATAGCTCGACCTCAATAATTCTCTTTCCAATTTGCCGTTGTGATATATGCCGAATTCATTTCTACTGATCCGCCGCTTGCAAAGCTTTTGCATCTCCTACCTGATAAGTATTACTATGTTTTTCTTTGGGGCGAGGTTCATTTGCCAGAAAGCGAAGGACGTTTAAAAATAATATTTTCCAAACGAAGTATACTTCAAAAAACGATAAACGCGTGTTCACGCCCTACGTGATGTCATCGGGAAAAATAAACAACAGTGGCGAAAATCAACATCCTGCTCTACCGTTTTTAGTCAGACTTTTTTTTGTTTAAAAGAAAGATGGCGCTTCGAACTCGTTTGGGAGTTTTGAAAAAATTAATAAACGCGGACCTTGAAAAAATAAAATATTTCGAATGTGAGTCGGTCGCGAATGGAAAACGAATTCTTCCAACGTCGCGCGGCATTGTGTTTCTCCGCCCTCGTCGTTTTGACGACGATGACTCGCGAAATCATGACGCGCCGCGTTGCCTTTCGCCCTATGACACGGCAGCGGAGGCACTCGCGCGAAATTTAGGAGGGGCGGCAGTCGCCCGGCGGAAATCGCGTCCCGGTTTTCGGTCCCGGGCGGAAACGAAACATTTTAACGAGACGCGCGACGCGACGAAGAAGATATAGCAAACGTCGCCTCGTCGCTTATCCGTCGACGGAAAATGCATCTGGCGCATTTCTCTCGGTCCGAGCTATGCAGCGTCCTTTTGCTGAAAGAATATAAAATATAAACTTGAAATAACTATTGCCCTCTTTGATTAACCTAGCATAAGAAGAAGTCAGACCTCGTTGAAAGAATGAACAGCTGTGGAATAATGTTAATATTTATACACCTGTGAGGGCTTATGCGTGAGAGAGAGAGAGAGCTTTGTTGTCATATTTGTCGGATGAAAAATTTTAAAAACTAGTTTTTAATGAATTAAGCAATTTGATTACTATTTTTCATATTATACATATATATATATATATATATATATATATATATATATATATATATATATATTTAAGTTAAGATTGATCTCGCTAAACATAATCTAGCTCAGGTGTCTCAAACATCTGGCATGTAGGCCTCCCTTCTCATCGATTCTAGTGCGAGTAGGTCGAAGAGAAAGCATTGGAGAGGCAATATTTGGAGGGAAAATACAAAGCAATATAACGATACTGAATAATTTGTTCTTAATTTTAATCCATACCATTTTGAGCCGCGTGCTTTAAGTTTCAACGAAATGCTTGGTCTCATTTTTATGGCATGCGGTCCTCCGTTGTATTGAAATTATCAGATGCGGCCCGTCATCCAAAATCAAAATTTATCCCTTTGGTCCCCGTTCGTTTTGAAGACCGCGAAAATTTAAAATAAAATTTTTGCTGCAATCGTACGATTCCAAGATTAACTTTCGTAACCTCTACCTAATTAAATGAAAGGGATTCAGAGTAATAAAGAGATGAAGAATTTAAAAGGGTTGGGGTAATTACAAATCCCATTTCTTTAATTTTAACGCAGATGAAACGCCTCGTCCAGGAAAGATAATGGAGCAACATTGCTTAACTTACAATGGGTGGCAATATTTTCCGACTTCTTTCAACATTAATTCCCTGACGCACTCCAAAAATTGCGAACTCCTGCGAACCGGTCCTGAAACGTGTTAAGGCGAAAAAAGTGTATCACGTTTGGAACAAAGTCTTCGTTTCTTGGCGAATTAGAACGTTTTGTTTTGATCTTACGTGACTGATTCTCACCCAGTCTAGTTTCTTTAGGTTATCTGAAGACAGGTATAAGCGCTTGTGTGTGTGTGCGCGCGCACGTTTGTGTGTGTGTGAAAGAGAGAGAGAGAGCATCGTCCAGGTTGCTCATAGGGTGCGGAGGAGTGTAGGCAATGGCGTGGGTTATGGTAGGTTTTCGAAGGGTGAGCATCCATTTCCGTTGGAAACTATTCTTGTTACGCCCAGTCTTGTTCCCACGGTATCCCTCGCACTCATTCCTCAGTTTTACGTGCCGAAAAAATGTCTTTTGGGAGTGCCTCCTTGACCAACTTCCCACCCCTCATCTCTCCCATTAACCTTCCTCCCCTCCCGAATCCCAAAAGCTCTCACTCTTAGTTTTCGTTTCCGCTAAGTATTCGCCTAATCCCATTTAGAATTACACCATTTTAAATTAACGCGTTTTAAATTGTATTCTGGCGTAAAAACCCGACAAGTCGCCTAGTTGAACCTCATTTTCACCGACATTATCCACTAATACAGTTCCATTACTGAATAATGGCACATCCAACGCACACGAGACAGTATTCCGCGACGTGACATTTTTATCGATCGGGAGAAGTTTTTATTCTTTTATTTTGCGTAGTATTATTTTGCCCCCGTTAACACAAACGTGCTTGTAATCCGCAATAAATTCAGCTTATGTTTTTATGCAAGGATTGCTATATAGAATACTGAAATCCTTGTAACAATCTCTCCATAATTTGGTAAATGATCGGAAATAAACAAAGATTTTCAAATATATTTTGGCATTCAAGTGCAGGTTTCTCAGCGGAAATGATTTGAGTTGTAAATAAATGTAATACGAACAAAAATATTAAAATATTGAAACAATATGACCCATCCAGCCAAATGAAATCGTTTTTAAATCGAAATATTGGAAATAAATTGGAGAAAAACTTTATATTCGACCAAGTCTTCCATTTCCAATATTGTTTTCTATTGATGTTGGAAGTATATTTATTTTTGCACAATGGAAATAATGACTTCATCGGAAGAGCCATGCCGAATAACGTTTACCCGAGTAAGTGAAGCAACTGAACACCCAGTAAAACCAACACGTGACATCAATGTATCTTTTACCTCAATAACAGGTGATTGCAAGGGTTGACTTTGGTTGTTCCGCCTTGAGTCGAGGTTGTTATCTCAGGCCGGAAAGTTTTCTGTTAGCAGTGACGAAACTATTCCAAGGGCAAAAGGGTGTTTTTGTTTTGGCTACTCATTTTGGCGATTTCCCGCGCGATGGGAAGCGAAATGAACGATCACGGTAACGATGTTTTCACAAACAATCATTTCTCTTCCGAAGATTCGCGAGGCGTTTAAATTTCGAATCAACTTCGGAAAACGCGTCATCGTTGCGCGCAAACATTGAGTTTTGTGCTAATTTACTCCAGCACTCAAATATGATTTGTAAAATAATAGATAAATAACCTAAATTAATAGGAGATTTTTACTATCGGACTATGGCAAAAATTTGAAGTCGGGAGAAAAATTCTGACATGCCCGTGAATCGAATCCCGGTCTTCTACTTTCTGGACGAATATTCCACCGATGAAATATCGTGACGGACTAGTTCTGTTTCAGAATGTAGATGTTTTCTTGGTTTGGACTGTGCTAAGCAATAGGCAATTTTAACCATATAGTCCAGCTTATTTCTATTTTATTGGCACGATCCTCCCTTTGACATAACTCTAGTACCCTAATTTTAGATGTAGGTATTTCTTTAATTCTTTCTCTATCATCCGTGCAGCAGTAAAATGTGTTTGAATTGCCTTAACCCCCTAAATATATTGCTCTCCATTTGGAGATCTTTACTTCCTAATGGTCATTTTCAGTTCGACTCACCGGAAATTTCCAACAAGAAATTCAGTTTTTCTGCAGAGACTGGCGCAAGCAATAAAAAAATCTATTGGCGCATGCTCAGTTTGTACTCGATATTTATTTTCTTAGGTATTAGAAATAGAAGTGGAATTGGATAGACAAGGAGTCATCATAGTTCAACGGTAGAATGGCCGCCGGGCAAGTGGAATACCCGGGTTCGATTTGGTTCCCGGTTATGGCAAATTTTTTGACCATATTCCAACTTGTGCATATTGCATAGAGATCTGCGGTCCGTCCTTTACATCACTTTATGATAAAAAAGGGGGTTGAGCACTTTTAACTTTCTGATGAAGCAAACCAAACTTTTGCGAGGATTTTTTCGAAAATCCAACCTTCCCTATTTTCCATTCATACATGTGGCGAGGCGTGGGGCGGGGGTTATTGGAGGCCTTCCGTTGATTAATTTCCCTCTTTAATGGTGGCAGCCCGTTGCGAGGTCTTTTTTACCGTAATGAATAAAAATTATATTGTCGTTTCCGAGAGCGATTTTAAAACGGAGAGACGGAGAGCGAGGGAGTCTAGCGAGTTAAGGAGATACCTCCAGCTCCGCCCTAAAAGCCATTTAAAAAATATGTCCGAATGTGGGTTACGACGAATCCTCTCTGATTCTCTTGCGACCACTTGGGGTTCTTAGTTTTTTGGTCGAGCGGCGGCGGCGAGGAAGGCGTTAAGAAGTAAACGGGAGAATTTTTTAGAGACCTTCCTCGGGACGGTTAATCAACAAAAGATTTCGTTTCTTTTGGCAGGTGAGAGGGAGGGTCGGGGAAAACTGCGTTAATATTGCATTTCCCGCCCGGTACAAACAATGCGTTTTATTTTTAAAATGAATTTAAAAGTTTGCGAAAGTTTATAAAAAAAAAAGTTGTCTTTAGCGGTACACCCATCCCTCGTTTTACGTGGTTTCCTTTTACAGATTTTCGGTTTAACAAGGTTTTCACTTGAGTGAACTACCTCGGATGTGCCACCGGTTTCAGTTGAACAAGATTTGGAACGATTGCAAGGTTTAGAGATCATTAAATGTTTCAGTTCCACTCAGAAGTTATAATAAAGAGATATCTCGAATTGCACGGCCATCAATTTCACTCGGACACGGTTTCGGAATGATCTCCAAGCATGAAAACTTCATGACAGGAAGGTCGCCGAAACTGTCGTCATCTTTCAAGCTGACACAACCCAACCCAGCAACACCGCGAAAACCTTCGCACCGACTTCATAAAATGTTGCAGTTCGACGCAAATGTTATAATAATGGAAGAAATTCTGAATACAGTATAACTAAATGTTGAACTCATGACGGCGCTCAAAATGTAATCTCATATATTCCTATCGAGAAATGTATCCCACTTTGCCCGATTTCGCTTAACACGTTCTTATCGGGAACGCATGTATCGCGCAAAGCGAGGGATTGGAGTACTGGCAGAATTTTGCTTCCGCTTCCACGAAGACCCTCAATGTAATAACTTAAAATAAATATACACCAATGACAAAATGTTAGAGGTGCCGTGAGTTGTGCATTTTTGTGTTAATATTTGATCGAATGAAAGTGATAGAGAAAAATCACGCAGTATTTATCTAAGTTATTATTTACTCTACACAATTTTTAGTGTTTAAAAAAATCCGCTTATACGTTCGGATCGTTCGTCTGTCTGCCTGACGCGCTAACTCCTCCTAAATGAAAACAGAGAGACTTCGTTTTTTCGTCAATTAATTTAGCATTCTATCTTGTTGTGCACGTTCTCTTATGGAAGTCCGTCTGTCTGACGGACGCACTAACTCCTACACAAAAACAGTTAGAGGCTTCGTTTTTTTGCCAATCGAATTGTATTGCCTCGCTGGGTACATGTTCTCGGTTTCTCCGTCTTTCCGCATGTGTATTTTTTTTCGAAAATCCACTATTTAATGCCTACTTCAGCATCTCTTTCCTTACTTGTTACCAGCAGTGCACGAAAAGGAACTAAATATTTCGAAATGCCCTAATCAAGAGGTGGGAAAACTACGGCCCGCGGCCCGCAACAGGTCTTCGAGAATAATTTATGCGGCCCACGAATCGATTATGATAGCGAACTGTGAAATTTGAACGGGTAATTTTCTGTTGGTTGCCTAAAATTATGGTCGGGAAGCGAAAAACATTTCATATTGATTTTCACCGATAGGATTCCTCGCGATCTCTCTCGAGCAACTTCTGACGCAAACTGTAATGCGGCCCGTCAAAATACTCATAAATGTTAATGCCTTGTTAAAATTCTACCCAACCTTAAGCGGCTAATTCATGTAGAGGATGGATTTATAGCGCTGAAATGTTAATGACAATTTATCGACAATCCGATCACAAACTCGTTATTTCAATAGGAATATGTGAAGTTTACGAAACGCTTGAGTAAATAGAAAGATATTATTGATGGTGGCGAAAGGAAATTAGAGAGCGGAAAAAAGTCGAAGGTTTTTTAGATTTGTCGGATAAAAATTTTCGGAGTAAATTCTTAATCGTTCAAAATAATCGTATCATTTCGCAGAATTCATTACTGGAGATTAGGGGAAGTTATGCAGTAACTTAGATAAGATATCACACTTGGAGTCATCTTATTTGGCAGTAAGCCAACCATACGATTCTAGAATAGCACTATTGAAAATTTGTGTATTTTATTAAATAGATGGCCTAGGTGACCCTGGTAACCATAAAGCTTTGTGCAAACAATAAGCGTAATTCATCTACTCAGCGATGATACACCACTCGTCCATTATAAAAAGAATTTATTTTTCAAGTAATGAGGTGGACACGAACTTTCATTTTTGTATGTTTTATTTTTTAATCGTGTACCTTACGGTTTTTATAATAAAATAAGAGGTTCTGAGTTTGGGCTTCAGAGTTGTTGAATTATACGAGTCGCTAACTATGTTTGGCCCTTTCTCTTTAAGTTTGAGAAGAAAAACGCTTTATTGCATCGAATTGATATTTGCATTCATTCATCTCCCGCCACTTCCAAAGTCTCATCGCCGAAAATAACGGGAAGGAAAAAGAACAAGAATTACAGCCATCTGAGACGAAAATGCCAAGGCAACCCTTGAAAAATGAAAAATAAATTTCAGAATTAAGTTTCCCCGAATAAAACAAGATAAATAAATAGAATTTTAATTTCCTCACGCTGGAAAATGTCGATGACAAAGATTGTACAGAGGAATTCGGCGCGAAGTACCCTTCCTTGCATACATGCCCGAGTTTCACGAGCGCGTTGCAAGCGAATACAACAAATGAAATGGAAAAATAGTCCGTCTGCGTAAAGGGAAAAGTCACCCAGAACCAGTGAGAAGGGGTCTATGGTTCGGTTGACTCTAGTAGGTGAGGAACAAAAGATGGACAACGTATAATGAATGCATAGGCCACAGAAATGGGAGGAAGGGGTTTATTTCTTTCGGTGCTGGAATGCGGACGCGTTAACAATTTTCCCGTGCGTTGTGAACTACGACATTTTTGACGTTCGTAGGTAATGATAGGTTAAGGGCGTGAACGAAGGAGACCCCTGCTCATTCGAATGGATTTGGAATACCTTTAAAAGTGACGTTATGACGCTAAAATGTTATAAACTTATTGATTTTTGCAAATAATATCATTCGCACTCTCTCAGTTTCCGGTGTGAACCTTAATATGGCCCGCCGAAGCACATTCAACAGTTAATGCGTTAAACCCCAGCAACTTCTGTGCATCGTAAAATGTTTGCCCGCCCTGGATTAGAAGAAGTTTCGGTTTCTGCCTCAAAATGTATTATTTGGGTAGGGTGACAAGACCCTGAGAGAGAAAAACCGGGACATAACCGGTATAATATGTAATTTTTAACATTTTTAACAAATTGTGAGTGGCCTTGTTTTAATTTGGTTCAAAATCTGGCATATAATTTTACAAATTCAAGCAATACGCACAGAGTATTATTAAAAATTTGATCAGAAAATCAATGGAAATAAATATTTTTGGACCACATTTTATTAATATTACCGAGGTGATACTGTAACCCAATAAATTCAAGTAATATAGTATGAATTAGAGGAAATTACCCGTTGAACATCAATGGGACTTTGCAGTGTAATTTAAATTTAACTTCTGAGGGGTGTGTGTGTTAAAAACTTATATATATAAGCACACACAGACTTTACTGTTGATATATGCAACGGGTAATTCCGAAAGTAATAAGTTGATAGTAAAATTAAAATAAAAACAGAAATATTCGAAAAAGATTTTACAGATTCATATAATATGTTCCTAAAAGTCTCGTAGTATTTCTTTATAAACAATATTTTTTGTGTAGAAACGACCATCTCTCATCTTTCCTTGTCCATAACTTTCTAAGATCTTCGCTCTGATGTCTTCTAAACGTGTAACTCTGGAAAAGGCGACGTCCATGACTGAATACAGGCTCTGGTAAATATAAACCTACTTTCTAAAAAGTTTGTCCTTGAGTCTTATTAATTGTCATAGCAAACGCTAATCGAATGGGGAACATATCCATTTACTTACATATCTCCCGACGCGTCGGGAGATAATTGGTCGCCCAAGTATGTTTACATTGAAGAAAGACTTGGTGCTTTCCCGGCGTATTTCATGGATGAAGCTTAAAGCACCTCGGATTCCAACAGTTTAGAAAAAGACAATAAGAGAAGTTAAAATGTAAGAATTAACATGAAAAAAACCTGAGCTGGCTGGGAATCACCATATGAAAAAATATGAGTGCAAAGGGTTAAAGGCTGCTACTTTAAATACAAATCAATACAAATGAGCTTTATAGGTTATTTGAACTTATTTACGTTGATATCTATTACGTTTGACGTTGCTACAACAATAATTTCGATGTTTCATAAAACTGGCAAAGCGAATAACGCAATTATTTCGTCTATTTGAAGGCTTAATAGACGCTAATTCAATCGGAGGCAACAATGTGAGTCGCCTTGACAACACCCGGAAAGAGTACGAAAAAGTTATAAAATTTCGAAAAGAAATGCGTGTTTCTGACAAATTCTTCCGTGTAACATCTAAGCATCGCAAGAATAAGATATTTTATAGTTTTAGCCGTCAAATAAAATAAAAACGGGGAAATTCGATCTATATTTAAATATTTTAATGACTGAATGAAATAGACCTTACACCTTGAAAAATCGAAAATCCCGTGTAAACTTATGGGAAAATATAATCGTCTCCCGGAGTCGAATCCGGGACTTTTTCCGGAATGCTTGATTTTTCTAGGGACCATCTCATGGGGGATTAACGATTGTGAAAGTTTCAGCACTTAATTCCATTGCGAAATGCCCAAAACTACTGGGAAAGACAGACAGACAGACGAACAGACAGACGGACGGACAATCGAGAATTATTATATAAGGATGATTAAAAAAGAAAATAAGATGTTCGAAAAATTCTCTCGAAACACCGGGACATAACACTGAAAACCGGAACGTCCGGTCACCTTATATTAGGACAACCCCACTCGCTAACCGAGAAAACCGAGTCGAGAGAGACTTGTCGGAAGAGATTTGCCTGATAAGCAGGTACGCTCGCCCCTCGAATTGCATGGTTTCGCTTTACACGATTCCGGTTTAGCATGATTTTCCTTTTAGAGAGCTAACTCGAAATACATTGCTATCAATTTCACTTTTCCGCAGTTTCGGAACGGTCTTCAAGCATTAAAAATTCATAAAACGTTTCAGTTCGAGTCAAATGGATATGGGGAAGAATAAAGGAATCAATTCTAAATTAAATACAGGTTTCCCTCTCTTTATGCGCGGGTTGCGTTCCAGGAAAGTGACGCAAAAAACGAATTCGCATAAACAGAACCCATATTTACATGTAAAAGATAGGGATACGTTCCACAAGCAATCTTAACTCTCTTCCAAGACGCTCTTCTTTCGCTCCATAACGACTTCTTATGCGCTGAAAACAAACTTATAAAGCAATTAATACTGTAAATTACACTCGCCAATAAAAGGAAGCGGACAAGCACAAGTGGTGATTGTTGTGGGTGACATAATAGTGTAGGTTTAAAGTGCTGGAGAGTTGTTTGGTACAACCCAAGTTCTGCGGGCAAAGAGACAATACTTCTCTAGTATGTTCAAACGGCATCACACGAAATCTCCGTCTCATCTCCAATCTACAACATCCTCTCCACTCTCATCTCTTTTACTGTAGTTCTAATACGAACAGCATTATAGTCAATGAGAGACTGAATGGTCGCCTTGTGGTGTAGTGAACTTTCTTTAATTTGTATTGCACTGGCCGCATAACCTGTACTATAATTGATGACCGCAGTGCACCGACGTAAATGAACTTTCTTTTGTTTCCGCTGGTTGCGTTCGTGTACGAAACAGAAATCCAACTCATTCTGTTTAAGCAGACGGAACAATTTTATATCGCCCGAGCAATCTTTTAAAACCTATAGCACGAATTTATTGCATTGGAATGCCGAATCATTTTTATTTCCATTTATGTCCCAGGTAAGATGAAGTCCTCTACAAGAATTGAGCGCATAACTTAGTTTTTACGAGTAGGATTTGAACGTAACGGTTTCTCATTACTGAAATCTGGTTTCAGTTTAGGCCAATGTTTTTACGAAAGGAATTCTTGCAAAAACAAAAACGTTCATAAAGATGTCTATTGCGATTCGAGTTGCCACCTTTACACATTTTATAACCCGGAGACGACGGATCAAATTCGCAAATATGGCAACACTATATATTGTTAAAGAAAGAAAATTCAAATGGTCGTGCTCCTTATAATCACCTAGCAATAAAGTTTTTCATGTAATACAAAATAATAACTTCTTGAAACCCGAGAGCCCGTAAGTATTATTTATAGCTCAAATGCGAGAATTTCTAGTTAACTTACAAAACACGCAGAATTAGAGTTTTCGACTTTCAATCGTGTCGCATTTTTTATTCATGCAATCGTGCTTAGGCAACTCGTCGTTATATGTCTCCGATATTAATTTTTGATACGAAATTTTAAATAAATTTTCCTAATCTCATTGACTCGGGGATGTTATAACAAGTGCAGCCCGGAGATGACCTGCTCAAACACAGAGACTCCGGGTCAAACCTGGAGGGTTGGCATCCCTAGTTACGAACCAAAGTAGATTTAGTATATTGTGCTTTAAGCAACTCATTACTTATTTAATTAATATTTTTGATGGCTCCAAAACCTATTCACCGCTGTAAAATTCTCTTTCTTGCGAATATGAACTCACATTCGTTTTTTGTCTACCACTGTTTTCATAGGGTCAAGCGCCATTTTGGAAACCTTTTATCGACACCATAAATAAGATTTTTCATCCCAGCTGTCCGTACATTTTTTAAAGCCGTTTTTATTTTTGGTCCTGCGCAAGATCTCCGGATCTCTTTGCGAGACGCATTATTAATTAAAGAGCCAAACACTTAACTCCGTCACGAATTAATTTTCGACGATATATTGAGAGGGGGGAGTGGGCGATGGAGAGTGGGAGGGGTAACGAAAGATCGAAGGGGGGAAGGGAACTTTCCTAAATAATAGAGAGATTTTTTTCGAGTGGACAGGAGATTCACAAAAGGGACGATGGAGAAGGGATGGAGGTGAGGTTGGTTGGGGGAAGGTAAGAGGTGGTTAATGGAGTTAAGCCATTTGTGCGAAGCAGGACAACGCAACAAAGGAGCCTCTCAAAAAATAAGGCTGTCTCGATCCAATTGGTGCCAGTCGCGTGATTATTTGTCGTTGCCAAGTCGAGCGTGAAAGAGGAGTAATCTCCGAAAAATTTCGACGCGTGACCTTTTTTTGACCTCCTAAAGCAGTTATGAGCAACCTACGGCCTGCGGGCCGCATGCGGCCCTCGAGAACGTTTTATGCTGCCCGCGAAGCTATGATTAAAAGAGATTTAACACAATTCATATAATATGCATTCATTCAAATTACAACAATAAAACATTTGATGTTGAAATGTTAACACTAAAACCTAATTTAGACTTGATTTTCACCGATATGATACTTCAAAATCTCTAATTAACAGCCAATTTAAAGTCTAATCTGACACGTCGAAGTATTGATAACTTGCGATGCGGCCCGCCTAGCATTCGTAACCATCGTTGCGGCCCGCCACTTAGAAAAGGTTGCCCACCACTGTCCTAATGCTTAAGTTATCGCTAGAAGGAGAGGTTTAGCCCCCTCAGGTCGACCATTATTGCCTCTGGTTCATTTTTTTTTCATTTTCGGAGTGACTCGTTCGGTTCCATGTCCCCCGTGCAAACAATGATTGCTTGAGCGATGGTGTTTTTTTCTACCTCTCTACCCCTCCCACTCTCTCTCGCTCGCGAACTTTCTTCCGTTCTCGGTGTCCATTACAATATTTTCATTTTTCGCGTGAGAAGCATCAGATAGGTTAAGGCGGCCTTAGGCTTCAGAGCTGTCGGTCTAAACCGCAGATAATCGACGCCCGCGCACGTTCTGTCATTCATATTACTATTATTATTACGTTCTTTTTTTCGAATCCGAAATTTCGTTCGAGCCATTCGGTCGGTTTTACTTCCCGCTATTTTGTAACAGCATCGAAAAACGCTTTTTCATTCCATTGTTTCGTCACTAAGAAATTTCCTATTGATTGCTGTTGCAGCAAAGCATTGTTTGATATTCGCATGCTGGGCTGTTTCACCGTTAACCAAATGAGAGGTTATGTTTTATATTGTGAGGGGCTTTCAACCTAAGGGCCGCGGGCCGCAAGGGTATTTTATGCGGCTCGCGACGCTCTGATAAAGTTGTTTTCCGTGATGTTTAACACCGGAGATTTTTTTCTTATTTTAATTACAATTATTGCCATAAAATCTTGGCCGGTGAAGTTCTAACGCTAAAAACGTTTAATATTTGATTTTCGTTTTTTTTAAATCACATCTCTTGAGTAAGTTTCAATGTAAATTGTCAGCCGACCCGCATAGGTAGGTACTCGAAAACTCTAATACGGCCCGCCGAAGCACTTGCATCTACGAATGCGGCCTGTCAAGTAAAAAACTTTTATTCACAGAGAACCATGAAAATAACTGGCACATCATAAGTTTCTGTTAAATCCTAAATAATGTTTATTTAGAATCATTATGACACTTGCTTGCATGGTGATTTGGGCAAATAGTAAGGATGTTGGAAGGTCGTCCAGGAACACTAGCTCTGTTCGACACAGATATTATCATTTTCTTTAAAAATATTCCATTAACATCATCTCAAGGTATGACGGTTAGTCGTTTCCCACCGTATATATCATAGAGTTTTACGAATCACTGTAACCAACAAGGCTCAAAACCTTTTACTAAAATTAAACGCTTAGTTATCATCTAATTTATTTGGGATTCCAGTGATTAACGGCTAGTGTTACAAATTAACCAAACGTTCGTTGCTATCTCGGCCAAACGCGAGAAGTGATGCTAGAATATAGTATCGTATCTATGGCTTTTGAAGAAGTGTAGAAAGATCTCGATCAATAAGTTGCTGATTTGTCAAAGGATAGTTTTGCTAGGAAAACTATGAAATATATCAATAAAAATTTGATTAGTAATGTCAAATAAACTACATTTTTCAGTCGTACTAATTGTATTTTTCGTTCAATATTCTTCTTTAATTTTTACTAGGATATGTATTTTTTATGAGCTAAATATGTAACGATAATAATAATAAGTTAATTAAATTAATAAATGATGAAAGGTAGAGCGAGACTTGATCAGCTTAGCGCTTTGGCGGAGAATGAAATCAATTCTACAGGATTCATGGGTTTAAAAAAATATTTAAGCGCTCTTTCCCAACACTTCTGCATTTCAGTGTGATATAGCTGAGTGTTTCAACACCCATTTCATCAGCTATTTGTGAGAAAATGACATCAATTGTTTCGATGGCTATCCTTTGTACCAAATTCGTACCTATTTGTTATACCTCGCCCGGCTGAGAATACCGAGATTGTTTTTTAACTTTTCCTAGAAATCGTTCAAAAAGGCTATAGCTCGTATTTTTAATGCAAGTCCAGCTACGACCTTCATGAAGGATGCGGCATTAAAGGCATTTTTTCTCCGTTCGAAAAGATATTTTTTAAAAGCGTCTTGGTATTTCATCCGACATCCACTCTTATCGTCCTCACGTTTCTCTTTCTCTTTTGTTTGATCACCAACTTCTATGACAACGCTTCCATTGTGTATCTTTTCGACCCTACATTCCAGTCTCGCGTATACATTTTTAATTAATACTTTCGAGATGCCAAACTTTCACCCCACGGGTTGGTTTAGAACGTAGTTGGGGGAAAGAGAGAAATCCATTGGAGGAAGGAAGCAGTGGGCACGGATTTCTGCCCGTTTCGTAGTAACCAACTCAGACCCCAGCGTAGTGCCAACCACGGAGTCATGGCGTCATCCCTGCCTCAATACATCCATCTTCCCACTCCAGACAGATTTACCTTATTCGTGGAAGCTCGATTTCGGAAATATTCCGTCGTTTTAATCGGGTGATTCCGTTATGGCGATTCAGTAAACGGACAAAGCGACCAAATTTTCTTGTACGGAATGGAATTTCTGTCCAATTAAACTCTTGGATTCTTATAGCCAATTTTCTTGTGCTCATTGCTCCACCCACCGAGTGAGTTAAAACAAGAAAAGATCAGCAAAAGGCGATTACGCTTTACTGCTATGTCTTTCATTAGAAATTTCTTCATATCTTTCTGGCTCGCATAAACTAAAATCATGTAAGAAATACAGTTCTAAACATACATTACGACATCCAAGTTATCCATCGCTCAACTATAAAAACGCGAACTTAGGATTTTATTCTTCTCTTATTTGAAAGTTATTAAAATTATTAGTTGATAATCGTAAAATCTCTTCTTTCGGGCGGAAATCAACGTTTAATTTCTGATAAATTATTTCTGAGGTTATATGTGTTTACTTTGAAAATCTGATCTTTGTTAAAAACATATCCAAGGTTTTGCAAGAAATATTACGTTAGCGACTTTTCCATCAAAAATATATTGAAATATTTGGAAATAATCGGTTGAATTGATTGAAATACCGATCCGTTTCCGGATTATTACACTACTGTGGATGTTTGCAGGCATTTCAATGTTAAAGGTATGATCAGCACTTCCATTCTTACTCTCTTTGCACGAGGGGTTTCGTCATCCAAAAGCCATAAATCTTGCGCTTGATCTCGTGATAGCTAAGCATGACGTTACGGTCGAACCGGGATGCTCTTTTGAGATTTGTAACGACGTTGAAACGCCTTGGTTTCCCTCTCTTGGGTCACCCATTACGCCACCTTGGATTTTTTTTGTCGCACTTCTATCTGTTCGGCAGGTTTGAGAGGGATATTATACGAACGGATTTTGATCTATTTGCACGCTGACAAGTAATGTCATGCGCTTCGAAATGAATTTTATTGCTATTCACGTAAACCTAAAACGAATCTGCGAAAAATGCGCACTACTACCAATGGCGTACTGCCGAAATTTTAGCAACCGGTTCTCTAAAAAATAAAAAATATTAATAAAACAAATTATTTCAGCCACAGCGTACTGACTTTGTAGATAGATACCTTGCAACATTCTCTTTGAAAAATAAACTTTTTATTATTGTTATTTTTTTTGTGTTGCAAGAGTACAACACAATTTATTTAATTTGTTTCAGTTAGAAATTTATTTGTTGCTTAACAATAGGCAACTTACGAGTAATTAGGCCACTATTTTCCGATTTTTTTTTCATCGTAAATTTTTACTCTGGAGGAGTTTAATTTTTTTCAGCGGCAGCTCACAAGAATTTGCAACACAGTTGACAAACGATCCCAAAACGTTTTCTAAATTTAACAACCGGTTTCTACGAACCGGCCCCAACTCTGTACCTATCACTACTGTATTTATAATTAAATTAAGAGAAATTAAAAACACCGCAATAATAATTAATATATATTTTAGTGTTACTTTTTTAACACTGGATATGTCCACCTTACTCCCGGAGGTAATCTAACTCAAGCTCCATCAATGGCGGATAAAAAGGGTGTAAAAGGGAAGTTGCCTCCTCTAAGGGAGATGATCAATTTTCATTAAAATATTATCGCAATTTCTTTTATATTATAGGCATTCTAGAAATATTTTTTTAAATATTTAAGCATGGTATAAAACACGCTGTATTTATTATAATGAGACGGTATTATTCTGCATAGATAGGTGTGAGTAAATATATTTGTTTTCTTCTTACCCCCTCCCCCCCCCCCTTAAGCTATGCGCCTAGTTCTGCCCCTGAGCTCCATTACCGGGAAGAATTCTTTCCTTCGCTTCATGTGTAACGTCGAACGTTCGAATGAAATACGCAAGCAATACGCGATGCCAGAGAGAGGATAAGGGAGAGGCCAGTCGTTGAGGTCTCCATTCACACACATCGCCGACTACTTCTTGGCGGCTCAGATCCTGTTTCCATCTACGTTTCTCGCAAGCAATCTTGTTTTGCCTGTGACCGTCGTGGTAGAGGGAGAGCGGAAATGGAATGAACATAACGTGTCGCATCGTCTATTACAATGGTGCCCAACCTACGGCCAACGGGCCGCATGTGGCCCGCGAACTGTTTTTATATTGCCCGCGAGGCTATGATGAAAAAGCAATTCGGAAATTTTAACACACAAATTCATACATTTTTATGAGAATTTTGTTGACATTACATTTAATATTGAAATCTTATCAATAACAACGTTATTTAGAATTAATTTTCACTTATATGGCACCTCAGAATGTATAGGTAACTTCAAATTTAAACTCTAATCCGGCCCGCCTAAGAATTAGCAACTTCCAGTGCGGCCCGCCGAAGGATTCACTACCAACGATGCGGCCCGTCATGTAAAAGTTTGGGCACCACTGGTTTATTACTTAAACTATTTCTACTTCATTTTTCCCACTTAAATTTCACTACATCCTTCTAACTCTTTTAAACTTTATATTCCAATTGTACTTATATCTTTACCTTTTTAATCGTCTTTCACAGTTTCACTATTATCTGTAAATGTGTGTTTAAAATTTTGTGTAAAATTGTAAAATACTTGACAATTGGGTATAGGTGTACGAGGGGGCTAAAAAGCCTCAACATTGCCCAAATAAAGGTATTTGTCCGTCAACTCACCTGTTTATGAATTCGGTGGCGGTCGCATCGATGGGCTTGATGAAGCTCCGCGCTATCCTCGGCTGCAGGAGCGGCTGCTGCACCCGGGTGCGGAATTTGTGCCAGTTCTCCCCGTGCCTATTTTTCGAGAACAAAATAGGGAAAGGCATAATTAGTTACTCAAGTGAAACAATGGAGGCTCAACGTAGCAGTATATTGCTGCATTTTAGCACTATTGGGAATGAACATAATATTTAAAGACAGGGTTCAATTTTCAAAATATGCAACGTTTAACTTATTCGATTATGAAATAACGAAGGCATAATTCTCTAAAATATCTTATTATTCATAAAACTTACCACTTTGCTTATTCGTCGAATGCATACCATTGTAGGAAGATAGTGAAAAAACAATTACGGCGTTTATGTTCCGCTTACACCAGTAAACGAATTTAGAAAGAACAAACTACCCAAGCAAACTAAAAGAAATCTATAAAGATTATTTCATTCATGGAAAAACGCAATGTAGGGCGGAAATGTTGGTTGAACGTTTCCAAATATTGTATGCATTCACTTTCTCTCGATCTCACAAAATTAAAGTTAGGGAAAGATCCGTTGCAGTAGAGTTTCCCAAACATGAGCAAACATTTCGCTTAATCCGGAGCGCGAAAAGTTCACAAAAATCTTAGCTGTGAGAGTGTTGTTGAGATACTTTGGATCAACTTTGATACTGTCTTTTGGAGAAAGTTGCTGTTTGATACGTAAAATGCACGCAATGCGTATATTGTGTTGTTTTCTCGCCATGGCTTCTTGCAACGAAATCATGAAATTTCTATTTTTTACTTACCATTAATCTATTATCACTAGCAGTGTGACTTTTATTGTTACCGTTTGGGTAGTGAAAGAAATGAAGAATAAAAACGGAAGATAATAATGTTTCGAAGGAGTCTACGTCCAACTTGGTAAATGCCTGTCGCAACTAAACCAAAAGTAGCTCTTTTAAGATGTTTAGCATTAATGAGTTATATGCTAAGAAACAGTCGATTCAGAGTTTGTGCTTTATACAATAAATTTGACTATGTATTTGTATGAAGACAATGAATGATATAGAGAGCATCGTTAAAAATTGTTCCAATATACGTATGGAGCCGGCTAGGCGACGTACGATACAATTGAATAATTAAGAACTTTTCCTCGAGTTACCGAAGAGATAATTTTTACCTTAATACATCTAGATTTAACGTAAAACGTTCCACTTTTAAACATTGAATTATTTATTCCCTAAATGCTAAGAGATTTTTTTTAACGTTTTCCAAGTAACAATCGGCAGAACTTGTGACGCGCTTCAGAAACTCGTCCTAGGGAGACTTCCTTGAGTATAATTCTTGCTCATGGTCACAAATTACAGTTTTATCTTAGTTAGCGAAACACCTTACGGTAATTTCTCTTTGGGAATCAAGTGCCTAAAATACCTAGACCGGGACATTTTATTTTAATTTTTTTAATACTCCCGCGGTTCTCAGACGCTTAACTAATCGTCTGGATTTGGTTGCCATAACCATCTGCAGCGAAGAAAAACCTTCCTTCTCCTCTCCTCCCTCCCCCCTCTCCCACTCCTCCCCCGTCTAAAGCAGCGGCGATGCGAAATAAATCGTGAGAACTTAATTCGCTATGCGTTAACAACGGCGGTTTCGGTGCGAATTCTTCACGCGTTGCGACAGGTGGAAACAATTGAAGGGAGCGTGGCGCTGGGCGCTCCAAGGTGGAACTGCCGGTGTTAACATAGCGCTTACACGTGGTACACGATAATGGGGGAGGGGATAGACCAGTTGGAAGATGGAGTCAGGGATGGGAAGGAGTTGGTGGTCATTAGAAAGGTGCAAGGACCCTCCGTATCTCCGACAACGTAAGATGGAAAGCGATTTGGAGCGCCTGTTGCATAAACCTTCGAGGTGAAAATTATTGTTCCCATAACAGCCTCCGACACAGCCTCCGATTTTCTTATGCAACCTTAATCATAAGCAGCCCGGTGATTTATTTTTTTTAATCCTTGGGTGCTAAAAGAGAGGGAGGGCGTTTTCTCGCGGTCCTTGGAGCAGAAACAATAGCCGCTCAATGACATTACGCGGCGAAGAGCTCTCCCCGCTCACTCCCTTTCGTGAATTATCTGTTAATCTTACACCATCTCATTTTCCCAGTTCTCCAATAGCTTTCCAGTCATGTTTGCTTGTGTATATGTTGATTTTATAAAACTATTCGGAACATTTGAGGATTAATCTTTAGTTTAGGACAACATCTGGCGTAATTTTTGAAAGAATCGATCGGTTTTAAGCTTTGCGGTTATTTTTTGAATTATTTTTTTATAGAATATAAATTAATAATTTTTCGTGGATGGATAATAAAAATACGGACTTCTCCAACAGGAAATTGAAAAAAAATCTCCTGGAAAAAACCTTTAAATTATTCATAAGTGTCATACTACAAATATCCAGCTATACTGTCTCAAAATTAGCTAGAAAACTGCAAAAACAGCTTTCTGTAAACAAAGCCTTTTACAAGAAGTTTCCTCATACACAATCGAAACTTTATACAGATATAATGAGTGTCAAGTCTTAGAAAATCTCATAGGCATACATCCTTTGGGACAGAGGTCGGCGATCTACGGCCCCCGAGAGCGCTATATGCGGCCCGCGAAGCTATTATAAAAAAAATTGGTTGGTAAAATTTAATACAGACTTTCTTAATTTTCAGTAACATTATGGCCCCAAAAACGTTTCTGGTTAAGTCTTTATGCTAATAAATTCTTTAGGCTTGATTTTCACTAATACGAAACCACTGTATCTCTCGGTAACTTTTGATGTAAACGCTCATCCCTCCCGCCGAAGTTCTCGTGACTTCCAATGCTGCCCTCCGAAGCATTCACAAGTACGAATGTGGCTCGCCGCGCAGGAAAAGTTGACTCCTCCTGCTTTAGAATAAGTATGTAAACTCGATAAGGTATCATCGCCGCATTAAAGCGATGGGTACTAAATACTTAGGATTATAGTTGTTTAACGAGGGAAGAATTTGAAAAATAGGTATACTTCATTTAGAAAATGATTGGGAAAGTTTTGACGAGACGGGCACTAGCAGTTGCGGTTGCTTAGGCGGACCGCATTAACAGGTACAAATGCTTCGGCGGGCCGCATTAAGGTCGAAATCGGAAGTTACTTGAGATAATGCAAAGGATTCTATCAGTGAAAATGGATAATTAATAACATTTTAGCGTAAAAACTTCACAAGAAAAGGTTTTCCGGTCCTAATTTCAACAAACAAATACGGAATTATCTGTATTAAATTTCATGATTCGCTTTCATGATGGAATTGCGGGCCGTATAAACCGCTCTCGCGGGCCTGATGTGGCCCGTGGGCCCTAATTTCCCCACCCCCGATCTAGAAGATGAGGTCTGTTTTGTCATCAAAAAGAAAACTTTGGAAAACGGTATTGAAACTCAATAAGTATGAAAAAATCCAGCCTTCGTTTCGCAAAAATATAGTATTTATATGAATTCTCGAACGATTAAGACGAAAATTAGCTTCAGGACCGAAGTAATGCAAAGTTTGACTTGTATGCTTGAAAATATATAAAAATAGTTTCATATATATTTTTTATATATAAGATTGAACTCGCAGTATGTTAGTTTTTTGTAAACGCTTCGATATAATATAGTATCTTTTATAGGTAATAAATAACCTATCATACCACAAAATTTCATTCGGGAAAACAAATTTTGGTATTAATATTTTTCCCATTCAGTTTTAGTGCCACCGGAAAAAAAATTGCTCGAATCAGAACGGTTTCCCATTATCCATTTCCCCCTTAAAAGGTTTCCTCATGCGGGCTAAATCGAATAATCATATATATTTCGTGGTCCCTACCGTAACCAACAGTCAATCACGAAGCAAACGATTATGGCCGAGCGATACCTTCGGTGAGAGTTAGCCCGCTATTATCGCGTCCCTTTCACGAAAAAAATACAGTTCTGGAGTACCTATAAGTGGCGTTGAGCGTTCGAAACGAAACGTGACATTGCAGCCTTGTTAGTCGAAACGGGAATCACGGTTGCGATTTCGTCATCACGTTAAAATAAGAGCGATACGAGTCATGTTTCTCTTATCGCAACTTTCATTTTGATTTGGTACAAATAAGTCGCCCCAAGTGACGCCGTTTGCCGAGACATTCAAAGGAGAATATTTGGGTCGGATTATTGGGAAATTTAAGCGCGCGCTCCCTGCTCAATGCCGTTCTTTCCAGCTGTGATTTATGACAATTCTCAATCGTTACGAAAGATTTGTGATTATAATCACTACAACGAGTTCCAGAATCAGCACTTGAGTGTAAAACTTGAACAATAAAATAACTTTCTCGGGTATCTCCGATAGCCATAGCAAGGTAAAACACCACTGAGGACAGCTGCTTAGTAGCCGAAATGCGCATCTGGTTTTATAGCATTGTTAAAGCTATGGGAGACACCTAAGACGAGTTACTTAACTTTTTCAGTTTTGATACTTAGGTGATAATTTTTTGGATTTTTTTTCAGCCATAAGACGAGCTCGATAAACCTCTACTGAGATAATTACAACGAATGTTGCTTTCAGTTTCCCATATCTGGGTAGAATTTTTTTCTCATTGACCCATGTATGACCCATCCTTTAACCATCCCTTCCTTTCACAATCAACCTCCTTCAGCGCATCATCGTTTTCCTTTCAATGTCTTTGTTAACCGTTTCTCCTCGCAATTTTAAACGAGTCGGTGAAATTTCCCTTCCGACTTCATTTTCTTCTCCAACCTAACGAGCCGATTTTTACCGGATGCTGTATTTACAAATTAATCATCTTAAAAATCATTCGTCATCAGCAAGGTCGTTTCAGATGGCTGTGAAAGTGCGAGTCAATTACATCTACATCTACATATTACCCTGCAAGTCACCTTGACGGTGGATGGCAGGGGGTGCCGCGCACCAAGTTCCTAACTAATTATTATTCACTTATCTATTGTGGTCACGTATTACCTGGCGGCTGCGGCTGCTGACGCCATTCAAAGCATTTAAATGTCGATCTAAATTAGATTCTGTTAAAATTAACTGGATTTATTTTTACACTTCATCATATATTAGTTACTCTTGATAAAATGACGTTTATGTATATATATATTTTATCAAGATTAACTAATATATGATGAAGTGTAAAAATAAATCCAGTTAATCCAGAGTTCTCTCTCTGTAGCTGAAGAAGGAGTAGTTCCGAAAGCTTTACGTTTGTGATGTTTCTGTGTTTTTGTGTTATTTTACGTGTGTCGCTTCGACATCCCCGGGGCCTCGCCAACCTGAAGTCGTCTGATTGGTGAGTGCTCACTGGGTTTCCTCATCCCAACACCTTGTTGACATCCATATATTCATTTTACCTTTCCTTTTCCGTAAGTTGTTATATATATATATATATTAACTTAAGGAAAAGAAAAGGTAGTGATGAGGGTGGCAAAAAGGTGTTGAAGGAAGCCCAGCGGACACTTATATATATATATATATATATATATATATATATATATATATATATATATATATATATATATGTACACACACACACACACACAGTGCAACCTCTATAATCCGAACACATTAATCCGAACTGTTCCTCAACATCAGGTGTAAAGTGTCGGTTAAGCGAAGCGAGCGTCGGAAAGTGAAATTTTAAGCTTTTTTTGTAACAAAGTAGGGCACATATGTCCACTATTAACGCCTCTTGCGGCTGAATAGGTGATCCTTTGAAACATTATTTTAAAAAGACTGAGCGATATCAGCACCGGCCGTGTTGATGTTGCCCATGCCTACTGCCGCGGCCCAGTGTGGAGTACAATTTTCCAGCCCATCAGCGCGGATATCTCACAGTCATTTTAGTGATCTATACACTAATTGGTGTTTTATTTATAGAAATTTAATACATAATAGATTTTTTCCTCGTTATTTTACACAAATCCAGTAATCCAAACACTCCGATAATGCGAACACGCCCTTACATTAATTATTTTGGTTTATAGAGGTTGCACTGTATACATATATATAATAGCCATGGTGCGTTAGATTACAATATTTAAACTAGAAAGAGGATCGAGTGAGATATTTTACTGGCATCGCCATAAACAAAACCGACATAACCTCTGGTTTGTAGATTTTCTAAAGAATGACCGTAATTGTCTCGGGTAGACAGATGTATTTCACAATCACAAAAACCGGTATGAGGGCTAATGCCGGTGTTATGTGGACTCCCTGAGGTAGAAACGTGAGTGGGAAGCTACAGCGAAGTAAAAAACGAAATTATGAAGGTGACACGGCTTCCGCATTACCCTTATCTTTCTGGAAATAAGTATTACAAGGCCATAGCCCGGTTGCACACAGAAAAACAATGCGTTTCTGCCTTATCTCCACGTGCATTCACTTTAAACGTTTTCTCGGATTTTGCTGATGTGAGATGTAACGGAAGTATTGCGTAGCGGTGCTACTTTTTGAAATACTTATCTCAAAATTCAGTACAATATTTTACCTATGAAGATGGGCGGTGCTGATGGTATATAGCAGCATTGGACAAACTATGCTTCGAGGGCCATATGCGACCCAAAAGAGCATTTATGCGGCCCCCGAAGGTTTTGATGCTAAAGCAGTGCTTCCCAAACTTTTGAGCTCCGCGGACCACTACAGCAACCCTCCAGTCCCTACGAACCACTTCATTTCTTACACAAACGTACTTACTCTAACTACGTTTAAGAAAAGGAGTTAATTCGATACGTAGTTTATTTGAACATTTTCAAATGCATTACACATGTTTATGTCTGTTTGAGAGGCGTCTGACTAGTTTTTGTTTTATTTCAAGAATTATTTTTAAAAATTGTAGGAGAAATTCGTGAAATATAAAATAGTTTTACAAACAACATCATAATAAACATATTATAAATACATTTTATTTCTAAACTATGAACGTAATACAGAAGAGTTGTAAAATTAAAAAAATTATTATTATATGGACAAAAATGGATGTATTAATGTTGGCGTACTCTGTACTCCAGCGCGTCTAACTAAGGGTTAAAAAAGTATTGAATACCAGTGATAGTGTAAGAATTGATTAACTTTTCCCAAAAAAAATTGAACTAAATATGCGGTTCATTCTAAATAATTACATTCTGGAAAATTTCGCTGACTACAAATGGTCCGCGGACCATGGTTTGTGAAGCACTGTGCGACCCATAAAATTTAATAGTCCAACCCCGATTTAGTGCCACCGTTTGTCCATTACTGATATTGGCGTTTAAACGGGAGTGGCGGTAATTCGAGATGCAATTGAAGCCTGATTTAACATCTCCTTATATAGTGCCACCCCCGCATAACGCCCATGAATCGTTGAGAATACAAAGAGCAAGCATATACCTCGATTTACCGCCAGCTCCACTTTATCGCCTATATCGGTAATGGATAAACGGTGGCGCTAAATCGTGGTTTGACTGTATATGCTAGCTCTATGTAATCATAATGTGGAAGTTCTGTTCGCAAAGATTCATGGGCGGTATACGGGCGTGGCACTATATAGGGGGAGCACTAAATTGGGGTTTGACTGCATACATATTCACACTTCTTGGTAAAGTTATGATAGTAAAATCTTTAATTTTGAGATTTTTATCCAAAAATCCTTATTTATATGAAATTTCACTTATATGGTACCTCATAATCTATAGATAATTTACGATTTAAACTCTAATCCAGCCTGCCGAAGCATTGGCAACTTTAATAATGGAGAAACGGTAGAGTATCGATATAAAGAATTTATTACTTATCTATCCGATCGTTAAAATCTCTAAGAGTGAGTACCCAATAGAAGCCACTCGAGGCGCGTTTAACTAATAGAAAATGAGTATTCAAATCTTATCACGCCAACGGGAAGTTGAACAGTGGTTTCGAAATATGATTTCGACCACACATGGAGTGATACATCGCGCCTGTCGGTTCAGAATGCAGTAATTTTAACTTAATTATCATACTTATATCTCGAAATTTGGCAATAGCAGAGCAAATTATATTTCCGGATATCAAGCAAGAAATTCTTGGTTCGTGTTATTTTTACTGCAAACGCCCTAATAGCTTTAAGATAAATCATGAAGATAGAACAAGTTAACGAGTCAATTTTACTAATCAGATGGAAAGTTAAATAAATTATTGTATATGAACTTCTGATTTTAACGCAAGTCATCGAAATTTATATCATTATATTAAAATAATATTTTCGGGAAGTGCCTCTTTTTACATTGCACTGTTATTACGGAATAGCACAGAGCAAAAAAGTCGCCGTTTCTTTCAATTTGATACTGTCGAGTTTCAAGAATCTAGGCAGACGGGCATTCTATGAACTGTTTTTATGAAATTTCCAACCGAACTAATATTTTCTACATGATACCCTGCAAGTCTCCTATATGGTGGATGGTAGGGGATGCAGCGCACCAAAGGTCCCAAGTTTTCCTACGTTATCTTTTCCTATTATGTTCTCTTATCTTCCTGGGGAAAAACGATCCTCTATATCGCTCCGTTCTACATCTTTTGCTGATGTACAAACATTTTATAAGTGCTTTTGAATCCAACGACTCCGTGATACCTACCACTGACAAATTTTTAAACATTTCGAGTATTTTAATGAGCCCATTCCATCGAAATTATATGTAAATGCGTCATAGTAGATTATTTAGGTCGCATGAAATTTGCATTTCACTAACACGTAAATTACGTGTATTCTAGCGAGAGGCGGGCCGTTTCGAAACGTGAAAAAAGGGTAGATGCCTCTCCTGACCGCAACCCACAATTCGTGACAGATTGTAGGTGGTACCCTTTCTCCTGTACAGTATCTAGACCGAGCCACTTTTGAATTAATCATTTTTGCACTGCTGGAGCCTAGCTCCTCTCTCTCTCTTCCTATATTCATCTCCCTTTCTCTCTCTCTCATCCTTTCAAGAGGATGATCTTCTCACGACGGCTATCCTGAAGGCATTTGTCGTTTCGAAATAACTGTGCTTTTAGATCTCAACCTCGTTCTTCCCTTCACCCTATCAAATTTCCTTGCAAAATCGGAATTAATTAATGACGCGTATGTCCGAAGATTAAAAACTCAATGTAATGGCCCTGGCATTATACATTAAAAAAATATATAATGAATAAAATTAACGGCTTTATAATACGTGTTTTGATTGTAAATAAATACACATGATTTTACGTTTCTCTTGTATATTTCAACACGACGCACATTTTATGGACATACGGGCATACAAGCAATAGAAAAACAATATTGTGATTATTTCCTGATCAATCAAATAAACAAAAAAATTCACTTCTCAAGCAAGAAAGAATAGCCTATTTTTAGTATAACCCAACGAACATAAACGAACGATTTTTTAGAAAGGATTATGAACCACCAAAAAAGATTTTTTAAGAGAAATATATTTAAAGTTGTCAGTAAGGTTGTAAATGAATCTTATAATCAACAAAATTTCCTTCATGTGTTCTTTTGATTATTGCTTTTATTTCCTAGAATTAACGTCTCCAATTGAATTGCATAATATCAGGAATATCCAAATGAGTAGGGAATTACAGCTATCTATGTGTATTATAATTTTTTTTAATATGTCAAAAACATAAGAATGAAGAATGGAAACGAGAAGAAAATTGTCGGTAAAAGTAGGAAAGAATGAAGTCTTTTACAGAAGCCAATATTCATCGAACAATTTATTCCATCAATACTACGTGCTGTAGGTAAATACCTAAGACTCCGCAGTAGATAGCAATACTTCAAGTAAACATTTCCACCAACGGTTTCTAGAAATGCAAATGAATAAGTTAACTCATGTTTTCGGTGCGGAAAATTCCACCATTTTGATTAAAATCCTTTTCGTCCGCAGACACTTAAATGTTGTCTCGATGGAGAGGGATCCAGTCTGGACCGCAAATGTATGAGAGAGACGAAATTTCGACAACCATTGACGTCATAACGATTTCCTTTCGAAATTAGAATCGTCGTTATAAGAAACGAGCAGAGCCGTTAAAGGTTAACTTTTTCGTGGTACAGGATTAACGGGTCGTGAGACGGTGAGAAAAAAGGGCAATTACGCAATCGATGGATAAGTCCGCTCACCTGATTCTTGGCTCATTTTGAAATAAAACCCATTAACGATATATTTTATTAACAATGGGCGAAATTTACGATGAAGCTAAAGGAATGGACCCGTTTTATTTTCGTGGATAAACTTAGTCGGCACTCTCAAAGGAGGCAACGATTTGCGAATTCGTTATGTCAAATAAATTTATCGGCCTTTTAAAAAAGCACGTGCTTTTTCTCAAATTTGAAACAATTTTAGAGGCTATATTAAACGCAGTGGCGGATTTAAGGGGGGTCGCACATGGCGCGCGCCAGGGGCCCCGTAAAGTGAGGGGCCCCGAAAAAATGTTCGCGTGTATAATCTCAATTTAAAAATCAATGGAACCTCTCTATGATTTCATAGAAAAACGATCGTTAAGAGGTGTAACAAAGGAGGGTAGCCGTTAGGAGCGGTTCCACTATATAGTTAGATTGTAGGGCTCCCGACTGCTTAGCGCCAGGGGCTCCAAATGTTTAGCGACAGGGGCCCCAAAATGTTTAGCGACAAGGGCCCCATGAGGCGTAAATCCGCCACTGATTAAACGAATTGGAATTTTACGTACCGTGAAAATGAAAATTTGCTTTTTATGAATGTACGTTTGTGCAATCTAAATCTACGGTTAATTTCTATCCTTCGCAGTATAACTCATTTCCACACCCTTGCTGTAATCATCGTATACTATTAGCTGCTATTGAGAAATTTTCTAGTAATTGAGAATGGGAACTGTTGTAAGAAATGTGAAAATGTCATCGCGTGCATCGATTTTCATTCACTGTAGCCTTATAGTTTAAAAGTTACCTATGTATTTCCAGGTGAATATCTGAAAATCCTCGAGGTTTCCTCAGAAAGAAATTCCGGCCACGCTTTCAAAGCGCAGAGTCATCTGTGTAAGGATCAATTACTGCTCGCGGATATATATACACTCCGGCTTTCACTTTGAATACTTGATCAAGGTATAGAATGAAGTTGAACGTTTTTTGAGGAAGTCGCGGACACCGGTCAATCGGCATTTTTACCGCCCATTTTCCTATCATGAGAGATATTTCTTCGCTCTTTTTTTTGGCCAAAAGGCGATAGAAACGCGGAAATTTGCCCATCGATTATTATCGAACTACGGTGACGTTTGTTCAATTTATTCAGACCAATATATCTACCAGCACACGCCCCAGACCGCATGGCATGTCTTCGCAATGTAAGGACCACCTCAAAATTTTTAAACAAGGATAAAATAATCATATGAATTCCTCTGCATTTTGGCAGTGAAAATAAAAATCCCGGGCTATCGACCAAGGATTCCCTTGATTTGATTTAAAGTGTTATCCAATTAATGATGGTGTGTGCTATTTGGTTCGCTGGGATATATAAACAAATAGATAACAGACTGCTTTAGTTAATTAATTAATCTGAGTGGGATTCTTCCTGCTTTTGTTAAAACAATTTAAAGCTTATATATTGACATGAATCTGATATATAACTTCAGTTGATATAAAAACCTTTGACCAAACCAATGGGGGCCACTTGCTATTTGGAAAGCATAACTGGTTTACTCAACCGTTCCTTGGTTATAATTGTTACTTTACAACTACAGTTAGAGCTTTAGTTGTTCATCGTCTAGTATCATGTTATGTCTATGAAATTTTCCGCAACGTAAAGACAAATTATTTGTCTGAAAAACGTTTATTGCTTACACAATACCAGCATTATCATAAAAAAAGGCTAAATTTTTAAAGGAATTGCTCGTCTCAAAAAATATTTTAATTGCAAATTCTTCTCGTTATAGATTCTACCATTGGACAATAACGAAAGTTTTGAATCCGTCGTTAAAACCGTAATGGTGATTTTTCAGCCGCAGTGTCTAGGTTTCATTCCGTTTATTACGACATTTTGGGAAGCATGTATGTAGGCGCGTAAAAATTTCTTCTTGATGTTACTAATTAAGCGTTTAATTTACTAAGAATGACTACAAAATCTGATTAAAGTGATGGGGTATCTTGAACAGAACTTACAACTATTAAAAAAATTGACTACAGCCTAAAAAAAGTTTGAAAAAAGACTAGAATCAGAGATCTATTAGAGAATAAATCTCTTAAGCTGGCAAAATATATATATATTCCGAAAGCAGGTAAAAACGGTGGTTAACCTTTTCGGAACAAATCCAGAGAACCGCCGCTATCGGAGTTTTCGTAATGCGCATGCGCCGATTGTTCTTTCTCTCTCTTCCAGTCCCATGCCATTTCCCTCGTGCTCGAAACCTGTTGCTATCTGGAATCACGGAATGTCGTTTATGTCGAGCACTGACCTCAACTTGTCCTCGTACTGACCTACGCCAACAGATCGAATCGTCAAACGCCTTTCCGTTCCGTAATCCCTTTGCAGAACTCCTTGACCTAGACTTACAGCACCGCTATTTCCCATATGTCTGCGCTCTAAAGAGGCTACGAGCGATTGCATAAGGATGCAGATAAATGGCTTATTAACTGTTTTTACGGGCGGCTGAGAATAACTGGTATTCCATTCATCGCGTGTTTGCCGTCATATTTAATCTATGATCTGACCGCTAATCAAGCATGCATTTTCTAAGCCTTTTTGTACAGCTTATTAAATGTGTGGTACTATTCGTAAATCCCGGATCTCTATTAAAAATTCCTTAATATTTTCATTGTACCCTAGTACTCAAATCCAAGTAAAGTTGCTGGGGGTTGAATTCGTTCATTTTCCTCCCCCTAGTTGGGTTAAGTGGTTGGGGGTGGGATTCGTTCCATTTTCTTCCCCTCGGTTTGGGTTAAGTGGTTAAAGGTGGGATTCGTTCCATTTTCTTCCCCTCGGGTTGGGTTAAGTGATTGAAGGTTGGTCTCGGGTGCTAGGGTTCAATGAAAATATTATAGACGTTTTAATAGGGTTACCAAATTTGTTTGTATATTATTCATCGTAAAGTATTACTAGGGGCTCCGCTGCCAGGCGCTATGCGCGTCAACCCTGTGTCTCACCATGCGAGGCGAATTCGCGCACGTGTGCAACCCTAAACCTTCTTTCATATAATTAAGGTTGAAAATTATATCTAGTCCCATTTTCGGGCTTTCTCTTAGTAGACGACACGTTTCATATCACATTCATTTCGCAGCCAATTAAGGAATGCCGACCGACCGACCGACTACGGCTTTGTTATATAGACAGCTTAGGAACAATGATTAACACAATATCATTATATATAAACGTTCCTTACTGAGGAGGAGGACATAACATATAGGAGGATACTAATGTATAGGCACTTCCAGATGAGCTGGAGATTCGAAATTTTTTTCTTAGGTAGAATTTATAGCAAAACCGACTAAAAAAAACAAAAATCTTGAAAAAGTGCAATAATGCGGCCGCTAAAACTTCGCAATTGTTTAAACAAAATTTCAAGGTTTAGGTATTTCCGAATGATTCTACGGAGCTGAAATTTTTTTAGAGATAGGATTTGTAAAAAACGAAATAGGGATTATAGAAATTTTAATTTTTGTTGCCGTTAAAAATTCTTAAAGTTTAAACAAATAGATAACTGTTTAGGTACTACGGGATGAGCTAGGAAGCTGAAATTTTCAAGTTATTTACAGAGTAGTGCATTTGCACAAATAAACATTTGAATCTCTCCATAAATATATTGCGGCGGCTGTTAAAAATGTTTAAAATTTAAACAATTAGAAAAATATCATTTCACTTCTAGAAGTGCTACAACTTTAAAATTTGGCAGAAATGTGTAGCATTAGTACCCCATAATGGAGAAAGTATAAAATTCTTAAAATTGCAAAGTTTTAGGATTGCTTTAGTCTATTATTTTTACGTAAGGGAAAAACAAAAATCGCTGCGGAGGTGAAATCTTGAGAATTAAAAAAAATATTTGTAATGATGAAATATCTCTCTGAAAAATGAATGTTTTTTCAAGGTGAGATGATATGCTTGCAGAATGCAAGCACCTTCTACTAGCAAATGAATAATAGAATAATTATTTATTTTCGTTGCCGTCGCATGGTTTATCGTTACCTAAATATTTTTTTCAATTTCAAAAAAGCGTCGAAATTTTGTATGTGGACAGATGCGACGCAAAATAATAATCCCATCAAAATATACGCAATTACACGAAACAAGTTTAATATTTTTTGTCAATCACTTTTAATATGTGAATCAAGCATTCCTGCAACATATTTTACCATTATCCTTTACGGTTTTTGTGATATTAAAGATTAATATAACACCACATAATGATCACCAACCTACACTTGTATTATTATAGAGATTGTTTATAATTTTTATTTACTATTCATATATTTTTATTTGTTTATAAAATAGGCACGAATGGGGTCCTCACCAGAGTTTTAACGCTACGAAAATTTTTTACCTTTTGTCCTACATGGGGGCCATAAAAACAATGACCAACCCTCGAGACTGGGAAAAAACGTCTTTTCAACGCCGTAGGTAAACGTGTTGAAAAACTGTGTCACCAACGAAACGCGACAAGTTATTTGTTTGCGAGCAAATTATACCAGTCGGGTGTGAACGCGCTTGGAATTTCCTTCGTATTTACCGACGTACGCATAAGGCAAACTTTACGTTTCTCGCGGCCTCGGACAACAAGAGTCGTGCTTATCATTTCGCTTTCGTCATCGCCGTAGAAGTCCCGCGCCATGTTTTGGCCTGCATAGAGTAGGATTACTACGTCCATCTTCCTAAAAGTCAATGGTTAGAAATGGGGAAATCTCATTCCACACTCTCTCCCCCATTCTGCCATTCCAATCCAGATGAAGACAAAGCCCCTTTTTTGACTTTCAAAACTCACGACTAAGGGTAATTTCGACATATCTGTTCTCCGAGACCGTTTGCATTCCTAAGGGTTCGTTCGTACATTTAAATCGCCGTTATTACCAGTAGGATGCAAAGTGATTTGAATGCCCGAGAGATTCAGTTGTGGAAGTTGGCGACGCCTACTGGCAATATGCCAAAAGAATGGGCTATCTAGAGAGCGAAAGTAATGTTTATTTAAAGCGAGCCCATTGCTTTACTTCTGCTGGATACCTTTCTGCACGCCTTCGTCACTTCATTTATTACTACAAAATGTAAATTTACACGCTTATTTTTTCGCATGTATGTGCGTGGTGGAAATGAAAAATATGTTAATCCTGCCATCCCCGAAGTCATTTATGTTCCATTATTCATGTCTCAAATAAGTGAACGGTTTCAAAGAGTGGCATAAACCCCCTCCCTCCCCTCCTCCCCCTCTCCTCCCCCTCTCTCCCCCCCTCTCCCCCCCTCTCCCTTCTCTTCTCTCCCTCCCCCTCTCTCCCTCCCCCTCTCTCCATCTCCCTCTCTCTCCCTTCCCCTCTCTCCCTCCCCCTCTCCCCCCACCGCTTTATATTCATCGATATAGGATCGTGAGACACCCGCCGTTCCGGCTTTGCGTGGATATCCAGTGCGTAAATAATGTTAATCGAAAGCCATTCATAAGCTATTACGTATGCAATACATGAAGGTGTCCTTTGTTGAAATGAATATTGTAACTAGTTCATAGTCATCAGACCTCTTAAAATCAGCGAAGATACTTTGGAACGCAAAATTTTAAAATTAGGTCGGCGGATTTGGAGATTTTTTCCGTATTTATTTTAGACTTTGAATTGAAAGGCAAATGTGCGTGAAATGATAACTATCTATTCCTGGACGCATTTTCAATTAATTCCTCTTGCATCACGATGCGCTAACGGGGCGCGGATTCGACCGGTGTTTCCCCTTGTTGCTTACATTGAGAAACAGTAAACAGCGCAAGGGGATCATGGGTCTATTCTCTAGAGACGTGAGATGCGGGTGTACTTTGGCGAAGTCAGTCATTCCTGTGTGGAACCGATTTTCTCGCGCGCACAAACTAAATCCTAGCGCAAAATCATCTTCAGCCATCCTCACGAAAGATGTTGCGTGGTTAAGTTTATTTTTTTAATATGTTAAGTTAGCTGACTGGTCAGTGAAACCAAACTTTCTTAAATATTACTACCCGAGGCTGATATTTTCTCTCCGTTTCAAACGAACATATATTTTCTTTTCTCATATGCGAAGCATACGGAGAAAGTGTCGTGATAGTGAAAATATTGGACTTCGAGAATTTGATGGACATACATGATTTATATGCTACTGCGACCAAAAAGTTCTTATTGCCATTCCGTCTGTTCGTTTGTGCGCGTTAAGCGGATTCGACGGCTTCAGAGAATCCAATGCAATCCCGGTAGGAGTTCCCAATACGGTGATCGCGTGTGCCGCCGCGCCATATGACAGTCCAGCCGTTATCTTATGACATGCTTAAAATCTCCTTATCTAGCGCCAGCAATTTAATTTTTTTCTTTCTTAAACGCACGAAAGAACATTATTAGTGACTTTGGCGTTGGTTTGATTTTCTTTACGATCATTCCTATTTTTTGCAAAATTATAGTGGTTAATGCTCGCTTTGATATCCTAGGAAACATCGCCACATTAAAAAGTTGGGAACTTCTTACGTAGAGTATAATCCAGAATAGAAACCTTTTTAAATGAGCCGTATAGCGCCACAAGGTTGACTATTCTTGTCAATTTTCACAAAACGTAAATTCATTCCAAAGTGATCGCAAAGATTTTGGTTAAAATTCATTTACCTATAGGACTTACCATCATAAACAATTCTAACAATTCTACATAAGTAATATGTCTCAAATATAACTATAGCGTCTGTTGACACAATAAATCGAGTTTTACGCCCAGCTATCACAACTCTGTTAGCACAATAAGATGACAGTGACGTTATTGAGTGCTAGAAGCGTTCACATATGAGAAAGTATGTGCTGATTATGTTGCGACGATTTTTTTTTTCTGTCGGTATTTCAAGTGTAAGTACTATCCTGAAGCTTATAGCGATTTGATTCATGGTTACGATCGCTGTTACTTCATTCTAACTCGGAAAACAAAGTATCTCACCATAGGAGAGAATAGGCGTTTTGCATACGTTATTTATACCATGGGCGATCTCCAGGGGAGTTTTTAAGACCTCAAACTTGCCGGTGCAATTTTGCACTGATAAGCTATAAAAATCGGAATTTTCCTTTTCAAAATTTCTAAATTTTAACATACGTAATTGATTTAATTTAATTTAACATGAAATTCTGAATATACGAACAGAATAAAAATGTATCGACAGCGATTCCGATGGTTATGATCACAAAGGCAAGCTTCCGAGTAACATTCGACACGGAGGCCGCGCTATCCGTGTATTACTTTGGATTACCTTGAGGCCCGCAATATGAGGGGGCCCGTCGAGACGCGTCGGTGTGTAGCACCGATTGCACCTACGTTAAAAACGCCCCTGGCGATCTCCACGGTTTTAGCCCCGTCATTTCCTCGTGCCTCCAAAGGGCCGATTTCGCAACCCCTCCGCTCTCCACGCATTGTCTTTCTTCGGTAGCCGCAAAATAAAGTAAACCAGCGAGACGAAAATTCATTTATGACGGGACGGAAAGAGTCGATTCGGTTCCGTGCCGTTTAGATTTTTCGCGGAAAAGTCTTTGCGCCACTTTATATTTGAGAGAAAAAATAGACAGGGACGCTGGTTTCTTTGAGAGGGATTGAAGGGCGTCACGCCGCCTATTTCGTACGGATGCAGTTTCCCTCTCTCGCTCTCTCTCTCTCTCTCGACATTTTGTGTTGAAAGGGGTTGACCGAAAATTACCCGGGAGAGTTCGTTACTTAACGAATACGAAAGGATAGACCATTTTTTCCGGCATCTTCCCTTTCTTGCGCTAACTTCAGGGTCATTTAACGCGAAAATGGTGCGATTCCAGAAAGTTCGGACTTCCCGAAATATTTAGAAAAATTCATTACACAAGATAAATAAACTATGATTAACCAATAAAATCCGAAGCGGTAGATACGTTATGCTAACCTTGTAAATGATCATTAATAAATATATATTTGGCGGGTTTTGATGACAATGTATTGTATAAAGGTAACTATACAGCTTATTACTTTCTCCATATATGAAGTATAGAGAAAGAATTGTTTTCATGAAAAAAATCGAATTCGAGACTTCAACGGAAATACATGTTTTAAGGTCCCCTGAACACGTTTTGACTATTTTCTCGATGATGTCTATGTGTTTGTCTGTATGTGATAGATTTTTGTGGGCGCTCTAACTCAAAAACTATTAATCGGGTCATGCGAAATTTTATATTTTACATTTTTATAAATGTCAAAAGAACTGATTAGCTTTTGGTAAAAATCGGTCGACCGAAAGTGGGTGTTTACTCTTGTCACTTATGCGTTATTTTTAAATATTTGCTTTGATATTTGATAAATATAAAAATGTATTGGAATAAAAGTTGTAGGAAATGTAATTTTATATAAGCTTTATTTGATACATTTTTCCATATAATGCAGAAAGAGAAAAACCTCCAAAAAGGAACTTGAGAATAATCTCAGTAGAGTGATTTTATGAGAATTAATGTAATTTATCTCATTCGTTATATATTTTAGATATGAAATGTTTTTTGCGTTAGTTATCATACTTTATTTGTATTAGGAATGGTACATTAGTGTCACAAGAAGTACCACAGGACGTAACCCTTCCTTTTGTTATAGAGCATATGGTCAAATTAGGTTACGCAATTTTCAGGAACGCATCTCCGACGTGTAGCGGAAACACTTTAGAATTAAAATGATTAAATTCTCCTTATATGAGAAATTTATACAAGTCCTTTGCTCCGACGCATAGCGGGGACCCTCGTGAAGTTAATTAACGTGTGAAAATTTACCTAATATGGGAGTGAGAAGAAAAACGTCCTTCGCTTCTGAAGTAGCAAGATTACTTTATTAAAGCACTTTGGTCGCATAAGTGCCTTAATTCTTCTGTTAAACTTACGCCATGCATTGTCTACATCTAAAGTGATAGTCGAGTGTGAAACTATAAAATGTGGAAAATATGTCGGAGCATTTTCTTCGGGAAATAAGAGTAATCTTATAAATTTTATAGTAAACAAATGAGTTCATTTGTTGGAGACGTTGCATTGAGTTTCTCAACTAGGAGGTTTCAAGAGACAACTTGTGGTCACATACATTTCTCCGTAAATTAAGGTGGAACGAATTTTATTTGCGATAAAATAGTTTTATCTCAATAGAGAGGTTGATTTTTAATTCCCTTCTTCTATATGTTGATAGTGTCTCAATAATGTTTTCTCTAGAAAAAATGCCTTTGATTTATCGTTGGTTGTTAATGTAATAAGAGCGCATGTGTTACAATCATAAACTGGACATATTAAAAAAAATTTAAAAATCACTTTCCCAATCAATGACTCGGAATAACGTTAAAAAAAATCTCTTAGAAAATCATAACAAAACTTGAAGGGGAAAGACAAGAAGTCGGATCCGTGTTTGAAAGTGAAAACGCCTTCTCAAAGGTGATTACGCCCTAATGCGAGGATGTTTTTTGCCTCTGCTTTTCTTTCCTTATAAGTATACGTTTGACTCGGCAATTTCGTACATGTAAACATCTATAAATGATCTCCTCAACGAGACTCGTCTACTTCAATATTTCATCGACCCATTCTTAAATTTTTCCCTACCAAGAGCTTAAATAAATTACAAAGATTTCATTATTTTAATTTAATTGTTATTTGATTTAGAAACAGACAAAAAAATCTAAATTCATTTATAAAATTTTGCTTCGCTAAATTCAGAACTGGATGTTGCGATAGGAGAGTGTTTCAGAGGTGTGACGCACATATTGGTTTCTTGATTTCCTTTCTTGATCAATTGCCTATGCCTAGTATGGAATATCAAATAAATAAAATTTAGCCGAATAAGCTTTCATTCAGCATTTACAGCAATGTGCCTATTGTTTTAATGTCATAACGGTAGTATAAGTATGCATCTATATGAATTTTTATGCTACGATAGGATATCTACAATGTATATATCGTTGGTAGCTCAATAACTTTGGCTCAGATTATTAAAAGTAAAGTACTCCTTTAGCCAAACAATTAGAGGGTTACAACACCCTCGGGGGTGTTGTAACCCTCTAATTTTTTAGCTAAAGGAGTACTTTACTTTTAATTAATCTATAATGAATAGTTATCCACTTACATAAAGGGGTAAGAAATTATCGAAAATTTAGTTTATGTAAACATGAGCTGTATTATTGTAATTTATAATTATTCTTATGCCTGTAAGACTGCTGAAAAGTACGTAGCTGACATTAATTTTCTACCCTATGTTATCTTTAACGGACTTTTATATGAATTTACACTTTGGCACATACTTACTGTTTCGCTACAATCCTATTATTCATGTCCCTAAGAATAGACTTAAGGCTAGGCTGCGATCTGCGAGGTGTCGTAGCGTGACGACTGACACAGTTGGCGTACCTTAGGACAACACACCGGGCGCATGGAGTTGTTTCAGATTGAACATGGTTGAAGGAGTGCCTTCCAATTCGTTAGACATATTTTTCATTGATCGCTTTCTCCATGCTCTTGGCCTAAAGCAGAGTAATTTAAGTGCTACCCGTGAGGAGGCTATTTTGGACTTTCTTCTCTCTCCTGAGGAGATCCTGGTTTCGGTAGGAAGAAACTTTTTCGACTCTGACCATATGTCTTTGGAGGCTTCGCTTTCTACCGTCCCCACCATGGAGTGTATACCCACCCAAACCCCCCGTGTAGTTAGGGTATGGGGGAAGGCCGACTGGGAGGCCATAAACCGTTCCCTTTCCCTCCTGCCGTGGGACGCGCTCCTCTACGGATCCCTGGAAGACGCGGTCGCCTTTTTCTACGATGCTATCGAAGCGGTAATTGCTGATTGTGTCCCTTCCAAGAAAATATCGAAGAAAAGGCCTCCGTGGATGTCTGGTGAAGCAGTGCTTTGTGTTAGAAACAAACATTCGTGCTGGGCTTTGTATAAGAGCAATCCTAACCAGCACACCAAAACAAATTTCTGTAACATAAGGAGGCACTGTAAATTTTTATTAAGAAGAGATTATAAAAATTATGTAGAGGGCATTACGAATGAAGTGAAATCATGCTCTAAACGTTTTTGGTCCCTTGTTAACTCTAGGCGGCGAACATCACGGATACCTAATCTTGTGAAATATCATAATATTGTTGTTCAAGGTAATGACCGCCCGCATTTTTTCAATGATTATTTCTCCTCCAATTTCTCTCTGCCTACCTCTACTACTGACTCCCTTCCTTCTATTGCATCAATTTCTTTGGATTCCTTATCCAATATTTCAACATCCTTTTCTGAGGTCAGATACTTACTTGCTTCCCTGGATAAGAATAAATCTTCCGGCTCCGATGGGATAAGTTCTGTCTTTTTAAAAAATACATCGGAGGTTTTGTGTATTCCTTTAACTCTTATTTATAACAAGTGTCTGTTCAGTGGCCGTTTTCCTTCCATATGGAAGTCAGCCAATATAACACCCATTTTGAAAAGTGGCAGCCGAGCAGATGTCACTAACTATCGACCAATCTCTATCCTCCCTCTGTTATCCACCACGTTTGAAAAGATAATTCATAGGCATTTACTCTCTTTCACCTATCCTTACATTTCTCCTCAACAACATGGTTTTCTACCTCGGAGCTCCTGTTTAACGAATCTTACAGTCATACACCACGAAATCATTCTGGCCTTTGAGCAAAAATCCCAGGTTGATGTGTGCTATATTGATCTGGCTAAGGCTTTTGACACAGTTGACCATAGACTTCTTCTTCATAAATTAAGCAATAGATATAACCTACATGGCCCTCTTCTCTCTCTCCTGGAAAGTTATCTATATTCTAGAACACAGCGTGTTGTACTTAACGGACACTCCTCATCCACTACTCCAGTCTTGTCTGGTGTGCCCCAGGGTAGTGTCCTGGGACCTCTATTATTTAGTCTTTATATAGATGATTTAGTCGAGGTTATTGAGCCACATGATTGCCAAATTCTTTTATATGCCGATGACTGCAAGATTTTCAAAAGGGTTGACTCCGATGTAGACAAGCAATGTCTACAAGCTGCACTTAACTCGCTGACGGAGTGGTGCTCCAAGTGGAAACTGGAAATAAATCTGTCCAAATGCAAACTTTTGCCCTTTACCCTGAAATCCTCTCCTTTCCCTTCCTCATACTGTCTACTAGGCAAACCCTTTCCTAGAGTTCAATCCCACGAAGATCTTGGAGTGATCTTCGACGCAAAATTAAGTTTTTGCCAACATATTCAGAAGATTTCTGCAAAAGCGATGTCATTACTTGGTGTTCTCTACAGATTCAGTGAAATTTCCAATCCGTTAGCTCTTAAGACTTTCTTTAATGGCTGTGTTGCTCCCATATTAAATTACTGCTCGCCTATTTGGTCCACTGCTTCTCCTTCAAACCTAAAACGGCTTGACTCTGCACTTAAGTTCTTCGACGCCATAGTTCGACACCGCACGCGGGGTAGAGCACCCTCTTTAAGCATCCCCTCTCTTTCTCATAGGCGACTTATTACCGATCTTAATTACCTTCACTCACTCATCAATGGTATCTATCGCTCTCCATTACTTACATCCTATTTTTCGCTCCGTGTTCCATCGCGCTCCACTCGCCTTCAAAGCCTATTTCATTTAACAAAATTTCGACTCTCCGTCTCCCAACGCTCTCTCTCTTACCGCCTCCCGTTTGAATATAATTCCTTACTGGCTTCACTTTCAAATCTAGACATTTTTTCACCCACTTCTTTCCGTAATCTACTACCTGCTGCGTAATTCTGTTTCTCTCTAATATTTTGGCGCCCTCTGTGTTATGATCATTACAATTGCTGGTAATATTGTTAACTTCTTATTTTAGTTATTTATTTTAATGTTATATTATTTGTTATGGTTTTATGTTTCAATGTAATGAGGCCTCTGTGCTGTTTTTGAAACTGAATAAATAAATAAATAAATGTGCATTCAGTTATCATTACTTTCCATTCGTTGCTGTTTACGTGCGTTGATATTATAGCTCACTCATTCATTTCCCTATCGCTTTAAGTGTTAAGCAACATACCATAAGGACACCTATTTTAAGTGTTTTTTTCAGCAATAAGCTACTTCGTTTGCAAGTAAAAAGAACCAAGGACATCAGATATGGAGTTTATTATTCCACCATCTCGGCGGATTTTGCCATTTGCGGGGAAGAGGTGAACTCGCGAGTTTTGAGTCCACGGCGGGTAATTTCACGCGCTTTTATTGTCCATTGTTTTCTTTGAAATAGAACGGATGCCGTAAAAGGAGTTGCATATGACTCGAATTAATAGAGTGAAGGACAAAATCTGGCGATTTCGGAGAAATGAAAGTCTTCACGTTTTACAGCCACTCTTAATTGAAGCACTGAAAAGGGAAAGTATTTCATCGTAAAACGTTCTGCAATACCAAATTCTGGCCTAGTACTTATCATGAATATTCTTTCCAGATTAAAACAGAAAAAAAAACTTCCGGGGTAATCGTCCATGAAAAAATAAACATTTTCATATAAAGAACTCGAACACCGATAACTAATTAATTTCGCTATTTAATACCATAATTTATTCAAAGAATAGGGGCGTGTAATTTAGAAGAGATATTAAGGTTTTGCATCATCAATATTAAGTGAAATCTCACTCTACGCCAAATTTCGCCATCGAATCGATTTGCATTTTAACGGGTATGGTTTTCTTCATAAAGATTTTTCTTGAATTTTGAGAAGTAGTTGACCTAAATTTCGTTAGAAAAACGAAAGCTTTTGCTTCATTTGTTGATCGATCGGCGTTTTTTCCGGACAGACTGATGAAAATTTACTTAGAGACAAGAAAATCACCGTAAGTATGACCAGGACCGGCTCGGCGAGGTCTTAATGCTATGTAGGCGATGAATGATTTGGCCTCCTCCTCAGTGTTAATAACTGAGGATGATTCTGTTTCAATTAAATGAAACGTGTAAGTGTCGCTCTCGTAACTCACGTCAAAAACCGGCCCTGGGTATGACGGTATTTTTGGCGAGGACGGTTTCTTTATTCCGTCTCCTGAATTTCACCATTAATTCGAATTCCTTTGCATTTTTTAAATTATTCAATAACAAGGAGTCTGTTAGCCATGAACACGGATAAAATTAGTGTTTCTTCTTCTAACATTAAAATCCGGTAATATTTTGTTTCAATTCGCTATGAAGATTTCTCCCATTAACCTAATGGACGAAATGAGGAGATTTTAGAAAATGATCATGTTTTATGCATAAATTTAGCTTATCTTTTAAATGTAATTATACCGCCACATATTCGGTCACTATAGCTTCGCTTGTAAGTGGCATCAATGTGAAAATGCGCGCTCAAAATTTCAGCTTTCCATCTTTTATATCTTCGTAGATAAAAAAGAATTTTATGAGCCTCTATCCGACTTAATATATTTTTCCAAACTCACGTCTAAGGAATAAAAAAATAGCAGCAGTGCAGAAATCTACGCCCCAAATTTCGTATCTCTATCGTTTACGGTTTCGTCACAATTTCAATAAAAGCAAGTGCACAGACAGGCAACAAAGTGTAACTGAAAGCGCATTTAAGAAAACGCTCTAAAAATATAATAATTTCGTCGTTATAATAAAGTAATCACTTCATGTTGAAGACATTGAAAAATGTTCGTATTATCTCCCTCTCATTTTGCTATGGAGTTAAACTGCTTCTGCTTATGATGCACCTTTCATATTAAATACACAGAACTTTTGCTTGACATATTTCCGTAAAAACACCAACGAAGCTTTATAAATCGAAACAAAGTTTGTTTTATTCTATCTACGAGCACTAAAGATTTTGGTCACCTATCCGACGATTTCCCCCAGGATAGACAATTTCCCGCTTATGACGCATTCGCCGCTCCGAGTTGCACGTAAAAACATAACTCTCTTCCTCCTCGACCGTCCCCTATCTGTCTCATAAAATAATAATTGATATCTCTTCCTATACTTCCTACTTATCAAAGCCATTGCGCCTAGAGAAACCTGATACTGACGAATTGGACCTTGGCGTTACATTTAAGATCTTTCCTAGGACGAGCATCGTTAGGAAACGAGAATAGAGTAGAAAACAGCAGCGCCCGTAGTACGGATAGGGGAGGGTGAGAGGATAGTGAACTCACACTGATATGAGGCCAGCCTTGTCCCCGACGAAGAAATCCTTCCGGAGCACGTGCTTGTAGTAGTGAAGAGAAGGCATCGCCGGCCGATGGGGCATCTCTTCCTCTCCCCTGATTACTTTTTCGATCTCTCTCGGGTCGAAGACGAACACCAGATCCGGCCGACCCATTAATCCTTCCATCTTGGCTATGCGACCGTACTTCTCGTACAAGGACTTCGATATCTTGTCCACCTCGCTGATGCGATACGTTCCTGAGGAAGGGACAAGAGATGCTTAGTTGCGTCAACGTATAACAAAAAAGTTCATATGAGGATCGTGTTAGTACGGCGCCATTCAATGTGTGTCGCCGGTACAGCGGTGCATCCAATGGCATTTGACAACCCCTTGATTTTAAATACTCAGCGATTGCAGACAAAAATTTTATTATTATTTTTAAAATGAATATTTTTATTACATTTCTGTTGCCATTGTCGGCACGTTTTCTCAAAAGATAAAGCGTGTGTGGTCACTTTTGTCTGTCTGTCCGTCTGTCTGTAGGCAATCAACTCTTTTTGTTTTTAGAGATATTAGGAAAATTCATTTTGAATTAGGTGGCTCGGATCAATCTCGTTAAGTTTTCATTGATTGAACTTTCGCGGTAGTTCATAGATTTTCCACCAGATGGTTTCAAATTAGAAAAATTAAAAATTTTGAAATGGTATTGTAGCCAAACTCTCGGAAATATTAGGAAAATTCTTTTTGAATTAGATTGCTATTTTTATTTTATAAAATTTTCTTTGGTTGTATTTTCCTCCTGGTAGTTTCATTTCTCGTCGCCAGCTCTAGCGCCGCCTTGTTTACCTTCGCCCCGGTTATTCCCACACTGCCATAATTTTTATACCATAAATACTAAGATGATACTAATTTAATTTGCGACGCTTAGAGGTAGGCGTTGCCTTTCCGCGAATCAGCGATGAGGTGTTTTTTATTTACGTTACGGAGTGGCCATATTGCGCATCTGTCTCCTGCCAGTTTTCTGTCGCCGCCGTAACGTTACCGTAAGTTAGGTTTACCAAAATTGCTTAATTACTTGCAAAGCATCAGAGACCAACTTAGGATCACCAAATTATATAGTAATGTATTATTTCTATTCATGGTATTTAAATATTCGATAGTTATCGATATAGTTAAAGTACAACAAGAGTGTAAATTCCGTCATATAATATCATGGGTTTAAACCAGGGGTGCACAACATGCGGCCCGCGGGCCAAATGTGGCCCGCCGACTCATTTTGTGTGGCCGGGCAGGATTTAATTCAGCTGGTTTCCGTAAAAAATACAAGTCAAATTTCTTATGGATATTTATCGCATATGTGAACAAAAATTGTTTGTCACCTCATTTTTGTCCCATAAAAATTGCATGTAAAAGATGTTACGGTAATTACTGAATCTACAACAGTGTACTTAATTTTTTTATGTATAAAACTTTTATAACGCGGCCCGCCTAGGTCCAATCAAGGTCGATTCTGGCCCGTGTCAACTTTTAGTTGTGAGCCACTGGTTTAAACCTATAGAAAATATTTCTTGTGGATAAGTCGACCCCTGAGTTTTTTGTCGCTAAAAATTTGGTCTTAAACCCTCGACCTATACGCGAGTATATACGGTAATTGGATGAAGAAAAGGAGTTTGGATACCAAGAAGTTAACACAGTGCTTTCCAAACTGCGTGCCGCAGCTGATTTTTAGGGGTGCTTCTATGAACTTTGTTTAGTCAATAAATAAACGATTTATAAGTGTTGGTAGGTCATAAGGACAATCATTTTCCATTAAGAAATTGATTATAGTATGGCACTAGCAGATGGATGCGACAAGGCACTGTAATACTCTCGTGTAAAAATATAAAACTTTCGCTTCAAGTCTGGGACGTCGCGAAATTCATTTGGTATTTGAAATGGTGTCGCGCCTAAAAAAAGTCTGGGAACCACTGAGTTAATAAACCCGCCAAAGGAGTACACGGAAAAGAAGTTGGAATGGCACTGCATTAGGAGGTTTATATTTGCTAATCACGACGCTTTATAATTGCTGCGTCCTCGAAATGTCTGGTTAATGAGCTATTTTGGGTTTGACAGTCGTAAACTTTCAGTGTTAACATCTTTATGAGGGAAAGCATACTTGCATATTTAAGTCTGCTTTAATTTAAAACACATATTCAGGGCAGTAAACTAAAACTAGTTTAAATACGCGCCGAATTTATTAGTCAATCAGATAGCCCTGGAAGAAGGCAGAGAGAAAGAGAAGGAATTGGTGAAAGTTGAAGGAAAATGAAGTCATTGGAAGTAGAATAGTGAAGGAAAACGTGAAGCGGAATCTGGGATGAGGTTATATGTCAATGATGAACAGTAAAGAAGATGAAAGTGAGGGATGGGGAAAGGAAAGAAGAAGATGGCAAAGATAAGCGGATTGAAGGAGACAATGCAAGGACAAGGACGAGCGATGCGATAGAAAAAATAGATAAAACGGGATGCGAATCGCGCGGAATTCGAAACGTATCCATCGACGGCCTCACCTATGAATGGGATGAACCTCCAGGAGTTTCCCAACACAGGAATTGGCTTCGGTCCCGGGACTTCCGTGTATGGTCTCGCCGTCCCGTAATCCAAGCTCTCCCCCACTCCGTCCACCTCCTGCTGCACCGCTATCATGGATCGAAAGCGGCAGCCGGCCGCTGAGGCATTGGGCCGCACTCTCAACCACATCCCGGCGATCATTGCGACAAAGTGCCCGCGAAATAGAAACCCTGAATAAAAGAGACGAGAATATCCGGTTAGAAATTAATACCAATCCAAATTATAAAGTTTCATGTGAAATGTCTTCTCAAGGTGTGTTTTTTTTATTTCCAAAGTTTTCATGCATAAGGGCAATCCTATAATTTTAAGACTATTGTACTATTTATAAAAGCGAAAATCTGAGAATTGAACGTAATTTTTTGCTTGAAAAATTTACTGCCTTCTTAAATTCTTCCAACGCTTTTCCTGTAATTTATTATTAATATAAGCGTAATTAATGTTTACGATCGGTCTCTGATTTTTGAAAATATTGTGGAATCTTTTTAATCAATTAACGTTACAATCAATGGGAGCATATATTTCCGAATTCTTTATGTAAAACGTTCTTTTGGTCTGCTTATGGCGCAACGTGTATTGTTTCGTTTATGAGGGGAAAGAGAAACATGGCCACATGATATAAGAGAGATGAGTATGATACACGTCATTAGTAATTTTTGCAATAAATGTGCTACATCGTTACTTTATTTCACGGAAAATATTAAAGTTATAGTTAATTTCCATTATTATTGCATAAAACGTACCTGTAGTAGATATTTGAACATTCTGTTATTATTCACCGCTGACTAGCACAGCCATGAATTCTATGAAACTTTATTTTATAAATTTTCTCCTACGAGAGCTATTGTTTCGCTGATTTCCGAGCTTATAAGGATTTTTGGCCAATAATTAACTTTCAGTCACACTGTGAACTTCTGAAACAAAATATACAACACGTAAAATATGGCTAAACCTGGGTCATTTGTCAACCAGTTAAAACACGCGCACAGAAGTTTCATTCAAAAGAAAATGAGCTCATATAAGCAAACAATTTATCGAAATACCTTTTATTTGTGTATGTTTTGGGGGCAGCGGATCAATTTAGGAACATTTTGGAATATAATGCTGAAGGAATAGAGTGATTATTTTCTCGAAAGAATTCACATTCGTAAAGCGGTCAATTTATTTTCATTGCATCCAAAATAATGCCTACAAATGTTTTCCTATGTGTTAGTAAAAAGAAAACAATGTTCTCTTTAATAGAGAGTTCTTTTTTTAGAATCTACAATGAGTGAATCCCCAAGTACGATGGCTTCTTTGTATCAGAAATTCGCATCTCATTTACCCAAATTTTTATGGCATTTGAAAGACATATTTTGTCAATTTGATTTTAGTCACCATTCCATTCCCTCCCGTAATTCCACTTTTAATACATAGTGCGAATTTTATATTTAAAGTTAACTTATAAAGGTGATTTTTCCATTTGGGTAATATTTAATATGTGATAACTGTACGAGAATGGCGGAAGATATTTCGTCTGGAACCCAGGTTTAATGTCCCATTCATAATTAAGGACGGAAAATAGGAAGAGGCCTGTGGTGAAAGAGATGTAGTGAGATTTAGGAGCTTTAAGTGCAGCAATGGAATACGAAATGTTTTGACATCCACTCACCATTTCTGTATGGCAGCGACGATCAACACTACACGGTGGAGTATATGTGCCGAGCAAACACATCTGTTGCAAACGCATCCATACGGTAAAAAGCGCGATAGGACAGGTTACACAACGCAATATATCCTTAACTGGTTAACAATTGCGGATTTAACCATCTTATCTGGTGTCACCAAAATTGTTTAACGAAAAAAACGGTCATCTTTAAATATGTATCTTAAATGCCAAACAAAATCTTTTTTAATGGTATTTTATTTCTCTAAAGAAAAAATCTTTCGCTCATGACGTTTAATTGTAAAAAATTTGTCATATATGCTTCAGAGAGAAAATTGGAATCGAATAATTTTCACGCGCTGCCATCAATTTCAGTAGCAGAAACCTAAATATTTGTTTGTTGCCATCATTATATGACAATGTCACATGCATATTTCCTACAGTACTTTATTGATGTTGAAAAAAGGCTCTCAGCTATGGCCAGATGCAATCCTAGTTATTTTAACCGGATGCCTGTAAATGCGAGGTCTTCTAACTCTTTAGAGAACGATACAACAGGAAATTATCGAGTTCGGCTTACAGCCGAAAAATTCAAGAACGAGCAATTAAAAATGTTTGTCTCGGGTACCTCAAAATCTCCCCTTTCCTCCTCCCATATTCCCTCACACATGTTAAAATAACAAAAATACTGGCACAGGTGTTCTTCTATAATCAATTTTCGGTGAATTGCCAATGAAGACGGCTGATTTGTTGTCGAAATGCGCATCTGATTTCTTAGAACCTCGTTGTGGCTATTGGGGATAACCCGAGACAAGTATATTTTAAGTGCTTGTTCTTGAATCTTTAGAGATTGGTTAGATGTAAATGAAATACAAAATCATTGCGTCCCTAGATCCGCGAAGGCCTCGACGTGAGTCAGCGATCGCGTGGGAGAGAAGGACGAATACACAGGGAGAGAGGAAAAGGTTAGGCTCGATTCAAGAAGGTCTCTTCAATCACAGAGACAGTATAATAAGAAGCGAAGTTCATTTTTCTGGTGGGAGATGATGAAGAGAGAGGATTTCAAGGGCGAAAGAAGAGTAAGGCTTAGTGTAAAAAAATATTCGCGAGTCATCTTTTCGGACACTTCCCGACGAATTAAATCTTCCCGCGATACGAATTGTCGTTTTTTTTCGACAACGGAGTTCACGCACTAACTGAAGAAATCGTCGTTGATAAATTTAAATTTGTTTAATATAAGTTCGATCGTCGGTTCAACCACTCGACAAATGCGATGCGCGACCGATCACTCACACGTATCTATGAGTAAAATAAGTTGGATGGGTATTATCGGCAGTTAGGTATTTCCAAACTTTCCGGTAAAGTTACTAACACGGTTACGTACAGCGTCACTAATAAATTTAAGGAGAAATTTATGTACAGAATTATCAGAAAAATTATGTACAAAGTTTCCTTAAACCAGGGGTCTCCAAACTACGGCCCGCGGGCGACATTCGGCCCGCGCAGTAATGTTTTGTGAATTTACCAGCAGCAGTTTTACTAGATATCATTTATGATATATTAACCATTTTTTTCGAGTACTTGGATGCTATATACTTTTAATATAGGCGAATGACACATTACAAAATCGATTAAATCTTCAAAACTTGCTGTTTGAAATTTTCTCACGGCTCGATCAGTCATTTGAAAGGTCTTATGGGGCCCGCACAGTGCTTCATGAAGCTTCTTGTGGCCCTTTCAGTAAAATGTTTGGTGACCCCCACGGTTAAACCATTATTTTTAGAAATTTCTATGAATTTTGTTGAATATACTAACAAATAGGATATTTCTTATCTTGTTAGTAAAAAAGATCTTTCTACCAAAATATCCTAAATTCATTCATGCCAGAGTACTGTCGCCAAACTTTTAAATGAAACTACCACGTTTTACGAAATAGGGTCGGATAGGGCTGAGCAAATACTCTTACCTTTTTAATGCTCCCGATAAATGTAGACTACACTTATCGACGTCGGTAAATTGCTTTGCCCGTACCTACATAATTTTCTTATCACGTTGGCCATTCCACGGTGACTTGAACGACTGTGATGGCGAACGATTTAATCACCGCACAGAATCACTTGCGCACGCGGGCTACGAAACTTCTCTGCATCACCAGTAACTAGGCGTCCTATCGCAGCGAAGGCACGAAACTAAGTAAGTTAGAAATATATTTCGCAGCCCTCATACGAATATCAGTGGCACAGACGGAACATTCACCGCCGAATTTAATTTTCACGTTAGGGTGAACTTTCACAGAGCCGCAATTCCTTCCCAGACGGTCACAAAAACACGAAATTAATGGATCGGGTGTTACTCGAACACGTAACGCGAGGACCAACACACGCGGAAGTCTTTTCAACTCTCTCCTATCTCTTTCTCCCTCTCTCTCTCTCTCGCAATATTTTCACGTCTGCAGCTTCGCGACCCTCTTTTTAGCATTCGCCGAAACTTGTCTCCCCGAACGAGAAATTTCCTCCCCCTTCTCTTCCAGTTATGAATCCGCTACCGAAAAGTTCCATCCCTTTCTTCGAGGAAGAGAACGTTACGATTACTACACATAACTGGTTCGGAAAGGGACTTATCACTGAGCACAACCCTTAACCCGCCTTTTTTTAATTTTCGGGTCATAAATAATAGAAAACCTGCGGCCTTTCGTTAACGTCACAGGTGAATCGGGAGCCTCCTAGGGACATCGCCGATCTCACCGACTTAAAACCCTCGAGGGAAAAGCGGAGGATCCTTGCGGATACAAAAGCCTTCGTCTCGTCGATATTCGATCGGGTTTTTTGTGTGATAAAGAAGATTCTACGCACCCGGAGTCTTCTTCCGGAATGCAGCGACCCCAAAACGGTGCCTTGAGGTACTCTTTATCTCCTCGCCGCCAATCCCGCGGCGCATCAAAAATCTCTCAAACGCTCCCCGACTCTTTCTCTCTACGAACTCCACTCTTTCACCGCTAGTGTGGTACTGTGTGAGAGCGAGAGTGGTGTGGTGGTGTCGAGATGAGCTTCGGCGAGAGTTTGGTCCCCTTCGGTGAGGTGGAGAATGAGAGCCTCCCCTCACTCTCTTTTCTATACTCTCCTGCTCCTCCTCCTCCACTCCTCCTTTCTTCCTCCCCTCCCACTAAAACCTCCCTCCCTCCCCTCCCACTAAATCTTCTCCCTCCCTCCTCCGTTCACCTCCTCCCTCCCTCACTCACTCACACCAGTCCTCCGCCTTGTTCCCGCAGAAGAAAAGATTTCTCCACCCGCAACATTGTGAAAGAGTAAGCAAGGGGTAGAAGGGGAAGGATCGAGGAAGGATGAGTGTTTTAGGTGTTGTTGTAGCGCTATACGGTATACAGTGGTAAATGGGTGAGGTGTGTATGGGAAGGGGTGAATAGGAGCGACGTGCCGCAACGCAAGGAGCGTGTAATCCCGCTCTAATGGTTCCTAAATGGGGTCTTAATGCGGTGGACCTTGCTTTGTCCATCCTCGCTCTCTCACTTCTCCCATTCCTCAACTCCTCCTCTTCCTCTCTCTCCCATCCCTCTCCCACTCCGTTATACACCCCTTCCCTTTTTTGCGCGTAACGCCTGGTTCAACAGTCAAAACCAAAACAATTTATTTTTTTCTTGGCTTTCAGGGACGTTTCGGTTTCGAAGTGGAGGTGCCGTTACACGCGTGTCTTCTTTGTCCTAGTTTACGAAATATGAACGTGGTTGAGTATTCGTTGAGAGTCGCCATGCCGACAACTCAGGGTGATTTTATTTAGTTCCGGATCGTAGTGAACGCTGACATCAGACAATAATTAAGTTGCATGTATATGCAGATGATGTGACAATCTAAATTAAAATTTTTTCGTGAGAAAAACTTGACTGGTTCCTTTAGTTTTGTCGCTATTTAATTTTCATCTATAATTTTTAAATTATATTTTTTTCTCTAAAACGATATAGCATATTTTAATTTTCCTAAAATAACATGGAAAAATCTCTACCCTCAAAATTACTAGCGTTTGGTAAAAATTACCTCTCAAACTTTTTAATTTTAACTTATTACGCCTTACCTATCTTTTGCCACTCATGTGTAACGCAATAATGGTGTCCCAATATTTTTACTGATTGATTTAATTTATAGCTAACTAGCGGAAAGTACCCGGCGTTGCTCGGGGCTTTTAAATCAGGACAAAAAATATTGAGTAAGATTTAAGAAAAAACTAAGTAATGAAACGAAGTTAATTTTTACTATAATGCTTATGGCATGCAATATTTCTTTTCTTCCCAACGTTTCCCCAAATAAATAAAAATTTGCCACATCTTTTATCGACAAATTTGGTGAATTCAAAAACATTAAAAACTTGGGCAGTAATTGCAAGCTCTAGGGATGCAACCGGTGGAAACACGTTTGAAGATATATTCAAATTTAGCTTAACCATACATTATCTCATGCAAAGACTGATTTTGTTGGTCTAATTTGTCACGTGAATACTTGAAAGTTAAGCCTACGAAACAAAATGAGTTCTCTGACTTTGAAATCAAATTTGGCAATAAAAAGTGATGGTATGACGTGGAAAGTGTTATTATAATTTAATAAGCATAATTGGTTTAAGTTCCAAACTTTACCAAACGTTTCCAATTCCTTAATTACGCATTTACATTAAAATTTACTATTTTATCTATTGTATTGTAAAGTTTTCCCATTAATATAATTAAGAATTAACATCTTACTTAATATCCACATGGATAGATGCACCGAAGTTTATAAAGCAGCAATAAAATTGTGTGGATTATGTCAATACTATTAGCGAAAACGTAAACATCTTGGTTACCGAGCAAATGTAAGTAGATGTATCGATTTATGTTGCGATAAATCTTTCAATGTTAATGGTAAAAGATAACAATGTTCTAATATTCCTTAAAAATCATTTGACACATTTTAAAAGTATTCATAGATTATATTTAGGCATTAATCCATTTGTACCCTTTATCTTGGCGTTGGCTAATCTTCCTCTACGGCGCGCCATGGCGTGAAATTTCCTTGCATTATTCTTTACGTGGTTATTTCCCTTTGAAGAGGACAACACTTAAGAAATTTAGCTTTGTTTCCGCCTGGAAAATGGTTATCTAAACCGATAAATTTTGCGCTTAAAAAACAATTTCGAGCGATTTAGCATGTAATGCGACAAGACATGAACAGAATTAAAATATTCAGTCTTTCTTGCGTAAAATAAGTTATTTCCCGTGATCGTAAGTTAAAATTAGGTATATTTATATCCACATATGTGAAGGGCTGCATGGCATTTTGGGGTTTCTCCACACCATTTCCCATGCATTCTTATGGAAATAGTATTTTGTTAACCCCATGGGGTATAATTGACCCCACGGTCTGCAAACCTACACCATGTTCTTTCTTTGGTAGATAGGGTGGCCCATGAAACTTTTCAATTCGATAGCTCTTATAGTGTCCAAGTTATTAGCGAACAAACTTACAAACATTCTCCTTTTTATATTAGATGTTACGATTGAGTGAGAATAAAATATTCTATACCAGCTGAAATTATCCGCCGTTGCTCGGGTTTTTAAGTCAAAACAAAAAAGGAACAGGTTCACTATCGTACTCTGCAAATTTTTTAAACAAATGTTGCTAAGTATTTACCGTTGCTATGTATTTCATATTTTCAATAAAACTGTTAATATGAGCCCTATAATGGTTTAGGAAATTATAGGAAAACATTAACATATTAATTGAAAAAATGACAATTCAACAAACATCAAAAATGTTACTGGGGAAAAAGAGAAATGTCACGGGCATTTATTTTATACATATTTGTCAATAAGGAAATCAGCATAAAATTTTGACAAGATATCAAACTGATCAAATCTTCGATGGAATGCACGAAATGTGCAAAACCAATGACTTTCACAAATCACAAAAACTGAGTGACGGTTTTAAATGGCAGTGTAGACAAGCAAAAAAATCGGAGGAGAAGGAAGGGTAGTGGAAATTGACAAATCAAAGTTTGGGAAAAGAAAGTATAACGAGGTCATCAGGTGGAAGGACAGAGGGTATTTGGTGTTATAGAAAGAGAAACGGATAATTTGTTTGTTTAATGTTTCCTTTTTAAGAAATAATTTCAATGGGGGCTCCGCCTCTAACCCCTAATTTGATGCACTCCTCAAATGTTTTTAGATAAATGTTGCTACGTATTTACGGTTGCTATGTATTTACTATTTTCAATATAAAACAATCCCTATCCCTCGAGAGTGGGGAGTACGATAGTATACCTAAGCTATAAAAAATATTGAGGGAGATTTGAGAATAAAACCAAGTAATGAAACAAGGTTAATTTTTATTGTAGTGCTTAATGGTATGCAATATTTATTGCCTTTACATATTTTGCCCAAATAAATAAATTTTTCCTGAATCCTTTATCGATAAATTTGGCGACTTTATTTTTTATCAAATAATCATAATAAATAATCGATGGAATCACTTTTAAAATATAGTTATTTCATTTGAATTTATTTCCAATGGAAGAAACTGCAACATATTATGTGGTCGTGAATATCAAAAACATTAAAAACTTGAATTGCAAGCTCTAGGGATGCAACCGGTGGAAACACGTTTGAAGATAAATTCAAATTTAACTTAACCATACGTTATCCCGTGCAAAGGCTGATTTTGTGGGTCTAATTTGTCACGTGAATATTTTAAAGTCAAACCTACGAAACAAAATGAGTTCCCGGACTTTTAAACCGAATTTGGCGATAAAAAGTGCTGTAATGACATGGAAAGTGTTAATATAATCTAATACATATAATTGGCTTAATTGATGCATACAAATGTTCAATTGAAAGGAAAGCAAAATGTACATATAGATGTTCAAGGAAGGAAGAGTTAACGATTATAAATATTGGTCTAAATTAAAGAATTGTTATAGAAGTTTTTTTATTTTACCGTTCACTTGATTCATTTTCAATGTTAATAAAAATCATATTTCGCTGTCTACTAAGTATAGAGAATATGCAGAATACATAAAAAATTTCAGGGAACGAAAGCACTTAAAATTGTACATTAAAACTGTCTTCCACTTAACTTTTGAAATAATTAGCCATATTTATAGTTTTTTTTGGTGATTGGCCTTCTTTGAATAACCTTAGTGTTTCTTTCTTCCTTACTTTAGTTAATATTAGGTATTGTTTATAACGCTTGTCAAGTAGATTGTTATCCAACATTACGCTCATTCCCCTGTTATTTAAATGGGAAAAATTAAAAGAGAAAAACATTTCTAAATTAAAAATGTAGTTAAAATCGCTTTAAAAACCCTCCCATTTTGCTTAACTTTTTATTGCGGTTATAATGGGTCCTTCATCTTGCTTCTACGTTCTGTAGTTGTTGCGTTATAAATGCACAAACAAACAAACAAATTCTTCGAAATATTTATGGTAGAGATATTTAAATATATTCCAATGCCTCTTATTATAGTTTTAATGTTAACATCAAAACCAGGAGAATGAATTATGGTTGCTTACTGAACATTCAAAGGCACGCTACAAATATCGATCCGAAGAATGAAACGGCATCGATTGCATTGCCTCTTACGGAAACTATATTAACTATAGACAGGATTGTCTATATATAGTATGTACTACATATATAAAAACTTCCAATGATTTCTGGGCTCCTGATTTCTGGAATATAGTTAAAACGCGAATAACCCAATCAAATATGCAGATGTAAACTTAAAATTTGGGAGAGATAATTTACTCCAATATAAAAATGCTATGACGAAGAAAAATTTACCAAAAGCTTCTAGGGCTCGACTCCAGAGGATGATTTGCATTTCCCATAAGATAACACGTAAAAATCGATTTTTTGACGTGCAGGCTTTTCTTCTTTTAGAGATTAATATTAGAAAGAATAGACTCACGACCTTTATATCTAGACCATTTTAAAGAAGAAATTACAAGGTGTCATATTCTGTTCATCGTTTTTCGCCTACAGTTTGAAATCCTTCATGTTAAATCTTTAATTCACATATTTTAGGAAAATCTTGCTATTTGAACGGGATGTTGCCTTGCCTACCAATTAGATTGTTAAACCTCGAAATCATATTGTTATTCCAATCCTTATGGGTTTAAGCGTGCTTTCAAGGCTTTTAATACGAGAAGGAGAGAAATACGAAAGGACGGGGAAATGATTTTCATAATTCATTGTGTTATTTACGAGAAGGAACGCCTAAAGAGCTGAAATACACTATGTTGTCCGTTCATTGGTCTGAGTGTAAAGTTATAAAAACGCGAATAACTCGATCAAGGATTTAGATAGAAAATTTAAATTAGGCATAAATTATATAATGAGCAAACCATAATTTGTTTATATAGGTTTGACATGGTAATTAAGGCAATAAATGTCCTTTTGTGGCGCTATTTTGAGAGGGAATATATTGCACTTCCTTCGAATAAAACTAATAAATTTTAATTTAATGAAACAATATTTTGTGTGGACTGAAAAATAAAAAGATGTATAATTCACATTATAGTATGTTCCAGAGAATTGAATTCTATTCTTGGCCTCATATTCATCTATATACATTTATATTAAAATACATTTATACTTTAGTATAAATAGATCAGTGTTACCAATATAGGTCATTTAAATGTAATCACCTAAATTCCATCTCGGCTTATATCAAACGGATTTTTATGACATTGGCGATTAGCACGATAGGAATGTTTATATTCGTGAATTTTTTGTTTGAAAAGCAATCCACGTGTAGACGCAATAAAAATTAATGTTTTAGTCTGTTTTTTACAGAAAGTAACCTTAGACTCTTAAATGTATTTCTCTAACTATGCTATAACTCATTCCTTGCCTGGATAAAATAATCAATTTAACAGCGGCAGAGGCGCCGCATTTATTTTCACAAATGATTACTTAACAAATGTTGAACAACAGTCGCCGTAAATAGCAACGTGTTGTTTACCGTTGCGAGATCTAAAAATGTATACAGTAATAACGAAACAATAATCTTCTCTTCTTTTTCTCTTCATAAATATTTTTTTTTTAATTTCTTTATTTGTGCATAAAAATGTCCTAATTACCGATTGCCTACCAAAGTTTTCAAGATCTTAAATTTTGATTTCAGGTATACTTCATTCGTTACCAAAATTCTATATCTAGATAAAAATTCATAATATTGGTTGAAAAATTCCATTTTTCATAGTCTACGTTACTTTTATAGATTTATTTTAGGAAAATAATTTTTAAAGAAATTAAACAAAGGTTTTAAAACAAGCATAATGAAAAAACGACCACGGAGATCCTTCTCAGATCCCGACAGATTAAAATATAAGAGAATAGCCACAGCAAGAGCAGCAAAATCTTCAGAACAAAGATAGATTCATCATCGATCACAACGACTTAACGTTCCAGGTGTTGAATTGTCAAACGGCTGCTTTTCTCAAGGACAATTATGTATAGCTACGTCTAGAGAAGGATGCGGGAAAAAATTATTTATTTGAGTAGAAGAAGGGAAGACAAGAAATATTGTATACATACAAGCATTACAATAAAAATTAACTTGGTTTAAATACTTCTTTTATTGTCATATCTTCTTCAAATTATTTTGTCCGGATTTGAAAACCCGCGCAACGCCGGGTATATTTGATAGTTTGTTTATAAAGTAAATACATCTATGGAATTCCACGCGAAATCGTTATTCACGAGGATTAATGGACAGCATTTACAGTGGAATTGCTACATAGTTTGTTGTGTTATCTATTCTTAATCGGAGTTTTATTTTCCAGAGAAAAAACGACATTTTTATAGAATTTGATTACACTAAAAAGCATTGCTTTTAATTGGGCGATGATGCTGAACGCCAGAGCCGGATATGCACCTCACGCGCTCCTATGCGTAGGATTAACTAATAACACAAGTTAATTTGCCGGACAGCGAAGGCAAAAAGGCTGGGCATGAAAAGAAAAAGCTTGACAAATATCATATTTATTGGCATAATCCTCTCCTGGAAACATTTCTCTGACCTCATTCTTAGATGTGAAAATTATAAAAATTTCAATCCTGGAGTAACCCTAGCATCCCATTTTTCCTTTTGAATGGGAATGTAAAATATAGTTTTTCATAGGTCGTGGAGAGTTGTTAACTGTTTATTAAATATTTGAAATACATTCTGTATTATCAGTACAGTGGACATAAGCAGAAACTTCTCAATGGGGGGAGGGGACAATCGCCCCAATTTCTCTTCCCCCTCTTGATTTCGCCTCTTCCGACGACTATACATTTTGAAAATCCCTATTTACATCATTATCTGCCTTTTTCTTGTCATACAGTCTTAACCTTTGGTGTAGAAACGAGGAATGTTACGTGGAATGAAGTTAAGAATGCACCCAGTGGAGGACAGTGAGTTATACACTCGAGCACACCTCGATGAGCGTGCCCACTCGTTTTCTCGGGACACCTCGGCCTGGTAGACCATATTCCCGCCGCAGCTGCAAGCAGCTGCAGTGCAGTGCGTTTAATCTCACTTTCGAGGGCCATCTAAGGCAGGACCAAGCGCTGGCCTAGCGCGTCTGAGCCCCGCTGGCGACCCAGACTACCAGGATGAACGAACCGCTCGGTCTTCGCTCCCCTCCCCCCCCCCCCCCCCGGTGGGGGCTGCGGTCTAGCTTCCGCTCGCCCGAAGGCGTACCAACAGCCCCCGCGAATCCAACCCATCAACCAGGGTGGCAGATGCTTGATTCCCGCGGTACCAATCTGTGGCCCAGCGTTTCCGCTGGGCACCATCATTGGTGGATCGGGCGCCGTCCCTGTAGGAACGGCTACTTCTTTTTCGGCACCGGCAGCCGAGGGTTCGAGTGACCCCCAGTGGAGAACAATAGGATCGTCCAAGGAGAGGGCGATCGTCCAAGGAGAGGGCGATCGTCCAAGGAGAGGGCGATCGTCCAAGGAGAGGGCGATCGTCCAAGGAGAGGGCGATCGTTCAAGGAGAGGGCGATCGCCCCCCCCCCCTTTCCCTCCTTGGATCCGCCACTAGACATAACCTTCTAAAAATTCACTCTTTTCACAATAACAATCGCTGCCAAAATTAACAGTCCTCCGAATTAGAGTTAAATTTAAAATAAGTAGAAGAAATTTGAAGTTCATTTATGATCATTATAATTTCGTATTATCTATCTTTCTCGACTCGTGGTAACTAATGATTTTTTCAATTCCTTTACATAATTTTCCTTTAAGCGGACATGTGCTGTGATTCTTATGAGGAACGGTAGCGTTAAAATTTGAAAGTGAAAATCTGAGTTTTTTCCAGTGTTTCCTTTAATATCATTGGAATGGCTCGACGATACATTTATTTTACAATTCGGCAATCCCCGATTGATTGAAAATTTTTAAGAGAGCGACACTTGATGGCGAAACATTTAATAACCCACCGATCCATGCTATGGCAATATCCTTATATAATATTTCTCAAGTGTCCGTCTGACTGTCTGTCTGTCGTCTGCCCCAATAATTTTGGGCATTTCGCAATGGAATTAAGTGCTGAAACTTTCACAATCGTTAATCCCCCATGAGGTGGTCCCTAGAAAAATCAAGCATTCCGGAAAAAGTCCCGGATTCGACTCCGGGAGACGATTATATTTTCCCATAAGTTTACACGGGATTTTCGATTTTTCAAGGTGTAAGGTCTATTTCATTCAGTCATTAAAATATTTAAATATAGATCGAATTTCCCCGTTTTTATTTTATTTGACGGCTAAAACTATAACATATCTTATTCTTGCAATGCTTAGATGTTACACGGAAGAATTTGTCAGAAACACGCATTTCTTTTCGAAATTTTATAACTTTTTCGTACTCTTTCCGGGTGTTGTCAAGGCGACCCACGAGATTTTTTGGAGCATATTATATGAATCTGTAAAATCTTTTTCGAATATTTGTTTTTATTTTAATTTTACTAACTACTTCTTACTATCAGAATTACCCGTTGCATACATCAACAGTAAAGTCTGTGTGTGTCTATATACAAGTTTTTAACACGCACACCCCTCTGAAGTTAAATTTAAATCACACTAAAAAGTCCCGTTGATGTTCAACGGGTAATTCCTCTAGTATTTCTTTCACTTGTGTAATTGTTAACAATCTTTAAACAAGAGTATAGTCAAAAGGAAAAGTATTATCAGAGCCCTATGATTAATTACGACTAATGAATAATGGAGAAACCTCCTAATAACCATAAAAAATAATAAAAAGAAAGTAGAGGGGAAGGTCGATTGGGACGGCGGGCGAGGGCACGGGTAATTGAAAAACAGGAATAATCCATACGAGTATATTTTAAGTTATTAACACTTTGTTGTAACACTAATGAGATGCCATAAGAAGTATCTAGATATATTAAGTGCATGGATACAAAACTGCGATAAACGTATGGACTTAATTATTTATTTACGTAATTGAAAAAGCTTTTAATTTTATTTGTTTTCTTTGCTGCAACTCATTTATCTTGATTTCTCTGATGTACCGTTGGATGTTTACAACGTCCGTAAAGTCAGTATCGCCTTAGTTTGCAAAATATGTTAGAAGTGTCTCTGCTGTCACTAGTGCCTCTTTGCTACTCGCATGCCTATTGGATTGCAGTTCATCATCGCTTTCCGTTTTCTTTAATATTTCTTCCGAAGCAGAGCTAGGACCAAACCACACTGCAGTATTTCTTCTTCATTTGTGGTTTGATAACCAGGTTCATTCTTATCAATTCTTAACCACTCTTCAATATTATTTTTATCAACTTCTGAACATCCTTCCACATCTTTTATCAGCATTGACATTCTTTCAAAATCTCCTTCTTCGGTTTCTCCAAGTAAAGATTTAATGCCATCAGTTTCTGAAAAAAATTTTCTCAATGACATCTTGATGTTGGATATTTTTGCATCTTCCCAAGCTTTTGAAACTGAGAAAATCGCGTCTTTTATAATGAGCGATTTCCAAAATGAAAGCGGATGTACATTTTCCGTCGATGACCTTTTTCTGCAAAACTTCTTCATTGTTTCTATAACTCCCTCGTACATACGTTGCACCGGAGTGGTCACATTCTGCGGTAAAAAATATGCGGATATTTCTCCATTATCAGAAACTAGCTTCTTTGCGAGAGGATGAGATGGTACGTAGTCCGGTATTACTACTTCGTTCTTTGGAAGGTTTTTTTTTCAGCTAAGTATTTCTTGACATGCGGAGCAAAACAACTTTTCCAACACGTTTCAAATATGTCTCTTGTTATCAAGGCCGGTCCTAAACAATTGGCGGCCCAGGACAAACTTACTTTGGCGACGCTCTTTATCACTCAATATTGTGGGAAATAACTGTTGATTGAGACGAGTAAAAAGGTAATAATTAGATGAAAAGTTTTATTTTGATACAAAAGAACTTTATTTTAAAGTACAAGTTTAATGTAGGTATCTTAAAACAAACTTCTTTCAATCAAAAGTTTATTTTTCTTGCTTTACGAAATCAGCCATTTCAGTTGAATAATCGAAAGATGATGCTACAGAATTTTCAGTTGAAATAATAGCAATGTCAACCAGCCTTTTGTGTGTCATCCTTGAACGCAAGTATGTTTTAATTAATTTTAACTTTGAAAAATTACGTTCACCCCTAATAGTATAGTCAATAAAATTCTAAGTAAAATATAAATATTTGGCATGATTTCAATGAAGCAGTTGTCACAACTATGTCACATGACATGAGCTCTCCTACATTGATACGAGATTATTTGTGACAACGTTTTAATTTCAGTAAACAGGCTTAATCCGTCGATATCGTTTCAAAATTCATCCTGTTGCTCGAAAAGCAGTAGTGCCAGGTTTTTCTTCCCCCGTTTTTCAATGTCAAAATACTGCACAAAAGTTCAAGTTTTGGAACGTTTTAACTGGTGAAATGGAAAATATGGAAAAATGGAAAAATATAATCGTCTCCCGTAGTCGAATCCGGGGCACTTTCGTATACGAAAATAGTTTTCCCGGGGTCTTCTATTTGGCAGAAACAAATGGCGTTTACAGAATTTCTCTATGAGATAAAAGGGAGGACAGACGGACGGACAGACAGACGGGCGGACAGACATTGCATAATTATATATAAAGAAAGATACTAAAATTACGTAAATACGTTTATTAATGCCTATCAGTTTTGTAGAGTGAGAAATTTTTAGTAGACTGAGAGACAATCGAATCGTAGTGTTTCGCTTTCTGTGGAAAGTTTTTCTCAGCTAAGTTTTTTTTGGCGTGCGGGATATAAATCCTTTATCGCCAAGTTTCAAGTATTTCTCTTGCTATCCATGGAGGTTGGTGTTGGAAATACTGTAGTGGTTCATAATTTTTTCAAAGATCTGCGTGACTTGATCTGTTCCGATCGCTCAATTAATAAACTAGTGGACTGTATAAATCGTATTTTATTCTACCGAGGGCGGTACAATCACCGAATCTGCGTTCTATTACAAACACCCGAGCCGGGCAGGCACGTCCAGCGTCACCGTTTTTATCTCTACTCCCGAGTGGGCAGACGCGTCCTCTCCTCACCGTGTTCAGGTCTCCACTGCCGCACACCGTCCAAAGGCAACATTGTCACACTTCACCATCAACCACACGGCGCCCGCCAGGACGCCGCCACCCGTCAACAAAACAAAGGCAAACATACAATGTGCCAACATGCTTCACCACACGGCGCCCGCCAGGACGCCGCCACCCGTCAACAAAACAAAGGCAAACATACAATGTCCCAACATGCCGGCCGCTGAAAAGGAATTACAATCTCCTTTTCTTACATAACAATTTAAATGTCAATAAATTATAATTCAGGTGCAGTTGGGAAAGGGCAAAGCCTTGTAATGGGTCGCTTAAAGGTTCCAGAGGGGGTACGGATAGTTGCTACTCGCACTAATCCGTCTGCGCCTGGATGGATTTCTTGAATCACTGCCAGCTTCCAACAGAGTGGAGGTAAGTTGTCTTCCTTCAGGATGCAAAGGGTTCCAGGTTGCACATTTGCACAGGTTGATGTCCACTTGGCCCTCTGCTGTAAGTGACTGAGATAGTCAGTCGACCATTTGCACCAAAATTGCTGGAGCTGCCGCTGTAGGAACTGCCATCTGGAAAGTAAGCTAAGCTTGACATCGATTAAGTATGGTTTAGGAAAACTAGTGATAGCCGAGCCAATCAGAAAATGACCAGGAGTAAGAACAGCGGGGTCATTGGGATCATTTGAGAGAGAAATCAAGGGCCTTGAATTGAGACAAGCTTCAATCTGAGGTGTTAACGTGGTCAACTCCTTGAAGGTTAAACATGCATTTCCCATGACTCGCCGTAGATGGTATTTAAAGGATTTCACTCCAGCTTCCCATATGCCACCGAAATGTGGTGCTCGGGGTGGAATGAAATGCCATGTAATGCCCTCTTGTTGAGCATATGTGTTCACCCTTAATTGGTGGTCTTCTGCTTGGAAAAGTGCCTTTAATTCTCGAAGTTCTCTTTCGGCTCCAACAAAATTCGTTCCATTGTCGCTGTAAACATTATTGCATCGACCTCGACGTGACACAAACCTTTTCAAGGCTGCCAAAAATGCTTGTGTGGACATGTCACTGACGAGTTCGAGATGAATGGCTCTAGTGGACAAACATACAAATATGGCGATATAGCATTTACTCTTCACTTTACTTCTGCGAGTTCCGAATTTCACATACAAGTGTCCAGCGTAGTCAATTCCACAATTAATAAATGGTCTAGCGGGTTTCGCCCTTGGGCTGGGCAATTGACCCATGAGTTGACGAGTTGATTCATCAGGATAAATTGTCGTGGCCAAGCTGGTCACAGTCTTACGTTGTTCTGGCATGTCGTGTGATGCCGGAAGAATGCCTGCGGTAGGCCATGAAATTGATGGATCCAGGAGCCATGCTGGTCCGTTCCACCATAATGAGTTGTGAATTAAATCATTTGGATTGATTCCTCTTGATATTAGATCAGCTGGGTTTTCCTGAGATGCGACGTGTTTCCCCTCAGCTGTTGAAGTGATATCTTGAATTTCTGAGATTCTGTTCGCTATGAACGTCTTCCATCTTGTTGGTGCTGCGGAAAGCCATGCCAAAACTATCGCCAAGTCCGTCCACAGTGAACTGTGACTGATCTTCATGGTGAAACCTTTAATGATCTTACTAAAAAATCGCGCAAGTAAAAGTGCGCCGCATAATTCTAGGCGAGGAAGAGAAATCTTCTTTAATGGGGCAACTCTTGATTTTGAGCATAAGAGCTTGACAATGGTCTCTCCATTCTGATTGATTGATCGTACGTAAATGCAAGCTCCATATGCACGTTCAGATGCATCCGAAAACCCGTGGATTTGGATGTCAACTGGTGTGCCTTTCACCAGAACTAACCTGTCAATCCGAATGTTGTCAACTACTGGAATCTGGTCATACAAAGGTTGCCAGCACTCCAGTAATTCTGGTGCTAAATCATCGTCCCAGTTGAAGTTTTCTTGCCATAACTGCTGGAGAAACATTTTACATCGAATGACAATAGGGCTGATTAACCTTAAAGGGTCAAAAATAGATGCTATGGTAGAGAGAACCCTTCTCTTGGTAAAGGTGTTATTTTTCAAGTTCCACAATGTAGTCTTGAGTCCATTTGCAATCTGAAATTGATCTGCAGCAGGGTGCCACAACAGATCCAGTGTTTTAATATGATCATTGTTCATTTGCAATGGAAGTTGCGTTTCTCTGAGCTTCTCAGGGATACATTCAAGTAGGGCTGGGTGGTTGGAACACCACTTGCGTAATGGAAATCCGCCCTCTTGCACAAGTTGCATAAGCTCTTTCTGCACAAGTAGAGCTTCCTCAATGGTTTGTGTGCCAGACATACAGTCATCCACGTAAAATTCACGTAATAAGACTTCTGCAGCCTTGGGGAAAGACTTGGTTTCTTCAACAGAGAGTTGTTGAAGGCATTTGGTTGCCAGAACGGGTGCGCTGGCGGTTCCGTAAGTTACGGTATTCAGTTGGTAAACTCTAATGGGAGTGGTAGGCTCCTTTCTCCAAAAAATTCTCTGAAGATTGCAGTCCTGAAGATCTACATTAATATGCCGATACATTTTTGCAATGTCGGCTGTAAAGCACACCTGGTGTGTGTGAAAGCGTAAGATGATTGAACACAAATCTGGTTGGATTGTAGGTCCAACCATCAGCGAATCATTTAAAGATGTTCCATTAATTGACTCTGCTGAGGCGTCAAAAACCACTCTAATTTTCGTCGTGCTGCTAGACTCTTTAAAGATCAGATGATGCGGTATATGATAACTGACTGTAGCAGGGTTGGCTGAGGCGTCAATCGGCTGCATATGGCCCAGAGCTTCATACTCGTCCATAAAATTTGTGTACTCTTTTCGCAATTGGGGCTGCCTCTCAAATCTTCTCTCCAGTTGATGAAATCTTGTTGTTGCCATGTGGTAGGAATCGCCAAGCTGTGTCCGGCCGCTATCACGGGACCTCTCCAGTTAGCTCGTTCGTGGAGGGGGTAGAACGCCAAGGGATCCACCGACGCCTCACCACGCCGCGTTGACGAAATCTCCTTCTTGCCGTAACCGAAGTAGGCCGGCCGCTATCACGGGACCTCTCCAGTTAGCTCGTTCGTGGAGGGGGTAGAATGCCAAGGGATCCACCGCCGCCTCACCACGCCGCGACGCCGCGTTGACGACATCTCCGATGGTTATTGCGTAGTCGGTCCGCTCGTAGCTAGCTCCCACCCGTCGTAGTTTGTTAGAGACACAGATCCGGCCCGAAGGACCAAAATGTTCCGATCGCTCAATTAATAAACTAGTGGACTGTATAAATCGTATTTTATTCTACCGAGGGCGGTACAATCACCGAATCTGCGTTCTATTACAAACACCCGAGCCGGGCAGGCACGTCCAGCGTCACCGTTTTTATCTCTACTCCCGAGTGGGCAGACGCGTCCTCTCCTCACCGTGTTCAGGTCTCCACTGCCGCACACCGTCCAAAGGCAACATTGTCACACTTCACCATCAACCACACGGCGCCCGCCAGGACGCCGCCACCCGTCAACAAAACAAAGGCAAACATACAATGTGCCAACATGCTTCACCACACGGCGCCCGCCAGGACGCCGCCACCCGTCAACAAAACAAAGGCAAACATACAATGTGCCAACATGCTTCACCACACGGCGCCCGCCAGGACGCCGCCACCCGTCAACAAAACAAAGGCAAACATACAATGTCCCAACATGATCTTTCCAATAACAGCGAGAGGAAGTTTATCGTTGCCTATTGCATTATCATAAGTCGTATTAATCACGCAAAGACCGCCTTCAACAAAAAGCGCAACCTTTTCATCTCCAACAGCATTAATAAGCACCTCAGGAAACATTTGGTCAAAACTTTTGTATGGAGTGTATTATTATATGGAAGTGAGACCTGGACAATCGGGGAGGCAGAGAGGAAGAGGATAGTGGCGTTTGAAATGTGGTGCTACCGTAGAATGTTAAAAATCTCCTGACTAGACAGAGTGACCAACAAAGAGGTGCTGAACAGGATTGAGGAGGAGAAGCCGTGCCTGTGGGATACGGTACGGAGGAGAAGAGACGTCTGGGTCGGGCACCTCATAAGACATGAGGGGCTGGTTAGGACGATCCTCGAAGGTGCTGTGGAGGGGAAGAACGCTAGGGGCAGACCGAGGATGGAATATATTAACCAAATCATGGAGAATACCGGCTGCCACACCTACACAGCACTGAAGAGGCTGGCTGAAGATCGAGAAGTTTGGAGAGCTGCTGCCAACCAATCCTAGGATTGAGCACAAAAGAAGAAGATTGCATTATCACAACAAATAGATGTTATCCTGTCTTCGCTTATTTTATAACCAGGTGATTTATTTTTGTAAGGCGACGCTAAAGTTCGAGTTTGCATTCCTCGCCAATATAATACTGTCTCATCTGCGTTATAATTTTGCTCTTTCACTGAACCTTTTTCCTGCATTTGTTTATAAAGTTAATCACAAAACTCCAAGGCAGCCACATTGTCACCAGTTAGTTGCTCTCCTTGTATCTGAAGCTATCTGACGTCTCTCTTTGAACCTTTTTAGTCAACCAGTTGAAGCTTCAAATGTCACTTCAATAACTGGTTTTCCGAAGAAAACGGTTGCTTGATGCATGTACGTTGGTCCCAAAATTGGCGTTCTGTCAGCCAGTTTTGTTAGAACCACTTAATCATAACGGAGTCTAGTTGTTCAAGCTTTTTCTTTTTTTCAGGGCGGAAACATTATCGCAGTTCATTATTTCTAATTCGCTTCTACTTGTAATAATATCGCGAACAGTTTTAATTCCAATTCCGAAATCTGTAGCAATCTTAGAAACAGTTTCACCGCTATCGAATTTTTTAACACTTTTTAATTTGTCTTCCATCGATAACACTACTCGCCTTCGTTTATTTGATTGTCCCGAGATGTTAAATAACCCTCGAAAAAACTTAACCACAATACAAACGATAACGATTGACGATACACTAAAATATTTCAAAATTATGTAGTAATTAATACTATCACGTCCAGACAACCGCATTGCCGGTACCAACGAAAACAAACGATTGGCTGAGAAATTGAGAGCAATTACGCGTGCAGTAGAAGGATCGGGAAAATCTCTATATTATATATTTGGGGAAGTCCTTTGCAAGGATAATCTGCCGCACGGTTAACCTGCACCCGGATAAACGACGTTCTACTGTGGTCACGTACACGCCGGTTTATGGGGAAATACTCCACGACAGGGAACGAACACTTACGCAATCTCCGTGTTTAGGGGAAACTAGGTAGTCCACGGCAAGGACACATTTTTCTCACACGCACAAATTTATTGCTTGTGTGTTTTGTGAACGTGTGAAAAAAGGGTCCCGGGCGTGGAGTAGTTTCCCCTAAATCGGCGTGTCAGTACTTCCTTCTTATTATTTTTTATGGTTATTAGGAGGTTTCTCCATTATTCATTAGAGGTCGAGTGCTATCCATGAACATGAATACAGTTATAGCGTTTTTTCTTCCATTCTTAGATTCGGTAATATGTTGTTTTATTTCGCTATGAAGATTTCTACCATTAACCCACTTGACGAAGGGAAGAGAATTTAGAACATGATCATCTGTTATATGTGCAAATTTAGCTTATCTCAATTATTTTCTATTTAGATATACCGCCATATATTGGATTACTAGAGCCTTTTTTCTAAGTGGTGTCAATGTGGAAATGTACACCCGAAAGTTTTCCACCTTTTATACCTTCGTAGATTTTAATAAGATGATCCAAACGGAACTAATGACGCCTACTTTCCGCATAATTATTTACTTAATACTTATATTGGCTTTAATAGCCTTAAAGTCACCGCGGATATGTAACTCTTTGTGTTCCCCAATTTTATAATTTAGCGTTATAAAATACACAAATACATTAGAACGGAATATTAAATTGATCACGCGTATTTGTGCGGCAAAAATAACCCCTGTATGTATTAAGGGCTCCACACACACAACGATCTGTCGACACGATCTGTTGTCAAACCCGTTTGTCAACCGCGTGTACTTTATACACGCGACTACCTGTTTGTCGACACGTTTGACATACTTTATTAGGGAGAAGCGGCCGGCTATGAGTAGTCGTTTTTACTGTGCTGGAATATTACGTAATATTTGTTAATCATGTTACAATTGGACCGAAAAAGAAAAGCGACTCTAACAGTAGCACTTGTCTTGTGCGTAGATGAAGAGAATAAAAGAAGCAAATGGAAAAAACAATGGCTTTTGGAAAGAAAAAAGTATTCACATATGAATTTATTACGAGAGTTAGAATCCAACGAACATTCAGATTTCAACAATTATTTACGAATGGAAAACCACGCTTTCTATTGTGCCGAGTATGTGCGGCACATTGTAAGGTCCGCGGTGCGGGAGTTCACGGCCTGACCGAAAGAGAGGAGAAGTAGTGATTTTCGTTTCGCCGTGACGACGAGAGTTTACCTCAGAAGGAGAAGACCCGGCGGAACCCAGTCCAGCTCCCGTGACTCAAGGCGACCTCAGCTAAGGAAAAGTGCCATTCATGGGGAAAACTAACGCGCCACAAGGACCTCAGCAGTGACTGCGTGCTCACCGAAGAATAGAATGACAGGATCTTTATTAATTCTTTTTTTAATGTTTTCTAATTTCTTATCTGTTAAATATATCGGACACTCTAAACAGCCAGCAGCGTTTCACTATCAATTACTAAACTCAATAAAATCACTCACTCCTTCCGAGAATATATATTCGTATATTAGATATATTTACACTGGGCGTTTTTAATTAGTTAACTCAAATAATGTAGGGGTAATAAATAGTACTCAAAGTCAATACACCGATTTCAGGAACGACTTCATCGTCGTTTAAACTGGATTAACCGCTCCTTCCACTTTCATTTTCTGCGATAAAATATAGCAGGTCATAATATCATAAACTAGGTACGTACAAACGATCCAGCGAACCGCCTGTGCGATTTGAGTTTCTTACTTTAGTCAATTGCCTTCTAAACGCAATCCTCAGATTATTAATTTTTTTCTGAAATTCCTGGTCAGCTTCTGGGTGTCTTTCTTTGCATTTTTTAAAAATAAATCGTCCAAACCCAAGTTTCTTAAGTCTTTCTTCTTACTTAAGGCACTCTTTATGTACCATAAGGCTAGATGTTTTAAGTAGATTTCTATGAATTCTGCAATAATCGTTTAATCGACTTCGATCCTCATTACGCACTGGGCACTGGGAGAAGCAGAGCAGTTGGAGGTTGTAATCTATGATGCTACGAACGATTTTGAACTTATTAATGGATGCCTTTTAAATCAATGTCTATGTATTGCTCTCATTACTGCTATCCACAAATAATTGAATTAATGCCTTTTTACTTTATAACTTACACGCCATTTTTGGTAACTTCCGTTAACGATTTAAATTTTCTAATTACAAACCTTTTATACCTTGCTCGTGTTATTGTAATACACAACTTTTTGAATAAATGCCATATTACTTTGTAACTACTTCTTAACGACTGTATTCCAATTATCTTATTGCCAATCGTATATTCTCCCTCCTGCCAATTATTCCTTTTTGCCTCCTTCCCTCCCTCCATCCTTTTCCGTATACATAGAACCCTGTGCAAACGAATAAATTCGGGTCTAGCGGAACTTTGTTCTAATGTGGAGTTCGAACGATACTTTATGTACTGATCGGGCTTATGTGGCCGCTGCGTATTTGTCGACAAGCGCATACACGTACTAACCTGTTTGTCAACATAATTGGCGGCCGACGGTTCGACAGTCCGCCGCGTCAACACGTCAATCAGTTGATAAACAGCACCAAATACGTGACGATTTGACCGTAGACTCGACAAGTTTGTCGACAGATCGCTGTATAGACCCTTTTAGACGACACCGAATCCGAGTCCAACAATAGTTGTTGCTATGGCAACACTCTCGTAATGAGTGATATAAACTGAAAAAATGCCAATATTTACTCAAAATTCGATGAATTACGATCGAGAAGCAAAATTCTACGATAAAAATTAAGAATTTTCCTTCCTTTCTTCAGAAAATAGTACAAATTCCTCTCCGATATTACAGTTCTAAGATATTTAATGTGCAAGAGAAAATTACACTGCACGATGGATTTCAGATTTTCCATGTAAATCAAATGGGAGGGATAGTTCCTGGAATCGAACCCGGGACTTCAGTCTTCGCAACGAAAACTATCCTCGAGAGCTAGGCCCAAGTAGCAAGAGATTTTCACTAAGTGTCATGAAAATCGGTCTATTGGTTCAAAAGTTACTATGGGGAACAGACAGACAGACAGGCGGACAGATATACAGACGAAAAGAGAGACAGACAGACAACGAAGAAACTATAAGCCTATTTTCATTCTGGAAAGTAGGATAAAAATGTGCTCATGTGATCATTCTTATCTGTTCCTCTGTCTCTTCTTCTGTGGACAATCAACTATTTTAAGAGATATTTGAAAACTTCTTTTTGAATTTGATAGCTCCTATTCATCTATGAATTTCACATAGATTGGATTTTCCAAGTAATACATAGATTTTCTCCTAAAATCGGAAAATTCAAAATTTTGAAATGTTATTGTAACCAAACTACTGAAAATATTTGGAAATTTTGTTTTCAGTTAGATAGCTATTATTGATCTATGAATTAACCATTGATTAGATTTTCCAAGTTGTTAATATATTTTCTGGCAGGTGGCTACAAATTCGTAAAATTCATAACTTTTGAATGGTATTGTAGCCGAACTACTGAAGCTATAGGAAGGTCTACATCCTAACGGTACGGATTTTTCCCTTCCCAAATGGGAAGGCAAATCAGAACCCTGAAATTTTCTGAGAAAACGTGCTCCCACCTCTCACTTCATCAAGGGTATCTTACTCGATATCGTTCGCCGGGGCGTAAAAAAATCGGTGGGTTTTATCTCGTGAAGGCGAGAGAGCAAAAGCGCCATTCAGGCGAGGTCCGGATGATTCGGGAAAGCAGCTCACCTTCAAAACTCACGCTTTTAAACTTATGAAAAGTGGATTCGTGAGAATATGAATTTTCTTTTGTGGATGTCATGGTGAAGGTGGCAACGGATGAGGGCAATTTACGACCTTTCCGATGAAAAGAGCCCGGTCATCCAGCGGGCCCGATTAATCCTTGAACAATAAGTATTATTTCACCGTTCTTTTGGCTATGCAAAAGGCCAGTGAACTTTTTTTAATTTACCAGACGAATTGTCTTATCTTTTCATATCCATAACACATTTATTTATTAATACACTAAAGTCAGATGGCGACAGCTTTTATAATATTAATCTAATATCTTTAATTTATACATGATAATACGTAACTCATGCATAGCAGTATTTTATAGATAAATCAATACAAATTATGCAAAAATTATTCCTGTTGGGAAGAATCTCGTTGATGTAATTATTACTACTCATTATCAGTTAATTTACTGTCATTTGACAGGACGCATTTGCCCTGTTTATGAATATAGTATTGGCGCTGTCCAAGCAGAAGTCACCTTTCTTCCTAAACCAGGGGTCGGCAATCTTTTCTGCGTGGCGGGACACATTCATAATGTGAATGCTTCGGAGGGCCGCATTGAAAGTCACGAGAGCTTCTGCGGGTCGGATAAATGTTTACTTCCGAAGTATTGTCCAAACTTCAGGAACACATTCTAGGGCACTTTCTGAACAAAAAAATGTCATATCAACATGAGTCTGATTTGTTACCGTTCCTGAGATATGGAAGAAATATGCTTTCTGTATTCGAATACATGGGCTCACGAAAATCCGCATGAGGTGGTTGAAAGTAATTTTCAGCACATATTTTCAGTAAATGTGTGGTGTGGAGTGTTAGGGAACTACCTTATTGTACCGTATTTTATCGAAGAACATTTAACATCTCCCTACTACAGAAATTTTTTGGAACAAGAAATACCACTTTTATTAGATGTGCCTCTTGCAAGGAGAGTCCGGATGTGGATACAACATGATGGAGCACCACCTCACTATGGGAGAGGGGTTACAGTGTACTTGAACGAGAACTTTGGAGCAGGACCCGTAAGATGGCCAGCTCGATCACCCGGCCTAAATACTCTAGATTTTTTCATGTGGGGCTGCTAGAAGTACAGGGTGTATCAATCCGGTAAGCCCGAGACTAGGCAGCAGCTAATACAACAAATACAGAGGCCTTTACAAGCTTTAAAGGTGACATGGCTGAAATCGGTTGACAAGAATCTATGGAACGTCTGGCAGCGTGCATTGACTCATGAGGTGGTCATTTTGAAAACATTATTTAGTTTGCAGCGCATAGTAGTGAATGGTGTTTGGTATCAATATCAATAAAATAAAGTTAAATTCAAAATCAATTCTCCATTTCTTTATTTCCATATCTCAGTAACGGTAACAAATCAGACACATGTTGATATGATATTTTTAACTTGCAAGGAGAGGACACGATACTGTGATCACGGATTTTTATGAAACTTGGTAGATGAATAGCTCTGGAGTCCAGGATCACTGCAAACCTCCCTTTTGGGCGTATACAGCCGATAGTTTTTGTTTCGAAAATCGCGATTTAATATTGCAATTTCTCGTAAACTTATAGAAATTTCTTAATGCACCCCTAATTGACTAAATTATTGTTGGCGGTGATCGTATAGTATGTGAGTACAAAACGTTAGGGCGCGAGCTCGATTCTCTCTTGGTTAACTATTTTTCTTTCATTTCTCTTTTTACAAATCCTTTTTTGGATTTCGCATTAAACTTTAACTGGGCAGTCACGTTCATATTTTTATTTTTTTCTATGTTGTTAGGTGGTGGTCCGGATTTCATTCAACGCATGATATTCTCAACAAAGTTTAAATTATTAAATCACATATTTTTCATTGATCTCGGCACATGCTAATCCTATATTGATGCTTATGACATGGAAAGGATCCGTGAAATTATTTTTGCGAAGACTTCCTCCGAATACTTAAAATAGACCCATTAGGCGGAGGTATATCAGGCAAAGGATCGTTAAAAGTATAAAAGAAAAAAGAACTGGTGAGAAGTCCATTAAAAGTACAGTAATATAAATAAAAGAAAATACTTATTTTATGAATACCTAAAAAATTCGGCTAATTGATTAAAAACATTAATAATTTGCAACCACCATTCATCATCGGGAGCAATGGTGGGGAGAGTTCGAAGGGAAACGTTCATTTGCTTATGCATCGACAGGTAACGGAACTTTTTCTTTATGTTTCATTCCCATAATACGATTGTACATATCACGATCGTTGACGATAGCACGATAAGAAATCTCCTGACTGATGGGATCAGAAATTAGAGACTTTCTGCTCGATGTATAAGTTTCTTGCTCGTGTTTCTGAGAGTGATTGCGTTGTCTGTAAGCCTTCATCGTTTTCTTTGGACACATAAATCTAATGGCAATTTGTGCGCGATCTGTAGATCTTCGTTTGTTTTGTGTGACTTTTACGGAGTTATTTTTCAAAAAACAAGCAAAAGTCGAAGAATATTTTTTTTTGAGTCTACGATTCTAGTATTTTTACTGATTTTTCGTTATTTTTCGAAATACCTTGTACATCGATCCTTTTACAGTTCGTTGAAAAATTAATTTCTCCGTACAATTGCAGACTTTGAACTTTTAGGATGGCATCTTTGCGAGATCCATCTTCTGCAAGACGCATCCCGCCGTTCGATGATGAAAATTCGGGGAAATTTCGTTTATTCGCTGATGCGCCTAACTTTTGCGCCAACCTTCTTCGCGAAAGTGATATAATTTCTGATCGTGCTAAAAAGCCCGAGTGTCTGTTAGTTGGAAACACTACGAAAGAAAAATTATTTCACTAATATCTGGTGTGTTTTCAAATGAAGTTGAACGGGAAGCAAGATGTTTGTGAAGCCTGAGAAGTGTTCCTCCTCACCTGAAGGTAAGGTATAGTAAAAAGTTCTGATTGTTGATAAAACTTTTAAATTTTTAAACAAGATTTTTATTTATTAATTAATTTTATCCAAATTACAAAATAATAAAAGCCGGAAATTACCCGAGATTGAACATTTTTTTAAAACCTCGAAAATCTGCAACTTATTTTGACCCGATTTTAGCCGAATGAAAGAGAAATAATAAAACCCGATATTTACCCTCCGCATGAAATATTTTTTTAAACCCGAAAAATCCATACCCTAGTTATAACTTAGGTGTCGATGTGCAGACTTGAACAGAGTTGCCAACCGTCCATAAAAAGAGCAAAAATTGGACGTGTCCGTAAAGTCCGTAAAAATGCTAAGGAATTTCCAGAGGTTTAAAGCAGTGTTATTCGACCTGTTTATTCGGCGTACCCCTTAATATTTTGACGAAATTCGTGTCCTCTGGTATATTTTAAAGTTAACAAACTCGGTTATTATTGGGTATAGACTACAAATATATATGTATGTACTTCCTAATTATATGATTTACATATATTTTATGCATGAGATAATTATTCGAGTTTACTTCGCTATTTTTTACATCGTATCGTAACGTATCTCTTTGAAAGATGTATCTTGATCCTATATATTCTCATTTTGGTTATATTTTCGAAAGTAAAGCAACCTTTATTTTTCAATGGGGAGACATTAAAAATATGAAACAAAAATTTTTACTGAACACATTCGAAATTTCCTGTTTCCCTAAGCCAAATAAGTGCGGTAAACTAACGTAAATGACATTTCTGTTGCGATATATGAATGACAGCATAGAATATTGTTCACTTATGTCTTTTTGAGAAATCTTAATATTACGCAAAAAATGTCCGTCAAAAAGTTGGGTTGTCCGTAATTTTTTTCCATATTGTCCGTAAAATCAATTTCACTGGTTGGCATCCTTGGACGTGGGTGTACCGCTGACTAGAAAGAGTTCTGAGGGCATGGGCCTCCAGAGAGAGCCTTGTAAGAGACCTTGAAATCCCATCATCCTGAACCGGATAGGTGTGGAAACTTTCTTATTTCGTGGGCCATGAATTCCATTCGTTTCATTGCCTCGAGTGAGGTAATTTTTGCGTTACATGGAGTAAAAGCAGTCTGATGCTTGGAGTGTTACGAAGAAATCGACAGCCTGTTAGTCTACTCGGTTAAAAGATGTTTAACAGGTTGCCTCTCTCTCACTCTCCTCCAGTGCATCGTTGAAATTTCACCCAACCCATCTGTTCACTGACTTTATTTTTAAGATAAACTTAGGATCTCACGGAGTAACATCGATAACCGTCGACTGCATAATATCGCCCTGTTTTAATTTTCACCTCCATGACGACCTGAAAGTAAACAAGTGCTGTTTTTGGCAAGTTGTTGCGAACGGGACCCGAAAGAAGGACTGGCAGCCAAATGGCCAAATGCCTAACGGCCGATAATATCAATTCAAATAATATGTTTAATTTAAATACATAATCGTTCAACCATTCACATTTTCCTCCATCAGCTAATGTGGGCTGGATCGGTCGGTTTTGTTAGTATGGGCCGTAGATGGGTGGAAGGAAACTCAAATGATTCTCACCATAAATAAACAATTTTATCGTGATAACGCAAGCAGCTATTTTTGTATGATAGGTATCGAAATTTCTTAAAAACCACTATTAACTCACAAATCTGAAGCCTGCTGTTACATATACATCTTGCATAAAATATTTTTTTAACGGAAAAAATAAAAATTTCGGCAAAAAATAACCTCACCTAAAAACTTTTATTCGTATAAAAATACAAAATTAACGTACAAATAAATTTTCAATGAAGTTTCAACGGGGATTTCCTTGCAACATCGATTATATACATTTCCGAAATGGCTAGACACACAATATATCGACTTATTATCAACAGGAGCATTTCTGAAAATAAACATTCTGCATACAGAGGATCATGATAGACTGCCTGTCCGTGTCTTAGTGTACCATCTTTACTCTCTACATTTTAAAATAAGTGAAAATCATGCGAACGAATCGGGACTTAAATATTTGTACGCCTGAAAGTGCAGTATTATTTTTATCGAAAAGATTATTCTAACTAGCCCCTAATTCGTGTGAATAACGTATTTACTGTCCTTGCAAAAAGTCTAGACACCCGAGTTTGAGACCGTATTTCTCGAAAACGACCGCAACGATTTTAGCGGGGGGATAAGTAGCGGGTAGAGAATTTATTTCTACGTTAATTGATGTACATCTTACGTTTTTAGTTTATGTTTAAATATTTTATATTGTGCAGTATTTGAAGAAAAACACGGTTTTTAGACCTGGAAATCCGATAACACCAATTTGAATTTTTACATCTCAGAAACCCTACAATGTATCAACTTGAAATTTTAATATGTAGCACTTACCTAAAACTATTATAAATAAGTATATGGAAGCGTTATTTTATAACTGCAACATTAGTACCTCATTTTGTTACAGTTCTAAAATTCGGCTATCTTCGTTATTCCTGGATTGTTTTCAAAGTTAGAGGTATCGTTGTCACCGGACAAATGACTATATTGCTAATACATAAAAAATAACATCAGAAAATTACTTCCCAAATTGATACCGATTTTTATTTCATCTTCATTCTGCCTCCGCCTTATAGCTAGCTACCTCTAGCTTAGAAAACTGGCGGGAGAGAGAAGGAAAGAAGCAATAGCAGCGTGCGCTGTTGCCACGTCTTCTATATTAGTGAGTCGTTTACATGACCGGGCGTGCAATGAATGCGGAGTAGGTAGCAACAGCGCGCGCTCTCTCCTAGAATGAGAATAAACACCGATTTTCAAAACTTTAAAAGTGCGACTAACCAGCGGTTAGTAGCGGAACGCCTTATGGAAACGTGTCGTCCGTCTGTCGTGACTTTCACCTCCTGAACCGCTGAACGGATTTTAATTAAATCAAGTATGAATGATCCTTATTTAATTTATCGCCCAATCGTGATTTTGAACCGTATCCGTCAATTATAATTTCCACTTTATAGAAGCACTTAAGTTAACCTATACTCGTATCTAGTTAAATGCCATCCGTCAAGCAACAATTAAATGCCATATTTTTCTCTCCCTAGCACATATATGATCTGTTCAATTTCGGTTATATTATAACATTTGTCACAAAAAAGTCCGGTAGATCACATAATTACGACTTCTAGTTTTGGAGATAAAAATTCGAGAAAATCCCAAGCATAACATCACATATTTTGTCTAAGTCGATCGGCACGACGATTCTATCGGCAGACCAATTCAAAACCCATACTTTTCTATCCCCAAGCTCTTATATAATCTGTGAGTTGTAGATTAAAGAATTTCTTCTAATAGAGGCCAGCATTTACCAAAAAAGTCCGCGAGGCAATGTAAATATGTATATTATAGTTTCGGAGATAAAAATTGAAGAACCGCCCAATCTTTTGATACTAGCTTATACGTATTTCCCATAAATAACGCTTTTGAAATCTCTGTGTATTCCATTTATGGAGTTTAATTTTCCTTCTTGTTACCTTAAATGTACATCAGCAGGAGTTTAAAAAAATATTTTTACCCAAGTAATGTAGGAGACGTAAATTCTAATTTATCCAATTCGTATTCTTTAAATAAAATTTAAATTCAATGAAAACTTAATCAGTTAAACTCATAGCAGTAATATACAGGTCGTCCGAAAAGTCCCTGTGTACTAGGCAGAAAAAATTTACCAACCATTTTATTTTGTTTCAGTAATCGTAGACAACATTATTTGTTGTTTTCTTCCTCAATCGCCAAGATGGGATGATCAAAATGTTTGTGATTATTATTTAATTTTTGGTCACGACTTATGTCGACGAAATTATAATAAACAATTTAATAATCTAGTGTGCGGTGACTTTTTTAACGCTCTGTATTTTGTCAAGGAAACGCATATGTATTTCTGTCGTCTTTCATTGTTGATCGTCCGAAAAAATGCCATCGCGCAATCTAACGGCACACTCACGCGTGTTATTGGGGACTCAAATAAACATCAACACGCGAAAAATATGAAATTTATATTATTTTCACTGGTGTGTGCGCACTGGTAAAATTCAATTGCGTCGCACTGAGTGATGCCACGTACCATTCAAAACGAGTTTCTTCCGGATCTTTTTCTCATCACCTCAGCAGCCTCAACGGTGCGAACGCGTCAAGGCCTCCATCTGCTTAACACTCCATGATAAGACGTTCCGTGGACTCGCTGCGAATTCCACTTAGCGCGGACGACGAAAGATATTTCCGATATTTGAGGACACGATCGAACACTGGGTAACAACGGGCACGTTGCCACAAGCGATCCCTTAACGACAACCTAACGTTAGAAAGCGGAACGATGATGAACGTCCTTTCGCCATTCGCGTTGGACCCAAGAACTGGATTAGTTAACAAAATATCTTTCCTCTTCTGCTTTTCCTCCGCGCAGGAACCGCTTCGTCCACTATTAATTCCCGGAATAGAAGTCGACCTCAGTCGCTTTTCAAGGTCTGAAAGAGGAGTTGTCCTTCAGCATCCGCTTAATATACCCTACCCATCGTTTAGTAATTGGCGAAATGGCGTGATCGGAAACTTGTTTAATTTCCACGATGGTTATAAATCGACCAGCCCTAATTTCTTACTTTCATTATTATATTTTGTTTTCTTTCTAGAAATGTTGCCCCATGGATTGTGACGCAATACCAATATTTACTGATACCATCTATCCATTTTATCCATGAACATGGGTGAAATTAGCGCGTTTTTATTTTTCATGTGGTTATACCGCCACATATATGAGCCTCGTTTGATTTGTAACACGGAGTACCACGTGGAGGCAAGGTTGGCTTTTAAAGGAGGGAGGCTTAATATTTAAGTTAGCATTGTATTTCGCATCATCATTGTACATGAACATATATTTTATATAAAAATATACATTTTGGATAAGCGATGTTTCCGAAATGGCATTTTAGTTTAGAGCGCTATCGATTTTGTATTAAAAATTTTAACGTTCAGTCATATTAAATACACAGTACTTATCCACATTTTTTAGTTTTGCATCATCACCAAATAGGTTACATAACAATAAATATTTTAAGAAACTGCGAGAAAATTTTAGACTTTACTAAGAACAGAAATAAACTCAAACCATAGCCTTCTGATATTGGATACAGCCACAAAGCTCCAACAATTAAGAAAAGAAAAAGGAGCGTTACAAAGACGTAACTAAGCGTCAATTGTTAACAATAGTCGTTGGTGGGTGGTGTGGTGGTGGCAGCTAAAAATATAAGATCTCTTAATACATTATAGGGAAAAATGTTTCAAGCAAGGGTTGTAGAAAATTTAATTTTCTACAACTTTTATTCCAGTACATTCTTAAATTTATCAAATATTAAAGCAAATATTTCAAAATAACGGATGTGACAAGAGTAAACACCCACTTTCGGTCGACCGATTTTTACCAAAAACTAATCGGTTCTTATGACTTTCATAAAAATGTTAAATATAAGATTTCACGTTGATCCGTTTAATAGTTTTTGAGTTCGAGTACCCACAAAAAAGCTATCACATACGCACGCAGACATCATCGAGAAAATGGTCAAAACGTGTTCAGGAGACCTCAAAATGTGTATTTCAGTTGAAATCTCGAAGTCGATTTTTTCATGAATACAATACTTTCCTCTATACTACGTATATGGAGAAAGTAAAAATTGTGGAAAAGTACTGAGTATTTACTTCCGCGAAGTAACGCCTGGTTCGATTAATTATATTTTCAACGTTTCTCTATCCGCCTCTGTTAAGTTTTCAAAACTCAAGCTTTTTAAGAATAAGAAGCATCAATCTGGAAATCTACACTCAAATTTTCAGATTTTCATCTTTTATACCTTTGGAGATATAAGTGAAAATTATTTTTTTAATACCACATTTGAGTAATTTTAACGTAATCGTTACATCCAGGTTAATTATTTTGTCATTATTTTGTCACGGAAGGAAAATTAACGCATTTACGTTCATTTCTTCGTAGTAGATAATCCATTTCCTTTCATTTACTCTGTGTGCAATAGAAAGGAAATATTTATATTTATAATAGATCTTGTTTACTTCAGTTGCCACAAAGATTGCTTTAGTTGACAACAATTAATAAAACCGTGTTAGAAATTCTCTTATTTGAAAATAAATTATGACTTTCTTGTTGGATCTTTCTCAAACATTTCAATAATAAGTGGCACGCTCAAATTTTCAGATTTTCATCTTTTACACCTTCGGAGATATAAAAAAAACATTTTAAAGGGATCACAATCCAAACTTGTCTATTTTTCAAAACTCAAACCTAAAGAAAAACAAATGGAAGCAGTCCAGAAATGTAGCCACGAAGTTACAGCTCTTTTTCATTAACAGTTTTGTCACAATTTCAATTTAAGTAGGTTCACAGACAGACGCCGAAGTGAAACTGTAAGCGCATTAAAAAAACGCGCTAAAATAAAAAATTAATTCACCCATACGTAAAAAATATACGCACATAAGAATACCGCGAGATAACATATAGTTAAACCCGCGGTTAGCCAAGCTCGTATGCTACGAATTATAAATGTCGAGGTCTTACTGTACTTGCGAGATAAAGGAAAGACATATCTGTTTGTCTCATTACCGCATTCAAATTGAAATTTAAGGTATGAGTATATCAGTAATAAGTTCATGCTCCACTTTGTGGAATTTACTCGTGATACAATTGAAATTACACTATAAATTTATTAAAACGCGATCGGTTCCGCTACAATTGTACAATCATCACGATTATAATCATCAATTACTTGATGATGCAACACTCGCAGCGAAACCAGTCGTGTTTTAATACATTTTCATGGCAGATACATAGTTGACTTACATTTTTATTAGATTACGAGAATTTTCTCGATGTGGTCTAACTAATATATTTTCAGATGAAAATAGCTTGGCATTAAAAGGTCGACCATTACGGCACCAAATAAAATTCCTCCGATACGAATATATCTCACACAACCTATCAAATATTGTATTTTATGGAATTTTATGAAATAATGCTTCCCACAAAGTATATTTATAACAAAAATCACAATTGTGTGATACTTAATTTTGGTTTACAATTTTGGAAAACTCGCTCATAGCATCGTCTGAGAAAACCGCGAAAATATTTTAGTCTCGCGCTGTCCGAGATAACCTCGAGAACGTACAAATGAGTATGACGTGCATATCTTAAAATCACTGATGAGAAGTTAGCATTTCATTATTCTGAATGCAGTTAAAATTCATCACCAAACACACGTGTTCTCAGAAGTCGCCAGAGAAAGAAAAACAAATCAGTTTGGATGAGATCCTCGGTTCTTACGGATGAAAAATACATAAACACACTAAACACGACTTATTTGAGTACATGTTATTCCTCGCCATCATTATGGCTCTGTTTTTCTGCCGATAATTTTCCTCCTCGATTCTTTTGCCGGCTTTGCTCGTGTAAGCTATTTAAATAAAATAGTGGTACCCGCAAAAACTTCTGCGAAGTCAGTCAGGAATCGGCATGTTTAAAAGTAATAATAGCCCATATTCTCCTCATAAAATTATACAACTGACATTTTGAATTTCATGTTTGTTTTTATAATTTATATATGCAATTTTAGTTGCTTCTCCTTCAAGAAAAAGGTAACATTCCATAAAGGGAGAAGATTTTTTTCTTTTGGCCAAACGTTAAAAATGTCCACTGTCCACACTCAGTTTACTGAACAATAATAGTCCGCAATTACTAACGTTGTAATCTATTAAGTTTGACTTTGCTACAACTATAATTTCGATGCTTCGTGAAAAGCGCTAAGAGAATAACGCAATTCTTTCGTCTATTTGAAAGCTTAATAGACGCTAATTCATCTGAGGCAACAATGAGGGTCGTCTTGTCAACACCTGGAAAGAGTACGAAAAAGTCATAAAATTTCCAAAAGAAACGCGTTTTTCTGGTAAATTCTTCCGTGTAACATCAAAACATCGCAAGAATAAAATATTTTATAGTTTTAGCCGTCGAATAAAGTAAAAACGGAGAAATTCGGCTCATATTTACGTATATTAATAAATGAAGGAAATAAATCGAAACTCGTAAACAAATGGGAAAATATAATTACCTCCTGAATACGAACCTGGGGTACTTACATAAACCAAAATAGTTTTCTCGGGATCTCTTTTTGGAAGAAACAAAATGGCGTTTACAGAATTTATCTATGACAAACAGTTCAAGGGATAAAAGGGGGGACGGACAGACAGACGGGCAGAGATTGAGTAATCATTATAAATAAATGCTTCTTACATATATAGGATATGTATAGGATATATATATATATATATATATATATATATATATATATATATATATCATATAAAAACTAAGGTACTTCTAGAAATACTACAGAGCTGAAATTTGGCATGAAGATAGGTTATTGGGTACAACCTCTGGAAAAATCCGAAATTCCAGAAAATATTATATTTAAGGGGTGTTTTTGACTCCAATGTCCAATTTTAAAAACCCATAAGAAAAGTATTGAAAACGGTGCAGGGCTATATAAAATTGCTCTTTTTTTAAAATTATTTACAATTAAGATACAAAGTTGGGACACACTTTACTGTGGAAGAAAGAATGAAGTTTATTTTTCATGAAGACACAATTCAAATCCAGGCTGAATTTGCGTAAAAATTCGATTTTAATCATAAAATTATGAAAAAATTTTCTGTTTTCAACAATGAAAACTATTAAATACCACAGCTACGACTCCAATGCCTTTCAATGGGAATAGATTTTCCGTACTTCAAGAGCATCGATTTAATGCTTAGAATGCATTATAATCCATTTGATTTCAGCCAATGACGTATACTTATGATGACGTGGCAATTTTACATTATTGCTTTTATTCGGATACGTACTAAAAGGCAGAGATTATGACGCCTAATACACAAAATATCCTAATTTTTACATAACTTTTAGTGTAACATATAGGCTATTGTCTTAATGATGATTATAGTTATTGCTTAAAAAGGGCGATCTGAGCTATGAAACTTGAAATTCGAAAATATGGACGCGAAGCCGATTGCCAGAGAATTTAGAAATTCCGGATAGATGCCTTAATTTCGCAGAAAAAGAAAACTATTATCTTATTTAAATGGGTAGTTCAAATGTTGTCGCGTTGGTATATTTACGAGTTAAGATCATGGTGTATGGTAATTTTTAAGCGCTTGCAGTATGCAAGCACCGACAACTCGTATTATATATATAAGATAGTTCCTGAGCTTACCTTATGACTTGTATTTTAATGAATGATATAGGCGACCCTCGTATCCAAATTAGAACTGACATTAGCTGAATTGCTTCTGAGGAAAGCTATTTTGTGACGGAAATTTCCCAAAATTGCACATTCGACCATTAAAGAATTAGTGGTAAAAGTTATCGCGTAAGCCAGTCTTAAATAAACAGCCAATGGCGCCGTGTGCGCAAACGTTTCAACTGCAATTTGTGGTCAATTAATCTCTCTCAAATAGTTACACAGGCCTCGCATTCACCTATTCAAAAGAAGTGGATTTGAAAAAGAAACGGAGCAGTATATGCGGGCGATCTCCGTAATTAGTAAAGTGGGCGAAATGCATCACGTCTACACAAGGTTACCATTCGTGATAAACGTGATAAAATCCTGCTCGTGAACGAAAATAGCAATTCGTCACTTTTCCTCTCACGAGTCTCTCCAATTATGATGTTCATGAGAAGATGATGTTATTTTTGTTATTGGACCTATGTAAATTAAATAAAAAGCACTTAAAATATTTTCTTAATGTGTTGCTTTTTTGTATAGTAAATATAAGTTCATTATTTCACTATAATATATTTAACCTCCTGCTTTAAACTAAAAAAAAATATATTTTCCGAAATATTGCCGTAAATATTGATAATAAATGTTTGATATTGAGGGCCTTGAACGTCTTGACAGGAAATGTTTTCAATAAATTACGATCGTGAGAAGGGACCTTGTTGTTGTGACCCTAGCAGCCCCGTCAAAATAGTTTACACACAAAACAGCCCAAGACAAAATAGACCCGAGAAAATAACTCAATGAAATGTGTTCACTGAAACGGAAGTGGTTGGATGTCGATTTTATTTGGGACAGTATTTGTGAAGAAAAGTCCAATAATTCCATTTAGCCGAAGATTATAGCGACAACGAAAATCTGCGAATGCATATCAAGATATTATTAGCTTTGAGTTTCGTTCCAATTGTCCTGGTGAAATGAATGCCATCGTCAATTACTGGGAAGGTAATTACATTGGTCGATAAATTGCTATCATCCGTCGGTATATAAACTTGGCCAAAGGAGCAACATCGAATCGAGATCGGCATCGCGCGCATCAAATTCGATGTACGTACAACTCAATCAACCTCTTTAAACTCTAGTTCCAACTTGTGATGATACTGACAATTTTAATTATCTTCGTGGAATTTCTCACAATCCTGCGATATAGATACCACAGCTTTATGTATTTGAAATTGAAATCTTTTATAACTCATGTACTGGATTTTGGCTAATTTTACAAATATTGTATTACTTTTGTATTGGTTTTTCACACTCAAATAAAATAAAATTGATTAATTTAACGGGGCAATTTTTTTGGGATGTTTCGTGTAAGCTATTTGAGGGGGCTATTTTTTCGGGGCTATGTTGACGGGTGCCGCTTTTTTTGTTAAGTATAAAGCTTCAGGGTACTGAATAAGACCCCAATCTAGGGACAATTAAAGGATTTCTTATTTTGAGGATGGGACTTTAAATTAGGAAGCATGAGCACCAAAATAGGAAGTGCTCGGTGAACGATGAAATTTAGATGAATGAAGCTAAAACTAATAGTAGGGATTGCGAAACTCGTGAAAGTTGAACGCCTGAAGGAATAAAGTTAACGTAGATTCTTTGAACTAAAATGACTACCTCTTCAAATAATTTTACACTAGAAGTGGGGGTTCAGGATGGGTCCACCTCATGGCACATGTACTTATACCATTGCGAGGCAGCATTTAAGCACCATTCCTGGATAACTTTGTAGAAAGATAGGCCTGCCTTTGAACTGTTTCGTGGGTCTTCCGAGCATCACCTGCTGAAATTTGAAGCTTTGAGAAATCAGAACGTATATTATCCCCAACTATTGGTCGAGACTGAGTGAAGCGACGAGAATCTTCCGAAATTCGCCGCAGTCATCGGGAGGTCTCGGTTGGTTTACATTTTCTCACGAAAAATTTGTTTGAAGTGACTTCCGTTAGCAGGAAGCGGCTCTTCATCGAGTGAAACTTCAATTACCGTAGTATATTTTCCGAAGAGAAGATTTATTATCTTTTGAATGGCTTTGCATTTCACCGTATTCATGCTTACTGCTATCGCAACATAGTCATGCGATTTTACCGCGACATACCATACTTCATTTTTAATAGATATAAGTCTTACAATTAGACATACGTTTTGAAGGTTGTGATTACTCTTCTTTTGCTGAGTGAAATTGACCGCAAAAGCTCTAACACGATTTCATAATTCTAAGAATATTTAAAGAATGTTTTTTCTTAGTAAATCTATTTTCATTCGTCTTCATCCTTTGTGGCTCAGATAAGTTCTTCTTTCTGTATGTTTTAAAGCAGATTTTATTATTAGATTTCCTTCCTTAAATTAATACATACATATATATGTCGAAGTTACACCGATAACAATGTTATGTAATAACGTCTGAGACATTTGAGCATAACAGATATAACTTTCTACAATAATACAGATCCATATTCTTATGTTTTCACAATATATTCCATAATTTTTCTATTCCTTACAATCTATTCGTACAGTTATTCGGTTTCGAATAAAGACACCATCTCCCTGTGAGCCGCTTGGGCTACCACTCTGGACTGCCTAGCCTCTGGAGGCGTCTCTAGTAATCGCACCATCGAGTCCGCCTGCCACCAACGGTTCCAGCTGGCGATGTGATCCGTGAAGGAACGAACAACCCTATGCGAAAGATGTAGCAGAACTAAAGTGGTGGATAATGATGTAGATGCTTTCAGTCCTTCCGTTAACAGCTCCATTGTATCGTTTGAAATCGCAAAGTGCATCTGTAGATATTAGTCAAATATGTGGCTTCAGTTCAATGCTTAAGTAGGTATAACTTAGGTTAAGAAAACTTTGGTATGATCGGACATAAAGCCAGGGTCTTCAACCTTCTGGGGAACATATAAGATTAATCTTCTATATGTTATCACAAAAGTGAATGACCAAGCTAGTTTAATCGTATATAAATCGTTATTAAAATACGAGGCCTAGGTTAAATATCCATGTTACTTATTCTCACCCGATTTTGCGCATCCTCTTAGTAATGGGCATTAATTTTTTTCATAAATGTGTGCAAATGATACTGCAAAAATTTTCCAAAAAATCCAAAATTTAAATATGCATGCTATGCATCTGAAAGATGTATGTAAAATATATCATAGTTGAACTTATAATCAATTCTGTCGCCATAAAAAGCGTAAAATTGAGCGTTTATGGTATCATAAAATTACCAGTAAGGTTATTCAGGGAATCATTAACCCAGAGTCAAAGTGGATTGCAGCAGAAATAATAAGAAAATTTCGGAGTGCAAAATATTAACTTTCAGTTTTCATTTGGACAGAATCCCACTTTTGTTTGAATGCCGTAGTTCTGTTTAGCATTATTTTGTTTTTGCTCTCTTATTACATAGCCATTGACTTGGATCTAATGATAATATTGAAACATGGGGAGACGAAAACTATGTTCATGTATTATTATAAAGCTACACATTATGCACGTATAGAATTTATTCCAAATAACATAAAACGCTTTATCGCTCAAGTATTTGCAAGTTTTTTGTAGATTACAAATTTGGCAGTTTTGATGTCTATAAACTACTTCATACACAATTACTGAAATATTTTAGTTTACTTGTTCGAAAAAGGAAGATTATTTCCTAATTGTAAGAATAAGGATACATTTATTCAAAATCTTGCAATTTATTCAAAGGCTCAACTGAAGCGAAAAAAAATACGATTAAAAAGCTATACTTTGGATTCGTTTTTTACGCGGATCGAATGATGCCTTCCTTCCATTAAAAGAAAACATTACCGAATGTTCAGAGACGAAGGATGAGAGCTGTTTTTAGCGCGTTTCATTTTATACACGCACTTGTGTTTTCACTCTGTTTGTTTGTGCGATCAATTAAATCTAAATAGCAAATAAACGGTAAGAGACATATAACTGAAATTATATATGATGCCATTCATTACGGCTTTCAAGGATTTTTTTAAAAGTAATTTTCAAATTAGGATTCTGAGCAAACGGTTAAAGATAAGAAAGTTAACATTTTTGGATTAATTACTAAATAAATTATTTGTCAAATAATTACATAACTAAATCTATAAATTATTTTAAATTTACAATCATAAGTAAACCTGGATAAATAAAATGCGCTTTTTCATATTGCGTCACCATATGAAGTTCCCAGTTTCTTCCTCTCAATCTATTATTTATGCGTAAGTGGTATTGTTAAGGAGAGTAAATAAAAATTCATTGGATAAATAAAAATTGTTAAGTTTACGAAACCTCGTTTCCTCGAAGCAACCAAGTGAAAATTCCATTTATGGACATCATAACGGAAGCCCAAGTGGTGGGGTTGCCGAAGTTGCTCATATCATCGTAGAGCTGTAGCGAATGAAAAAACGGATTTAAATCAAAGTGAGCATTTTTCAAAAAAAAATAAGATTTAAAATTCGTGAAATTTCGCGAGCGACACAGGCATTAATACTAACCGACAATTCAATGGGCTGACTCGTTAATCTGTCTACAACCAACATGAAATTTGTTATAAATTTCCCGTAGTAGTATGTAGACATGAATGTTATCGGGACCAGGATGACGAGTTTCAGCGCATCCAGCGCCATCTAAAAACAGTCATTCGATAAAAATTATTGTTGATAATATTTCGTCGTTCATTTTTGCTGTCTTTATTTTACTAGTATAAAGGAAAAACAAAAATATTAATTTAAATTACTTGCCAATTGCACGGGTGTTGCTAGTTTGCTGCTGTTAGAATTAGGGGAAGAATTAAAAATATAAAAGTTAGCTATTTTTGAATGGCATAAAACTACATAAAGTTTTTGAGTTTTATCGTTCAAGTATAGAAAATTCAAGTATAAACTTAATAGACTTTTAGAAGCTTTAAAAGTGTATCAAAATTTCTGGAGGAGAGTGTCCTTAAAGTCCATGACCCAAATATTTTAAGTTACGAACGAAACTTCAGTTTTGGTCATACCTTTTATTTTCTTCATTAACGGAAATTACTAAACACCGCGAAACTCGATATAGCGAGAATTTATAAAATTCATACAAATACTCGTTATAACGAGTACTCGTAATATCCGAAAATTAAATTCTCTATATGTAAAGTTAAAAAACTGACGGTGACCTTGTATTCGCTCGCAGCAATGAAGTTTTCATTTTATGCCGCACTCGTTATATCAAAGTTACGCTATAGTATTGGATAACGAAGAAATTCTATTTTCCTTGAAAATTTTTTCTTGAACAAGTGGGAAAAAATGTCTTTTTTAATCTTCTCACTCACCATCTTTCCTATCGGACCTAAAAACCTGAAAACTGACGGTGACCTTGTATTCGCTCGCAGCAATGAAGTTTTCATTTTATGCCGCACTCGTTATATCAAAGTTACGCTATAGTATTGGATAACGAAGAAATTCTATTTTCCTTGAAAATTTTTTCTTGAACAAGTGGGAAAAAATGTCTTTTTTAATCTTCTCACTCACCATCTTTCCTATCGGACCTGAAAACCATACTATTAATGCTTCCCTCCTGGATAACCTCGGAACGCGAGCTGTCTCATATCGGAATCCGCATAGTTCACAGGTGAAACGTCTTGATTCTGTGAGCCACCTCTCCAAGCAGGTTATATGTACCAGTCCAACTGTGCCCTTACATAGGCACGGCGATTCCAGCGATCCGGCTGTCATATCTTCATCCTAGGGAATCGCATTTGTGTTACTATTGTTATTTGTCACCTGTAAGGTATTGTTTTCAGCTGTCGTGCATGAATCACGGTCGTGGTGAAATTTCGTCTTAGTATCTAAGATAAGTTACGTTAATTCCCGATAAATACAAATTCCAGCTGCATAGCCAAACGAAGTCCCATTCATAAAAGATTTTTTTTTAATTCTTTAAAACAAACTCCTATAAGATTTATCATAACAATATTTGTTAACTTCTCTTCTAATTTATATGAAAAGGGAGTAATCAGATCATTGGCTATTATTTTAGAGTTGGATGGCTTTGGGAGCTCCAGAAAATTGTTCTAGCACAGCACCCCGAAAATTAATGTGCGTATCATTTGATATCAGTTTATAAGAATTGTAACAATAAAAAATCTTTGGATGAGATTATTTCGTGATCACCTCCAGTTATGCCATATTTTCCGGTGGTTGGTTTAAAACAATTTCAAATCCCTTGAGAGATTTAATTTTATGAAATGCAGTAAGAAAATTTATAATTGTACTGAAAGTATACTTAAGCCAATTTTCCATTTTGCTTATTTTTAACGACTATTCTAATAATTTTCAGAATGATTTTTGCGAGAATAGGTAAAGTATATTCTTGTGTAAACCCACATCTGAATAGGAAGATTTAGGCATGACTGAAATGGAAGCTATGAAGATACCTGCACGTTTTTGAACCATTTTACATTTTTCGAGTTGATTGAAAAGTGCACATCTCATTAAACTTTTGTCGCCTTTATGGAATACTTAGAGATTTGGGATGTTGATTACTTAACATATTTCGGATGCAGTGGCGGAACTAGTAAGCCGCGGGCTCTGGGGCAAAAAATTGGCGGACTCCTCTTAACTAAGATGATCAACCGTACCGATCAATTCAGTGCCATACTGATGTTGACGGCTTTGTGCTGATAACATGTTTTTGCGAACTATTTTTATGTTCTCGAATCATGTCCAAATTATTGAAAATATGATTCTTATGGTTTCTGGCTATGTCTAAAGCTACTAATTATAGCTGAGGGTCTGGGTCCCGGGGCATGGCCACGACCTAGTTCCGCCACTCTTTGGAAGGATTCTATTGAAATACATCGATACGCTTACCTTTACTTCCGGTAGGAGACTAATTATTGATCGCGAGTCTAAACTCATATTGGAGAAATGGGTGACATCCCTCACCACGGCTGATATAGCAGAATCAGAAACACCGTGACATATCCGGCAGATATCGGATTTAGTATGTTTAATGCTTCTTGGGACATCTGGTTCCTACGTGATCGAAAGTATAATGAAAAAATATATTAGTGGATTATTGAAATTTGAATATATATATCAATGTTAAAGTTAATACAAACTTCTAATAACGAGGACCACCTCTCTTAATTAAGGTGACCAAATTTTCATGAACCTAACGAGGGATATTTTCAAATATTTATCTGCTACAAGTATGGGCATATTACAGTGGCGTGTTTATGACGTGTTGACGGGTCAGCCTTAAATAGATAGATGCAATTGATATTAGATTGTTTGGTGTGAACAGTGAGGGTGTCCCGAATGATTTAAATGACCCTTTGGAATCCAAAACATGATTTTTCAAAAAGCGGGACAAAAGTTGAGACATTTAAGTAATGAAAAGGACAGACTGTCACTCCAAATTTGGAACGGTTAGTCACCCTTCTCTAAATGGCTTATTCGCACTGGAATCGCATAGATTTCCATTACCATTAAAGTCAAACCACAGTCTAGGCTTGCAAACTATGCATATTACGATCCCTGGTAATTTCGTCATGGGACTGTTTTCGCCTAGTACATTTCCGGGAGCCTTAGCCGTGGACATGTGCGTCAGCAGAATCAGCCGTGGAGATAACTTAAACAATATTAACAAATAATTTATTTTAATGTATGCTTAAATTGCAAAAGGACGAATAAATAAATCATTTTTCGCAAAGACGGCGTTTTCCATAAAGGCAAAGGCCGCCTGACAAGACGCTCTATCTGCGAATGCCCATATGCGTGGAAAATTGAGTTACTTGAAAGGAATCACAAGAAAATTTCATAATATTATTAATATATTTCATATATTGTATAACTTGTTCCATTGGATGAGCAGAATCGGGAGTAATGCGTAAGTATAATGCATAAATTCAAAATTGGTTGCTGGGATCATGATGGGATTTTCTTCAAGTTGTTTCCGCAACTGTTCACAATGTAATCGCGATAATTATCAGAAAAGAATGTGGGATATGGATAACCGGTAGGAAGATAGTGTTTAATATCAAGAAGTGATCAACAGGGCTGAGTTCTGCGAAATTTTAACAATATAAAACATTTTCGATATAAATAATGCCTAATTAAAAATTTCGAATTGTTTGAGATTTTGAAATCTATAGAATTTTCAAATTTTGAATTCTGTAATGTATCGAATCTTGTAATCAAAACTTTGATTGAATTTTTTGAAATTCGTGAAATAACTTAAATATTTGGATTTGTGAATTTTTTAAATTTTCCATTATATTAATTTTCGATAATATTTGAATTAATTGTGATCTTCAATTATTTTTAATTTTTGTTAAATTATTAACTTTTTAATATTTTAATTTTGGAATATTTGCAATTTTGGAAAACTGAATTTTTTTAATTTAAAATTTTTGGTTTTCGAAATTTTTGGAAATCTAGAAATTAATTTTTTTTATTTTTAGGATATTTGTAACTTTAGGAGTATAGTGGTTTGAATTTTTTGGATCTTTTGGAAATTTTGAAATTTTTGATATTTTTGGGATGTATGGAATACTTGGAATTTTTTTGGGTGACTGAAATTTTGGAGACGTAATTTTAAGTTTTTGGAAAATGCTATTTTTTGACATTTTTCCAATTTTCGACATTTGGAGGTTTTTAAACGATTTGAAATATGAAGTTTTTGGAATTTTTTATATTTAATAAATTTTGACAATTACAATACTTTTCCAGAATGCGAAAATTTCAAAAATTCGAAAATTTTCAAAAATTCGAAAAATTCGAATTTGAAAATTTTCAAAAATTCAAAAAATTCGAAAATTTCCAAAAATTCGAATTACTTCAAAAATTCTAAAAATATGTCAAAAATTCGAAAAATTGAAAAAATTTCTAAAATGTCAAAAAATTTCAAAAAATTCGAAAAATTTCAAAAATTCGAAATTTTTCAAAAATTTTAAAAATTCGAAAAATTTCTAGAATTCGAACAAATTTTAAAATGTCAACAATTTCAAGAATTCCAATAATTCGAAAAATTTGAAAATTTTCAAAAATTTATAAAATGTCAAAAATTTCAAAAATTCGAAAAATTTTAAAAATAAGTAAAATTCCAAAAATTTCAAGAATTCCAAAAATTTGAAAATTTTCAAAAATTCCAAAAATTTCAAGAATTTTTAAATTTCAAAATAATTCGAAAAATTTCAAAAATTCTAAACATTTTAAAATTAAAATTCTGAGGACTTTTTGTTCAGAGTTTGAAAATTGTTATTATTCGCGTATATTATAATTTGTAATTTCATAATTTGCCTCCACTACTTCGCTGTTTCTGACGCTAACATCAGTAGAGCAGAGCTGTCTCGTCAAACATTTGTATACGCATTTGTAATAAATAGACAGAGATATTAATCTTGTTAGTCATGCGGAAACAGATTAAGGATATATTCTCCACAGTTATTCTTATACCGTAGTTTTTTGTATATGAAGCCCAATTTTTCACTAAAAATTTACCAAAATGTTAGGGTGCATGTTATATATTGCAGCAAGCGCAAATATCTTTTTAGCCGGTCAATAATAGTTATTTTCGGGCACAATGTTAATGATAAAGCTCTTAATGTTGTGATATATATTCTAAATATTTATTTCAAGACCAAAAATAATAATTACATTTTAAGTTGAGTTTATGAAGATGGTATTTTTTTAGGGAACGATCAAAAAATAAATGTATATTTTTAATATTTACAATGAGCATATGGTATAATAAATATATAATTAGAAACAACAAAGGTGAAATACTCCTTTAGCCAAAACAACTAGAGGGCTACCTTTGTTAGTCTTGGCCAAAGTTATTGAGCTACTATCAATTATATAATTAGAAATTTAGTGAACATGCATTTTATAAGTAAGTAGTCAGTCATCTTCAATGAAACCTGTACAAGTTACGTTGATCTTATCGCTACAAAGTCTTAGGTTCGTATTAGATATGTTGATAAAATAATGTTGAGATTTTTCTTGTGAAACCCTGGGTGCGTGTTATAATAGAAAATTTAACGTATTCGTCGTTTTTCTATGTTAATCATAGTTATAGTTTTACTTTATCACGTATGGTATTTTAAAGGTAACGAACTTTTTTTTAGGTTTATGCCAACGTGGAGTTTTTAGTTCAGTCTCTTCCAACGGTTGAGCGATAAGTCTTAATACGGGTAATAAATATTAATACAAGGCCACTATTTTATGGTATGTAAATCCGACATACTTTTCATAACTTCTTAAATGAGAATGTTGTCGCCATCTCCATAAATGTTTGTATTACTTCTTAATGAAGGCCACAAATTACTCTTGCAGTGCATTTTTATAACGGTTCTAAGGAGACGATATCAAGTGGAATAAATGTCTTCATTTTACACAAAATAATTCCATACATATACGTACATTTGGTTCCAATTGGACGTTCTGCTCCTCCGCCGGTACTAGAGGCTCAGCTCCTTCATCATATGTCAATATTAATTCCTCAATTGATCCATGGCTCTCCACTTCCTCCGCGACTTCTTCGCCTTCTCTGGCACTTTGATCGTGGAGTACATCCATATTGATAATTCTTCTTTCCGAAACTATGTAAATTTCTGGGATCTTCAGGAACTCAAGGCTCTGCAAAAATTTAAACTTAATAGATTAAATTAAGGACGCCATTTATAGCTTTATGTGATCCTATGAGTGTGCGTAGGTATTCATCATTCAGGAATAATTTTTGTCACCGAAACTTGAATTAGCTCGCAGTGTATGAAACCAACCCAAAGCCTTTGCAAACTGATGAATGAGATGAGCGACAGCCAAGTTTATAATTACAATTTTTACAATACTAATGGCATTTTATACGTGTAACAATATAAACAAAATAACAGTTATTGTTGCCCAAAATACAATTTATTTTTAGTCCCTTTCTATGGTTTACTAATGTAATATCTCCTCAAAATCATTACAGCATTTCAACAAGGTTTCTATTCCAAGTCATACCCTATATAAATATAAAATTTCTTCAGATTCTGTCAAACCGTTTAGCCCTTAGAACTGTAAATTAATGTTAGCCAAAAGACTATAGGCATACGGAATTACAAAAACCACTTCTTTGGACACTAGCAGCTAAGACGTGAATATTCATTTTAACATCAATGTCGAATGTTTTCACGATCACTCTAAATATTTCGTATATGAAATAGTAATACATAAATATTTTTATATAAGAAAGTACTATAAACTTCGCATATGAAAAAGTTAAACTTAATAACACACTCTCTTCAAAAAGATTGTTTACTTACATTTTTGAGTTATAATTTCATAATAAATAACATAACATAATAAATTCATATAATATAAATTATAAATATGTTATTAGATATGTTAATGTTATCTTATTTTCGAGTATTTTTTTCAGTTTCGACGTGCACCAAGATGACTTTCGTGGCCGACTTCTGTAGAGTATTTGATAGACAATTTCCAGATGTACTGTTTTTGAAATATTTGTCTGATCGAAAATAAAAAATTAAGACCGAACATGCACGCATTTGAAATCGAAGCATTATAACTGACTTTTCCCCCCCGCATACTTTGCTCCTTCAACCTTGTGTAGAGATTTTGCGAATAGTTTAGTTTCCTATTAGAGCTGGTCAGAATTTTTTGTGAAAAGTGTTAGTAATAACAAATAATATTTTTCGAAAAATTGCGAAGGTTTGCCCTCATTACTCCGATGTGTTAAAAATTAAGAAACAATCCAGTGATCATACGTGGACATTTTAAAAGCTCGTAAAAATGTACTCCACATTCAAATTACAAGTGGCGGAGGAATATATTGGAATTGCCTGAAAAATAACGCAAGGTAATAGTTCGCTTTATAGCCGCTAAGAATCAGGGCAGCACACGTTGTTTATGTGAATTTGAAACGGATAATTTCTATACTCGTGGGTGCAGAGTGAAGTTAACGCTGTTTTAGGTGAAAATAGACCGAATAATTTCACTATTTTTTATTTGTAGAATATGAAGAGGATAAATTCAAAACCAGTATTCCAATTCACGAAGGATCAACTCTCAGATATAAGAGATGCTTTTGAAATTTTCGATCATGAAGGAACAGGATTGATCCCAGTGAAATATATGAGGGTATTAAATCAGCTTAAGAATTCTTATGATAAAGTTTAGTGGATTTAGGCAAGTAATTAACTTTTATCATTTTAGGTAGCTCTACGAACATTTGGATTAAATGCAGATACAAATGAAATAAGAAGATTGGTTGAGTATGTGGGTAAAAGCTACGAAGGTATCACTTATTTTATTTCGATTCCTGAAAATCATATTTATGTTTTTCCTTTTCATTAATAATTTTAATATATTCAACAGACAGACTAACATATGATGACTTCATCACCATTCTTCAAAGGATAATGTCAACAGTACCACCGCTAGATTTTCTTATTAAAGCATTTAGACTTTATGATGATAGTAAACTTGGGAAAATTACAAGTCATGATATAGAAAGAGTTGCCCATTTACTTGGAGAACACTTATCAGGGGAAAATATTCAAGTAATTTCAGAATTTTTATATACTTTTATATAAATATAATTTCCTTGTCTAATCTAGTATTATTCCAGGATATGATATTGAGTGCAACAAGTAATGGATCATCCACTGAAGTGTTTCTTGATGACTTCTTGAGCATACTGCAGAAACCTTTTGATTCAAAGTTATTTTAAGATGGAAACATTCAAATAAAAGTAAAATGAATGAATGATTCAAATATTGTATTGTTTCAATCAATTGGGCATCATGTTTTAAAGCATATAAACAGAAATTTTTGCCCATTAAAGAAAAAATTATAAATGTTTCAAATGGAAAGTTTTCTTTGACAGTTAATTTGAGTAGTCAGATGAAAGATTTGATTGTTATTGATTTTAAAAAATGTGGATTTTTATTGTGATTATATTGAATATGTTGGAAACTGATCATAGAAAGTATTTTGATTATTATAGTAAAGGATTTTTTCAAGTTATCTACTTATATACCTGTATTTAATTTCAATAAAGATAGATGTACTGAAAGGAAATAACTTTATAACCTAAAAAATTAATTTATCATTTAAAAAACAGTGATCTTTGATAAATAAAAAAATCCAAGTTGATCTTGAGTTATGAGATACAAAATAATGAAATTCATTAATTTCATGAGAAATGTGGCTGCATCAATCAATTGCAGAAAATGTTATAATAATGAATAAAAACTAAAAATAACTTGGTAGATTCTTAACAAAGGGAGTTGATGAGCTGAAGAAATTATAGGAGCAATAAATTACCAATTGCAAGATATTTCTCTATCAGTTCTCAAATAAAGTGGCCAAGCACCCTGCAAAAAGAGTGCTATCACCTACATCCAACATAATCACCCAGTTGTTCCAACAATTACATTTTTCCAGAAAAAAGCTGCTTGCGTTATTTTCTCCATATGCTGTAGAAAATGAAATCGCAATTTCCTGAGATGAAGTTTTTAATATTGCTCAGGTTCCAACTATAGTCCATAATACGTGTTAACTGTAAATTTTCAGGAGTACCTTTTGAAAAGCTGCTCTGTTGGTGTTGTGTGTACATCTCAATTCTTTGCTTTCTGCTTATGCATTTTATGAAAGTTCAAATATCAGTCAGGTTTATAAAAGTAATGTAAATATATGAATAATGATGGTTGTCATAAAGAAATGTGGTTAAGTGGCAATCTATTGAGTGGATGTGTTGGTTGCATTTTTAAACCAATTTACTTCATTGCATCAATTCATAAACCAGTCAACAATTCTTTGGGAAGAATTTGACTTAAACAAAGTGCTCTTGCAGCATTGATTACCTTGGTAAGAAGATATTAAGTTAAACCTGCCAAATTCATTGCCAGGAACCTTGAAGTATGGGTATTGACAGTGGATTGGATTTTCAGATGTTCAAAATCAAATTAAAACCGTTTTTGGCTAGTAGCAGGGAAACTCAAGATACATATTAAACAGTCACTCCCAGGCTATAGATTACAAATCCTCCTCCTTTACGTAATGATAATATGTCATCTTGTTAGTCAAACTTGAAGATGTCAGCAATGTACCCTTTTTGAATATCTCGAAATAGCATGAAAATATAAATGGAAACAAGAAATATTTAGATTTAAACTATGAGAAAAAATAACCCAACAAAAGTTTTCATGAAATTATACTAAAAGGTCCTGCATTAATAAATTTATGTGGTTAGTACACTGGAAATTGACAAAGGAACCAAAACCATTTCAGGAACATTTGTGAATTTTAAATTGTACTGAAAATAATGCAATGGGGAAGTTTTTTATGTGAAAGAGATAAACACTCTGTTGCAACTTCCTATTTAAAAGCTTTGATATAAGACACCCATGACCAGTGCTGTCCCCACCCAAGGGTTAAGAAAGGTGGAGGTTTAAGGGGGCTGCCACCCCCTTAGTAATAGAAAGTACAAATTAAACAAAGGGTTGGGTTGTTGTTTGGGGTTGGATTCATTCAATTTCCGCCTTCGGGTTAGGTTGGATTCGTTCTATTTCACTCCCCTGGATTGGCTTCGTTCAGTTTTCCTATCCCATCAGGTTGGGATTGGATTTGCTCCATTTTCTATGGGCAATATTTAAACCAGTGCATATTACAGTAGTTCATTTTTCCGACTAAGGTGGTGCTGCAGTCGTGGGTCTCTTATATCAAACCTGTTCCAAAACTTTTAAATAGTGATGATAATGCATACCTTAAGTTCACAAAATACTTTCCTAATGCAAATGGCATACTTTAGTTTTTCTTTCAATCATTTACATCTTGCATTGACTTCAGTAATTTAAAAGTGTTGTGATACAGTGTGTTGATGTAAAAACATTGGTGCATAGAGGGTTGTTTGATATGGGAGCTAATGACAACTCTTTTTCAAATTATAATATAGGAGAAAAACCTCATTGAGGTAAATGCTATATAAATCCACTAAATATTTCCTATTCAATGGGGATGATAGGGTCTTCCTGTTGTGAACTCCGATTTACTACAGGAAAAATCTAATGTGGCCGCCACAAGACTTTCTCCATATCTGTAATATTTCTAAAAATTCCAAAAAGGTTACATAATAATAAATATTTTAAGAAACTGCGAGAAAATTTTAGACTTTACAAAGAACAGAAATAAACTCAAACCATAGCCTTCTGATATTGGATATAGCCACAAAGCTCCAACAATTAAGAAAAGAAAAATTAGCATTACTAAGACGTAACTAAGTGTCAATTGTTAACAATAGTCGTCGGTAGGTGGCGTGGTGATGGCAGCTAAAAATATAAGATCTCTTAATGCATTATAGGGAAAAATGTTTCAAGCAAGGGTTGTAGAAAATTAAACTTCCTACAACTTTTATTCCAATACATTTTTATATTTATCGAATATTAAAGCAAACATTTTAAAATAACGGATGTGACAAGAGTAAACACCCACTTCCGGTTGACTGATTTTTATAAAAATGTTAAATATAAAATTTCGCATTGACCTGATTAATAGTTTTTGAGCTAGAGCACCTACACACACAGACATCAAGAAAATGGTCAAAACATGTTCAGGGGACCTCAAACGGTATTTCCGTTGAAATCTGTCAATTTTTTCATGAATACAATACTTTCCCCTATACAACGTATATGGAGAAAGTAAAAACGAACCTCTGCAAGGCTTTCTTATAAGTGATCAAGTTTTTTTATTATGTAACTTGAAATGAACTTGTGTGATCTATTACGATTTTTTAATTTTGATATTCTTATAAGAGAAATGTCTTAACAATAAAGTGATTTGATTTCAGTTCAGCCTATGAAGGACAAAACAAATGTTTCATTATGTATTTGTTTTCGTGCACACAAACGACTTAGATAAACCCCAGTAGATAATCATATCTTAATTTTGAATGTTACAACTACATCAAGTGAAAATGTCACAATATTTGCTCAAAAGACTAGTATGCAAGACTAAATGTACATTGCACTGCATAATCCAGAATGTATAATTACTTTATTTAACATCATCAAACAAGTTAGGATGCCATGAGTAGGAGAAATGATTACCTTTGGTAAATAAAGGTTGCTCTATGCAACATTCATTTAACCAAATAACATAAACAATATGGAAAAATATTGTTTTATTTACAAACAATTAAAAAATAATTAAATAGAATCACTTCGAAGTTCCACATTCACTCTGAATTTTTTCAAGCAATAACTCGAGACGTTCTTTCATAACAGGCTGTCCTTTCTTTGTTTTCTTGGACAACTTCTTATAGCGTTCCATTTTCTTCTGCTTGTATTTCATGAGAGCCTCTTCCCTCTCTGCTTTTCTCCTTTCATACTCCTCTCGACGTTTCTGCTTTGCTTCCTTCTTCCTCTCAAATTCCAACTTTGCTAGTTGATAAGCACTCAGTTTTACATTTTTTTTGCTGAAAATGTATAAATAATGTCTATGTTAAATATAAGAAGTGGCTTATTTATAATCTATGAGTTGTAACAGAAGATGTGAGATTAAATGACATTCTAAATCAAAGGAGCTTTTGAACAATGATGGTATAAATTCTTGTTATGAAAAGAAAGAAATGTACTTTCATTAATATCTATAAAGAATTCTATTCACAATAAATACCTTGATGCAGCTGATGACTGTGAACTTTTGCGATTATAAAAATTGTATATAAACTAGAAACTGAAAGTTCACACTTTATCTCTTAGTTAAATCTATTTCTGCTTTAACTGTTCTGTTTACGTAGAGAGTTGCTAAGAGTGTATGTAGATATCAAAACAGAGGCCAAAGCAAGAACATTAAAAAATATTTTATTTAGAATTCTGTTCTAATGCAGTTGCACAATCTATTTTTACATTCTGGAAGAATAAATATGATAGCCATTTTACTATGAGGTATAAACTTTTTCATGCAAATTTATTTAATTATTCAAGTATCTACATACAGCATCAAACTACAAAGCTGTTGTCTTCAGCATAGATACATCGAAAGTAGTGAAAAAGAATGTCCTATTTTAGAAACTAGTCTCAGTGAATCACTGCTGCAGAGGCTGCTTTGTAGCCAAAATGAGCTTCTTGTTTTTAGACTAATTGAGGCTATTAGAGACACCTAAGACAAGTACCTACTTAATTTTTCAATTTTTGACAGTTATGTGCTTATTATGGAACTTTTCTACACATAAAATATTAATTTTTGTAATTTGTAGTGTTATGAACCGATAAATTTTCGTAAAAACAGATACAATGGTTTAAAGGTGTACATGATGAAATCAATATCCCATTCAAGTAAATCTGCTATCAAGGTATATAATATACTTCGGCAACACCAAAAGAGCAACGATTCTTTAAGTAAAAAATTAGCTTTTGTAAATCTAAAGCAATATTTCCGAAAAAGCTTTAGATGAGTAAAATAGCACCGGTATTCTTATCAGCATTTGTTTAGGCTAAATTTGAACCAATTTATTATAAAAATAATTACTTAATAAATAATATGTTATATCTTTGCATTTTACTGTATAAATACAAACCATTGAAAAACACAAAAAAACTTTTTATCATACTTTATTTCATTATTCGTTCTGTAAGAGCCTAATTATTGAAAACGCACCATATCACATAAATGTTAAAAATTTAATATTTCTTTTGCTTTCTGAAAAATAGAATTTATAACCGTATGTCTACATTTTACCAAATATTACAAAAGTATCAATAAAAAGTTTACCTTTGTCAAGATTAATGTCATGTATATATATAAGGTTGAATTTTTCATATTCTACACGCCAAACATAACTGGCGACATCATTGCTCTTAATGGTACACAGAGGAAAATGAATGTTTATAACTATAAAAATGTAATTCTATAAGACCCACATTTCTGAGTACATTGTGATTTGTTTAGAAGTTACTACTGAGTAAATACATTGACACAAAACTATTAATACAGCAGATAATGACATAAACAATGAAGACTTGTGTAAGAAACTTTTACCTACCTACTTTCTCCAGAAGTTCCTGCGAAAGATGGTGTGATATTGCTGCCAGTTTCTGCTTTACTTTTCTTCAATTCTTTAAGGTATTGTCTTCTAACTGCTTTCTTGCGCTTTTCCTCCCATTGCTGCACTGAAAAATTGACGGTATGGTTAGTGGTGTAATTATAGAATAATATTGCTAAGATTATTAATAATAACCTTTAAATTTCTTGTTGTATGTCTTGTCCCGCCACTTCTTTTTGTCAAATGGTTTTTTTGTTTGAGGAGGGGACATAATTTTCGTTTAAGTACTAAAACCCTTTGGAAATAAGTGGTTTATCTTATTTCACCTCGGTGCTTAACGCGAGTCAATCATTTTAATACAGTCTAGTCAATACAGCTTTACTTATCAGCATAAAATCCATTTAAATATTATTAACCGAAGAATTCCACAGATAATAGAAATATTAAAGTAATTTAAATAATTTTCACTGATATTTTATATACTATATATTTCTGTAAAATATTTTGGTGATACCAAGTACGTGTATTGATCATCAACTTCCTCTCTCGATGTTCCTGGAAAGCAGACCTACGTAAGTGGTTCCGATTAAGTCTTTGGTCAATTATAATTAAACTTTCGTAATTTCCTTGATTTTAAACGTAGCTCATGAAGTACTTAATTTTTCATTTAAGTAAGGGTATATTTTAAATATAATATTAGAACTTAATAGTGGGCACAATCGAACGTTTTAACAATCGTTTATTTTTGTAACTGCTTAGCTTTACACGATAGATTTTTTTGGATTGTTTCCTCTAAAATGTTCTATTTCTAAAAGTTTAATTGTCATCTTTTGTCGGAAAGTTAAATTTAAGTTTCATTTCATATTAGCAGGAAAAGGAAATCAATAAGCAATCAAGTGGACATTTATGACCAATATGGGTCTTCTAAACATTATAACTTAACAACTATTTTTATATTTCAGGTTTGAATAAATTTTAGTGCCACAAAGAAATGGAACAATCCCGCAAGAATGATGACTGCTATTTTTATTATTATTCTACTTGTATGAAGGTAGGTTATGTGGATTAGTCATCTTTAATTGGTTGTTTATGAATGCTAAATTTTTAATACGCTTTGTACTTTAAAGGGTGACAGCTGTGCATTCCGCCATGAGCCGGTAGCATTGGGCAATGAGACTATGTGTACATTTTGGCAGCAAGGAAAATGCGTAAAACCACACTGTACATATCGTCATATGGAACTTAGGGTGAGTCTATGAGTTTGTCTAATATTAATGTTTTCAATTGTGTTTTATTTAAAAAATATTTGTCTAACTCGATATTGGTGTTTTGATGTTATTTTCAGAAAAATAGAAAACAAATTCCATGCTATTGGGAAAACCAGCCTACTGGTTGTAGAAAACCTCATTGTCCATTTATGCACATTAATCCGAAGGATGCTGTTGTCTCTGACCCTGATAAAGCAAAAGACAGTAAGTGAACATTATTTTATGGAATAATCGAAGCATTTTTCAGAGAATATCAATCCAATTGCTAACAATATTTTCGTTTCTGTAAACATAAGCATGCCTTTTGTTTGCTGTTTGTATAGGATCCAACTTGAAGGAGGTTTTTTACAATATAATTTCAATTGAAATATGCGTATGATATGTTTCTGGTTCTATGATTATTCTACTATCTTTTGACTTCAGAAAAGTGAGTTCAATTGACAATATTGTGAATACGGGATGTTATATTCATAAGCTTCGTATTTGACATTGCTTCGTTGGATTGATTTTTATAACTAAGGAAGCAAAATTCAATTATATTTGGGTTCTCAATGAAGAAATAATTGTTCATGGGGAATAAACCATATCGTGTGTAATATTTGATTGCAATCACAAGAACAGGCTGTAAAAGAATTGCTTGCATAGTTCCAAGTTTGTTGCTTCAAAAATATTATGTACCGAATTTTATTTAAGGGAATTCCTAAAATTGCAACAAATATATTCAAGTAGATATTTGATTTGATTATATTTTCTTCGAAAATCTATTTTTTCTAGGTAGTGAAAAGATTAAATAGCATATATTTACAGTGTCATTTTATTTGCTGTATGAAAATTTAACATCAGTGTGTAAATTAGGAATGTATTATAAAATAATATCATACTTTTATTGATAGGTTACCAAACAATATATTATTGGTTCATTCCATCAATTCATTCATCATGTAAAAGGAATATAATTTTTACTTAATTTTACATTACAGATCAACATTTTCTTTTTTCCCTTCATTTTCTAATAATTATGCTGTCCTTGTGATCAATGTTCCCTCTGATTTTTCAAGACGTGTGCGTAGAAGAAATTTGCCTTGTGCAACTTTTTTGAAAATTTCAGATAGTTGTGCGTCCTTTTTCAGTGGGGCCATTTTTTTTCCTCGACAGTCAAGAAAAGCAAGTAAATGCATCTTGGGTATATTAAAATTACGAATTAGGTGGAGGTGAGGATGTTGCAGGGTCAGCATATACGGAGATTTTATGACTAGTCTGCAACGTTGCACAGTAGGGTGCACATTTTAATTTCACAATAAACTCGACAATTCTACAAATATTTGTGCTCACAAATTTTGGCTGTGTGTGCTGGACTTGCAGACCATGTGTGCACGCACAGCTTAGAGGGAACATTGCTTGTGATTAAATTTTAATCAGAAATGTCAACCATTGAATGTAGAGAATTTACAACAAACTCCTAAACCATACAAATCTCAAAAACATTTTCTAGAGGTAAACGGTTAAAATATATCAAGTTTACAGAAAAAATGTTTTTCACACCAGGGACTTCATATCTCTAAAAGAAATTTTTGACATTAGTACGGTTTAGGAGTTTGTTGTAAAAACTCAGTTTTTCACCTTAGTCTCCTTTATCTCGTATACTGAATGTATGCCAAAGTTTTTGTTAAGTCATTCGAGTTGCTCGAGCTACAGGAAAATGATTTGTGATAACTTGATTCTAGATTTAAGTTTTGTAGCAGTAATTATTTCAATATTCTTCTGTAAGTATTTGCTAAACCTTCAATAGGTAGTTGATTCTTTTGAAGGTCATGACAACCATTATTATAAGTTAGGGAATGATGGGAAGCCTCATTAGTTCAATATTGGATAGTGTATATTGTGATGGCCAACCTTTTTATGTAGCATCTAAAGTTGAATATCTGTCATGTGCCACCGACTGGCATCATCAGCTTTGCAAATTAACTTGGTTAACTAAAACAGTAAAAAAAAATTTTATGATTATATTACATTTATTTCATTTTACTTTGTTAGTTGTCGTAGACTTCTCTTTTGATACCAAAACAGTTGTTAGTTGGGATTTTGAATTGGTTTCAGCTCATAATTTCTTTAATATGTCAGTGGAATTAGAATTTTAAGATGATAATGAGTCAGTTTCGATTGGTACTTTATTTTTTGTAATCATTATTAAAAGTGACATAGTAAATATATGTTGAACCGAATTTGCAAGAATACAGGAGTGATAGATTGCACAATTTGGGAGTCACTCACCGGAAGAAATTAATAAAATGGCAGGAAACTAATGACAGGTAGTACAGGTTCTTATACTTGCTCTGCAGTGTAGGATGAATGTGAAGGTCCAGAATTGTATGATTTTCTACTGGTTAATTGTCGAGATCTCCAATAGAAATTTGTGTAAAGTTCATTGTTTCTGTTATCTTCCTGGAAGTTGGCAAATATTATCTCAAAGGAACTTAGCAATGTAGAAGTTAAAATTTTTTTAATGGCAAAATTTGCTATGATACTTTTTTCATTTTTCATCAGTTAAGTATGATTGAAAAATGAGTCAAACATTTTTGGGATAAATCATTTGAAAATTTGGAATTGAAAAATGAATTTGAGTCAAACGTGGTTGGAAAGAGAAAATTTTTCCTGGCATGCACAAATTTAGATAGTTGAATGACTCAGAATTCATAATGAAAGCTAGATACAAAAGCAATCTCTCAACAGAAGTCTTTGGGTAATTCTTTCTAAAAATCTCACGTTCCAAAATCTCTTGATTGGCTTTTGCTTTTGACACCCAATGGACATTACAATGGAGGAGTAACTAATTGTCATCTTCAGCATCTGAATTATCAAGATAGGTTATGAAATTCGTGATGGTTTAGGAACCAAACTCAAACTCTGTATGTACTACTGGATTAAGCAAATAAAAAAAATCAATTTTTTGGAGCTAAAAGTATCCTGGTGAATAATATAATGTGTATCGTGGAGTCAAGAGTATTCTTCTAGTAAAGCTAACCAACCTTTCAGATTTCCTATTCTGTCTGTACCCATTCAGGTCATCTTTTTTCAATAAGAGTTTTAATTTCTTCAAAGATGTCTTCACCTCAAATATAAATTAGTTTATGCAAATCTAGAAGTTCCTCAATTATATCAACATTTTTGTTAATACTATCTAGAAGCATGCAGCGCTGTCATTGTTATCAAAACTTTCACGAAGAACTAATGGAAAGTACTTGCAGGAGTATTTTGTAGGACACTTTTACAATGATTTTCAATTCCTGTTTTTCTGAAAAAATGACTGCTTGCCAGACAAGAAACAATATTGGCATGTAAAGTTGAACCAAGTGGAGTCAAAATTAAATTATAATTAAAATGCCAATTAATTTTTAAAAAATTGACACAAACCCAAACTGGACAAGTCAGAAACTTTTTGCTTGGTAAACAAAAACTGTTCTTCCCAAGATGCATTAAAATCCCATTTGGCAATATTGCTTTCGTATTTAATTTTCAAGTATGCTTTTGAAATAATAGGTTTACTGAAGGACATGTTTTAAAATGGAACACAAACAAATTGAAAAAAATTGGGTGTAATAACAAGAACAACACTATCAGACTTTAACATAAGAGTAAACAGTCTTTGTAATTTATATGTTTGTGACAAGTGCATGCACGTTCACACCATTGTGGCATTGCCAGGCCATATGTATGGAACCGGTTTATTGTCATGAGACACTCAGCATATTATAATCCTATATAAATGCTCGATTCTTCAACAAACTTTTTACATCTGCAGGCTGTACTTGAGGGTTTTTACTTAACCTAGAGCTGCACTATAATAAAGAACAAACAATTTAAAATGAACAAACTTTGAAATGTTAGGATTCACTTTACTAGTCGCCAAACATAAAATTGATTGTAAGCTGTTTATAATGAAATGTTTTGCACTAGTACCTTGAGAAAACAAATGAAGAGGAGTATTAAACGTGATTTAAATACACTGTCAGTCAACAACTGCTTCGCATTGGAGAAGGGTGTGACTTGCGTGCACTCATAACTGTGAGCCGCTTTTCAGAACACCCACATAACAACTACAGCAACTTTCCTTTTTATTAATTTTATATCCATGTTACTGCATTTAGTTCTCTTCTTTAATGTTCATTTTATGGATTATCAATTTAAAATTTATGTTAAAAGATTGTTTAATATTTAACATAAAGTAAAAACTTGATTATCCAGATTAATTGGGTTTGTAGGTACTTGGGATAATAAAAAATCTGGATAATCGATTTTAAATAAAACAGGTACATATATGTATTATGTACTATATATATTATGTATTAAAGATAGTATTACAACAAAAAACACTTAACTAATTAAATTTTGGTTAATTATATGAATAAAGTTAGAAATTGCATACAAAATTAACAACAATCTTTAAATGTGAAACATTACATACAATTAAGTTTAAATTTTGGGTATGTATACAAAGAAAGTGAAAACATATATACAAAATTAACAACTCTTTAAATATTAACATTATTTCATTGTTTCTTAAAAAGTCTCTTATTGACTTTTGCTTGAGACCTGATTGCCATTATGTGGCTGCCAAATCATTTATACCTTTGAAATATAAAAGTTGTCTTGAGTCACATTCTTCCTGTCTCTCAAACCACTTCATAGCAACCTCTAAATATTGAACTCATGTTTTTTCCCTCGTCATCTTCTTCATCCTCCTCTTCTTCTATGATCGCTGTTATCTGAAATATTTCCTCATCGTTCAATATATGGTATCCAGCATCGTCAACATCACAATTCAACCCTGCATTGACATCTTCTTCATCACATTCAATGCATAAAGAAATTTGTTTAACTTCTTCAGTGACTTTGCTTACGTGGTTTCCATCAGCGTCACTATTAGCTGAACTTTCTGATGATCTTTTGAAGATTTTGTTCCATGTTTTTTAGCATTGACATTTCAACAGAATTCCAAATTTCTTTTATCATGTAATGACACTCCTTTAAATCAATTTAAAATAATCTTAAAAGAGACCACATCATTATCGCCTGCTAATAAGAGTCGCCGAAGATGCTGCTTTCAATATAAGCATTTTAATGTTTCTATCACACCCTGGTCCATCAGTTGTATCATAAACTTAACATTTGGGGAAAGAAATTTAGCTGTAAACATTTTGCCGATCGGATTTTAGCATTCAATTGAAGGATGTAATGGTGCGTTATCCAATAATAATAACATTTTGCATTCTTTGTTGATTGAAGTCTGATATTTTTTAATTTCAGAAGTGAATGTTTTTTCATTCCATTTCTATAGATAGTAACAAAAATTTCAGACTAAAATATGAACAACATCCGCACAAAGAAAAAAGCGTTATTTCCGTAATGTACAGTGCAGCACTCTCTCAGAAAAAATGTCCAAACTCAAAGGATTACCACAGAAAACTGAAAATTTTTAGCAGAATACATTCCAAACACGTCATTCCAAATACTGAAGGGTCAGGGGGGGAAATAAAAGGTGAAAGGGAAGGAACCCTGTCATAAAACATGCCTGGGGTGTCCACAGCACCCATACAAGTACCACAGAGTTAAGGAAACTTACCTATGCACACACACAGAAAGACATGCAAACATGTACATACCAACAAACAAAAAACAGTACGTTCTTGCTAATACTGTATACTAATTCAAGCATGCTAACACATATTTATATACATGCAAACACAGACTGTACATGAAAATGGCAATAATAAATTAAAGGTGTGAAATGACAGCCGAAAACACAACCCACTCCTTTTATATTATTTTTTGATAGGAAAATTGTCCCCACTTAAAGCATTTTTGCTTAGTGTGCAAGTTTTCACAAACATAACTGTCGCGTTATTTGAGGAATTACTGTATATGTCATATTTTTTGGGTAGATTTGGCAACAATGTGAAACAAAAATGCTTGTTGTCATTACAGATTGCGGCGATGCCATTTTTAATCCTCCTTTTCTTTTCATTGGAGTAGTTGCATCAATACTGGCTGCTACTGGAGTGCGGGACAACTCCGGGATAGAGAGGCCAGAGGTGCAGGAGACAGCATCGAGAGAGAGCAGGGGAGACAGTGAGAGGGGTGATGGAGGAGGCAGCGATGGGGATGTTGGGGGATCCAAGGGTGGGCCGAGGAGGGGAAGCCAAGGCAGCGAGGCTGGCTATGTGGGCAGCCCTCCTGTCGATCCGGTGGTCGTGAATTTTGAAGAAGGTATGCGACTCTACTAGCGCATGGGTCTCCATTTCAAGCACCAATACTCTGATTGGATGCCAGGGGGGAGTAAGAGTGGCCTGCTCGCCCACCCCCACCTTCTGTTCCTTTGGATTTGAATGCGGAGATGTAGAAATGGAGGATGTTGGCGACCCAATTCTGTTTCCCTCCTCCCTCAATACCCGTCTGGAGGTGGAAGGTTGAAATTTGTACAGCCATTTTATACCCTTGGCATTGTCATCATAAATGCATGGGTAATACCAACCACTTTTGCATCAAATGGAATGACCAATTCTTGGGTTACTTGGTGCTCATGTGTGACAGGCAGCATCACTAGTTGGTGTGACTGATGACTGTTAGGAGTGAGTGGGTTAGGGAGAGGTTGTTGTTGTTGGTTCGCAGTCTTTGTTAGGCTGCTATACCTATGTTTTTGCCAGTGTTTTGGAAACGTCTTACGGCCAAATTGGTTTTAGTACCAATTTGGTAATTTTTTGTATACGTGATGGTGCATTTGTTGCTGACACAGTTAATGAAATATTTTACATTTTAATTGCAAATAATGTCTAAGTTACATTATGCAGTCCTTTATACTTCCTATTGCTGCAGTGTTCATTATGGTGTGTTGATATCAAGTTCCAAGTTTGAAGATTCATAACAAATAGCCTGGCTAATAGTTAATTTTTGTTGTAGTTATAATAGGAATTAACATCAATAATACCAGTAGGTTGTTGTGTACTTTTCTAAGTTGTGAATTGTGTTCAAGATGCTTTGAATAGAGGATTGAAATTTAGCACGTTATCTGTGTCAAGATAAAGACTACGCATACATGACTTCTGCTAAATTTTTTGGCATTGCAATTTTTTTGTTGGCTGCTTCAAATGATTTATTTTGCTTATTGAAAAGTTTATCCAAGTTTGGTAATGTTATAAATCCTTGAGTGAGTATGTTACTCATATCAAAATCTCTCCCATACTCCATTCACCTAGTCAAATTCTTTAATGAGCTTTTTTGCTCATAAATTGCATTGTACCTTGCTTTGTTACACTGTAATTTTACGAAAGGATTTCATAGCAAATGACAACTTTGCATTTGAATGAAAGAAACCTGTCTAAATTCAGTTATACTTCAAAAGGTTTGTTTGCTTTTAGTCTTTGAATGAATTATTTATCAGACATTTTACTTTAATGAAGTGACTGAGTTGGAACTGCACAGGGTATGGTGTGTCAAAGAAGAGAGGTTTTTAATTTTTGTCAAAGTGTCTCAAATGCTCATATAAGCTACACTAGCTTTTTGTAAATACTAATATCACAGATTCCTGTATGGTGAAAGAAATACCTATAGCTTCTGTGAATTAAATAAATAACCATAGTTACTTTTTCATTAGTTTATAGGGATGGTTATCAATTGAAGTTATGTTTTTGCAATAACGGTATTTATGTGCCCTACTATTTTTGTTAACATTTGCCCTATAGTTTATTTGGTGTTTACTTTTTGGTGGGCTATGTGCATACCGGTTGGACCAACTGTGTTTAACTTCAGTATATCAACCAAGCAAGGCAGTCAGTGCAAGTTGGAAATGTGATTTCAACTGAAGAAAATTTATTTTGTGAAGGAAGATCTATTTATATTTCCTTTCAACTATACTATTTTTTTATTGTATGCTTTGTAGCTTCTGCATTGCAGTGGCATTATTAAAACGTAAATAAACACATCTAATTAAAAAATGTTTCATAATTGTCGAGCTGCAAGAATGCGTGTCACTCCTCTCTCTTTAAATTCATTTTTGATAGATGGCAACACTTTGACAAGGTCGCCGTTAAATTTTTAAAACATTCGATGAAAGGAATCGCTGACTAAAGTTTTGACTAATTGTACGTACACTCGTTCTTGCAGAATCAGACAATGAAAGTGTTCCCACGTCTTCTCCGGCCAAGAAGAACCTCAGGAAGAGAATACACGTTAAAACGCTGGAGGAAATCAGGCTAGAGCAAATCCAGGCCGAATCGGCGGCCTTCTACGGATACAAATCGGACCATGGCGAGTCTGGAAACGCCCTCGATGAGGAATCCCCCGAGGATGGCTGTCAGACCGCAGGAGCCCACTCCAAGGAGAAAGCGGCGAGCCAACCTGGTAAATTGAGACCCTGGAAGAATTTCCAGAATGGTTCATTGGGGGGAAGGGTGATGTTGAGCCTGAAATCGAGGAGTGCAAGGGAGAGGGAAAAGTCGGAGGATTTGGGATTTGAGGTAATGTCTCTGAGTGAAATCCGTAAACGTAAGTTTCGGGATGATAGTGATTCAGGAGGTTTGGAAGCTAAAGTTTCTGCGAGTCAGCTCACAAGATATGCCCTGGCCGACACGTCAATGCCAGAGAGTTTGGATTCGCCGACGGGAATGGGTGGAGGCGAGCCTCCACTGCAGATTAATCCATCTACCGAGGTTAACACGAGGTCGAGAAAGCGGACCCATTCCCCAATCACCTTTGATGTCAATGCGAAGGTCAAAGCTGAAGGAGATAAGACTGTCACAAGTAGGTCCCCCAATTTGGATGATGAAAGTGGTTCGTCTCCCTTGCAAAAGGATGAGAAGACGGACAGTGCCATTCCGACCGAGTCAGTTGTAGAGCAACAACCCCATAAAAGAGCTAGGAGGTTGGTTAGACCAAGTGTGCGGCAGGATGCGTTGAGTGGTCCCAATGTAGGGAGAGTGCTTAGGAGAAGGAAGGTCACTCAGACTGCCTCAGGTGAGTCTGAAAACTGTAGTAGGGAAACTTGCGACTCCGGAGATGGATCTTCCAACATGGAAATGCCGCAAGAAGTTTCGGTAGAAACTGGGAGGCAGCGCTTGAGTATGGATGTGGCTGAAAGTGTCAATGCAGGCGATTTGAGCTTGGACTCGTCAGCATCATCGACTGCTGCTAAAAAGTCTCCTAGTTATGTAAATGTGTTTGTGGAGAGAAGGGATTTTCTGGAGTCTACTGTGAGCGAGAGTTGTACAAAAGTTGATGCTAGTGAAAATAGTGTGTTGGACAAGGATATGTCTATAAGGATTGAGGATGACGATGACGACTTCCTGTTAGAGGAGCAGGAAGTAGTGACGTCAACCAGCATAGGTGTGGATGAAGACATTATTCAGGATATAGATGAATTTTTAAATAATTGATTGGCAATTATTTTTAGGTATGTTTTTGGGTGTTCTCCATCATTACTGTGGTTTTACGAGCATCAGAAATGTGTAATAAAAGAACTGGTGAGAGTACAATTAACTTGCTCTTAGCAATTGTTATTTTGATATAAAGACAAATTGAGGACCTGCTAGAGATAGTGAGCACCTGAAATCGATTCTTTAATTATTCTGGAATTGTTTCACATTCATAATTAGTCTATATTTGACTGAGAAATCTGAAGTTTGCCGGTCTGGATTGTGATATTTAGTTGAATACTGATGACCTATGAACCAGATTAACCTGTAACAATTTTTTTATCAACATTGTAAAAACCTTTTGTCACCTTTTTCGTTGTTGTTTTCAAATCTGTTATGAAATCATGTGCATTTTACTTTCAGTATTGTTTGACCTGAAAGTTTCATTTCTCATTTTTTTGTTACCATTGATATTGTTTTGGTGTACACAATTGGCCAATTTTCAAAGTGCACGCTATCTCATTGACCAATTACCGTAACTCTAAATTATGGAGTGTTTGTTTTCCCTTTTCAGGGGTTTGTTGAACTTAATAAAAGATTATAGTCATCTGTCTCATGTTGCAGATGGTGTAACAGTTCTTGTTTTATTGTGCCTTCAGAAATATTCAATGGTGATTTTTTCTGCTGTTATTTGGTGATGTAATCAACTTGGGTAATTTTTTTTGGAAAATTCCTTGTTATCAGTAAAAAAAATAGGAACTGAAAGTGAACTTGCAGCAAATTTATGAGAATTAAATACTTAATAGGTATTTATGTATTGACAAATGATAGCCTTGAAATGGAAATTCCTTTTCAAAAAGGTGTTATTGTAAATATTTTGATTGGTTAATCTTTTTGTAAACGTAACCTACTAGATTTTCAAGGTTTGTCATGCTTATATTCCCTAAGTAAAAGAGTGAAATGTTTTGTAATAGTAAAAAATTTTATTATCAGTACAATTATTTTCATAATTGAGTCAATTAGGCTGTGAAAAATATTATTTATCTCGTAATTTACAAACCTTAAATTCCATTAGCCCTTATTGTGTTCATTTGAAATGTTTGGCAAAATATCTAGGAAACAGGACTTTAATTCAACAAATAGAAAGTGGACTAGTGACTTCGAGTGCAATTAGGCATGTACTTCATTATACAATCAGATGGATATGTAGTAGAGAAATTCTGAGAATGTCTGTTTTTATACATCAGTGGGGGTGTATCCACTTGACAAATTGATGACTTATGGCCTCTTATTCTGGTCAAACCAAAATTTTTCTCCTCTGAAAGATTGCATAGGGCTTAATTAGACATGAGACAATTCCATGTAAAGTTAAGACAGGTAAACTCGTAAAAACTTCACGTTTGAGATGTCTAAATAATCTTGTTTGGTTTACAAGCACTGTAAAGTATGTGAAAATAGTTTTTCAGGACACATTGTGTTTTTATAATATGCACTTTATAATTGTAAATCAAAATTATCTGTTGTGTTAATATATTTTCAAAATTGCCTCTATGTAATTCTTTTTAGAATTTTGTCTCATGCCCTCATTTATATACATATATTATTGTTTGAAATTACTTGTGTTAAAGGTTACAAGATATTATATCTAATGACAGAATGAATTTTAATAAACTCGTTTGAACTTTCCTTTAAATTGGGAAGAATTTGTTAGGCAATGTATTGAATTTTATGCCGATTACTAATGAAGTTCTTAAGTCACTTGCTTCTTTTGCTTCAGCATAATTTTTAACCCTTTAAGTACAAAATTAATGTTTATCTCAAATAGCATTTTTATTTTATTTTTAAACTCTAAATTTGGGAGAAAAGTAGTTTTTCATGTATCATGAATATAGTATTTGCTAAAATATTTACATATAACAATTTATATGAAATTATCTAGTTGCGTATGTTATTGTGGGAAGAGGTACAAACCATTTCATAAGTATTTTACTCTTAATAATAAATGTGCATTGTTAATTATTGGTAGATCACCTGGAGTTGCTAGAAATATTATCTTTGTTAAAAATTTTTTGTTTGAAACATTTAATTTGAAAATATATTTCTAGTAATTTATTTAGTTTTGCTCTCTTATGAGTGCACATATTTTAGCTGAAGAAATGTTTTCAATTTCCAAGTAATCACAACATTTTAGACTTAGAAAGTACAGGTCTTCAAGTATACTTTTTCTAAGCAAAAGTTAACCTTGCAACAAGCACAGCACAATGTAAAGATTAAGAATGTAACAATAAATGCAATTCTTTAATACCTACAAGGGCAGTTTCATTGATTATTTTTATTTTAAAAAATCTGATGTGGCCACCAAATGACTTTCTCCATACCTGTAATATTTCTAAAAATTTCAAATAGGTCACAAAAAGAAATATTTTAAGAAACTGCGAATAAATTTTAGACTTTACATAGAACAGAAATAAACTCAAACCATAGCTTCTGATATTGGACATAGCCACAAAGCTCCAACAATTAAGAAAATAAAAAGGAGCGTTACTAAGACGTAACTACCAATTGTTAACAATAGTAGTCGGTAGGTGGCAGCTAAACAATTAATTTTTAAGGTATCTCTTAAACAATACATTATATGGAAAAATGTTTCAAATAAAGGTTGTAGAAAATTAAATTTTCTGTAACTTTTATTCCAGTATGTTTTATATATATCAAATATTAAAGCAAATATTTCAAAATAACAGATAAGTAACAAGAGTAAACATAACATCCACTTCCGGTTAACTGATTTTTACCAAAAACTAATCAGTTCTTGTGATTTTCATAAAAATGTTAAATATAAAATTTGGCATTGACCTGATTAATAGTTTTTGAGTTAGAGCACCCACAAAAAAACTCACATACACAGGCATCACCGAGAAAATGGTCAAAACGTCTTCAAGGGACCTCAAAACGTGTATTTCCATTGAAATCTCAAAATCGATTTTTTTTCATGAGAACAATACTTTCCCCTATACTATGTATGGAGAAAGTAAAAATATAAATTTTACCATTGGTTCGAGTACTTAAACCTGGAACTTGGGTTCCTGTTCAAGAATGATATTGAGTCCCCTGGCACCTGTAAATCTGACAAGGTTAGTAACTACTACAATTGCAGTTAAACCTTGTATTTGTTAATGGTAAAAATAGACCACCTTAATATATTTGACCAAAGCAGAATAATGACCTTGTCTCTGAATCACAAATTTGACATCTTTGCATCTTCCAAATATTGGGGGGCCTGAAATTATATAGAGAGCTTAATCGTGATTGTATTAAATATTAATAAACTAAACAAAAACAATAATTACAGCCTCGTGAAATATTTCCACATCACAATAAGTAGTATTTGCCATAATTTGTAAATTTAAACTTGGTCATTGAAGCTACTTACATTTTACAACTTGCCATCAAATCTTATCTTGGTTTCACCAAGACTATTGCTGTTTATTTTGCTTCAAAATTCAGCGTTTTAAAATACATGTTGCATACTTGCATAATGGAATTTCGTTTTTATGCACTATATATAGGAAGTTTTTTAACTTTTAAAAACTATTTGTACCACATGCAATTAATATATAATGTGCCGCTTGCTTGCTGAGGATCCAACTTACTCTTACCCATGTAATTTTTAGCACTTAAATGGAAAAATGGGAATCAAAAAGTGTTCCCTTTCCAACAAGGGAATTGTCCTGGCAGTCATTTTGCTGATTTCTATATGAATAATTTTCCCATCTTAATGGAGCATTTTTCTCTAGCCATTCTCCATCGTATTACAGCTACTCCCCTTTCCATTCGTCCTCACTCAATTGAGGTCACCATGTTTTGCATTTCTTTAATCTTGGGCAATAATCTTTATCTGCCGACACATTCTTTTCAGTGCCCATCATCTCCTAACATTCAACCAGAGAAATACACGAATGATATTTGTTAATGCAGCGGTATACAAATTGGGTATCAATACTCAAAATGGTAGCAGAAGGATCTGAAAATGGTACCAGCAAAATTTTGATATTATCTTAGTCACCTCGTATACCATAATTCCTCATCTGCTTTACCTTTCACTTTCAATAAATTGCTTAAATAAACTATTTGGTAATTGTACAGAGGAAGTGTACATTTTTCCACACCAGAACGATGATTTTGATGTAACTTTTTCTGGACAGTTTCTTTTTTACGATAAAATGTGGGGTACCAAGTAGTTAATGCAATTTTCCAAAGGGTATGTACAAAAAACCATTTGAATACCAATGCGTTAGTGCATTCCAAGTGAAGATCATGAATAACAGGTTATCATGGTCATCAGTGCCTATTTATCCTATGTGCAAATTGTGCTGCAGCACAGGGGCCTGACTGACTTACGGGCCCTCGGCCCATGCAAAAAAATTATAATTAACAAGTAAATGCACTCGTACAAATAATTATAATTATAACAATATTCTCTCAGATATTAGTGTGGATCAGGGCCGACCAAGTACTTTTGGGGGCCCGGATGCAAGCAAGTTTTTGTGGTCCCCCTATGTCAAAAGCATCACCAGCGGAGACTTTACGCATGGAGAAGCCCAGGAGACCAGAGACGATACCAGATAGATTACATACTAGTCAATGAAAGATTTAGAAATAGCATTAAAAATGTGAAAACATTACCAGGGGCAGATATTGATTCCGACCACAACCTTTTGGTGGCAAATACACAATGTAGACTGAAGAGCATTAAGAGAAACATAAGAGTTAACAAGAAATGGAACTTAGAGGAACTCCTTAAAAACAAGGAGGCTATCATGATAGAGCTGGAGGAAAGGTTGGGGGAGAGAGCTGAAGAAAATAGGAAGAATATAGATGAGGAGTGGAGATACATCCATAGCAACATTAAAGATGTAATGGAAAAGAAGATAGGAAAGGTAACGGGTGAAAGAATCAAAAAACCCTGGATCACAGCAGCCATGCTGCAAAAAATGGAAGAGCGGAGAAAGTGGAAGAACATAAACACTGAAGAAGGCCAAAGAAAATACAAGGAGTTAAATAATGCTTTAAGAAGGGAAACAGATAAAGCCAGAGAACAGTGGATAAATGAGAAATGCGAGGAGATTGTCGAGTGTGAAAGATTTTGTAGAACAGACCTCATGTATAGCAAAGCAAGGGAACTATTCAAGAAAAAGGCAAGAAAGATAGGACGTAAAGGAATCATGAACAAAAGAGGTAAAATAGTCTCGGAGCCAGACAATGTAAAGAATGTTTGGAAAGAATACATCGAGGTGCTGTATGACAAAGAAGGAAAGCCAAGAAATATTGAATTAAATGAAAAAGAGGATGTGGAAAAAGATCAGCTAGGACCAAGTATTCTCGAGTCTGAAGTTAAAAGAGCAATTGATGACATGAAAAGAAGGAAGGCTGTTGGGAGTGATGATATACCCGTGGACGTTCTTAAGGTTTTGGGGTCGAAAGCAGTTAAGCAACTAACAAAATTTTTTAACCAAGTATATGATACTGGCATATGGCCTGAAGATTTTTTAGATGTTGTTATGGTACCACTGGAGAAAAAGAACAATGCAAAATGTTGTAAGGATTACAGAACAATTAGTTTAATTTCTCATACAGCTAAAGTTCTAACTAGAATAATAACCAAAAGAATTGAATGTAAAATAGAAAAGGAAGCTGCAAGATAATCAGTTTGGTTTCAGAAGAGGGACTAGAGATGCTATAGGATGTATGAGGATGATGATAGAAAGAGCGCTAGAAGTCAATAAAGATATGTATTTTTGTTTTGTAGATTGGGAGAAAGCTTTTGACTGAGTAAAATGGGATTAAATGCTGGGTATTTTAAACAAAATAGGAATAGATTGGAAAGATAAAAGACTACTTAAAAACCTTTACTTTGATCAAAAGATTAGAGTCAGGGTTGAAGGAGAAGAAACAGAAAGTACTCCAATAGGGAGGGGAGTGAGGCAGGGATGTCCTATTTCACCAGCGATATTTAATATTTATGCAGAAACAATAACAGAAGAAGCGTTGATGGGAGAGAAAGGATTTAAGATTGGAGGTGAAAGTATTACCACCATTAAATACGCAGATGATCAGGGCTTAATAGCAGAAGGCGAGAAAGAGCTTCAGAGGATGACAGACAGACTAGTGGAGGTTGGCCAACAATATGGAATGAAGATCAATGCTGAAAAAACGAAAGTCATGGTGGTTTCAAAGGAACATAAAGAATTAAATATAATGGTAAATGGCCAAAAATTGGAACAAGTAAGTAGTTTCAAATATCTCGGCAGTATTTTAGCACAGGATGGAAGTAGTACACAGGACATCAGAAGTAGGATTGCAATGGCAAAAGCAGCATTTAATGAGAAGAAGGAGCTTCTCACAAGCAAGAAAATAAATTTAGAAACAAGGAAGAAATTAGCAAAATGCTACATATGGAGCATAGCTCTTTATGGTGCAGAGACGTGGACGGTAAGGAGAAAGGAGGAAAAATATTTAGAAAGTTTTGAGATGTGGGTATGGAGAAGAATGATGAAAGTGAAATGGACAGAGAGGAAGAGAAACGAAGAAGTATTAGAAATGGTGGGAGAAGAAAGGACGCTAATAAAAACAATCAGGAAAAAAAGCAAATTGGATAGGGCACATATTGAGAAGACAGTGTTTACAAAGGACGATCTTAGAAGGAAAAATTAGTGGAAGAAGAGGGAGAGGGAGAAAAAGAATAGGAATATTAGATAATATAAAGCAGGGATATAATACTTATAGAGATATAAAAGAGGCTTCTAGGGAGAGAGAGAAATGGAGGCAGCGATTCAGTTAAAACCTGTCTTCGGACAGAAGCATGATGATGATGATGATATGTCAAAAAAACCTGCCATTTTGTACAGATCAATGTTACAGCTTAGAGAGAACATGTACTTATAAAGTAACTATAATGATAATGAATTTAATAAAAAAGCAAAAATTTGTTTAAAGATGTAAATATATTATTTACTAGTAATTGGTGCTTGCATACTGCAAGCATTTCATCTCACCTTGAAAAAACATTCATTTTTCAGACAGTCATTTTATCATTACAAATATTCTTTTAATTCTAAAGATTTCACCTCCGCAGCGATTTTCGTTTTTCCCATATGTAAAAATAATAGTTTAAAACAATCCCCAAATGTTGCAATTTTAAAAATTTTACACTTTCTTCATTATAAGGTACTAATGCTACACATTTTAGCCAAATTTTAAAGTTGTAGCACTTCTAGAAGTAAAATAATATTTTTCTAATTGTTTAAATTTAAATAATTTTTAACGGCCGCCGCAATTCATATATGGTAAAATTGAAATGTTTATTTGTGCAAATTCACTACTCTGTAAATAATATGAAAATTTCAGCTTCCTAGCTCATCCCGTAGTACCTAAACAGTTATCTATTTTTTTAAACTTTAACAATTTTTAACTGCTAAACAAAACAAAATATCAAAATTTGTATAATCCCTATTTCGTTTTTTTAAGAATTTTACTTATAAAAAAATTTCAACTCCGTAGCTCATTTGGAAATACATATACCTTGAAAATTTGTTTAAACAATTGCGAATTTTTAGCGGCGGCATTGTTGAACTTTTTCATGATTTTCGTTTTTTCTAGTCGGGTTTGCACAAAATCCTACTTAGGAAAAAAATTTCGATTCTCCATCTCATCTGGAAGTGCCTAAACATTAATATCCTCCTATATATATGTTATCATTATATATCGACGACTCTTACAGAGGAGGATAGATATAACATACTAGTAGTTGGTGCTTGCATACTGCAAGCATTTCACCTCACCTTGAAAAAACATTCATTTTTCAGACAGACATTTCATCATTACAAATAGTCTTTTAATTCTAAAAATTTCAACTCCGCAGTGATTTTCATTTCTCCCACATGTAAAAATAATAGTTTAAAACAATCCGCAAATGTTGCAATTTAAAATTTTTTACAATATCTTCATTATGGGGTACTAATGTTACACATTTAAGCCAATTTTTAAAGTTGTAGCACTTCTAGAAATAAAATAATATTTTTCTAATTGTTTAAATTTAAATAATTTTTAACTGGCGCCGCAATTCATATATGGTGAAATTGAAATGTTTAATATTGCAAATTCACTACTCTATAAATATTTTGAAAATTTCAGCTTCCTAGCTTATCTCGTAGTAGCTAAACAGTTATCTATTTATTTAAACTTTAAGAATTTTTAACTGGCGAACAAATAAAAATATCAAAATTTTTATAATCCGTTTTTCGTTTTTTTTAGAAATTCTACCCATAAAAAAATTTCAACTCCGTAGCACATGCGGAAATACATAAACCTTGAAAATTTGTTGAAACAATTGCGCATTTTTAGAGGCCGCTTTGTTTCACTTTTTCAAGATTTTCGTTTTTTCTAGTCGGTTTTGCACAAAATCCCACCTATGAAAAAAATTTCGAAACTCCAGCTCATCTGGAAGTGCCTAAACATTAGTATCCTCCTGTTATATATTATCATTATATATAGACGACTCTTACAGAGTAGGATATAACATACTAGTAGAAGGTGCTTGCATACTGCAAGCATTTCATCTCACCTCGAAAAAACATTAATTTTTCAGACAGATATTTCATCTTTACAAATATTCTATTAATTCTAAAGATTTCACCTCTGCAGCGATTTTCGTTTTTCCCACATGTAAAAATAATAGTTTAAAACAATCCCCAAATGTTGCAATTTTAAACATTTTACACTTTCTCCATTATGGGGTACTAATGCTATGCATTTCAGCCAAATTTTCAAGTTGTAGCACTTCTAGAAGTAAAATGATATCTTTCTAATTGTTTAAAATTTAAACATTTTTAACGGTTGCCGCAATATACATATGGAGAGATTGATATGTTTATTTGTGCAAATGCACTGTTCTGTAAATAATTTGAAAATTGCAGCTTCCTAGCTCATTCCGTTGTACCTAAAAAATTATTAAACTTTAATGTTCAAATGGGGTTAAAACAACCCCTAAAGATTACAATTTTAAAATTTTCGATTTTTATAGTTGGTTATGAGAAAAGTTCTATAATCTTGCAAAATTTCAGCTTCCTAAACTTATTAGATTGGTCTACACACTGGATTGCGTTTTCCCATGCTAACTTATGGGAGATATTCCGGGGTCTCTGGAGTCGAACCCAAGACACTATGAGCAAAAGTGACATTCATTCCTAATAGATATTGCAGCCGTCTAGCAACACTGAAAATTTCATTTTTCTAGCTTACCGGCAAGTGCCCATAATTAATTTACAAAAATGGCGCAATGCTTTTCTTATGGGAAAAAACGCAACTTTCGGAATTTCTGGAGTCGAACTCATGTCACTTAGGTGAGAAGTCTCATTTTATCTGTAGGTTTCTCCATCATATCTACAAAAACTGAAACTTTCAGCTCTCAAGCTCTTGTAGTTTGGGCTGGACATTAGTATCCTTCTTTGTTATTTAGAGAAAGAAGAGAAGAGGGGAAAAAAGGATTTTTCGAGAAAGAAGGTGTCTCAATAAACTTGATGTTCCTAGCTTCCTATTATCATAACGGTAAACATTTCACAACTACTGCAAGCGATTGTCTTCGAAATCAGTTCTCCCTTTTCATCTAAAATTTCACAGAACTTTTCCCAACATTTTTATTAGGTACTTTCTTTTCTTCTTAGTGTACTTAACCTCAAAAGTTTTCTAATATCTGATCAGTATTCATTGTTCAAATCTGAAGGGCAGATAAAAGTAATATTTCGATTGAAATTTTGATTTATAATTGAATGATGCATTAACTTATAACTGAAAATTTTACCGTTCAATCCGCTGGAGGTGGTATTCTGTCACAAAAGCTGAGATCACATATAACTCACCAATGTAATTTTATAAAATAACTGCCGTTCTTTTCTCTTGCAAACAAAGTATATAATAATACAACTCACACGCGATTATTTGACGAAAAATTACTATATATTTGAACGTTAAATAACATATAAAGAATGCTGATAGGCACTCTTATATGTAACCACCTCTCTTCAAAAGCGAATTCACAAAGATAGACGTTACTTGCATGAATAGGCAAAACCAACTGGTTAAAAGGAAGAGTTCTCGCACAAACCAATCTGTCATAATTACATTGTATTACATAATTCCCCTCTTCACTCTTTCTCACCCCCCTCCCCACATTCTCTTCTTCTAAACATAATCGACAATCGTTTGTCAATTTCAAATTTGTATCTATTTATATAATAAAAGGAATCGTTTTTTCGTCAGTCACTTTTCTTGACACATGATACACAAAGCATGCGATCTGCCTACCTGCATAAATTGCAAATTTTCATCTCCCTATATAATGCTACTTCTGATCGCGAGGGTTACTATCAGTGAAAGGCATGTGAAAAGTTCCTGTGCCTACATTGGCGAGGCAAATTGAATTGGAATCAAAACTAGTTTTCGTACCCGCTCTTTACCCGCACCGGTGCCTTTTGTGTCCGAACCCGACCCGTACCCGCATGGAAGCACTCTATACCCGACCAGACCCGCAACTTTCGCTGAGAGTACCCACAGGTCGGGTCGGGTGAACTGCGGGTATGCAGGCCTCTAGTCCGGATGCCTTGCATCCACTGCACCTCCCACTTGGCAGGAGTGAAGTCAGGATATATGAAGGATATGATAACACATGCGCATCAATGCTACTAAATAAGAATATGGCCCGGGCCTGATCATTTGACTTGTCGCCGAACTTTAACGAAATATCAGACTTTCCCATCTGCCTAATGGGAAAGGGGAGTCAGGGAAATTATAAACAAATTTGCCCAAAGTAAAGTATGCAAAATCAAAATTTAAATTCAGTGATAATTTTTTATATATTAATAGAAGTCGTTTCAATAATGTTTCATTTATTTTATATATTGTTGTGATTTTTATATATTTAATATCGAGTAACTGGAATGAAAATGTAAATGTTATTTTTTTAAATAGTAGTAGTATGAAAAATAGTTACCCGTAGGAACTGATATTTTTATTTTCTTTATTTTTGTTAAAGGAAGAAGCATTTTTTATTTCTTTAGTATAAATATACATATTTATTTTTATAACTAATTTACTATTTATAAATTCAAATAAAAGAATTATTATATTAATTTAAAATTGTTTTTTTTTAATGATACTTCCAAAAATCCTAAAATATTACAGTAATGATTTTCATAAAAAAATATAAAATTTACATAAAAATTATTGCATCTACTTACTAGTACACATTACTACATCAATTTTTTTTAAATCCTGGAAAAGCAAGGGCCCATGTAAATTATTAGCACAGGGACCGCAAATTTCTTAAAACGGCTGATGGTCATGTGCATAGTAGTATATTGTTGCAATAACTGTTTGGCGTATTTATTTTGATTTCTTTTAAGCATTAAGACATCTTTTGTAAATTTATTCAGATCATAATACTGAATTTAATTATGAGCTTCAATGCAGCATTTGGAATCAAATACATTAGTCTTATTTTGTGTTTTATGTACAATTTTTGGAATAAACAAGGCATACCACCTTTTTGAACTTCGCGTGCTTGCGGTTCACGAATTTGGACTTTGCGACAAAATTTTTTATGACCATTACTTGTATTTCGTGCACATTACTTGCATTTTGTATCATGCGTTTACGATTCCAGCAAGCATGAACTCCTTATACTTTTTGTTTCTAAGTTCATTTTAAACTGTAGCACACTAGAAAAGGACATTATTATTATATTATAATTATGATGCTCATTATTAGCAGTTTTCAAAGTAAACAAACGTGATAACCATTGACTTAATTTTTTTATAGCTCAGTTTAAACCTCACTGCTAATGGTGCTATTTTCTGTAACATTCTTAGTTGCGGGTATCTAGCGGCCAAATTAGAAATTATTGGCTAATGGGAAAGTGTCCTGAGCATTTAGTTTTTCACAACTTTTACGAGTATGACATTGAAAATATTCGTTCTTCGCCCTTAGGTTGTTGAACAAAATATTTAAAGATTTAATGCTATTATTTTTGTATTTTGAATGTAATTTAAGGAACTGTTGTTTTGTTAGGTTTTCATTGTTTATTACGAATTTTTAAATCTAAATCTATGAATTGCTATCATCTTGTAAGATAAGATTTTCTGCCTTATATTTTGAACATGATTACTAAAAGATATGCTATAACTTTATTACACTAGGTTTTGATTTTCTGTTATACATTTCTAACATAATTAGTAAAAGAAATGGGATCACTTTGTTATGATGGTTTTTTGTTTACTATTAGGCATTTTGAAGGTAATTAAAGTATTATTTTTACTTTATAATGATAGCTTTTGTATTTTCGGTTATGTTTTCTTTTATTTTCTGTTAAGCTGCATTATTTATGATAAAAAAGTGAACTTTTTAGGTTGGCTGGGAACCACTCTCTCATAATAACATGGTGTCTTATGGGAAAATAGGACTTGCACTTAGCGAATTTGCATTTCGCGTCAGTTTTCCGGAACCAATTATTCACGAAGTTCGAAAAGGTGGCGTATTTGGGAAAATGTAAATATTTTGTATGAGAAATGTCTTTAATGAATACAATCCCATTTGTTTCCTTAGAAGAAATATGAAATTTTATTTTTAAGGCTGACAATATGCTAAATATGATATCTCAATATCCGATGTGATCAACTACAGAGTTGTAACATGTCGAAAGGTTATTTATTGCAAATTATACGAAAAATATGCCAACAATATGGGTAAAAATATTTAGGTAATTTGAAATACATTGTACCTACTTTATCATGATCAACAATTGAAATGACATATAACAGTATAGAAAAAATTTAAATACCTCACAGTCATTCATGGAGGTCCAAAGTGTGTAGCAAACAAACAATCTAGTAGTAAATAATGACATAACAACGTATTTAAAATTTAATTCTAATAAATATTCTCCTTCTGCCAATTCATTTCCCATAAGTCATGATCTAAGTATATGTCATTCACGTTCTGCTAAATTTCTTGGCCTACATATCACCGAAGACGTAGACTTTACCACTCACATACATGTTTTAATTTAAAAAGTTATTACAGGAATATTTATGCTTAGGAAGCTGGCACCAATTGTGTCTATTGATATTTTAAAAGCTATATATTATGCTAAGGTACATTCCGACCTTTCATATGCTATTACGTTTTGGGGGAATTGTAAGTTATCAAAAAAAGTTTTTTCTCTACAGAAACAGGCTATAAAAGCCATGTATCGTATAGTGTATCTATATGTACTCCTGGTAAACCGCTTTTCTTGTTACTAAACATACTAACTCTACCTTCACTTTATATTCTTAGCTGTGCTACATTTGTGAAAAATTATCACAACAGTTTTCCTGTTAACTCTAACTTTCATGCTGAAAATGACATTCACTGTATGCAATATAACTATACATTTTTTTAAAAATATCCCTGTCATTCAGCCTCAATTATTTTTAATAATTTACCTAATGAAATAAAATTACTTTCTTCACCTCGGTTATTCAGAAACATATTTTAAAAATTACTTTTATGTAAAGGCTATTACAGCATTGATAAATTACTTTCTGATAAATTGTAGCTATATTTGTTGTTCCATTTTGTAATGTGCACCATGTATTTTTTAGTTATTTATTCTTTTTTGCTATGTGTAATATATCTGCATTTGCTATTTCTATTTTGTTGACGTATTCCATGTCAATTACGACCAAAAGGAAGTAATAAATATTATTTTTATTATTTAGCTTTACAATTTCTTGTCCGTCTTTATTGTAAATGTAATATTAATACATTCTGCCAGGTATATCAGATTCAAATTTCTTACTCTTAATGAACAACCAAAAACACTTTTGATCTTATTTAAGACTGTTCTCTGTTGAGGAAATATAATCTTTATAACAATTAGTGGGCATGAACTTGTATTCAAATCTTGACTGGGAAAAATTATGATAATCATCTGCATGATCATATTTTTTATGTCCATTTCTTTCTAAGAACCAGACACTTTAACTCATTGTTAAACCAGAAAGGAAATTTGGGATTTTTGTTATTTTCATGAAACAAATAGTGATATGCCTGAAAATAAAGTATCATAAAACACAGTGGCAATTTAATTAATTTACTTACCATAAAATAGAGGTTCTCAGCAACACCTTGCTTAAAACTACATAGACTGATATAACCACTTAACTATATAAAATGCTAATTCTCTTGGTCACTTGATCATTATGTCCATAATGCTCAATATCTCAGTTGTTTCTTCAGCCAGTTCAACCAAATTTCGTAGGACTGGATTGATCATGTACCAGTAGCGAATGACATAAAAAATTTCCAAAAAGGTCCTTGGTTCGATTCCAGAGTGTGATTTTAATTTCCCATAAGATAACACGTAAAAATCGAATTTTCAGCATAAAGACTTTTACTCTTTTGCAAATTAAAATTAGAAATAATTGATCTACGATCTTAGTACCTGGGCCATTTTAAAGAAAAATAAATAACATTTCTTATTCTTATATTCATATTTTGCCTACATTACAAAATCGCTCAATTTCAACTTTAAATCATATTTATTAGAAAAATTTAAACTTTTTAATGATATGTTACCTTTCTGACTATGTCATTGTTAAACCTTGAGATTGTATTGTCATCTCAACCCTTATACTATATGCATAAGGAAATCATTCTTTGAATGTTTTAATAGGTAAGAGAGAAGAAGAGAGAGGAAGTAAGAAGGAGAGAGACAAGGGGAGAGAGAGGGGGTGAAAAAGGGAGACAGAGGATGGAGATGGAGGGAGAAAGAGAAAAGGGTAGAGGGAGAGATAGATAGATAACATTCTTTATTGAGGCGAGATTGAGACCAGGAAATATATTTTTCCAGAGAAAGAGAGAGGGGGAGGGAAGGAGAATGGGAGGGAGGAAGATTGGAGAGAGGAAGAGAGAAAAGGACGAAGAATGGAAAGTGCCTTAAATTTAATACTTGATCCACGCAATCAAATTTGGTAGGATTGCTACGGTCACGTAGTACCAATAGTGAATGACAAAAATTTTTCAAAAAAGGTCCCGAGTTCGACTCCAGAGCATGATTTCAATCTCCCATAAGACAATCAATATCTTTGTTTGTTTGATTACAAAGCCCCTTTTAAATGGGCTATTTCATCTAGTCACCATATAAAAAGTCATAGTAATGCTACTGTCATTATTTTCAGAAAAAAATATACTCTTGTCAAGCTGTCTTGCGCATGAAATTTATAATTTTAGATAACTCGATGTAATAGAAAAACTAGGGGGGGTTGGTGATAAATTTTCACATCAATTCACATGAAACATAATGCATTATTGTCACAGTGACAGTCATAGGTATTCGCTGGAACTTTTTGCTCCCACAGTTGGTTGTTTTCCATTGATGCAGACCTGACTGCCCTCCTTGCCTCCCTCAGCACAGCCTATTATAGGTGTTTTGAAAGCTTACAGCCCCTAAATACATTAACTGCCACGTGGTGTAGGTGAAGACGTTTAAGGGGTGGGAAAGAGAAGGGGAAATGAAACATCTGAGGATTCAACTCAACAGTTTGACCAACTAAACCTTAATGCTTGGAGGCTAAATATTTGGCCACCAGCATTTTCTTATGCCCACTTTCTTTTTCGGCCAGGTTGCCCTTCCTTACAAATAAGGGCAAATGGGTAGAAGTTTTCAAATCCGAGCTAACGAACACTTTAGATGTTTCAAATCCAGTTTTTTCGATTCCCATTTTGCCAAACATTTACCCACCTGCAGTCATTGATTCTGTTTCAAATTTAAAAGAGTGGTACTCTTTAACCATGAAATGTATATACATGTGTTTTCATTCAGTTTCCATTTTTTTTTGTTTAAAATACAAGAATATCTTGGTTATGTTTCAAATTTAAATGAGTGGTACTTGAACCATGAAATGTATGTATGTGTGTGTTCATTTCCTGCTTCCATGTTTTTTTTGTTTAAATCCATGATTATCTTGATTGCGTTTGCAATCTTCTTATTTTGTTTTAGTTTTAATTACTTGAATGTTCTAGCTTATTATTTGGGAATTATTGATAATATGTAACTTATACAATGATATCTATTGATATATGTTGTTAGCATGTTCTTAGCTTTACTCAGTAGGTTTCACAGGTTTTTCCCACCCACCTTCTTGTGAGGATGGTTTCCTGCAATGGGTTTTTTTTCAAGGATAAACTTAATTTCATTCTTGATATTTACCCACAGCATAAATTCTTTCCTTATGACCTTTCATATAGTAAATCCTACTGTTTTTCTATCATATTGTAAGAATATATTAACTTATTGTAAGTACATCTGTATTGTATTTGTAATAAATTTGGGTTTAGGTAGAAGAGGGGACTGCACAGTCTCAATCTCGCCCCGAATAAAAGATTCAATCAATCAATCATTCTTCCTCCTTCACTCGCTCCCAAAATCTTACATTTAGCAGAAAAAGCCCCAGATTAAATATCCTTGAGAAAATGGAAATTATACACAACAAAATTAATCCTGAGATACTTTTAGTTAATGATCACCAGCTCCTCTTATTTTCTGCTACTCATGTCAGCACTTCCTCCCCCACCTAGCACAGACTTTCTGTGAAACAATGCTCAACCTCCTCCCCCCTAGTGCTCTCTATCTTCTGTTCATGACTTCCCCTTCCTCACCTCCCCCCACTCACTAGTTCACCATTGACTCCTTTTTTCGTCCACCCCGTCCTCTCTCCTTTAACCAATCTCCTTCTTCTCCCTATCCTCACCTCCCCACCTCTCTATCATTGGTATCAATGTTGCCATCTCAGATTCGTAAATGGTGCTAGATTCAACCTCTAAAGGCTCTAGTTAGGTGCTAAAATTATAGTAAATGGTGCCAAAAAAAGCACTAGATAGAGGAATCTCTCTGTTTATATATTTTTCCTAATGTATGCTGCCTACGTGCATCAGAAAGTATTCAAAACTCTTATTGCAGTGTTAAATGAACACAAAACTAGGTGGAAATAGTGCTGAACTGTTTTCATTTGCATTTTAAAATTTATTTTTAAAATTACTTACAATGATCTCAGGCACTTAGGATTTGAAACAAAATAAGTTTAAGAGAACGAATCTAAATTTCTCTTCTGCATATTATCGAATATACGCATCAATTTAATCCAAAAATTAAATATTTATTTTTAAATTTCTCTGAATATACATAATGCATAAACAATGATACATGGGAGGGCGAGCAGGGCAACAATCCGGCACTGAAGACCAAGGGACACAAAACAAAAACTACTAAAAAAACTTGTACTTGTATAAATTATTGTTTAATACAGACATGGATAAGAAACCTAAAGACAATAAAAATTATAATAAATGTAGGCGGCTAACAATTAATTGTGAATACTATACGAGCAACACTATTTGATTGAAATTCTTTGCTACTGAAATACATTGACCAAGAAATTTAAAAACACTTCATTTCTTATATTTATAGCAGGAAACACAATTGTGTACTACCATTAAACAAAAGAATTTAAAAAAAGTATTATACATAAAAATTAATATATGGGTAATTATGAAAAATCCAACCATCTTCGTCAGTGCTGCATGTTGTTTGCACTTGTGCAATTCTTGAAGTCACTGGTTCTGCCAAACTTTCATAAACATCACTTGTGCCGATTTAACTTAAAACGCTTTTTGGCAGTTCATTGCTTTGACAGCATTTTCCATGATGCTGCAAACCATATTTAATGGCCAAAATTCAAAGTGCTGAGTTTCATCCTGTTACGTAACTTTGATTTTAAAATATTTATGTGGCTGAACAAACATTCTACATCAGCCATGGAATGAGGTAATGAAAGCATTGTTAATGCTAATTGAGAGATATCTTCTGTAATATGTAATTTCACCCCAAAGCTTCAATGTATCAGAGGTTTCAGTCCATTTAACAAGATGTAATTTTTTCCAATGAAAACTAATGTGTGTGAGCTTTTCTCAATTATCAAAAAACAATTCTTCCAGAGAATTTGGGATCAAATTATGGACGGCATGTGAAATTGCAAGCTGTAGTGAGTGGCACACACACATAATCAGAAACAAATGATGAATCTCAATTCTTTAACTTTGCATACAATTCATTATTAATACCAGTCATTATGGATAAATTATCAATTCCACAAGCAACTAGTCTCTGCAAATCTAATCCATAATTTCTTAGGGATTTTTTACAAGCCACGCATATTGCATTGGCATTACATTCAATTAAATCAATCATGTCAAGAAACGTTACATCTGAAGGCCTCTCAGCTTATTGCAAAATTCTTCCTGCGGCCCAACAAGTGGACCCACATTTTAGAGCAGGGAACCATTAAAGGTTCGCATCACATAGAATTTTAAAATCCCATTGGGGACTGCAGAATTTTAGTGTATGTTTGCGATATTGCTACGCCGCTTTTCTAATTTAGTTGGTGGCATTCAGGGCACTTTCGAAGTTGAGTGTCTTACAGCATAAAAAGTTATGCAAGGGGTGTACCAAGGGAATTTTTCGGTTGTCCTGGTTTTTCCAGTTACCCCTTTCCATTTTTGACAATATGCCTAAGGCTGGATGACCACCCTTGGAGTTCTCAGACTGTAGATCAATGCAATCTGTTTTGTTTGGAATTCATTTTTCTTCCCCTATTGAAGGTATGTTAAAACGCTTAATAAATTAGGTGAGAAAAAAGGCATCAAATTTAGTGTTAAATTTAAAAAGAGCGCTAAATTATCGCCATGACGCTAACCGCCAAAAAAGGCACTAGACAAAACAAAAATCAAATCTTCAGGTAACAAGCATTCAAAAATAGGCGATTTATACTTACTAGTGTTGCCATTTTAGCGCTTTTCGGGCTAGATTTAGTACTTTTTTTTGGGTACTTTGGTATTAACGAGGCTCCACCTCCGCAGCGCGTATCTAAGGACAAGAGATGGAACTACAAGGCGCTGAAAGTGGCAAGAATTGGAATTATGTGAAACAGTACTCCATTGGAACTTCGGATGGGACAAGGGAAATTTGAACATGAAGGAAAATTTTACTCGGCCCTAACGGGTTGGGTAAGTTAGTCGAGGTGTTTTAGGTTTCTCCTCACGTTCACTGTGTTCCCCCCCTCGGGTTGGGAAGCGTTCATCTTAATATATACCAGTCGTACACACGGAACGCAAGCCTCATCGCCAACTGCAGGGGGAGGGAACTCCCATGTTAAAATCGTGGTCTTAGCTGGCTAGTACAAAACGTTGGTGCAGGCGCTGGCTAGCTGGCGCTGCTGTTGCGTTGACGTATGACGTCATTTTTACAGCCAATCGAAGCGGAGAACAGGCAGCTAGCAGACGAATTTCAGCAGCCAATAGCAGCTTCGTACATACGGCGAGCGCAATTTTCAAAAATCATACACCAATTTAGTTTTATTCATCATTTTTCAATAAATGACGCTAATTTTTTTATTTAGCAAATCAAACCTTTTTACGAATAACGTAACCAGAGGAGTAATGGGTGAGAATAGAAATAATAATAATTTAAATTTAAATAGTTTTATTGCAGAACAAATATTGTACATATTTACATATAACAGATATTAAATGGAATTGAACCACATAGATCAATTATTGTTCAATAAATATAGGAAACATGCACACATTGAAAAAATAATACAGTAGAATGTTTGTAACAGACGAAAGAATAATTAACATATGAAAGCTGCAGAAGCCAGCCACCAGACAAACATCATAACAATAATAAAGAAACAAGTCATGACAAAGTATGAACAGAAGTGACTTTTGCCAGTCTCAATGAATCAATAAGCATAGGAATCAAAGCAAATGTTGATTGAAATAGCAACGAAACATTCAAGTTAGTCACCAACCATTAAGTATATGAAGTATTTTACCACTAACGCACACCTGATAAAGTACATATGGACCAACATGAAATCAGCCAGTCAGCCTCAATTAAGGGAAAGGCAAGAGGGCAATTATTGTATAAGGTTCATGCAATGTCCATCAAGCATCTTCAATAACAGTGGCTTTATGTTTGCCAAGCTGAAGCCCTTGCAACCCATTCTCGGCACCTGGAATGATAACATTACAGAATTATTAACACTTCAACATATGCATCAAATACAACTTTACTCCTAAAGAGCCTAAAGTGAAGATATGCATCACATGAAAACAAGACATAGTGAAGTATCTCGTTATATGGTTACTATTATTAAAGTTGAAAATGCTGAGATACATATCTAACTACAGTAATAACTCGATATGCGAATAATCTGTACACTAAATAAGTGACCTTTTTACTACAGGTAGTCCACGATATACTCGCCGTATCTCGAAACGAGAGGTTTCAAGTTAAAAATTGCAATCCCATACAATAATAATTGTTATTCATCCCAGGACATATACATATATGTATAGGATGTCAAATTGGCTGTACTTATTATGCAATAGATATAAGGCCACAGCCTTTCTTAGGAATAAACAAACACATCCGAGAGAAGGTTCTCAGTCACTTAAAGGATCAAAAATAACAACTAAGCTGAGTTGGGCGGTAGAACAAGGTTCGTGTCTTCCAAATTGCAATCTGGATATAATTTCACATACGTAAACACAACCATAGTAAGATTAATCTCAAAAAGAAACGTAACTCATTCTTTATTTTTCTCGGTACGTATTATTATTACACAATATGTAGTACTGTAGGTAATAAAATACAGAAGTACATTAATTAATCGATATATTGTTTCAATACTCGAAAGCAACTCACGGAGCGCTTCTACTTCGTATATCGAGGTATTACTGCATACAATTCTGTCGACTTACAAAAATATTTTTACAAATATAGCTAATAGTACTTACGTAGATTCCGTGCGAGGAAACGAATGTAATTTCAACTTTAGATCTCCGGTCGTTCCCCTCGTATGATTGCAGTTTAGTGCGTAGCACTTACGTGAACGCACCATCTTCTCTGGTTGATTCATTTTTGCAAGCTAGTGGAAACGTTGCAACGTACAGAAAATAACTTAATTAACACACACAGAGAGTCACATGTATCACCAGCATATATGAAGTTGTTAACCATTCATTCATATACTCCTCTATAGTCAAAACATCCTTACCTGTACTAAAAAATAACACTTTCCCAAGATTTCCCGTAATGGCGGATAAACTTACAGTTACGAAGTTACCTAGTTCAACAGTCACAACTACTCAACATGATCACATGATCGGCTTGGCCGCTTGGCGCTCACTCATTGGTTGTCTTACCATTCAAATTAGAGCGACGACAGCGCTCAACCTTTCGCTTTCACGGTGCCTGCACCAACGTGATCTATCTGACGAGAACCAAATCGCCCCATAAGAGTTCCCTCCCCCTGCCGACTGGCATATATTAAATGAACGCTTCTCAACCCGTGGAGGAAACACTGAGCGCGAGGAGAAACCAAAAACACGTCGACTAACTTAACCAACCCGTTAGGGCCGAGTAAAATTTTCCTTCATGTTCAAATTTCTCTTCCCTGTCCCAGTTCAAATGGAATAATAATTCCAAATCTTGCCACTTTCAGAGCCTTGTAATTCCATCTCTCGCCCCCAAATGGGCGCTGCGGAGGTGAAACCTCGTTAATACCAAAGTACCCAAAAAAAAGTACTAAATCTAGCGCGAAAAGCGATAAAATGGCAACACTTGTTAGTATAAATTGCCTATTTTTTTAATTCTTCTTAGCTGATTTGGTTACTCACCGAAACCAGTCGTGTTATAAATATTGTGGAAATTATCAAATGTTTGTTTCAATTAAAAATACTACCTAGTATTGTTTACGTTCTTTGATTATGGACTTCCACGAAATCTCGGCCTCTTCCATTAAATTTAAATATGAATTTAATGGATGTTGGTGATAACTCATCGGATATGTTAAATCAACAAAAGTTTGACAACTGGAACGCAATGATGACGCACTTAAACAAATTAAGGAAAGCCTGTCGGTATTTCCTTCATTACGAATATTCAGCACTCAATAGTTGCTTAATATTCCGTTTCTTGGTCAGCTCTTGGTTGATGAGAAATCGGGATGTGTCATTTATTTTTCCTACGCATATGCATCATAATATGTGCATTAAATAACTGATTATGATAAATTATTATACTCTTTAAATTATATGTCACACATAACTTCACAGACATTACTGTTGAGGATCTACGCTTTTCAGTTAATATCCGTAAGGTTGGAAAAAATTTTCGATGCTTCTTTTTTATCTCGATATCGTGATATCGTTATATCGTATACGAGCCAGTTGTATGTTACGTTACAGACATTTCTCTAAATTCTGTAGTTCGCTGCGATTCGTTTTTTTTACAGTCTACCGTTAAGAAGCATGAATGCCGTTGTCATTGCGGAGCCAAGTTATCATTGATAGGTAATATAATATTTCATTATAATTAGGCTTATACTGAGAATTAATGTAATCGAGTTGTTTAACGTTATCTCATTGTGAGCATTAATTTGGGATTGACTCCATGGTTTCTTCGCCGTAAACCATGTTAGTTAAGACTTGATTATTCTTAGCATGCCGTTTCGTATTTATACCGTCGCATTAATCCTGCCTTAAGAACATCTTTGACTTGAGTACAATTTTATCTCTCAAGTTCTTATTATTTTCTCGATGCAGAGCTCTTAACTTTATGGAAATCGGAAGACTTAGTTGCGCATAGATGTCGAAATCGACACTCATGTTAATGTCATCATAACTTAAGCGTTAATTAGGGGGCAAGGCTATTTAGAATCGATGCAATTATATTTCCGTGTTAAAATATGTTTCGATATACCCCGTGTACCTTGGGTGGACTTTTAGAAAGTTAAAAAGAGAATTTTGTTGTCGAATGGATCCGTGAGCATGAAGCAGTAGTCTGGATTCGATTGCATTGCTAAGGTATGGCAAATTTCTATGATTGCCCATTTCGGACGAATGACACATTGATCGTTTTGTAATCCGCCATTTTTATCTGGTGGTTCCATTCAAACTAGAAGATTGGTCGAGTCGAATATCGATGCAACATGACATTTGGTATATAATATTCATGGGCAAATTTGATAAAAACTATATAGTTATGTTAATGTTGAGGTTCATAGCCAATAAATATTCCGTGCTTTTGAAGCAAAAACTGGTTAACGTAATAAATTCAGAAACAATGTTTTTTTACTTGCATAAAAAATAATTTCACTTTATTCAAATTTAAGTGTGGCATGAGTCTTCATGTAAATTTAATTCTGAAAAATCCTAGAAACATTTATCTCGAGGAATATTTTCATAATCATAGAGCATTTCAAAAATTGTTGCATAATTTTCCATGGTCAAATTCATTAACGTTAACGATGTATTAGGTCTGTCTAGCCGATACCAAGTTATATAATAGTTAATAAATACTAGTCTAGCGGTGTTTGAAAGAAATATTAAGCTTAGATAAGTAATGAAAAATAATTGCACCATTTCTTTGCAAACATTTGAATGGAAAAGAAAGTTAGGATAATGGGTCGAGTGAATAAAAAATAAGCAAATGCTTATGCTTAAGATTTCTCTCACTCTTTAAGCAAATGCTTAATTTCGAGTAAATAAAAAAATAGCATTTGCTTTTGCTAAAAAGAATAAGCATTTGCTTATTTTTAGGAATTTTCTTAAGCATTTGCTTAAAATTGTGTGAATAAAACCAAGCTTTTGCTTAATGCTTTAAGCATATGCTTAATTTTATTTAAGTGAGGTCAAGGGCTTGCTAACAATAAGATATTTTGAAGTATTTTATTTTTACAATAATTTACCTAAATATAAATTGATATGGCAGAGTTTATGGTGACAAGAAAAGTTAAAAAATACGAGAAAAGACGAGTTTCAACTACGAACGGTTATAAAAATTTATGTCGGTTCTCTGATGAAAATGTGGAGTTTATTTCAAATCTATTTCTCGGAGGATATCAAGAGAGACGTGGCGGAGCACTGTCTTGCAAACAAAAGATGGAAATTTTTTTAAGGTACCTAAGTGATTCGGGTTTTCAAATAGGAGTCGGGGAAGATCATCACATACACCGCTCAACTGTATGTAAGACAGTGAAATTTGTGGCGTCCACAATCTCTATAAAGGCAAATGACTGGATAAAATTCTCAAACACAACTGCAGAAATCACGGAAGCTAAATTAAAATGGAGTCAGAAGTTTAAATTTCCTGCTGTAATTAGTGTAATCGACTGTGCTCATGTGCAAATAGTAAAACCGAGTCATTTTGGTGATGAATATATAAATAGAAAAGATTTTCCGTCCATAAATGTTCAAGCAACTTGTGATTCGGATTACATTTTCACTAGTGTTGATATTCGATGGCCAGGTTCTGTTCACGATAATCGTATACTTAAAAGATCCAATTTATACGATTTCATGCCTAAATCGAACAGTGCTTCAGTTATTCTCGGAGACAGCGGCTATGGTATTTTACCTTGGTTAATGGTTCCGTTTAAAAATCCTCAGATGCCACAAGAAAAACTTTATAATAGAATTCATGCTCAAGAAAGAACAGTTATTGAAGGTGCTTTTGGCCAATTGAAACGCCGTTTCTTAATGATAGGTTACAAAGTTAGGGTTTCTTTGGACAGAATACCAAACCTAATTTTATGCTGTTTCATATTACACAATGTGGCCAAACATTTGAAAGACAGTGATGATTATACTTACGAGTTAGTTGATGCAGAAAATGAAGAGGAAGAATTTGGAAGTGAAGCAGAAATTGACTGATGCAGAAATCAAGAGAAAAGGTCAAAGAATAAGAAATGAAATAGCGGGTTTATTGCATAATATTGATTAAATGTTTATTTTTTACAATACTTTGTTATATAAAATATATTTTCATTAACTATTAACCTAAATACGTATTATTATTGTCAACACTCGTAATATCGTCATAATTATTGCTGCCAGCAATATATACCTCGGGCACAAAAGTTTCATTAGCTTTCAGTTTTTCTAACTTAATAGCCTCACGTTCTGTTTGTAAATTTATCAAATGTAACGGTTTTAGTAAAACCAGTCTCTGAAGCTCTTGTAAATTTAATTTTTTTGTTTCTTGTCTTGTAATTAAATGCTCCTTTCGAAACTTGACGTGGCACTGTCTTTTCTTTCTCAACTTCCTTATCTATAACTTTTACGGTTCAAGTCGTTAAAAGAGATTCGTAGGCTACCGAAGGTAAATTAGGAAATCCAATCGATGTTGCACCCTCGACCTGAGTGAAAATTGGATTGTCATCCTCGTTCATGATAACGTAAAATGATTTCTCCCACTCTTTCAATTTAATTTTTTTGTTTCCGGTTGCCTTCATGTCCGTTTTCTTTTTAATCTGCGTCTTCATATTATGAATTTTTTTCTTTATTTGCGACTGAGTAATTCCTTTCCCAAATATCTGTTGGTATTTCTGCCCAACTATCATCAATGCCTTATCCTTCTTCTTTTTTATTTCTGGAACTTGGCTCTTATTCAAAATAATTTTGTTTTCTTGTATTATTTTAATAAATTGCGTTTGTACGGATGTTTCCTCATTATCAGATCCTTCATCAGTTGACATAGATAGGCCCTCCATTTCCTGTAATAAATGCCTGTACTATTTGTTTTAAGTTGAACTAATTGAATAAAAATGTACCCTTGATCTGTGATACTATCGAATTCAGTTATAAAATAAATAGTTAATTTAAATAATTAACATTTAAAAAATATTACCCAATTGATCTATGTATATCTTGATATCTAGAGCAAATAAACTACTACGACTATTTGTTGTTAGTTTAACATTCAACTATTACTGTAAACAAAAACAAGTGAGTGAAGAGTTGCAAAGAGCTTTCTTTCGTAAAATTTAAGCATTTGCTTCTGATTTGATTTTCTTGTTTCAGAGGCATTCATCGAAAGCATCCTTATCCGGTGAATCTCAACTGGTATTCGGCCATGTTCTTTTTTCCGATAACAAGAAATATCGATAGTAAGGTATTATCAATGTGTGCTACAAAATAGTAGAAATTTACTTGTCTTTTATCAAAAATAGTACTTGAAATGACGCTCTCATTCGCTGTTATCTCGGAAGTTTCCAATCTCTGCATTTTAATGAATATCACTGATCAATTCATTTCACACCAATGTATTTATTTCTGGAATTTGATTTTTTTGCATTTTTCCAAAATAGTGGGTGATAGTGCATTTTTATGAGCAGATATTTTACTTGGCGCAATTTATTGGAATTTTTATAACGGTGGATGTATACAATGTATGTTGAATTAAAATTCCGCCGTTGCTTGTGTGATACCTGCGCTTTATCCAAAACTTCCCTTGGTTTTTGTGCTAAAATATTTGTGTAACTCTGTGTCAGTTTTGCCAGCTGTGAATATTGAAAGTGTAGGAACTTTTTGAGATCAGCAAGCGATATATTTCCACTTGCTTAATCTGTATCAACTAGGTATGAAGAAGCAAAATTATCATTTAGCCCGTTGTGAACAAAATTTGTAGGTAATTATTAACAGTGCTACATATACATACTATATAATATCTATAAATTATAAAATCTATTATTATAAAACATTTTCCTAAGTTTACTGAAATCTTTTAAGAATTGTCAAGTGCAAATATTAACTATACAGCTTTGGAGTTTAATATTTTGAAATTCGCAGAAAGGCAGCATTGTGAAAGTCGGTCTTCATTGAAATTGTCCAAGCTTGTGGAAGTTACACCAAGTTTCTGAGATTGATTTTAATCAATGCAATTTCTATGGTGTTAAGTAATATACCAGTTAAGCATATTAAAAATGATTTTGTCAGCTAGCTCAAGTTTTTTATTTACAAAAATTGAATTGATTTATTTCATGAAATGCCATTCTGGTTGTGACTATTTTACTGCTAGAAAGTTCCTTTGAAATACAGCTAACATATGATTCTTTTAAGAGCAGAAAAATACTGTCATCAATTCAGTAGGCTTCCATTTCTTCTCGTCATTTCAATTTCAATATTTATTGCCTGATTAGTGTTTCACCTAATGATTGCCTGGTGATAGTTGGAAGAAAACTTATGATGCTTATAGAGAGCTTATATATGTGATTTGTAAAATTTGATATTATTCATTATTCTCTGTAGCCTTGCTCTTTAGACATACTTGAAGATTTTGGTATAGTATCTGCAATTGAATGAAAAATCTTACATTTAAGTGCAAGTTGTGTTTGGAAATTACTAAATTAGGAAGTATTTAGAATCAAGATGGCAACATCACCAAAGAGACATTCTACAAGCCGATGTGAAGGAGTCTCAATAAGCATTAAACTGTATTAATGAAAACAAAGACGTAGTGTGGTACAATATGTAGGGCGTGGATTATGAGAGGCTTTTGAAATGTGAAGTAGTCTATCGAAGATTAGTAGTACCAAGAGGGTGATAAATGAAGCCTTAAATGCATTAGGAAAGGGAGACATTTAAATAATAATGTAGAGACTAGAACTGATAGGTCAAATTTTGGTGAATTAGTCTGTTATAACATAGAATGGAGGCATTTGAATAGTAGGTAATGTAGAGACTAGAAATTGATGGATCAAATATATATCAAATGTGTTATAATAACATAGAATGGAGGATGTTAGGAAAAAGTTAAGAATGAGAAGATAAAAGTAATTTGAGGTATTTTTCAAGCAAGTATTTGGTAAAGATGGATTATTTTGGGTGAGCCTAAATCACTCTCCTGGTGGCTATCTATAGCAGTGGTGCCCAACCTTTTTACATGGCGGGCTTGCATCGGTGGTTGCGAATACTTCGTCGGGCTGCATTGGAAGTTGTCAGTTTTTTGGCAGGCTGGGTTAGTTTAAATTGGAAGTTACCTATATATTTGAGGCTATATATAAGTCAAAATCAATTCTAAATAAGGTTTCTATGGTTAATATTCCAATATTAAATGTTTTACTGTCAAAATTTTCATAAATTATGAATTTGCAAGTTAAATTTTTTGGATTATCTACTTATTCTTCACAGGTAAAGCCTGTGCGGGCCGTAGGTTGGGCACCACTGATCTATAGGAAGACCAGATGCCCAATTATAATGAAATATGCTCAGAATTTTGTCATGTTGTCCCAATACCATTTATCAGAAAAGTATTTGGGCACCACTGATCTATAGGAAGACCAGATGCCCAATTATAATGAAATATGCTCAGAATTTCGTCATGTTGTCCCAATACCATTTATCAGAAAAGTATTTGGGCACCACTGATCTATAGGAAGACCAGATGCCCAATTATAATGAAATATGCTCAGAATGTCGTCATGTTGTCCCAATACCATTTATCATAAAAGTATTTTCTCTGTATTTTAAGCTTTTTAAAAGGAAATTCACAATGTTACCGCATCTGCCCGATTAGAAGCTGACCCACCAAAAATTTCCACCATTTTTTGACAAAAACGTAAATTTGTAGATTTTATGCTGAAGTGTGTCGGGCATGCATGCACAGCCTGGAATAAATTATTTGAGATCGAAGAAAAGAGTGGGAAATGGTTTAGTTGTGGAAATTTGAAATATTACTTCAATTAATAATTTCTTGTTATTGAATAATGTTCCACATTCGGTAAGGATAATTTCATTCATCTTCATTTTCACGAAAGGTCAAATAAAGCAATAGCGACCTCGGCAAGATAATCTTTTATCCAATTCTATTACCAATGAAATTAGCATTTAAATTGCCTCAAGAAATTGCATTTTTATAATTATACATGTTCAATGTGAAGTTTTACTGAAATTCAAACAGTTGAGCATCAAAAGCCGTCATTGAATTTTACATAATCGTCTATGTAGTCAATGTATGCAATTTTAATAGATTCCTTGAATAAGGTTTTAACATGCATACAAACATTACAATGGCTATAGTTATAACTACAATAGCCAAGTAAAACTAATAGGGAACTATTTTAATGCATAATACAAATAATAGAAATTGCTAACTATTCTTAATGATATATATATATATATATATATATATATATATATATATATATATATATATATGCATAGCCCTGAAAAAGAAAGAAAATATCCAATGGCATTTAGAAATGAAAGAACAGGTAACAACGGCAACAAAACATGGGTACTGCTAAATTCAATATTCAAGCTTTCATTAATATTCATCGTAGGTGAAATATTTACTAGATGAAAGATATAGTACTATCATTTGAACGTGACACCAATGAGAAACATGCTACCATCTATGGGTGACTAAATTTTTTCTTGGACTCGCATTTAAGCCAAGGGATGATTTTTTCATGATAGATTTTGACAAAAAACATTGGCTTATATTTGGGCAGATACTTACAGTTTATAGTGGAAAATTTATACTTTAAATAGTGTTGTTTTCTTATCACATAATAGCCACAATATTGAAAGTTGGTCAGATTAGAAACAAATTTACAAATAGTGTTTGTTATTTATCCTAAAATCTGTATAATTATCCTTAATTTTTTATTTTATTTTTTTGGTGTGGCATATTTTGCGGCAAGTCTTGTTCTTGTCATCCCAAGATTAATTATTACTTTGAACTTGGAGATGTTTCAATTCATTTTATACCAAAATTAGAAAATTTTCAAGCATTTCTGTTAATTGGTAATTGTAATGTGCATGAAACTTTCTCAGAAAGCAATGTTGAAATTAAGTTTATATAAGTTATGGCACGTCTCCTGAGTTCAGTAGTAGTTTCTTTATTTATAGTGGTATATTTTGGGTTTCAAATAACATACAAGCCGTTTATTTTGAAAGTGGTACAAGTCCACTTTTTCTTGTTTCGAGATATTTTAAGGTTTGCATTTGAATTTACTCATAAATATTGATACATGCTAATACCATGGTTTTGTGATTTTTATGATCGCAAATAGCTAAATTTATCAGGTTATTACTTTCACAAGACATCAACCAACAGAAACAATGTTTTAGTCGACTGTAAATGAACTTAAACCATTTACAAAATTACTTAATTTTCAAAAAGGGACTTGAATCTTATTTATACTTGGATTTAAATTGAAGCAGGCTATTCTTTTATTAATATAATGAAATTAAATAATCTATGATATTAATATTTATTTATTGAGAATTTACACAAGAGTCCTTTAGTTATATTAAATATTTTTATTATTAATTTTTAAACAAGATTTTTAAAATAGTCATGGTGTATAGGCAGTATATAAGGTAATAAATCCATCATGTCCTTATATTTTGCTACTGTAATGGTCTGAATATTTTTGTACAAAGGAGAAAATTGCATTTTATAAAAATTTCTTGGTCTTGCTCGTTTTGGTAACAAATCTAGAATTTCAAATTTTGCATCTGGTGCCAGTGATGTCTTATAAAACATTTTATGATCTGGGGATTGGACAATTTTCAGCCATGTTAAAGCCAACTTCAAATTCCTATTTTGTCCAGTACACATGTCGCTATATGCAGTACCATGTTTTTGAGTTGTTACATTCTGTAAGTGCTTCAAACAACCAGTTTAAATTTCTTGTGAACCTCGGGAAGCTACAGTTTCGTCCCAAATGTACATATTAACTTCATCGTTGTAAAAATTATGGAAGCCTAGATTGAAAATATATATATTATGCTTATAATATGCAATTTAAACTGATAGTTTCAGATATGGCAAAGCTTTCTGTAAATCGAAAGAGAATGCAAAATACTTGTCAGGCATTTTTGATGCAATTTCTTTATCTTCCTGTAAAGATTTTCTAGCTAAATCAGCACATCTTAAATTTATCTCATGTTCTTCTGTAAGTTGAGATTTTTCTTCAATATTACTCGATGCTCGAATTTTCATATTCAGCATATCACATTTTTGGCACGTGTCTTTGCATGGGTGATGGAAATGCAAATTGAACTCCATGTTAAATATGTTTCTATATATCCACTCATTAACATGGGATGCATTATTTTTGCATTTATCCACATATAAATTAAAATTTTTTCTTATATTCAACTCGGAGCTTAAATATTTTCTTCCTGGATTATGAGATCTTGTGTAAAGACTTTCAAATGAAGGAAACCTTCCAATGTGTTCTTGGACAGCAGTTATATCTTCTTCAATTGTTTTCCTGGAAGATCCTGCCATTTTCTCATGCAAATCTATTCCAGGAACACGTGCTTTAATAGCATGATCCAATCATTCTACAGATATACTATAGGTATCCAAGAAACTTCTTACATACCAAAATGCTTTTACTTGTAGTTTTTAAATAATATTTAAAACTATATGATCTTGGTATCCCTTTGTAATTTCTGCATAGTCTTCCTTGCACAACGTTACATTGAGTAGCTCCATATAAAAGTATATTGTTTTTCGAAATCTACCATGCTCCAAAATGTTTCAAAAAGATGTTTCTGTTCTTCTGGACTAATATGATTTATACATTTATCCAAGCAGTGACAATCTTTGTTTTTGAATTTTTTTGCAGGCATAATCTTGCCGTTTTGGGTATAATATTTTTCACCTCTGTTTCTCTTGGCTTTTCTTGTCTTTTGGGTGTAGGTGTCATTGTTGCTCCTCATTTCTTCATTTTAATGTATCTCCACAGAATCAGCTTTGAAATTGGCTGAAACATCATCATTTGACGAAGAATTTGAAAATTCTAAAATTCTTCTTTTCCTGATTTTCATAGAATTAGAATTGAAATTGTCTGAAATATCATCCTTACCTGATTCTAAAATTCTACGTTTTTTTTCTCATTTTCATGGGTAGTATTTCGGAAAAAATTAAGAATTTTCACAAATACTATTAAACTGAGTCTTTTATGCAAAATAAATTAAAAACATTCAATAATTAATAATACAATAATTTAATTAGATATTGCAACAATTAATAATATAATAATATCTATTTTAAATGGATTAGAGCAAAAATCAGTTTTTTGATGCCAACAGATTGTTTGGTATAAGAAATCAGTTAATTTAATAAATAAATGATGAGCTATATCCAAGATGTGTTATTTTGTACATACTTACCTGCATCACTGTCCGATGTATTCAAATACTTGTCAATATTTCCGAACATATCACTATTCATTGCACGATAATAACTTTTATCACTTCAATCGAATTCACGTTCAAATTAATGGGACTTACTTCAATTTCAAAATGAATATATTGTCAGTTCCGTTTCACAGCTAAACATCTGTTGACACATTCACAGTGATATTTAATTGTTTGACTGTTGATATTGTTTTAAAACAAAAGCATAGCATCAGCCGCTATCTATATCCTACTTGAACTCTATTTTTAAAAAATTGGACTAAGTCACTTTCAAAATAAATGGCTCATATATCAATCTGAGAAAGGAACAATGATTTAAAGTTAAATCAATGCATTCAAATAGTTTAAAAAATTTATAACAAGTATCGATTGAGATATTTGTGCAATTGGCCTGCCCCATTCCTTTTTTTCTGGTTTATCTTATTGGAATCAGGTTGCCTTATTACTATATATTAAGCATTCAAGGACAGGAGATAGAGAAGTAGCATCAAAACAATATCTGAAAATCTTTTATTGTTCGACTAAGGCAAAATGCCTTTAAAAATGTTCACGTAATCACTCATATTGAATGTGGAATTAGGTGAGATATCAAATTCTTTGATTTTTGTGAAATGGAATGAAAATATTTATGGTTAATTAAATAACAACTAGAGGTGCTGAGTGATTTGAAATTGTTTATATAAATTCACTTCCATTTATACTTGCCAATACACTACCTTTTTGAACTTCACGTGCTTGTGGTTCACGAATTTATACATTGTGACAAAAATTTTTGTGACTATTCTTTTTCACACTGATTATTTGCATTTCTTGTGATGCATTTACATTGTCAAAAAGCGTGAACTCTCTCTACCTTTGTTTTGAAATTCAATTTAAGACTTGGGTGCCCTAGCAAATGACTTGGGTATTATTATTATTATATTTATAAGCAGTTTTCGAAGTAAACAAACATAACTCTCAAATTAACTATTTTGTAGCTTAGCTTGAACTTCACCATCAATGCCAATGCAACTTTGGTTTAAAATTTAAAGGTTTTCATTTGCTATCATCTTTGTATTTGGAACGTAATTTACTGAAATGTTATTTTTTGTCAGTTTTTCATTTTTTATTAAATTATTTTAATATAAATCTAAGAATTGATATCATTTTGTAGTGTAAGATTTTCTGCTGTGTATTTTGAACTTGATTTCTAAAAGAAATGTTATCACTTTCTTATGCAAGGTTTTGATTTTCTGTTATTCATTTTGAACTTAATAATTAAAGAAATGTTACCATTTTATAATACTAGTTTTCTGTTGCGGCTTGGAAATATTAGTGACAGAACCAAAGAAAACATCCGTGCATCATGAACTTAACATCCATTCAAGTTCAATTTAAATTAAAGCATTTCCTTGGAATGAGCAAAAGATAAAAAATTGCGTGTGAAAATGTACTGGATGTAAATTGCACAACTGCCAAAAGAAGTGTTGTCGCTTTATAATGCTGGGTTTTCATTTGGTATTATGCATTTTCAAAATAATTAGAAGAATATATTTTCACTTTATGATATTAGGTTTTCATTTGATGTTAAGTTTTTCTTTTATTTTCTGTCATTATTTATGATAAAAAAGTTAATTTTTTAGGTTGACTGGGTACCATACTCCCATTAGTATTGCATCTTATGGGAAAATAGGATTTGCACTTCGCAAATTTGCATTTCATGTCAGTTTTCTGAAACTATTATTCGCAAAGTTCAAAAAGGTGGTGTAGTTGCAATTAAATTATTTGTGAAGTCTGCTAGTTTTAATTTAGGACATTAATGGCCAAAAAGATGACTTGAAACAAAAAATATGTAAAAGTTGCATTCATAAAACAAATGAATTGAAAGCAGATATTCTTCAGTGCAAACAAAATTATTAATATTTTCAACTAATGTTTTTCATTAACTTGGCAAAAGTTGTGAATCTAGTGATGGCTATTTAAATTTTCAATTAAACACCAAACTTCTATTATGCTCCAAAAATTTCAATCATTTTATTAGTTTGCATGCTTGAAAAAAAAATTAAAAATGTCGGTGTCATCCAAAGATTTTTAATTATTCTCCAAAATTTTTGGAGAATTTAGTCAAATAATTCTTATGATGTATTTCCTTCTTGAATTGAAAAATTTTCCTTTTTCTTTAAGGTGTTGGCACTCGATGCTGAGCCAAAATGGACAAGGTTGAGGAGTGGAGCTGTGATGTGAAGAGTCCTGCTGAGCTGCACCCAGAATATAGGCATCTGGGTACAAGAGTAAAGAAGAGTTTTGGCTGGAGGATATGGGATGGGGGAGAGTTTTTACCTAGTGGTTGCAAATTCTGGTTTATTCTTAAAAGCAATGGTGATGAGTAGGATGGGAATGAGTATTAATTTAAGAACTGTTTCATCTGGATTAAATGACCTTTCATAATTATTAATCACGTTTGTCATGCTTAATAATTCCAAAATTTAAAGCAAGGAAAGAAAAATGCAATTGTTTTCCTTGTCTCAAGTATGGAAGTAGAAATTCAGAGTATTTTTTTAAAGTTTATAGTCAAATGCTGAATTCATATAATTAAAATTTTATCTAATTCTACATAACATTTAAAAGAAAACTCCTTCCACCAATAAAATTCCAAACCAATTCTAAGTTTTTCAATTGTCCTTTAAAAATAGTCTCATTATTTTCATGTTCTGTCATCAACCAAGAAATTTCCCAAAAAATATTCCAAGTTTTTCAACGGTTATTTTTAACAGTGATTTTGTAACTTATTGACTCCTGCACCCAATTTACTGGGAATTTTCACATTTTCCAGTGTTAATTTTTTCAGAGCAATCGTGAATTTTACTAAGTCTTTTTAATCCAAATGTAACAGTTCTTCCCATTCCATTTATTGCAATTGTTTTTTTGTGAACAGACCAGAATTTTCATCACCTGGGTCTAACAACTCTCCTTCATCCCATATTTAATCTAGCCCTGCACACAGACTCCTTTCTGCTCTTGTACCCACATTTGGAGGGGGTGAGGGTTTTTTCCCTCATCCCTTTTTTGAAGAAAGCAGAAACAACACATGAAAATAATACCATGTTCTTGTAATAACAAACCATGTCATTTATTGTAATTTTTGTTGCAAGTACAATTTGTATCACAATGTAAATTTTTCACAACAATCAATAAAGAAAATATACCGCACTTTTTTTTTCACTTCAACAAGACAAAGTCCAGAAGCTTGTCCCGGCCACTCTTTTAGGAACATTGGACTTGGGGGAGGATTTCACAGCCATACCTAAACATAAAAAATCCCCCTTCATCCACTTCTCATTCGCTTCCAATACAGACTTCTTCCCTCTACTCCTGTATGGTCCAGCTGCACATCTTCCCAAAGAGCGGTAATCAGCCTTTATTTCACTTGGCTTCTTCAGCACACAGTTTATTCACTTGCACATTCCAAAACAAACACTTGACTAATAAGTGTCCTCCCTCTAAATAAATGCCCCCCATTGGTGAAGTGATTATTATAACAATAAAGCAAATTGATCCCACACAGGAACAATGTACTGCATAAATGACAGAAAAATAAGATAATGCCAGCAGAATTGAATCAACAGAATTTCTAGTCAAAATATAATATCCACCAATAACTTCCTAAATTTCCTCATTTACTATGAAAATGCTAATATGAAAGATATACAATGAACTTTAAGCAAACAGGTTCTTAAACATTGACTTGTTTAGCCAAAACTTTTTCAGCATAATTGAAATAATCCATAGCATTTACTGCATTTATCTGAATAAGATTTTTTCCTCTTAACATTTTATAAATTGTCTTACAATGACTTATTACTGCTATCATTTCATAATGCCAAGTATTAAGCTGAAATACTTGGTATCAGGCAGAATAATCTCCTGTATTTCAACACTTAACATTAATAACCTGAGCGATGAAGACTAATAAAGGGGTTATATATACCTACAGCATCACAAATATTCAATCTTGTTCTTATATGAAATTCTGATTCAAATATGCTAAAATAAATAAATCCCAATAAAATGGGATGTTGTCAAAGCAAATGCTTGACGAGAAGAAAGCAACTCTACAATTTAAGAGGAAATATTATGGATTCTAAGAAATGGTACTAATACTTGTTCTAAAAGTAAATTCACATTCTTATATCCAGGTAAATACAGTAAATGCACAAAATTTAACAGTCCCAAATTAATTTACTGAAGAAGTAGTAATTACGTTTCTTGACTCAACACTGCTGGCATTATTAGCTATTCATTCACACAGTACATTGCCCCTCTGATGATTAAACCCTTTCATGGCCAAGTTATAAATTTCGTGTAAATTCTACAAAACAAATCAATCCTATTATTTTAAATCTATCAACAGTTATGAATCTTTGAATTTTAATATAAAAATGTTGACCAATTACAAAATACTATTTTTTAAAATTACTACTTGGAGGATTTACAAATTGTAATTGGCAAAATGAAAAGATAGATATGAATTCAATAGTAATTCATTAAATATTTGGATATAATTAAGTAATTTGTGATAAATTTAAAGAATCCAGTCTCAGAAAAGATGAGCAAGTCACATGTTCAACAACATTATTATTCAGCATATAGATAAAAATAGCCCAATAATGCTTTACAGAATTTGTCCAAGTTCTTACTAGGTGGCAGCATACAAAACTCGGGAATTATAAACACATTATGTTATGCAAATAATTTTATTTATAATAATTTATTATGCTATGGCCATGAAAGGGTTAATTCATCATAATCACAAATCACTTGACCAACAGGAGGCATTAACACCGTGACAACAGACAAAAGAGTTGAAAAATATCTCATATAAGAAACAGAATAACTACACAAGTTAACAACAACACCAAATAGAATTGAATGAGCTTCTCACAATATATATATATATATATATATATATATATATATATATATATATATATATATATATATATATATATATGTATGAGCAAAGAATTTCAGAATACCATTTTAATTGCTTCTCTGAACAAGCCTCATCCACATTCTCAACTTATGCTCTATTTCTCCTTTAAAATACTTGTCCTCAATTCACATTTAACCAATTGAGTGCCAAATACCTATATATACAGCTGTTCATGTACATAAATCTTAAGGCATATTGTAAATTCATCAATATTTCTTATAAAAATAACTTTTTAAATTCATGCATCTCTCTGAATCCTTGCAATACATTGTCAACCTTCATGAAAGAATTTGTAATTGAGACCATCGTGAACTTTTATCACTTAACAGACACTCCATTATTTCTAAAATTGTGCAAATTCAGTAACATTTTGCCAATGCTATTTGATCAAGACTTCAAAAACATTTAGTTAACTATATAATTGTACAGTAATAGCTGATTATTCCATGTAAAATGATTACAAGAGCTATAAATAATACTAGTCTTTGTAATAAGATAGTTCAGCATATAAAAGTTAATATTCTGTAAGATATTATATTCTCAAGCATGCATCACTTGAAAATTTTTTCAGTAATTTAGATGACTACCACAAAAAAGATATGTAGCTTACTAATTCAAAATATGAATTTCATATTTTCCCAGTATAAATTTAATTACAAGAAACTGGCTGTTCCATTACTTTTTAAACTAAATGAATCACAAACAACTTTTTTCAATGCCAAATTATTTATAACTTGGCAATGTTTTGTGATAAACATGCACAATATAGTACTTTCTAGATAAGTCTTGAAATTTGGAAGAGATACAATTTCTTAAGAAGTCTGCAAAATGCCTAAATGGAACCCCAAACACTTTTGTCCAAACTTGCAATTATAGGGGCTTTGGCACTCAAAGGGGTTTAACTACACAATACCATTCTAATTGATCCCGTGACCTAGATTATCTCATAAATCTAAACTTAGGTTCTCTCCTTCAGAATCTCTCCCTCTCTATATCCCCTAAACATCTCTGCATTAAAAACAACAATATAAAAAAACCTGAAAACTACCACTTAATACATTTACCTTGTATCACAAACCTACACCTGCTGTGGTCAACTCTTGTTGCTACACTAGTTATATAGATGGCTTATTGCTTCCAAGCCTTAAAATGAGTTGCATAATTTACTTCAATATATCAGCATATACAGTGTACCTGTGCACTTGATAATATCATAAAGCAATTTTTATTAAAGGCATTTCCTTTTGCTTATTTAACAGTAATGTATCAAATTCCAGGAAGGGCATGTCATCTGAAATAATTATTCATCTGCGACCCACCAAATTAGCTAATATATGATAAATATTTAATAGAAAAGTTGATCCCTGAGAGTAGAAACATGAAGTCTCGCAAAACTTGAGCAGTGGAGATCATAAAGAGAGTACGAAGTTCATATACTATTTTTAACAATATAGCAGAGAAAAATTCTATTGCCATATTTTCTGATAGATAACGCACACCTAGTAGATAACACACATTTAAATATTTGTATAGTTTTGTAAAATTCCAAATTTTGTATAGATAACGCATGGTAAAATTTCTTATAAAATATGCTATTTATTATGGACAAATGAATGACGACAAGGTATCCTAACTTACATCAGTAACAAATATTATACAAAGCTCGGTATAAGTTAGAAGTTGTTCAGGTCACAAAAGAAAATGGCAATCGTGCAACTGGAAGAAAATTCAATGTAAGTGAAGCTAGTCTGAGAGAATGGTGGAAGAATAAATTTCTTATTAAACAACTACATTGAGGAAAACATGCCATAACAAAATTAAAAAACAATTCAAAGTTGAAAATAAATCACCATTTCTCAATTAAATTTTAAGATAAACTTTGTACAATGAAAAGTATAAATGTTGTAACAGACACAGTTCCACTCAATGTATTTTTTTTGACAATTTCAACTGATAATCATACAAAACAAGAATAAAAAAATTACACTGCAATTGATTGCCGGTAAACAAATCTTTGCTCATAAATATCACTGGGTAAATACAAAAATACTTTGGCCAATTTCCAATTTTATGGCAGAAATTTATATGCTATTTATTGTATTCCATGATTACAATATTAAAACTGTTATTTTCATTAAGTTGAATTCCTACTCCAAAACATCTTGCCTGTACATGCAAAAATCAATCTCGGAAAAATGTTCTCAAATGCTTTAAATTCCAAAAAACTACTTTTGCATAATAAATATATCAATTGGAGATATCGGAGTGTCATTCGACACCTTGCTAGATTTAAATGAGTATCACATACAAAAATCAATCTGATAAACACAACGCAAAGTGAGAAGCTCATTTGTTCTATTTTGTAACAAAAATCAATTACTCTCACCAATATTCTTCCTTGGTATTGCAAATGAGAAGAGGTCCAGGCAGATCCACGATGTCAGCTGTGTGGTTGACTAGATGATCGAAATGTCCTCGTAATCTCTTGAAGCAACACTTCTGAAACAAGAGAATCAAATAAGAAATCTTGAATCATAGGACATTGTTAAGGCACTATATACTATATAATATAATATATACTAAATAATTCATTAATTGTTCTGAATTAATTTCAATAAGAACTTTAAATTTGAAAAACTGACTAAATTATTTCTTTATACATGTACTGAAGTAACAATGATCCCTCTAAAGAAGATGTTAAAGGCAATGCAGTGTAAAGATTACAGAACGATAAGCCTTCTTTCACACACATCTAGATCATCACGAGGATTCAGAAAAAGGTAGAAGAAATAATAGGGGAAGATCAATTCGGTTTCAGAAAAGGACAAGGAACTAGAGATGCTATAGGAGTAGTTATAATCATATCAGAAAGGGTAATAGAGTACAGTCAAGATATCTGCACATGTTTCGTAGACTGGCAGAAGGCCTTTGATAGAGTAAATTGGGTAAAGTTGATGAAGATATTAAAGGATATAGGTGTAGACTGGAAAGACAGGAGACTGATTAGGAATCTATATGAGAATCAAGTTGTAAAGGTCAGATTTGAGAATGTGGACACCTGCGGAATAAATATCGGTAGAGGAGTAAGACAAGGCTGCTGCCTATCGCCAACCCTATTCAATATATATGGAGAAAGTCTAATACAAGAATCTTTAGAAGGCACAGGAGATTTCAAAATTGGAGGAAGGATTATAAGAACAGTAAAATATGCAGATGATCAAGTACTTCTAGCAAGAAAGGAAGAGGAGCTACAAAAAATGATAAATAGACTAGTGATAACAGGTAGAAAATATGGTATGGAAATAAATACAGAAAAATCCAAGGTCATTCGAATATTGGGTAAAGAAGAGAATCTGAACATAACTATTGGGGGAAAGCCATTAGAACAAGTTTCAGAATATAAATACCTTGGAAGTATCATAACACGAGAGGCAAAATGTACGGATGAGATCAGAACTAGAATAGGAAAAGCAAAAGCGGCTTTCAGGAGAAAGAAACAACTACTTACAGGGAATATAAGGGAAGATATACGCAAGAAGTTGATAAAATGCTACATATGGAGTATAGCATTGTATGGGGCAGAAACATGGACGCTAAGGAAAAATTACGTCAAATACTTGGAAAGCTTTGAAATGTGGACTTGGAGGAGAATGCTGAAGATAAAATGGGCAGATAGGATGAAAAACGATGAAGTGCTACGAAGAATAGCAGAAAAGCAAATGACTATACAGACTATCAGAAAGAGGAAGGCTAACTGGGTTGGACATTACCTGAGGAAAGAGAGTATGATTAAAGATGTGTTAGAAGGAAAACTAGATGGGAAAAGGGAAAGTGGTAGGAAAAGGTTTCAGCTGTTAGACGATTTGAAAGGGAAAGAGAGTTATCAAGATATAAAGAGGGCAGCGGAAAATAGGAATATATTGAGAACCAGGTTTAACCAAGAATAATCATGGATCTGTCTACGGGCAGACTACCTATGATGATATGATGATGACATGTACTAAAACATTGTTTCAAAGTTGCTAAGGTGTACAATACATTGCTGTCCAAAAGAAAGGCAATAGTTCTTAAAATTGTAGTAAAATATTGTAACTCCCATTACCATTGTAACTGTTATAAGTTTTTGCTATGCTGTTGTTAATTGTTTATTTGCAACACTTTGTTAATAACAATAATTAAGGTGAACAGATGTCCTCACACATTTTTGTAATTATGACAATTAAGTATTTAAGTATTCCAAAAATAAAATGAAAATACACTGCCATCAGTAATACTTGGAAGAAGGGGCATAAACTACTGAAGAATTTAAATACTTTGTATGGACAATGTATAAAAAAGGAAGTAAACTTCGAAGATGTTATCAAGAACATTAGAATTCACAATTTAAATATTAATTAATAATGTCTTTGCTCATTTTGATTTGGAGCTTATACCATATCCAAATATGTTGTAGATGATCTAATTTTGTTCTGCGCTACCAGGGACAAATGCAGCAGTGGAAAGTTAGATTATCAATATTTTTTGGACCAGTGAAAAAAACTTGGGAATCATTTACTGCAGGGGCTGTGATTCAAGTAAATTTAATTAAAAATGCTATGATTTTCATTAAGTCAATAGAAACAAGTACCTATTGATTTGTCAAAAAAGTTCATAGTATTTATAAAAAATGATATAACAAAGAAATTTCATGATAAAAGTTTCTTTTTCTCAATTTTAATATCAATTTTTCTAAATAAAAGTACTTTGAAATTTTGTTTAGCTTATAAAAAAGGGAATATTTGTTGGCTACAAAACTCAACATCAGCATAATTAAATTCATCATAGCTTTTAATAAATTTCTCCATGCACAATTTAGAAATAAGAGAAAATTGATTCAGCACGAGCATGCTGTTGCATCCAGCATGCTTTTGGTGGCCCACATGTAAAATATTGGGCCCCAAGTATTATTCCCGAGTCAAAGTGCTCCAACTCCAAATACGACGAGAGATGATGTTACTGAATTAGCTGTTAAATTTTGCATTAATTTAGTGACACCAACCTAACGATTGGAAAGTAAATAACAACGTTGCACGAGTTCTAAATAAACAAATAAAAAAGGAGAAACATCCGTACACTTTATGTAATCTCTCTAAAAATAAAAGATTTCCAATACAAATTTCATTGGAATTTTTATCATTTTAAATTGTAGAAAACAGTGATAGAAATTTGTCTATAATTGATCAATCCAATCGAATACCAAAATCTACTCCATGCTTCCAGGTCCATTCGACTAAGCGCTAACAAAATTTCATTCTCAACCTTTTCAAGTTAGCCAAAACTACACGTGCCTATCAACATTATAACATGCATCGATTTTAAATAACAGTCCCTCCTTAATCATGCAAACCGAAGGTTATGCCGCCATTAATATTAGTGTCGAGTTCAGCATCTTTGTGCAATTAAATCTTCAAATTTCGATTAAGATCTCTGCATCGAAAAATAATGAAGTTTAGAGTCAAAGTTGTAGGAGATTTTAATATGATCTACGGCAGCATTTACGCGATAATACACATCCGATGCAGCGTCAACTAATAAAATCAAACTTTAGCTAGTGTGGCTAAAGTGCATGCTACGAAATGTGAAACCAATAAGTCAATAACGCACTGATATTCGTTCGCAATAAGGTAGTAACTCTGAACAAAGCGATTACATGAATTCGACGTTAATTCCAAGGATAATTTCAAAAAATTTCATTACCTGTTATTGACGACTTCTAATTCAACTCGTTCCTGCCCACCTCAACTCACGGAACTGTCGGTAATCTGGCATTTTAATGATGCGCACTCTGATTTCTTCTGTTTCCTCTCTAGCGCTTCTTTTAAAAAAATACATTTATAGTTTTACATTGGCGTCTTTATAAAAGATGAATTGCTGAAATTTTGAGCGTATATTTTGACATTAATGCCACTTACAAAGGAGGCACTAGTGACCGAATATGTGGCGGTATAGAAACATAAAAAATAAATTAAGATAAGCTAAATTTATGACTATAACTGGTGATCGAATTCCAAATTCTACTAAGTTCGTCAATTAGGTAGCTGGGAGAAAACGTAATAGCAAAAAAAATATTACCGAATTTTAAAATATAAGAGAAAACGCGCTAATTTAATCCATGTTCATGAATAACACGACCTGTTATAATCTTAAAAATGAACTTAAACCTGAAAAGCTTCCAATTTGGTGTGTTGTTTTCATGCTTTTACGTGTTACTTCGACACTCCCAGCGGCTTGCCAACTCCGCAGCTCACCGACTTGCAACTTGCTCGTCAACTTGGTAAGTAACCACTGGGCTCCCACTTACACTCAGAGGCATGCCAATGTTTTTCTCTACAGAACACAATGTCGTAGTGTGACTTGAAATGTGTTTGGGATACCTAAGGTACATGCATTATATTTGAATTACTTCGGATACAGATTGTTTTACTGTTTGTAAATTTATGAGCACAGAATGTATCATTCAGCTCTTGAACTTCTGAATATTATTGATTGTTTTGTTTGTTTGCATGGAATTTCTGGCTAATCAACCTCTTGGATTATTATAGCCATTACTCCTTACACACCTAACACATACACAAGGGAGGAGAGAAACCCAGTGCCATTATTAGCCTACTCTTTACGAAGAGCACCAAGGGGGCCAACTGCTTATTGTCCCTTCTGAAGGATGGAGCATAACTTTCGCAGTCTCCTCATATCACACAAGTAGGGGATGGGATGATCCTAGGTTGAAAAATCCAACCTCTGCCAGATTCAAACCTGGGATCGCTGCATGGAAGGCTAATACTCTAACCACTCTGCCACTGCCATCCCTGAATATTACAGAATGCGTCTTTGAGGGTAAGTTAGTTTGGCCACTCCTGATATATATATATATATATATATATATATATATATATATATATATATATATATATATATATATATATATGTGTGTGTGTGTGTGTGTGTGTAAAATATGTATATAAACCAGCCAACCAACCATATAATACCATGGAAGCATTTATAACATGTCATGCAAAAAGTACAGATGAAATAAGGCCTAGATTAACAAAAGCAAAAGTGAGATATAAGTAGAAAATTGATAAAAACTTATGTATGGAGCATTGCTTTGGATGGAGAGAAATAATCGACACTCGGAAAATTATGCAAAATACTCGAATAGCTTCAAAATGTGGACATGGAGGATAATTCTGAAGATAAAATGGACAGATTGGATGAATAATGAGGATGTACCTGGTGGAATAAGAGAAAGGCAGACATTTATACAGACAATAAGAAAGAGGAAGATGAACTTGATCAGACTATCTCAGGAGAGATAACATGCTTAAGGATGTGCTAGAAAAAAAACTTGAAGAAGGTAAAAAGGAGGGAAAACATTTCATCATGTAAAATAAAGAGACTTGTTGTAGTTCCACATAAATGATTTATGTGGATTACAACAGGTCTCTTTATTTTACATTATGAAGAAATTCCACCAAGTGATGCCTGAAACCATTAACTATGTTTCATCTGGTAAATGACTTCATATGAAAAGAGAACTATAAAACGCTGAAGATAACAGAAAGCAGGACCAGGTTTAACCAAGAATAATTTTGTACCTGTCTATATACAGTCTTGGGCTTCCAATTAACAGCAATTTTTGCAAACCAGTTTTTCGGTTAAATATCATCAGCTAACTGGTTAACTGATAATTAACCAGTAAAAATAAAAACCCTCCATTAATTTTTAGACATGTTTATTTAAATAAATTTCAAAGGAATATAAGAAAAACTGCTTAGTTTTTCCTGCAAATAAATTTTTTAAAGAAATTGAAGCTCATTCAATGTTTGGTATAATAAAAATTTGAACGGAATACTCACAAGAAAAACAAGTTATTTTACATGATTTAAAAATAAAGCTTTATAAATAAATTACATTCAATGTTTTGCATGTACAAAAAAATTATAGTTCACACAAAAGCACAAAAAATACAAGAAAAAATATATATTAATGTTTAAAAAAATAATATTTCAGGAATAGAAGAACATAAAGTGTTTTGTATTTCATAGAACAACAAATTCTGGTCGAAAAGCTATTGGCCACAGAAAAAACTTGCTCACTGGCTGTAGAATTAGGCTGAATAATGAATACCCCACTACTAATCCACCAGTCCCGTAATGTACCGAAAAACAAATTAACGACTTTAAAAATAGTTTTTCGTTGTTTCCCTAAAAATCCATTCCTACAGTTCACAAACCCTAGTGTTTTTAATTATTTTTTTATGAAATAATGTAGGTCTGTAGGGGTCCTCTAAGTATACCCATTTATTCCAACAAATTATTTTCACTCGGATTTTTTCTCCCTTAAAAAAATTCGGTCAATCGGACACAATTAACTGGTTAACAAATAGGAAGAAAATTCGAAAAATAACTGGTTAACTGGGTACGGTATAAACCGGTTTGGAAGCCCTAATACAGAGTATCTTTGATGATAATTTCTTTGGGCTTGATTGTTTCACTGAAAAGATTCCCTATAAATTCAAGAGATCAGTGAAAATAAAGGTATGCCAAGTGTCACACTGAAAGTTTTGATTCATAATAATAATGTCTATTTTTCCAGTACAGTAATACAACTACTTATGCTTTTTGTTTAAACAATATATATATAAAATAAATTAATACTAAATAATACAATTTGAAACCAATTTAAAAGGTTAATCTTTTTTCTTATCAATATTTCATACATTTAGTACTATGTCGCAAATATGGTGATCTGTTTGCTAAAAGCATGGCCAACCTCAAAATGTATGAACAGCTACAGAATTATGCCAATGCTGGAAAAGGAAACCCATCACACTAGTCAGTCACGATTTGTAAAGAATTTATCGAAACCATGGCGACAAAAAGTGTTGGCTGCTTTTGCCTCTGAAATGCAAAAGGCAAAGTATTTTTGATTGGTTGATTTTATGCCACAACCAATCAACATGTTTGGTATGTTATGGAAAGAACGCTGTTCCAATAGAGCGATTTTTGTAGTTTGTTTCCATTCACAGACATACTACTGACCATGTTGATGAAGTTTTATCTCCTTTTTAAAAGATAACAACATCTCACTAATAAATTGCAGAAGTCAGTTGCATGATAATGCATCAAATATGTCAGGAAATTATTCAGGATTGCAAGCCAGACTTAAAGAACAAAATGAGTTTTCTTTGTATGCACCATTTGAAGGACATTCTATAAACTTAGTTGGTGTGCAGGCTGTGGATTGTAACATGGAAGTTACGATTTATTTTGATTTTGTTCAAAATCTCTACAGTTTGTTTTCATCATCAACACATTGTTTGGAAATAATAGTATCTAATTTAGGACCTCACCCTAAAGCAATAAAAAGTTCATCAAAAACTCTTGGTCTGCACATGGTTGCTGACTTGAATGATGGGAACAAAGAGATTAAAAAAGCTCTGGATTTTCTGTTAAATGATAAAACCCAATCATCAGAAACAAACCTTAATGCAGAAAGCTTATAAAAATGTAGAAATTAGAAAAATTTTCAACAATTCTTCGGAATAACATTTTGGTCCATGTCAACACCGTAAGTTTTTGCAGTTGACCCATCAGTAGCTGTTAAAATTGTAAAACCATTAACAGCACATATAATGGAGAAGGAAATTTCTTTGAAGATTATGAATCTAAGGCTAAATAAAAATCTCACATAACATGGTTACCAAATTGCACATAGAAGTGTAAAATAACACAGCAGCCATATAGTGTTTTACAGTAGAAATGAAGATGCTGATGATTCAGAACAGAAACATTTATGCCAATAATCGATTCTCTAGCATATAACCTAGACAAACGTGGTAGGACATTTGAAGAACTATTTGAAAAGTTTGGTTTCCTGGAATGATTTGATAGTATGAATCAGTTCAATATTATGAATCATTGTGAAAAACTTGCCATTTTCTACTATAATGATCTGAAGAGTGAAGAACTAACATCTGTATGTCTTCATTTGAAAACATATGTGTTGGAGATGGAGACATTTAAAAATTGACAAAAATGGTCATATAGAAATCATGGAATTTGATGAGAGAGTTGAGGAAGAAGAACTCATTATCATACAAAATGAACAGAAGCTAAATTTGTAGTGTTTCTAAACATTGGCATTGCTATGACATTTATCTGGGCCTGATGATGACAAAAGCAAGCTACTCATTTTTGATCCTTAACACTTTGGGTGCTGAAGATGTTTGGTTACATCTTTGGTGGCCAATGCCTTCCACGCGGGAGACATTCGTAAACGTCTTTCATATATCCAAGCTATCTTATGGCGGTAGACGTTGAGAACCAGCTTTAGCATTTTATTACCAGATATCAATGACTACATAATTCATAATGCTGCCACTAGGTGGCAGATGACTTCGCTTTTGTGATTTTTTTTCAAGATGTTTATCATTCTCTACCACCTGTAGCTTATGTGCTTTACCGTGACATATCGTGCTGCATCTCCCATAGTGTCTGCTAGCAGTTTGTTGTGTTTGGATCAATTTTTTGTAGTAATAATGAACAAATAAGTATATTCAGACACAGAAGTGTTTGATATACTTATGGGTACATCTGATAGTGATGATACCTCAGCTTCGAACGTTGATAATTATGAAGATATAATGAAGATTATAATCCTGAATCTGAAAATTCTGATGAAGGTCTGTGAATAATTTCTTAGTTTTCTTTTAAATTACAGTATGTTGTAATCCATGAATAACAACTGCAATAATGTGTTTGTAGATAATTAATATGATGAGGAAATACAAGCAACTGTTTCTGCGTCTACTTCCCATGGAATTAAAAGAAAAAGGGACACTCCAAGTATGGATTTATGTTCAGGTTGGGACACCAATGATAATCCACCATCAACTGAGATGTATACAGGCTTCCAAGAACTTTTAGCTGAAACTGGCCTTGATTCAACGAGAAATGAACTCAAGTTTTTTTCACATTTTATTAGCCCAGAATTAATAGCAACAATAAAGGAGCAGACAAATCTTTATTTTATTAAGAATCCTCGTGATGATCTTCGATGTGTGTGACAGAAGGCTTATAGTTCTGTAATCTTTACACTGCATTGCCTTTGGCTTCTTCTTTAGAGGGATCATTGTTACTTCTAGGAAATCCTGAGGCCACTCTCCCGTGTCGTAAATCTTATTAATTAATTTCGTGATCGCTTTTAGTCCTTCTGATCCTATGACTTTAAGTATCTCAGCCGGTATTCCATCGCTGCCCGTGGCTTTCCCCTTCTTAAGTTCCACTATCGCTTTTTCTACTTCGCTCTCCATAATACTTGGTCCTAAGTTATCTTCTTCAATGTTTTCCTCATTTTCCAGTTCTATTTTTGCCGCTCCTGTCTGTTTGCTGTATAATTCCTTAATGTATTCTTCCCATACTTGTGCTACATCCTTTGTTTCTGAGACTATCTTCCCATCCCATCTGATAAACACAACGCAAAGTGAGAAGCTCATTTGTTCTATTTTGTAACAAAAATCAATTACTCTCACCAATATTCTTCCTTGGTATTGCAAATGAGAAGAGGTCCAGGCAGATCCACGATGTCAGCTGTGTGGTTGACTAGATGATCGAAATGTCCTCGTAATCTCTTGAAGCAACACTTCTGAAACAAGAGAATCAAATAAGAAATCTTGAATCATAGGACATTGTTAAGGCACTATATACTATATAATATAATATATACTAAATAATTCATTAATTGTTCTGAATTAATTTCAATAAGAACTTTAAATTTGAAAAACTGACTAAATTATTTCTTTATACATGTACTGAAGTAACAATGATCCCTCTAAAGAAGATGTTAAAGGCAATGCAGTGTAAAGATTACAGAACGATAAGCCTTCTTTCACACACATCTAGATCATCACGAGGATTCAGAAAAAGGTAGAAGAAATAATAGGGGAAGATCAATTCGGTTTCAGAAAAGGACAAGGAACTAGAGATGCTATAGGAGTAGTTATAATCATATCAGAAAGGGTAATAGAGTACAGTCAAGATATCTGCACATGTTTCGTAGACTGGCAGAAGGCCTTTGATAGAGTAAATTGGGTAAAGTTGATGAAGATATTAAAGGATATAGGTGTAGACTGGAAAGACAGGAGACTGATTAGGAATCTATATGAGAATCAAGTTGTAAAGGTCAGATTTGAGAATGTGGACACCTGCGGAATAAATATCGGTAGAGGAGTAAGACAAGGCTGCTGCCTATCGCCAACCCTATTCAATATATATGGAGAAAGTCTAATACAAGAATCTTTAGAAGGCACAGGAGATTTCAAAATTGGAGGAAGGATTATAAGAACAGTAAAATATGCAGATGATCAAGTACTTCTAGCAAGAAAGGAAGAGGAGCTACAAAAAATGATAAATAGACTAGTGATAACAGGTAGAAAATATGGTATGGAAATAAATACAGAAAAATCCAAGGTCATTCGAATATTGGGTAAAGAAGAGAATCTGAACATAACTATTGGGGGAAAGCCATTAGAACAAGTTTCAGAATATAAATACCTTGGAAGTATCATAACACGAGAGGCAAAATGTACGGATGAGATCAGAACTAGAATAGGAAAAGCAAAAGCGGCTTTCAGGAGAAAGAAACAACTACTTACAGGGAATATAAGGGAAGATATACGCAAGAAGTTGATAAAATGCTACATATGGAGTATAGCATTGTATGGGGCAGAAACATGGACGCTAAGGAAAAATTACGTCAAATACTTGGAAAGCTTTGAAATGTGGACTTGGAGGAGAATGCTGAAGATAAAATGGGCAGATAGGATGAAAAACGATGAAGTGCTACGAAGAATAGCAGAAAAGCAAATGACTATACAGACTATCAGAAAGAGGAAGGCTAACTGGGTTGGACATTACCTGAGGAAAGAGAGTATGATTAAAGATGTGTTAGAAGGAAAACTAGATGGGAAAAGGGAAAGTGGTAGGAAAAGGTTTCAGCTGTTAGACGATTTGAAAGGGAAAGAGAGTTATCAAGATATAAAGAGGGCAGCGGAAAATAGGAATATATTGAGAACCAGGTTTAACCAAGAATAATCATGGATCTGTCTACGGGCAGACTACCTATGATGATATGATGATGACATGTACTAAAACATTGTTTCAAAGTTGCTAAGGTGTACAATACATTGCTGTCCAAAAGAAAGGCAATAGTTCTTAAAATTGTAGTAAAATATTGTAACTCCCATTACCATTGTAACTGTTATAAGTTTTTGCTATGCTGTTGTTAATTGTTTATTTGCAACACTTTGTTAATAACAATAATTAAGGTGAACAGATGTCCTCACACATTTTTGTAATTATGACAATTAAGTATTTAAGTATTCCAAAAATAAAATGAAAATACACTGCCATCAGTAATACTTGGAAGAAGGGGCATAAACTACTGAAGAATTTAAATACTTTGTATGGACAATGTATAAAAAAGGAAGTAAACTTCGAAGATGTTATCAAGAACATTAGAATTCACAATTTAAATATTAATTAATAATGTCTTTGCTCATTTTGATTTGGAGCTTATACCATATCCAAATATGTTGTAGATGATCTAATTTTGTTCTGCGCTACCAGGGACAAATGCAGCAGTGGAAAGTTAGATTATCAATATTTTTTGGACCAGTGAAAAAAACTTGGGAATCATTTACTGCAGGGGCTGTGATTCAAGTAAATTTAATTAAAAATGCTATGATTTTCATTAAGTCAATAGAAACAAGTACCTATTGATTTGTCAAAAAAGTTCATAGTATTTATAAAAAATGATATAACAAAGAAATTTCATGATAAAAGTTTCTTTTTCTCAATTTTAATATCAATTTTTCTAAATAAAAGTACTTTGAAATTTTGTTTAGCTTATAAAAAAGGGAATATTTGTTGGCTACAAAACTCAACATCAGCATAATTAAATTCATCATAGCTTTTAATAAATTTCTCCATGCACAATTTAGAAATAAGAGAAAATTGATTCAGCACGAGCATGCTGTTGCATCCAGCATGCTTTTGGTGGCCCACATGTAAAATATTGGGCCCCAAGTATTATTCCCGAGTCAAAGTGCTCCAACTCCAAATACGACGAGAGATGATGTTACTGAATTAGCTGTTAAATTTTGCATTAATTTAGTGACACCAACCTAACGATTGGAAAGTAAATAACAACGTTGCACGAGTTCTAAATAAACAAATAAAAAAGGAGAAACATCCGTACACTTTATGTAATCTCTCTAAAAATAAAAGATTTCCAATACAAATTTCATTGGAATTTTTATCATTTTAAATTGTAGAAAACAGTGATAGAAATTTGTCTATAATTGATCAATCCAATCGAATACCAAAATCTACTCCATGCTTCCAGGTCCATTCGACTAAGCGCTAACAAAATTTCATTCTCAACCTTTTCAAGTTAGCCAAAACTACACGTGCCTATCAACATTATAACATGCATCGATTTTAAATAACAGTCCCTCCTTAATCATGCAAACCGAAGGTTATGCCGCCATTAATATTAGTGTCGAGTTCAGCATCTTTGTGCAATTAAATCTTCAAATTTCGATTAAGATCTCTGCATCGAAAAATAATGAAGTTTAGAGTCAAAGTTGTAGGAGATTTTAATATGATCTACGGCAGCATTTACGCGATAATACACATCCGATGCAGCGTCAACTAATAAAATCAAACTTTAGCTAGTGTGGCTAAAGTGCATGCTACGAAATGTGAAACCAATAAGTCAATAACGCACTGATATTCGTTCGCAATAAGGTAGTAACTCTGAACAAAGCGATTACATGAATTCGACGTTAATTCCAAGGATAATTTCAAAAAATTTCATTACCTGTTATTGACGACTTCTAATTCAACTCGTTCCTGCCCACCTCAACTCACGGAACTGTCGGTAATCTGGCATTTTAATGATGCGCACTCTGATTTCTTCTGTTTCCTCTCTAGCGCTTCTTTTAAAAAAATACATTTATAGTTTTACATTGGCGTCTTTATAAAAGATGAATTGCTGAAATTTTGAGCGTATATTTTGACATTAATGCCACTTACAAAGGAGGCACTAGTGACCGAATATGTGGCGGTATAGAAACATAAAAAATAAATTAAGATAAGCTAAATTTATGACTATAACTGGTGATCGAATTCCAAATTCTACTAAGTTCGTCAATTAGGTAGCTGGGAGAAAACGTAATAGCAAAAAAAATATTACCGAATTTTAAAATATAAGAGAAAACGCGCTAATTTAATCCATGTTCATGAATAACACGACCTGTTATAATCTTAAAAATGAACTTAAACCTGAAAAGCTTCCAATTTGGTGTGTTGTTTTCATGCTTTTACGTGTTACTTCGACACTCCCAGCGGCTTGCCAACTCCGCAGCTCACCGACTTGCAACTTGCTCGTCAACTTGGTAAGTAACCACTGGGCTCCCACTTACACTCAGAGGCATGCCAATGTTTTTCTCTACAGAACACAATGTCGTAGTGTGACTTGAAATGTGTTTGGGATACCTAAGGTACATGCATTATATTTGAATTACTTCGGATACAGATTGTTTTACTGTTTGTAAATTTATGAGCACAGAATGTATCATTCAGCTCTTGAACTTCTGAATATTATTGATTGTTTTGTTTGTTTGCATGGAATTTCTGGCTAATCAACCTCTTGGATTATTATAGCCATTACTCCTTACACACCTAACACATACACAAGGGAGGAGAGAAACCCAGTGCCATTATTAGCCTACTCTTTACGAAGAGCACCAAGGGGGCCAACTGCTTATTGTCCCTTCTGAAGGATGGAGCATAACTTTCGCAGTCTCCTCATATCACACAAGTAGGGGATGGGATGATCCTAGGTTGAAAAATCCAACCTCTGCCAGATTCAAACCTGGGATCGCTGCATGGAAGGCTAATACTCTAACCACTCTGCCACTGCCATCCCTGAATATTACAGAATGCGTCTTTGAGGGTAAGTTAGTTTGGCCACTCCTGATATATATATATATATATATATATATATATATATATATATATATATATATATATATATATATGTGTGTGTGTGTGTGTGTGTGTGTGTGTGTGTGTGTGTGTGTGTGTAAAATATGTATATAAACCAGCCAACCAACCATATAATACCATGGAAGCATTTATAACATGTCATGCAAAAAGTACAGATGAAATAAGGCCTAGATTAACAAAAGCAAAAGTGAGATATAAGTAGAAAATTGATAAAAACTTATGTATGGAGCATTGCTTTGGATGGAGAGAAATAATCGACACTCGGAAAATTATGCAAAATACTCGAATAGCTTCAAAATGTGGACATGGAGGATAATTCTGAAGATAAAATGGACAGATTGGATGAATAATGAGGATGTACCTGGTGGAATAAGAGAAAGGCAGACATTTATACAGACAATAAGAAAGAGGAAGATGAACTTGATCAGACTATCTCAGGAGAGATAACATGCTTAAGGATGTGCTAGAAAAAAAACTTGAAGAAGGTAAAAAGGAGGGAAAACATTTCATCATGTAAAATAAAGAGACTTGTTGTAGTTCCACATAAATGATTTATGTGGATTACAACAGGTCTCTTTATTTTACATTATGAAGAAATTCCACCAAGTGATGCCTGAAACCATTAACTATGTTTCATCTGGTAAATGACTTCATATGAAAAGAGAACTATAAAACGCTGAAGATAACAGAAAGCAGGACCAGGTTTAACCAAGAATAATTTTGTACCTGTCTATATACAGTCTTGGGCTTCCAATTAACAGCAATTTTTGCAAACCAGTTTTTCGGTTAAATATCATCAGCTAACTGGTTAACTGATAATTAACCAGTAAAAATAAAAACCCTCCATTAATTTTTAGACATGTTTATTTAAATAAATTTCAAAGGAATATAAGAAAAACTGCTTAGTTTTTCCTGCAAATAAATTTTTTAAAGAAATTGAAGCTCATTCAATGTTTGGTATAATAAAAATTTGAACGGAATACTCACAAGAAAAACAAGTTATTTTACATGATCTAAAAATAAAGCTTTATAAATAAATTACATTCAATGTTTTGCATGTACAAAAAAATTATAGTTCACACAAAAGCACAAAAAATACAAGAAAAAATATATATTAATGTTTAAAAAAATAATATTTCAGGAATAGAAGAACATAAAGTGTTTTGTATTTCATAGAACAACAAATTCTGGTCGAAAAGCTATTGGCCACAGAAAAAACTTGCTCACTGGCTGTAGAATTAGGCTGAATAATGAATACCCCACTACTAATCCACCAGTCCCGTAATGTACCGAAAAACAAATTAACGACTTTAAAAATAGTTTTTCGTTGTTTCCCTAAAAATCCATTCCTACAGTTCACAAACCCTAGTGTTTTTAATTATTTTTTTATGAAATAATGTAGGTCTGTAGGGGTCCTCTAAGTATACCCATTTATTCCAACAAATTATTTTCACTCGGATTTTTTCTCCCTTAAAAAAATTCGGTCAATCGGACACAATTAACTGGTTAACGAATAGGAAGAAAATTCGAAAAATAACTGGTTAACTGGGTACGGTATAAACCGGTTTGGAAGCCCTAATACAGAGTATCTTTGATGATAATTTCTTTGGGCTTGATTGTTTCACTGAAAAGATTCCCTATAAATTCAAGAGATCAGTGAAAATAAAGGTATGCCAAGTGTCACACTGAAAGTTTTGATTCATAATAATAATGTCTATTTTTCCAGTACAGTAATACAACTACTTATGCTTTTTGTTTAAACAATATATATATAAAATAAATTAATACTAAATAATACAATTTGAAACCAATTTAAAAGGTTAATCTTTTTTCTTATCAATATTTCATACATTTAGTACTATGTCGCAAATATGGTGATCTGTTTGCTAAAAGCATGGCCAACCTCAAAATGTATGAACAGCTACAGAATTATGCCAATGCTGGAAAAGGAAACCCATCACACTAGTCAGTCACGATTTGTAAAGAATTTATCGAAACCATGGCGACAAAAAGTGTTGGCTGCTTTTGCCTCTGAAATGCAAAAGGCAAAGTATTTTTGATTGGTTGATTTTATGCCACAACCAATCAACATGTTTGGTATGTTATGGAAAGAACGCTGTTCCAATAGAGCGATTTTTGTAGTTTGTTCCCATTCACAGACATACTACTGACCATGTTGATGAAGTTTTATCTCCTTTTTAAAAGATAACAACATCTCACTAATAAATTGCAGAAGTCAGTTGCATGATAATGCATCAAATATGTCAGGAAATTATTCAGGATTGCAAGCCAGACTTAAAGAACAAAATGAGTTTTCTTTGAATGCACCATTTGAAGGACATTCTATAAACTTAGTTGGTGTGCAGGCTGTGGATTGTAACATGGAAGTTACGATTTATTTTGATTTTGTTCAAAATCTCTACAGTTTGTTTTCATCATCAACACATTGTTTGGAAATAATAGTATCTAATTTAGGACCTCACCCTAAAGCAATAAAAAGTTCATCAAAAACTCTTGGTCTGCACATGGTTGCTGACTTGAATGATGGGAACAAAGAGATTAAAAAAGCTCTGGATTTTCTGTTAAATGATAAAACCCAATCATCAGAAACAAACCTTAATGCAGAAAGCTTATAAAAATGTAGAAATTAGAAAAATTTTCAACAATTCTTCGGAATAACATTTTGGTCCATGTCAACACCGTAAGTTTTTGCAGTTGACCCATCAGTAGCTGTTAAAATTGTAAAACCATTAACAGCACATATAATGGAGAAGGAAATTTCTTTGAAGATTATGAATCTAAGGCTAAATAAAAATCTCACATAACATGGTTACCAAATTGCACATAGAAGTGTAAAATAACACAGCAGCCATATAGTGTTTTACAGTAGAAATGAAGATGCTGATGATTCAGAACAGAAACATTTATGCCAATAATCGATTCTCTAGCATATAACCTAGACAAACGTGGTAGGACATTTGAAGAACTATTTGAAAAGTTTGGTTTCCTGGAATGATTTGATAGTATGAATCAGTTCAATATTATGAATCATTGTGAAAAACTTGCCATTTTCTACTATAATGATCTGAAGAGTGAAGAACTAACATCTGTATGTCTTCATTTGAAAACATATGTGTTGGAGATGGAGACATTTAAAAATTGACAAAAATGGTCATATAGAAATCATGGAATTTGATGAGAGAGTTGAGGAAGAAGAACTCATTATCATACAAAATGAACAGAAGCTAAATTTGTAGTGTTTCTAAACATTGGCATTGCTATGACATTTATCTGGGCCTGATGATGACAAAAGCAAGCTACTCATTTTTGATCCTTAACACTTTGGGTGCTGAAGATGTTTGGTTACATCTTTGGTGGCCAATGCCTTCCACGCGGGAGACATTCGTAAACGTCTTTCATATATCCAAGCTATCTTATGGCGGTAGACGTTGAGAACCAGCTTTAGCATTTTATTACCAGATATCAATGACTACATAATTCATAATGCTGCCACTAGGTGGCAGATGACTTCGCTTTTGTGATTTTTTTTCAAGATGTTTATCATTCTCTACCACCTGTAGCTTATGTGCTTTACCGTGACATATCGTGCTGCATCTCCCATAGTGTCTGCTAGCAGTTTGTTGTGTTTGGATCAATTTTTTGTAGTAATAATGAACAAATAAGTATATTCAGACACAGAAGTGTTTGATATACTTATGGGTACATCTGATAGTGATGATACCTCAGCTTCGAACGTTGATAATTATGAAGATATAATGAAGATTATAATCCTGAATCTGAAAATTCTGATGAAGGTCTGTGAATAATTTCTTAGTTTTCTTTTAAATTACAGTATGTTGTAATCCATGAATAACAACTGCAATAATGTGTTTGTAGATAATTAATATGATGAGGAAATACAAGCAACTGTTTCTGCGTCTACTTCCCATGGAATTAAAAGAAAAAGGGACACTCCAAGTATGGATTTATGTTCAGGTTGGGACACCAATGATAATCCACCATCAACTGAGATGTATACAGGCTTCCAAGAACTTTTAGCTGAAACTAATAGAGGGATATGATGCACTTCATAAGTTAGGCCACTGTATGATCCTCTGAAATCAAAATTCCAAAATTCCTATTATCCCTCTGAGGAAATAACTGTTGATGAAGCCATGTGCCCATTTAGAGGTAAAGTTTCATTCAAAGTTTATATGCCCCTGAAGCCTAATAAATATGGGTTGAAGCATTATGTATTGGCTGAATCTAGAATGGGTTATATGTGGAATTATGAAGTATACCATGGGAAGAATGACGAAATTGATAACGGTTCCTCTGGTGTTGTGATCCATCTGCTTGACAAGTTAGTTGGGAAGGGGCATACTGTTTATGTAGACAGATATGTATTACACAAGTGTGAAATTAGCTTCAGAACTGGAAAAAAATATAACTGGGATTGTTGGAACATTGATGAAGTCAAGAAAGGTATTCCTAAGCCTATGAAAGAAGCTAAAATGAAAAAGGGGGTAATATTTTTGTAGGAAAGGAAATATACTGATTGAGAGAAGGAAAGATAAACAGGATGCATGGATACTTAGCAGTAGACACACATATACAATGGCAGAAGTGAAGAACAAAAGAGGAATAATAACAAAAAACCAATAAGTATTGTTGACTACAATAAAAATAAAACGGGTGCATTTAGCAGACCAGAAATTGTCTTAAGGAGCTTTAGACCACAGAATGACAAAATGGTGGAGAAAATTAGCATTTCACCTCATATTGATGGCAGCATCAAATGCCCGCCTTGTGTACACATGTACAATAAAGAAAAAACTGCCACTCACTAAGTTTCTTCAAAATGTTTGCAATCGGATAGTAGCTTCAGTTAGGGAAAAGGAAGAGATGAGAAATGAACCTCAAGGTTCTGGTAAACTTTTATGTCTGTCAGGTAGGCATTTTGCCACAAGAATAATAAAAATGATAAAATTAGTCAAAGAAAGTGTGTAGTGAGCTCATAAACACTAAGAAAGCAAGATGGAAAAGCAGGACGATAGGACACATCATATGAGTGTAAAGATTGCAATGTGAGATTGTGTGTGGATCCATGTTTCATTATATACCACACAAAATTTTTTCTCATAATTCGTTTAGAAAAAGTCTTGTTTATTTTTATTAATTTTTTATTACATAACCATTTAATGTTTTTATAGAATCAATTTTGGCATAAAACATATTTTAAAATAAAAATATATAAATTTTCAATTATTTTTTTCCAAAAATAGCATTTATGTTAACAATTTTTTAATTATAAAAAATATGTTAATTGATTGAAAATCATATTAAAAATAACTAAGAAGGTTATCAGTAAACAATATAAAGAAATTAAACAGAAGTGAAAAAGTTTTTAAAATATGAATTTTTGTAAAAGGGCAAAATATACCAATTAGGTTAAATGATAATAAATATTTTAAGGAACTGCAGAAAAAATTCGAAGACTTTACAAAGAACAGAAATAAACTCAAACCATAGCCTTCTGATATTGAATATTGCCACAAAGCTCCAACAATTAAGAAAATAAAAAGGAGCAATACTAAGACGTAACTAAGTGAAAAATGTTTATAAAGTTTCCTCTAGGTGGTGTGGTTTTTAAAATATCTCTTAAAAATGCAAAAAAGTAGTATAAAATAACATTTTCTACTATTTTTAAATTTAATGTTATTATAAATTATGAAGTTTTAATGGTGAAAATCGACAAAAACGAAAATTATAATCAATAGTCCATTCATGAAAAATGATAATAATTCACATTAGGTGACTATAGTTCTATATGACAAGAACTTCATTATAGTGTGCAAAAACATTGTAACCATCAATTTCTTAACGTTATATATATGGAAAAATAACATAAACCATGGTCAGTTTTTGCGGCAACTTCACTATAACAAACATATCCAAACTTGCCCAACTTTTTTCGTGAACTTTTTTCGTAGAGGCACAGTGTTTCTCCTGCATATAGAGTACATTTTTAATAGTTGTTAATGCTGTACAAATACAGTTCCCATTGTTTTTCTTGTTTAAATAGTACATATTTCTCTAATAATAAAAACATTATCTCCCAAAAAATAAACTCAAACAAGTGAACATGTTGTTTTGCATGTGTGCATATTTGTGGAATAAAAGTATTGAATCCCATTTAGCAATTCTGAAGTTTAAGACTGGAACATCACAACACGAGACCTTCGGAACCAGCGGAATGAGTTGAATGTCGTATGAGCAGGGAGGCTGTAACTAACACAAGTGGCATGGCTCCTACTTAGGTATGTTATGTTGAGACTTATTTTTATTACAAGTGTGTTAAATTAAATGTGTTCATTTGATTTAGTTACAAAATTATAATGATAAATTACAGTTGGTACAAAATCTGTACACCTATGCGCTTTAATTTTCTTTTATAATTTAGAGCAGCATAATGATATATGTACATAGAGGTTTAGAGACCCCTTCAAGATTATTTAATCGTTAATTATACTAGCAAGCATGATTATATGCATGGAGATGAGAGAGTGGGGAAAAGAGGGGAGGGTATGTGTGCCCATTAGTGAGAAAGTAAGCAGAATTTGAACTGCTTCTCATTGCCATGGGAAGTTTCTACATATAATACAATGGAGCTGGTGACATGAAAATATGACTTTCTGTGTCCATCTATCGGGAAATTAATGGTTTACATCATTTGCATATACTCAGATGTTTCTTTGTTTAGCAGTTCTGTTGACTCCATGTGGTTTATATGGTGTTTATTTTTAGTGCGTGTTCCTTTAATAAAACACTATTAACTTTTTATCCCAAAAATTAAAAAATTAAACACTACTTACTTTTTATCCCAAAAATGAATGTGGATAATGAACCATATATAATATAAAAATTGTCGGTGAAATCGTTTTCAAGTAATCAAGATTTTGCAACTAAAAGAAAGTTGTTCAAGCTGGAAAGCCTATACCTGAGCTCCTGCAACTTATTTCTAAGGGAAGTATAACTCGTTGATTTCACGTGATTACTTATAATTTCCATACCTGGATTACTGGATGTTCTACAATAAATAGACTGTTTTGTTGGCCATGCATTTTAATGTCAGTCAAGAGAAGTGTATGGAACACTAGTGGCTATGCTGATTTAAACAATCTGATGAATGTGATAAAACAGCATAGCACGAGACAATCCTATATGCATGTCTGGATTTACACAACTTTGGTAAATCAAGGGTTGATTTTTCTTTGGACAGGTTGTGCCATTTAGAGCTCTAAATGTTAACGAGAAAGTAAAACAAGAAGTCCAAACCAGGACTAATGCAGGCTGGTTTCCCAAAGTTGATGTCCCAAATTGATTACTGTGTATAGGTCGAGGTTTTAAGATGAAATTTTTAGCGAAAAACTTGGGGGTCGGCTTATACATGAAAAATATTTTTGATAGGTTTAAATCCATGACTTTATATGCCCTGCTGTTATTAAAATTTGATGGAATTTACACTCTTGTTGTACTTTAACTGTATCGATAACTATTGAATATTTAAATACGATGAATAGAAAAAATACATTACTATATAATTTGGTGATCATAAGTTGATCTCTGATGCTTTGCAAGTAATTAAGCAATTTTGGTAAACCTGCTGTTCGGTAACGTGACGGCGGCAAGACAGAAAACTGGCAGCAAGACAGATGCGCAATATGGTAACTCCGTAACATGTAAATAAAAAACACCTCATTGGTGATTCGCGGAAAGGCAATGTCTACCTCTAAGCATCACATATTAAATTAGTATCGCCGAAATATTTATGGTATAAAAATTATGGCACTTTGTGCATAACCAGGGTGAAGGTAAACAAGGCGATGCTAGTGCTGGAGACGTCGAGAAAGAGATGAGAAATGGAACTATCAGGAGGAAAGGTGGAAAAACGGAAGTCAAATGTAAATATAAGATTTCAAGGTTTGTAATGTAAGGGGAGATATACAATATTCATTATTGTAACATCAGTGGCAATAGCGTCGCTTTGTTTAACTTTCACATCCTTTCCTTCTTCATTCACATTTGCCCTCACCGAGATATTGCACTACGCACTCATGCCTTCATATTATGGGTATTTGAAACTTACGAAATATTATGCTTCCCCACAGGATTGGGTTGGTTAGGGGTTGGCTTGGTTTTCCTTTCACATTCGCACTTGCCCTCACCAAGATATTGTACTACGTACTCATACCTACATATTATGGTAATTTAAAAGTATTATGCTTTCCCACTGGGTTGGATTGGTAAGGGGTTGTCTTGGTTTTCCTTGTAATTTTAAGTACATATTTGCACTCTCCGAGAGGTAGGTTCCTCCGTTCCTCTTCCAAAAACATAAAAAACACGGATTTTCTAGGACCACGTAGTACATCTTTCCGCATTTCTGCCGATTTATCATCAATTGCGGTGCCACCTATCCTCTGAAGTTAGACGTCAATTTTGTTCTGTTCTCCTTTGCAAAGATAGCTTCTGAATGAGCACCGGGACAAAATATCGAAGTCTATCCAGAGTCATTCCATCTATTGCAAAGGCATATACAATGCAACGACTTTTGATGCTATGCAGTAGCGCTATGAGAGACATTGGACTGCTTCACTGCTACTTTGACACAACGTAGTTGTATCGAAATAAAGGAAACTTAACGTGGAACTTAATGGATCAACACGTATTGAATACAAAAAAATTTGTTCTACTGCAACTGAAAACCTGGGGTCGACTTATACGCGAGATAGTTGAAAAAACCACTTTTTATGAAAAAGTCAGGGATCGACCTATACAAAAGATCGACTTATACACGAGTATATATGGTACTTATATTGACAGGAAATGTTTCAGTATGTTCCAAGGAATTCTCATACCATAAATACCACTTGTAATTCATAGTTTATCAATGATAGAGTAAAAATGGAAAACAAATTAATAGAGCATTATCAGGTTTAAAATACTAAAAGCAATGTAAAAATCTGACATTATATTTTATATGTAATTTTTTAAATAAATGAATTTAATAAATATTACTGTTTTTATGCTAATACTTATGGATCAACTGTCCATTGCTGAAGGGTAGTCGAGTGGAAAATAAAATAACCCATTTGTTCACTCATCTATGCTCAAGCCGAGTTTTGTAATAATCGTCTCTATGGCAACAATCCGATAAAATGCAATTTAAAATGCAAAAACACTGTTTTAGTAGAAATTCAAGAAAATATGATCAATTATCAAAATTTGGTGATAAGAATTAGAATTTTCATTTTTTCCCCTAAGAAAAGTACAAACCTCGCTCTGATATCATAATTTTAAGATATTTTAATGTGTTAAAGAAAACATCTCTGTACGATGGATTTGAGACTTCCTATGTAAAACAAATAGGGAAAAAATTTCCTCCATTCGAACCCAAGACCCAATATTTGCCAAATAAAATATATCCCAGAGGTGGGTCCTGGCAGCATGACCCTCATACCAAGTTTCATGAAAATCGGTCCATTGATGCACAAGTTGTTAGTAGGGGACACACACACAGACAGGACCATTTCATAAGGTTATGTTTCCTTTGGAAACCAGCCCAAAAAATAGGGGAGTGCTACGATCTCTAATTAACATTGTATGTCTGTTTGGTAAGCAGGAACTTGTTTTTCGTGGCCACGATGTGAATCGAGGGAATTATATTGAGTTTGCTATGTTCCTGAAAGACTATGATGCAAATGCATGATGTTTTCAGTGGTCTCTCAAAACACATTCAAAATGATTTATTGAGGCTATAGGGATTGTCATCTTAAATGAAATTCAATGTGAAATAAATTCATCAAAATTTGTTTCTATTTTGGTTGATGAAACTTCAGATGTTACTAACAAGTCACAATTATCAACTGTTTTTCAATATTGTAATGTAGAAGATGAAGTGTTAGAACATTTTGTCGGATTTACTGTGTGCTGATAGAAAGGCAAACACACTGTTTGTTCATGTTGATAATCAGCTAGAGAGATTTGTTCGTGGTAAAAAGTTGGTGGGTCAGGGCTATGATAGTGCTGCTGTAATGGCGGGAGAGCTCAACGAGCTGCTGGCAAAGGTGAAGAAGGAATACCAATGCACTTTATTTGTTCATTGCTCGGCACATCTTCTCAACCTGATCCTCAAGCAAGTGTTTAAGCAGATCAGCGCATGCAGAGTTTTCTTCCTGACTTTGAATGAGTATGCAGCATTCTTTTCCAATTCTCCTAAAATAATGCAATTACTTGATTTAGTAGTTCACAACCATTTCCCTAGAGTCAGCACAGTACGTTGGTGTTTTTAATTGTGACTTGTAAATACTGTGCATGATTTCTGTGTTTTGTTGATTAAACTATTTGAAACAATTAGAGACAATCCTGATGATTGGGATGATGAATCTGTTACCAAGTGCCAGGGACTTCTTTGTAATTTAACAGACTTTGATTTTTTACTTTAATTGGAAATTCACTACATAATTTTTTCCCATACTGTTCTTATGTTTGACCTGCTTCAGAAGCATGGTATGTATGTAATGTGATGTAAAAGTTGAAAGTGCTATTGCATTAATGAATGAACAGAGAAACAACTTTGAAACTGTGTATAAACATGTTATTTAGCTCGGAGAATCTCATAAGAAATGCCAAAATGAAACTGACATTTATTCTTGATGTCCTAATCATGCAGCTGCAGACCCGATTTGCCTCCCTTAGAAAAATTAAATTTTTTGAACTTTAAAAAGATTTTCAAAATTATGCGGAGAGTTTTTCTAATGAATGTTTTTATTCTTTAAAATCATGCTATGGTCAGAATTTTGATTTCATTAAGCTAAAAATTAACCTGACTTCAGTTCAACAAATGTGAAAAATATTTTCCATTATTTATCAAATGAGCTGAAATTTACCTTTGAAGAAACACACGCTCTGTGCATTAGTTTTGATGTTGCCAAGCACAACAGTGAGTGTTGAATCTAGCTTTTCAGGTTTAGCACAAATAAAAGAACATAAATGAAACACTATGGAGAATGAAAGGCTGACAGGCCTCATGCTAATGGTAATAGATTAGAGGCTGCTTAATACGCTGTGATCCCGCAGGAATTTCATTGACTTGGTTAACAGTGAATTTGTAAAAAAGGAGCTGAGATTTTATCTACAAGTGGAAGTATGTTTTTATTAATAATAAAAAATTAATGAATATATTTAATTTATTATCTTTCATTTCAAAATTTCTGAAAATATTTGGGTAGGGAACCTTCCCACCCCCACCTCTCCTACCTTCTAAGTTGCTTGCCCTACTCCATGGGTCACTGACCGCCCCTGTCCAAGAATCACTTTCTCTTTCTCAATAGGAGATAGAATTCAAATTGTTGTAGTACCTATCCCACAACTTCTTCTCTTCCCTTTTATGGTGTTTGGTCATAAATAAGCTGCTAAAATATTTGTTTTTAGTTGAGAAAACTTGTGGAAAAAGTTTGCTCATACATAGTCTCTGGCTAGTACAGCATCAGCCCTAGGCACAGAGAACTTGTAAGCAATGCCAGATGGCTGATGGATAGGGTTGCCAGACATCATCCCGTATTATACGAGGCTGTCCCGTATTTCATTGTCTTGTCCCGTTGCTCCGGAAATGTCTATCGGGACATAGGAAATGTCCCGTATTTATGTCACCATATATATATATATATATATATATATATATATATATATATATATATATATATATATAGCTGTTACTCTATCTCCATTGCTGAAGAAGGGCATATGCCCAAAAAGCTTACGTGTTTTTTTTTGTATGCATGTTTTCTGTCTCTTCGATGCCCCCAGCAGCCTGCCAACTTGGTCCTCAACTTGGTGTCTGCTGGGCTTCCTTCAACATCTTGTTGCCACCCTCATCACTACCTTTTCTTTTCCGTAAGTTTATATATATATATATATATATATATATATATATATATATATATATATATAAATTTTCGTTAATCCTAATAATTACAATGCCAAAATGCAAGTGTAGTTTTAGTGAAGAATATTCTAAAGAGTGGGATTTTATTAAGAAAGGGAAACAATTATTTGTAGGGATAATGTTTCAGAATACATGAAAAATAAATTCTTGCCAGAAGTTGAATTGTTCTATCAGACCTGTTATGATTATCTAATGAAATAGATTTCACCTCTGAGCCCTTTAACACTTTCGCATGGATGTCACTTGTTCAAGTTCCGACATGGGAACAACTCGAAGAAACCTGTACCTACCTCAATGAAAGAGGAGAAAGGGTAAATGATACTCTGTTATTTAATCAGTGGACAATTCTGAAGAAAATCATAAAACAAAACCGCCCGTCGAATAGTGAAGATTGGAATAAGAAGCTTTGCCATGTGAAGTGGCCAGATATTCTCCAGAAAATCGAATATTACGATCAATTCTCTGAGCTACTACTTATCTGCAAGTATGTATTCAGTATTCCAGCACACAATGCTCATGTAGAGCGTATTTTCTCCTTAATGGCCAGCCAATGGAGCCAAGAGGGGAATAGACTGGACATATCTACAGTAGAATCAATTTTACAGTGTTTAGCAAATTTAAATATGTCTTGCAACGAGCTTTATCAGCATGTACTTCAAAACGAACAATTACAGAGAAATGCAAAATCGTCAGAAAATATTAATTTGTAAAATTACAAAATAATAATTTTTAAAATTAATGTTAAATTCCAATTAAACTTTCCTAAATGTAAGCCAACTATGTATTATTAAAGATTTATCATTTTTATAATTCACCTTATAATGTTAAATGTCAATATAAACTTTCTAAATATAAGTCAATATGTATTTATTTTTTAAATACATTTTCAAAACAATTAACCAATCTGCCTATTGTTTTAAAAAAATTATCCAATTTGCACAAGCATGATGACATTTTTTCCTGTCCGAAACTGTTTAACTAAAAAGATGAAACATCTAAAAATTATGTATAACTGGACATTGCTCAAAGCACCTGTATGATTATAAATAAATATTTTATGAAAAACAAACTTCGTAAAATGAAAATTCAATTTAAAGTTGTATGTTCCGTATTGGAATGCAGAGATTAATTTTACGGTACTTATATGCATCCAGTTTTGTCAGTTTTTTTGTTAATTTTTTACTTTAAATAAGGAATGATTCTATAAATGTTTTAAAGCACAAGAATAGAGAGTTTCATATTTTTTAAGTGTCCCATATTTTATTGGAGAATTTTGTTGTTTGTCCCATATCTTCAAAATGAAAATCTGGTAACCCTACTGATGGATGATTTCACAAAAAATAATATCACAGTGAAAAAAATGATGATACTATAAAGGAAGGGAAGCTAAGCAAACATACAGAAAGATGCTGAATTGTAATGAATAAAGTGAGCATGAATTTATCATAATAAGAATCGATTTGAAGGTGAAAGTTGAATTAACAAGATTCATGCAGAAAACTTGCAGGCTTTTATGAAAAGGATGAAGCTGATTCAAATTTATTTAAATTCATTTGAACGACTATATTGAGGGAATATTTTTGAAATGAGAAAAATTCTGCTATGACCTTTTCTCATGTTCCAAAAATATTCCCAACTTTACAGCTTATGCCTGTATGAATAAGATCTTAAGGTGGCTTTATTCCATCAACTTTTTTGAGAAGTAAATAATGGTCAATAAAGAAATGCTTCAATATAAGTTTAAGAATGACTTTCAGGATGTTCCCTAATGTAGGTATTCTGTTAAGAATAATATCTAATTGTCATTTTTTGTTACTGTTGCAAGAACTAAAAGATTACCCTAACAAGGAAAAGCGCTGCACCACACATGCATACACGCAAGGCAGAGGAGTTCTTTATAAATGATGTAATAATGTCATAAAAAGAATAATATTAATGGCTAAGTTTTAATGTCTAAATGCTGCAAAATGATATATCAGAAGGAAATATCGAAATTTTGATTTACAGATTTAATTTATTATAAGTCGTAATTAATGTAACAATCGAAAATTATTTAAAACATATCATACTTGAGCCGAGTAATAGTAATATAAAATTTATATTCCCATTCATTTCTTCATCATAAATTTTCCAGAGAATTTGATAAAAATCAATCCTATTGTAGAGCATGATATCACAAATAATACTGCAAAAGCCATATGACTAAAAAAATCACTATATGGCATCCAGTGAAATTAAAATGTACACTAAGCTACCTTACCTAAGCCTGCTGCGATCCACTCAAAATCTTACTACAACCTAGACGGTTCAACTAAATCAAATGATATCTCCTATTTGTGGATAATATCATTCATAATAAACTCTGAAGAGATGAACAATATTGTGCAGCAATTAAGGGTACTTTATTCTTGGATATTTAAAAAAAAATTCAATTTATTCAAAAAAGGCTATAAGAAATGATTAAAATCCATCCAATCATACAATCTTATATCACAAATAATACTAACGAAGCCATATGTCCCAAAAAATTACTATATATTGTCCAGTGGCATTAATCTATACCTACGCTCAACTACGATTTATAAGCATTTTTCTTTTATAAGCTAACACAGTTGACCAAATGTATATGTATGAATATATGAGACAGTATGTGCAATGTATATTGCGCCATTTATTTACTTTTAGTAAAGAATGCCTAAAAATTGTTTAAAATTCTAATGAACTGATGTCACAAGAAACAATTCATTTGCAATCCATTTGATGGAATACATATTATAGAAGAACTTGAACACCACAAAACCATTTGCCTCAGTTAAAGCAGAAAAGACCTGATTTTTTAATAACTTTCATATTAACTTGCCAACTATATTTCTATAAATGAATGTTTTCATCTTTCTTTTGTCTTAGCATTAAAAAGTGACCATAATTTAGTTGGAAAAACCTAGGCCATCTTTGGGATTAGATTTGAGGAATCTTGACTTTTGAACAGCTACCTTACACCCTGAGCCAGCTCGCTTGTTAACAACATGGGAAGAAAGATAGCCATTTATTTTTGCAAAATGCAAATTATGCTTCAAAGCTTTTTTTCACTAGGATTTTAAAATGTGATAGAGTTAAGCTGCCTGATCTAGAATTGTGCTATTCAACAGGCAAAGGAATACATTTTTTGTATAACATAAAAATTATAAATAAATGAAATGAATTGAAGATCATTAAACAGACAGGCATAAGCTGGAAAATGGTGTTGGATTACCCAATAAGCACACTATAGTTATACTGCAAACATAAGAACATGCGTGGACTTCAGCCACGCACGGAGGGGAAGTTCCCTCTGTCATCTTGCCTTACCCCACCCCACTACTAGCTCATCCTTCTCCTCCTTAGGTTGTCAGTTCACACTATTTACAGTTGCTGTCCAGACAACGGTTTGCGAATAATTGGCAAGTGCAGTTAGAAAAGGACCGAGACAGTGATAGCCAGTGCGGTAAGGAAGGGCGAGAGGGGAGGGTTCCAAGTGGAGTGAGGGATTAGGCCACACCCACTGTACAGCAAAAATGTTATTTTGATCGCGGTAGACCTATAGGCATGTGCCTAGGGGCTCCCAAGGTAAGGGGACCCCATAGGTGAGTCATATATAATCATTATTATTGAAAGAAAAAATAAATTAAAAAAAAGAATGAAGCCCCAAGGTTATAATATAATAATAATATATTTTATTTGTCCAATTATCATACAGTATGATATAGGATATGTGAGAAGAGGTAATATACAGTACAATGAAATAATTCATATACACAGTATCGATATACAATTAAAAAATATAAAAATAAAGAAATCAATATACAATATCATCCTCTGCTTATTCTCTGGTCATAGATAAAAATCTTTGATTTTAAAACACGTTTTTTCTAACAGCAAAGATCTCAATTGGTTTTTAAACATTTTAATACTTTCTATGGTTTTTAATGCAGTAGGTAAACGATTATATAGATGGAGGCCCATTACATAAGGGCCATTTGTTGCCATCTTACAATTCTGTTGTGGTGTGTAAATATTTAAGCAATTTCTGGTATTGTGATTATGAATATCACTATTTGATGTGAAATTGCTTCTATTGGTCTTCACAAATACTAGTAAAAGATAAATATAAACACTTGGTAACGGGAGGATATCAAGTTCCTTGAAAAGTGGGCGACTAGGTGTATAATTAGGTTTGCCAGCAATGTAGCGAATAACACGTTTTTGTAGTGTAAAAAACTTGTCTAGTTGTACTGAGTGGCCCCAAAAAATAAGCCCATATGTTACCCGTGAGTAGAATTCACTATAATATATGACTTTTAGTTTTTACACTGATGGGTCCTTTAGTTTTTTTAGTATACTGTCTGTATGAATATCACAGGATAAATTTTGTGATATGTTAATCCCTAGAAATTGAGTATGACTAACTTGTTCTAGTGATTTATTACTTATCCTAATGAGAAGACTATTATCGCTTTCATACTTTTTGATGAACTTAATCATCTTCGTTTTATCGCAGTTTACGCTAAGATGATTATTGGTACACCAATCATTTAATGCACTTGTGACTCTGTTACTAGAATGTATTAATGAAAACAGATTATCTGAGGAAATAAGTAGGTTTGTGTCATCAGCATAGACAACTGCTTTAGTGCAAATGATATTAGCAAGGATAGTAGGAAGATCATTTATATAAAGGGAGAATAGAACAGATCCATGATTTGAGCCCTGTGGTACACCTGAGGATGGAATACTGGTGTTAGATATATAGGAGGCCCCTGTAGGTTGACTGTTATATAGTCAGTATTACTGAACCCAAAAATAAATAAATAAAATGAATAAATATGTAAAAATAACATTTTTAATTCTAAAAAATTCAAATACTGTAATTAGTACAATAATCTCTGTAAACTACAAGGAAAAACCCCCAAAGTCTCAGTGCCTAGAGGTCCCCAAGGGCCATAATCCACCACTGGGAATAAGGGACATTTGAAAACGGAAAAAAATCATCCATGACCAGCTATCAAACCTGGGTCTTCCACTTGCTGGGTAGATATTCTACCAATGAACTATCATGGCAGACTAATTCCCCCATTTCAGAATGTGGATGTTTTTATAATGATTACTTGTCTGTTAATGTTATTTTAATAACTCTCTTGCCCTACACTTATTTACAAATTATTTTAAAAATTTACAGAATCCTTCCTCCTTCAATTGAAGAGATATGTATGTTATGAAAAATATCAACCTAATTTTATGCTGAACTCAATTGATAATAGACGCTAATTGATACAAAACATTTACAAACATGTGAACATTTAAGCTAGAAAACATCAGTGATTTACTCATAATTGATTCTTATACTGGCAAGTGAAATTATCTTGAATATCAGTCGGATGAATAGGTAACAGATATTTCATAAGATAGGTGGACAGAGATAACAATCACATATACTGCCCAAATAGCAGTTCATATGTTTAGTTAACCTTTAAGAAAACCTTTATACTACCTACTTGAGGAGAAATCTCCAAATGTTCCATCTAAATACTTCACATCTTGCATTTGCATGAAGCATCTAGTCGAAATATGACGAAGGTGGAGCCTGGCAGGTATTTACCATCTTTGTCATTCCTTGATTTCCATAAAAGGTAGAAAGTCTATAAGTATTTTTAAGGCAAGAAGTTGAAAGTATTCCTTCTATAGCAATGAAATTTATAAAATATCATTTAAATTAAGCTGTGATTAAAATCTACCTATGTAACATTTTAAAGTTAATGACTTTAGAATAAAGTCTTCACATAAAGAAGTAACAACTCACGCCCATCTACAATCCAGTTTATCAATGAATTTTATGAAACAATCTAGTAATAAACTTGTTTTAATAAATTTGAGCCATAAAGATGGTTTAAAATATTATTATATCACAAAATACTACAATTAGTATGTAGGTACCTTATTATTTATTTTCTATTCATGGCCACAAGTTCGCCTCGCAGATGTTTATCAAAAAAATAATTCCACTTCTATCCATTCACTAATAATCATTACTTCGGTATATTTTCATCCGATAACGTTAAAATGCGTATGCATTTCATGGGCTGGATTGCTAACATCACTCACTATAAGCTTCATAAACGTTCTTAAAAGCCCTATGTATTACATTAAAATATCACACGAGTACGCTAAGTTTGCTTAATAATTACTTTTCAATAAAATGAAGCCAAGTAAATATATTTTTATAGCAGTGCATGTATTGATAGTGCAAAAAAGTAATTATTACAACTACCTTTCGAATTTATCAATACCATACAAGTATCAGCAATCATTTATTAAAATATAAGGAATGATAAAGTAAATTTGAGGCATCTCTCACAGACATACATACACGCATAACCGAAACTAAAACTATCAAATAATAACAAAACTTCAAAAACGTACGACCATGACATGACTATTGGAAATCAGGCTTTCATCCTTTGGTTCTCTCCGAAAATATTTTTTTTAAATGAAGATTTATTCTTATTTTATAGCTCCAAATGATAAACCTCACTACGATGATACGAACACAAGTATTTTTATTTTGTTTAGTCTCCAAGTGCCATGTCTAAACAACTGAATAGCACAACGCGCCACTAGCTATTTTTCAAATTCAGGCCAAAACACGTGAATTAAATATCTCAAGGAGATATATTATTTCTGATATTCAAAACACGTAATTAGGATAGATATCGTCGGTCGCAGATTGCAAGTTTGTGTATTATATCAAGATATTACGTTTTGCCAGAATTCCAGACTGTAAAGCTTTCATGGCGAAGAAATTATTGAACCAACTTCTTAAATGATCTATTCCACCCTTCAGATCCCTTTCATGTAATTATTTATTCGCATGATATTTTACAGATAATTTTCAAATTTAAAGGAACTACATAGCTATTTTTAGGCGTTCTTTACCAGCGAAATGGTAGTAGCAAAGCGCTTTATGGGTACGTCTCGTCCGTCTGTCTGTCGAAACTTTCATCTCCTAATCCGATGGACGGATTTTAATTAAATTACGTAGGAGTGCAAACTACAAAGCATGTACCTTCTTCATGAAATTTGATTCTTGAATATTTAGCTACTATTTAGATTTTATGCGCCCTTTATTTAGTTGCGCCCGGGGCAGATGCCCTGCTTACCCCGCCTTAGTTACGGCTGGTTACGACACTGTCTACTACAAGAAAGTCCGTGAGACCAGAGACCACATACATAATTACAAGTTATAGTTTCTGAGTTAAAAAATCGTGAAAATCCCGAGCAAAACATCATATATTTTGTTTACATCGATCTCTCCCGGCAAACAACAATTAAAACCCATATATTTCTATCCCAAGTATAGATTTAAAAAATTATTCGGATAGAAAACAACATTTACTACAAGAAAGTCCGCGAGACCACATAATTACAAATTATATAAATAAAAATTCGAGAATCGCCCAATCTTTCGATTCCGCTTTATATCTACACATTTCCTATTAAGAACGTCTTTGAAATCTGTGTATTCCATTTATGGAGTATACTTTTCCATTTTGTTAATTTATAAGCGAACAAAACTGTGATACTCAAAAATGTACTTAACTCAGGCAATAATTTGTTTATATTTTTATACCTAGTCCTTGAATTTAATATAATTTTATGTTCGCTCGACTATACTTACACTGGTTTTGCTGGATTTTTTAAATATCGAGGAGTAACCACAATAGAGAATACATATGAATAGTTCATAAATTTACTACAAAACCTAGCAAATCTCTTTTACTTTTTAATAATAAAATTTACACTTTTCATGATAAACTATATGTCAAAATGTTATTTTCCTCTGAAAAACTGCCTCAAATGAAAAAGCAGTCCACATATACACAAAAAACACATCGGGAGAATTTATTAAATATGCAAAAAATCGCGTAACCAAATAAATCTGTTATCATTGTCTTTTGTTGAAATTAACGGAGAAAATAGTTTTCTTTGTCATTTTACCTTACAGTTGTGTGAATGAATTTGAAATGATATTTATGATGTGAGAAAACTTGAATTACTAACTTGATCAAAGAGAATCAATGACTGTTGCAAGTGTAACGTAACATTTTTAACAAGTATCCTCTGTATCTTAACTATTGGAGGCGCATTCCCTAATTCCATAAATCCTTCTTTAGTCCGTGAACTAGATACTCTTGAGTATGAGGTCGAATTTTTAAGCACACATAAAAAAGGTATTGAGACCGATTAAAATAATATTACTTTCTGGATTTCCAAGTAGAGATTCGGTCGTTGATTTAGATAAAAGGACATCTTAAGATCGTTTGTATTCTATTCATTGAGTTCTTGCATGTAAATACATCATACACTAGGACACGGGATCTTCAACAATGGGTTTGAAATAAAAGAACAATGACAATTTTTCTATTCTCAATCATTCCTTATTTATTATTGGTTTTGGTATTTTCATTCGAATTAATGTTTCCCTACACATTATAATGTTAACAATATTATTAAGTGATGCAAAAGGAATTCGATGGATCCAGCCGCAGTTCTTGGTACACCGTCGCAAATCGAAGCGACGGTCGTATTCATAGATAGCCCTTTTGCTCAGAGCGCAGCCGTTTCTGGTTCGTCTGCTGTGGCGCTGGCTGTCAGGAGGCTGCGTTAGCCCATTTTAAGGTATGAGCGGGTTGAAAGATGCGGGTGGAAAGGGGGGAATAGGAGGAATTTTTTTTAGGGAACAAGGAATTTTTATTTTAATGCTTAAATATTTCCGATCAGGTTCCTTAAGAGAGACTGCAATGAATCAAACACTATGTCCTTCGTTTTACAAGCGCTGAATACTGTTCATTTTGTCGCGACACAAACACTTTCCTCTCCGTTCACTATGCGGGGAGGGCGCTATCTTCTGTTTTTCTTTTGTTAAAGTCTCCGGATGAGAATTTCTCTTCTATCCGGTTCGATTTCAGTTCGCCCTTCTCGCGTTATTCGCCTCGCGTGTCGTTGGTGCCCCCTGGAGGCGGGAGCTGCTCCCATCTTCCTCTCTAGGGCCACCACTGTCACTGCAGCCGATGCCAGTACTGTGGCGCCACGTCGGTGGGCTGTCCGGGCACGGCGATGGGCACCGACACGCCCGGGGATATGAGTCCTAGGAGGAAAAAAAACAACGAAAAATGCCAGATTAAGTGTACGTTAAGGTACATGCTTTCAACGCCGCATGGCAAAATAAATACTTCGATTGCGTGTAACTTTTAACTTTCATTGTCGGAATTTCCAAAAGACCACTACCGTAGAGTATGGTATGCATGCATATGTTGCAAAACAGATAACATATCACAATAAAATGGGTGAACTCGTTTATTGATGTCAAATATAAGGCAAAATAAGGACCCATTTACATTGCTGTAATGGAGTAATTCTGTAGAAACCATTTCCGATAACTTAAATGAAATACAATTGACCACGAAGACGGAGAAGTAACTAGGGGAGGTGTGCGTAGGAAAGGGTTCTGATCCCCTTTTGACTCCCTGCTAAATATTGCATTGTATATAAGTATTGATGTTTTATGCTTCTATTATTAATATAAAATTATCTTTTTGTATGACTAGTGCACTAAAAATGAGTTAAAAATTGTTTTCATATTATTATTAATTTTATTGTATATTTATTTATAAATTTTGGTGTACTCCATCAAATATTTTTGACAACCATGCTGCTCTCCCCATAGTTGGGAGGCTAGTTATGCCCATGGATGATGAGAAACGGATGATTCGGTGGCTATTAGAAAAGTACTTACTAGGCATTATTACTTAGTTTAATTCCTCTTGATATGAACTTGTCACGTGCGGGTGACGCCAGTTTTTGTCTTATTTTGAAGCAAACTCCTAAAAGCTATAGATCGGATCGGTTCAATTTACTCTTCAATAGAGTAATTTTTATCGTTAATAAATATTTTTCTTTGATTGACACCATTAACTCGTCATTTAAAATAATCTGACAGCGTATCTCTAACAATATCAACATAGATAAGGAATTGAAATCTGCAAAAATGTCTTTTATTACCAGAGCCATTACCTGTATGGCTGGCTGGCTTGTATTTCTGGCTAATCAACTTCTTGGATTATTATAGCCATTACTACATACATACACATGCATACACATACACACCAAACACACTCACAAGGGAGGAGGGGAACCCGGTGCCGGCTTTACAGGTTGAGAGAATTTCAAAACATAGGAGGAAAATACGTACCAGTAGAAGCAGATCCGTTGGCCATGTACTGTCCTCCGTTGACTGACTGGTGGCCGCCGTACGCTTGCGTGGGGCTGCACGGCGGGGGCCTCCCATAAGCCCCCAGCGAGAGGGGGTCGTAGGAGGCGGTGGGGCGAGGCATGCACGAGTAGGCCGAGGCTGGAGGAGGCGCGGGGGCCGCGGCCACGGCGGCAGCTGCAGCCGCCGCGGCTGCCGACGCCGCATCGCGCTGCTGCAGGCTGCATGCCCCCTGCTGTCCTCCCATGCCTCCGCCGCCTCCGACCACCCCGCCGCCCCCGCTTCCGAGGCTTCCTACTCCGCTGTGCGGAGCCATGCTAAAGTTGGGCATGGGCGTCATTGAGCTGAAAGAGAATGATTTTACATTAGACATAAGTTTTGGAGGAAATCTAGATTAACAACCTCTTAAATTATAATGATGAAATATTAAAGTTTTCCAATAGCATTTAGCAGCTTCTTTGGATGAATGAGGATCTAGATATCGATCAGTGCAGATAACCTAAGAGTTGGTCTGTAAGTTTCAGAGCAGGGTTCCTATCAAAAACTAAAATTAATTGGCTGAACGAGCATAAATGAACATCAAGAAGATCGTTTCATGCCATAATGAACGTTTTAGAAAAAATACATTTTGCCCTAGAATAGCACCGATTCGCTACATTGCGGTTTGTTTTTTAATACCGAAAAGTCAGATAACGCGAATTATGGTACGCATTAACGCAGTTTGGTCAGAACCGGGACTTGGGATTACAGATTGCCGAGCGAGGAAAAGACGAGTCGGAGGGTTCGCGTGCTTTGTTAATAAGCTTAGAAATCAGACAGCTACATTCTGTTCACGGAAAATAATCTATGCAGCATATCGAACCAACACCCTCTTCGGTCAAAGAGCACGGAGGAAGCTCTTGGCCTTAATGGTTGAAAAATGCTCCTTGTCTTATTAAATGAGCTGGAATACGAGCGGCATGCATATGCTCGGTCTGAAGTGAGAATGATCAATCTCCTAATATGATTAAATTTATTTGTCCTCGTTCATAATGTCGCAGACAGTGAAATAAATAGGAACGAGATAACCAACTGTGCTCGTATGCTCTCGCTTCTCTTAAATTTTCACCTCTTCTCAAAATATATTTGCGTTCATTTCTTCATTAATATGTACATATTAAAAAACACAAATTGGCCAATCCTATGAAGAAATTCCAAGCTGCAATAACTCTAGAATTAAAGCTTGATATCCAACGGTTATAAAGGGGAGTAACTGCTGCGTCAATTGGGCGTTTATATAACTGGAATGCACAGGCACAATAAATGAGTACGCCCAAGGATATGGAACGCAACCAAACTCTCATTGTATTGTATGTTCACATTACACGGCTCCTTTTCAGAACGCGTCTCCCATATTATAGGACGGCTTGGTGTATAGCCAATTGATTTCAAGTGATTACCTTGGTTCAAATGACGCCATTTATATGGATTTCCGGCCTTGCACGAATTTGGTTTACAATGATGCCACGTGTGGGGGTATTATATTTGTTTTTCAGCACCCAGTTTTAAAATTATCTTGATAAAATTGGATTTTTCTAGTTATATATTATGTTTCGGCAGTACCCGGGACCGCTCGTATGTCTCCGCTGATAAGAGGTGGGATAGTGCCTCCTAGCAGAAAGCTCATGCTCGACGTTGCCAACTCTACACCGGAACGCACATAACGTTTAGCGGGCATTTAAAGGGAATTCGTGAATGTGGCAACACAGCACACTCGGACACGATGTTATCACTAGGGAGACTCGATGGAGAATGAGCTTTCGAATGCATAGGTTCCCCCTCCATCTTTTCTATTGGTTCGCTCAGTGTCTCGCCCCGTCTACTTTCTCTTTTACCTCCCCCTCACTCGCCATCTCATCTGAAAAGCACTATAGCTTATTTGCTTATGAACATGCTCACCTATACGAATCATTCATGGTCATCGGAGGCGGAGGCGGAATGTGGGGAGGTGCGGAGGGGTGGTGGTGCGGATGGTGACCCGCTCCCGGATGGTGATGATGGTGGTGGTGGGGGTACATGCTGTTGGTGTACCCGCCTCCGGGAGACACGCCGAGGCCTCCGGGCCCGCCGCCGCCTCCTCCCCCCACACTCCCGATGCCTCCCCCGACTCCCCCTCCCCCCAAACTCCCGCCTCCGATTCCTCCCCCTCCCCCTAAGATGCTTCCTCCGCCTCCCCCGAGTAAGCCTCCGCTTCCGGCGCCACCGTTGATGAGGCGGGGAGGGGAGGCTCCCGATTGCTCCGCCACGCGGCGCTGGTTCCTCAACTTCTCCTCCCTCCGCCATTTCGCCCTCCGGTTGGAGAACCAAACCTTTTGGAAGAAAAGAGGTGGATTAGTTAGACGAGTTATACTTGATCTAAAAAAATTCAGAGATCGTTGCAGCAATGACGAACATAAGAATCATTTAAATAAACTTTAGGTGAAAAATTTGTCAATTAAGTTGGTTATTATATACGTACAAAAAGACAAAGTAAGTCGTCCCAGGAAGGTAAAGTAGTAAAATAAAATTTACTCAAATGAAGGAAAATAAATTAAATTTCATAACATATTGCTATGGAATCTCATAATATAAAGCCCTATTTGGCCAACGTAAATATTTAACATCTTGGAGAAAAATCGTATATGAAGGCAATTCCTCAATGCTGTTACTTTCCTTGTATTTGTACAATTGAGACGGATATGGGAAAATATAAACAAAGGTGACAATGCAGGAAATAGATGTTTCCCTAATTTCTAGACTTACTCACCTGTATCCTCGCCTCCGGCAGACCGATCTTGGCAGCAAGCCTTTCCCTTGCAAACACATCCGGGTAGTGCGTCCGCTCGAATTCTGGAATAAAAAAACGGTAGATTATTTTAAAATTCTAGCAAAAAAGGTATTCATTTATTAAAGAAATGGTCATCAGAATTTCAGGAAAGTTCTAAAACAAGGACTGAATTACTATTTTTAATTATTTATCGTTGAGATAATAACTTTAAAAATGAATTGACGAATTGCGTAATCTGAACTGAATGAATTAACTTTTATCTGTGGAGAATCTAGTCAGCATAAGTTTAACGGAATATACATACAAATTTTTCCCTTGATCTCTAATATGGAACTGGACTTATGCAAGCATATCACAGCGCAATGAAAAATAGATGAACGCGGACAAATAAAAAATAAATCAAGACATATAATAACTTAATATATAATTTTATTCCGAGAAAACTTTTAAACTCGGTGAATTATTATAAATATATTTTTATTATCGCGGTATGTTCGCGAATAAAGAAAATAATTTTGAGATTGAGATTAAAAAAGGCAATGACTTGCCCAAAAGAAATCGAGAGAACTTTGTAATGACGGGAAACCTAGTTTTAAATTTGTCTAAAAACATTTTCAAGCATTATCGATTTAGCTTCAGCGGTTCTCTGCGGATACGGCGGGAAAAATAGCGCATACGACGGATTTAAGGGAGACAAATTAACCTAAGAAAAATCCCTCTTCACCCAAAAACGGCAGTTAGGACTGATCCATTCCGACCTTAAAATACACGATATTCCGAATTTCTTTCGCAGCTGTCTCCATGACTTTCCGAAGCGGGGATTTATAGGTTCCCTTGTTCTGCCGTCTCCCCTTATTTTTTTGGAAGAAGAAAATTCGGAAAATCCTTATTCACTCCGAGATTCTCACTTCTTCGGTCGTGTTGGGGAAGAAGGTGAGCGAACGGAAATGGATGGGATTCCGGCACAGGAGGGTGTGGGAGAAATAAAGAAAGGTAGGGAGAGGGAGAAAGAGAGAGAGAGAGAGAGAGAGATAATGGGAACGGATGAAAGAGAGAGATGGATAGAAGAGAGAGGAGGAGAGAGGGAGATATCGATAGAAAGGTAAAAAAATGAGGAATAAAAGGAAAAAGTGAGATGAAGAGAGGAGCGAGTATATGTATAAAGAAGGGAGATGGATGGATGTAGAGTGAGAAGTGGAGAAAGGCGGAGAGAGAAATAAAGAGGGAGAGATATGGAAAGAGAGAAAGCAGAGAGAATAAGGGATAGGGGAAAAAGGAAGAAGAGGCCGAGAAAAAGGGAGATAAAGACCAGATGGGAAAAGAGGATGAGATAAGTAGAGAATAGGGATAAAGAGAGGGAGATAATGGGAAAAAGATAGGAAGAAAAAGGGAGAGGCAAAGAATGGGGAAAGGAGAGGGAGAAAGAGGAAGAGAGTGGTAGAGAATGAGAAAAAGGATGAGTGAGAGGTAGAGGGAGAGGGAGAGAATATAGAAAAGAGAGGGAAAGAGGTTAAGAATGGGAAAAAGAATGAGGTAGAGAGAGGTACAGATAAGTAGAGAATGGTGGAAAAAGAGAGAGAGAGAGATGAAGAGAGAGTTAGGATATGGTTGCGTTTAAGGTTCCCTTTCTATAAGGTTCACGGCTAAGATTTTTACCCTTTTTCCTCTTTACTTCCTTCCCCACCTACTCCCCCTCTACCCTCCTCGTCGTAAATCTCCCCCCTCTCTCAACTCTCTCTCTCTCTCCCTCCCATCTCCACCCTCACTCTTCGGTCCCCTCGTCACCTCCTTGGTACCAGTCTTCCCGTGGAAGTGAAGTAAGGAGGGAATTTATATGTATATTATATATATATATATATATATATATATATTGGGATGGCGGGAAGGGAGTGGGTGGCGAAGATGGCACCGGAAGGGAGGGGTGGGAGGCGAAAGAATGGCGGAGAAGGGATAGAGCCACTTATCGAAAATCAATAGCCTCACCCCCTTCCCACCTCTTCTCTCTGCAATCCCTCACCCTTCCCCTGTCGCCTCCTCCCACTCCACCCCTCCTCCCTCCCTCCGTGCCTCATTTCCTAATGTGGAGGAGTGTCTCCGAAAGAGGTCCTGGACCATCCAGAGGACGGTGTAAGGAGAAGGAGGAGGTGATGGGATGGCTGGTTGAGGGAGAGAGAGAGAGAGAGAGAGAGAGAGAGAGAGAGAGAGGGGGGGGGAGAGAGAGAGGGAGAGACAGAGGGAGAGACAGAGAGAGAGTGGAATGGGGGAGTGGTAGGGAGAAGGGGGAGGGAGGATTGGGAGAAGGCAACGGCCTTTTAGTTAGACCCCCCCCCTGTTGGAAGACACGGGACCGTGATGGCGTCACGGAAGACCCGTCCCGTTTCGAAGGGATACATGAGAAAGCGTCGAATTTAAGAAGTGCCCTCTAGTTAATTACCTCTCTCTCTTTCTAGAACTGCTTTTTTTCTCTCCTCCAGGAGGCGAGTTAAAGTTCTTTTTCAGGTGTCGAAGGAGTGGATCCGTCACTCTTCCCTTCTCCGGTTCCGTCGAGGAGTTGTTAATACGGAAATCGATCGTCGTTTTTCGAGAAATTTTCTGGATCCGTTATTTTGTCGCGGAGGGTAAAAAAAATAACGCGGAGCTACCGTGCAATTTCCGAGGAAAGCTTTAAAGTCTTCCGGAACCCTTTTAGAAATAATTAACCCGAGATAATGATTTTTCTGATAAATAATGAAACATTTATCAAAGGCTTATCGGACGTGCCGTTTAAACGATTAATCTAGAGGCTCCTCCTCGCTGTGCTTCATTATGCTTTACAAGGCCTTTCCTCAAGTCATATCTGTTTTGTATCTGAATTTGATGAACAGTAAAAAAAATCATAACCTAATATATAATAATACCTCAATACGCGTAAAATTTATCACTTGTTCGTTGCTTCAGATATATTATACATTATCTCGAACAATTTTCTGAAATCGGATACTCTTCAGTTTTCATCTACGTTTATATTTCACCGGGATCAATAGGATTTTGTCTATTTCATCGTCATTAGAGGATAGAAATAAGACCATAATAAATTTATTTTTAATTTGTGGAATTACAAAGCAACCGAATCTCGAGGGATCTTTACGATTACATCTCATCGAGTAACGGAAATATATTTTTGCTAACTAAACTTCTTACATCAGCATGGAAAAAAGAACTTAGTTTCTTCCACAAATTTAATTTTACTAAGTTCTTTTTTTCATGATGAGTAAATTCCACAGGGTGGAGCCTGACTTCATTATTGATATTCTTACATCAGATTAAAGTGAAGAATATAATGAGAAATCGCATATATCCGTAATTGCATGAAGTAGATCTTATATCTGAAGCATAACTCGGAACGGTCTTGCCTAGCGGTTGTCAAGGCACCATTGCTATCATGATCAATATAAAAATGTTAATGACACGGAATTGGTTACTACTGCAATCAGCGCCGTAACTAGCTATTTTAGCCCCCGGGGCAAACTACCAAATATGCACACCCCTCCATAAAAAATTCTCTAATACCTATTTTTTTAATATGTGGATTTTGGGTGAACAATTAATAAATAAAAATAAACGATAAAAGATATAATTTCTCACTATAAATGTACATTATTTAAATACATAATTATAAATATATTTACATACATACATAATTTAAATACCGAAAATATAAATATTTTAATATTAAAGTGTTATTTTGCGTGATTTTAATGTAACAAACTCATCGATAACATCATAGAAATTTATAGTGTTTCTGCTGTGCGCTATGTCTGGAACAAGTATAGTAATGAAATCGCTCTTGTCCTTGTGCCATGCAACCTCTCACAACTAACTGTTAACAATTTTTTCGCCCCTTCTTTAGTTGCGCCCGGGGCAGATGACCCGCTTGCCCCGCCCTAGTTGCGGCATTGACTGCAATAATAGTTTTGTCTCCGTTGAAAAATCGTTTGAAAGAATATCTCAGCGAATGGAATTTTTTCTCTCGGTAAACTACGGCAGCCTTTCCAATAAGATCGCTTGGGCATTACGGCAGTACAAACCTTTCTCTAGGCTGTCGATCTGTTCGTTGGTGAAGGAGGTGCGGTTCCTTTGCAGCTTCCTCTTGAGTCGGAGCCGTGCCTGGTCCTCCTCCTCGTCGTCCTCGGCTACTCCGCCCCCGACGCCGCTCCCGCCTCCGGCACCCACCGAGCCGCCGTTCGAATTGTCTCCAGCCGAGTTGGTTTCGTCTGACGGGGTTCCCTCGGCCGCATCCACGGACACTGCAACATTAAATGGCCGGTGTTAACGGTTTTTATACCTTAATATTTAATCTCAGATTGTATCGATACTGTCGGATTGTAATGATTAATTGTTATAACAAATGTAGCTGAGCCTGGCTATTTTGAAGCGTGGGGTATATTTTTAGATTCCGGAATATTGCATTACATTTTCAACTTCCATACACTCTAATCTCTTCTATTAATATTATAACTATTCTTTTGCACTATTTCCAAATAAGCGCGGTAACTTGAACGTTTTAGAATAGTCGAAGTAATTCTCAAATATTTTCTGCAATACACTGCATTTCATGCGATCATTTTGTATAATATTGCATTCATTTTTCAGCTAATTTTGATATTAAAAAAAGTTGGTTTTCTATAATTTATTTTAAGACATCAAAAATGCTCGATTTTCTCCAAAAATATATGTTTTTAATCATTAAAAACAACAGCGACCGAGCGTAGACATCCATAGGAAAAATCTTGAAACCGCGGATATTTGCTCCAACTATTCCTCTAAATAGATCAATTTTATATCACTGTAAATCATTCCGAACAATAGCGTGGAGGAGACCGACATTTCAGTGACCCCACACGCACGATTGCCTCCGCTTTGGTCCCAAAACACACATGTTATCAAACGCATTCGTGGTTTCTTCGCGAGGCGGTCGATTCAGAAACTTTAAAATTTCGTTAGATCTCTTCCCGAGAGGCGAGAGAGTGTCTTTGGGATGTCGGTTCCACCAGCAAGCGTTCGGGGTGAACGCAAAAGGGGATTTTCTAAGTCCTCTTCCTTCTCTCGCTCTCTCTTCCCCACCTCCCTTCCCATCCCCTCACTCCTGCTCTCGCAGCCTCCGCTAATGGAAAGCTGATAACGGAGGGATGCGGAGGGACAAGAGGGGACTAAAATGGAGAGGAGGAGGGGTGAAGAGGAGCCAAACGACACCCTTCCTCCTCTGCACCCTCCTCACTCCCAGAAAACGAACGCACGCGTCTCTTCTGCTTCGGTGTAAACCCTCGTATCGCGGGTCACTTCGTCAACGAAGACATCGTTAAAGAGAGGGAGGGAAGGGGAGAATGAGATATAGAGGAGAAAGAGAGAGGGAGATATAGAGAGGGAGGGATAGAGAGAGGGTAGGAGGGTGTAGGTAGGAAAGAGAGGGTAGGAGAGAGAAGGAGTGATAGAGAGAGGGTAGGAGAGAGTAGGTAGGAAAGAGAGGTTAGGAGAGAGTAGGCAGGAATGAGAGGGTAGGAGAGAGTAGGTAGAAAAGAGGGTAGGAGAAAGAGTAGGAGATATGGGGTAGAAGAGAGAAGGTAGGAGAGAGAGGGAAGGAGAGACAGAGGGAAGGCGAGAGAGGGATTTTTGTTTGCATTGAATTTCTGGCTAATCAACCTCTTGGATTATTTTAGCCATTACTTCTTCCACACCGAACACACATAAGGGAGGAGGGAAACCCGGTGCCGGCATTAGCCTACTCTTTACGAAGAGCACCAAGGAGGCCAACTGCTTAACGACCCTTCCGAAGGACGGATTGCTGAATTGCGCGGTTTCCTCAAAGCTCGTAAGTAGGGGAGGGGGCAATCCCAGGTAGAAAAATCTTGGCCTTTGCCAGATTTGAACCTAGGACCGCTGCGTGGAAGGACAACGCTCTAACCGCTCCGCCACCGTCACCCCAGAGAGAGAGAGAGAGAGGGGGAAATTGAGATGTAGAGAGAGGTAGGAAAGGATAAAGAGAGATGGAGAGAGAGAGAGGGAGATAGATATAGGGAGGGAGACGTAGGTATAGAGAGAGGGAGGGGGAGGGAAAGAGAGAGAGGGGGGAGAGAGAAAGAGAGGAAGAAAGAGCGAGAGATAGAGAGAGGAAGAGACAGGTATGGATAGTAAAGGAAAAGGAGAGAAAAGGGGGAGGAGGGAGGAAGAAGAGTGAAAGGGATAAGGAAGAAGAGGGGAGGTAGATGGAGGGAGAAGGGAAAAAGAAAGGGAGGAGAGGAGAGAGAGGGAGAGATAGGTAATGAGAGAAAAGTAGAAAGGTGATTGGTGGCTGGGGTCCATGATGAGTAAAGGAGGAAAAGGCACGGATGGTTGAGAGAGGGATAGTTAAGAAAGAAGGTAACTGGAGGAGAAGAGAGGGATAGGTAATAGGAAAATATGATTTCAGTTAAGGAAATGAAGAGGTTAAGTGAATAAGAGAAGAGGAAGAAGTTTGAATTGAGGTTGGAAACGAGAGAGAATAAAGCGTAGACAATATGGTCGGATAGGGGCTAGGATTCATTAAAGGAAACAAGTATCCTGCGGGAAACGGAGGATAGGAAACATAAAGAAAAGAAATTTGGAAAAGTGAGAAAGACGATAATAAGATACGAAGTAAAAATGGCGAAAATAGTTGCGTTTGATAAAAGTGGGCAAGTGGCAAGGAATCGTAGTACGGAATATACTTTTGCATACCAGTTAACGTATTTTTGTAGGGTGGTTAATATAGGGTGGATATTAAATTTTAATATATGTATCCAATCGTGCCGAAAACCGATATTTTCATACCTGGTAGCTCAAATTTGTGTCTTTTATGAGGCGTGAGAAAAGCTTTTTCTCGGAACTGCGTGTATGAAAGAGGGGGATGGATAAGAGATTAGAGATTATATCTCGTGAGATTAAAATTGATCAAATGGAGAGTCCCGAGGATTTAATTTTTACATTCGGGATTCAGATTTGTCTAAAGAAAAATACAGTAATCCCTCTATATGCGCGGGTTTCATATTCTCGGTTTCGCGCAAAAATTATTGTAGCTAGACTGAAAGTTGGCACTTGAGAAGGAGAAAAAATCTCGTACTTGCTTTAAGCAGCTACCCGGTGGTGGGAGACTCGGGTTCGATTCCCGGTCAAGTACAAGATTTTTTCTCCTTCTCAAATGTCAACTTTCAGTTTAAGCTTTATGCGCAATTGAATAACACGACCTTTCATCAACTTTCCATCATGTTATTGTAGCTAGTTTCAATGTTCGCGAGGGCAAATTTCACTTATTTCGCTCGCCTACCGCAGCACACATTGCAGAGACCACTAAATATATCCATGATTGGTCCCTATAGAAATCAGACTGCCTATCTTTGTCAACTAACACTTTAATTTCGCTCACAACGCATTGATAGTAAGAAAGATATTTCAGGCGCACCTAAGAAGGGTTACACATGATGATATTTGTGAAAGTACTCATTTGGTTTTTGAGTGGTGTCGGTAGGGTTGCTAGATTTTCGTAAAAGACATTTTTATTAATGCATTCAAGGGGTAAGGGTACCTGAATTGTAGATTGGCGTGAATTTGAAATGTTTTATCTTAAAAGAATTTTTGTACTTATATAATTAAAAAAGGCAAGTTTAAAAAACAGTAATAATGTTATTACAGTATGGACAGAGGGTGGATGTTCCCCTTACTCCATTTTTCCCGTAAGCTATTAGTATCTATATTCGTGATTTCTAAGTTCGCGGCGTTTTTCAGGGCCCCCGCGAATGTGATGGGATTACTGTATCTTACCAAGCGCTTACACGGCAAAGTGTTTCCCTTATCAATGAAGCATTGCCCACGATGTAGCAAAAGAGGATAAGCCATGTTGAAAAATCCTACATTTCATTGAAGAAGATCATTTTTCGAGATTTGCATGCCTCAAAAATGGATCAAATAAAGTCTAAAGCCAAAAAGTCTTATTCAAATCCCTTTGCGGGAACGGGAGGTCCAAACCATTCCATCAATTTACCATTTCCTATCAGGAATTTCAATTTTTTTAACTTTCGCAAACATAGCATTAAAAAGCGTTGAAATTTCTAATTGTAGATGGTAAAATGTAAACAGGGTTGGCCTGAGGTATTTTGGCACCCCGGACGAGAAACCGCTGTAGCGCCCCTTTCAGAAAATATTTGTTAAGATATTTCTAAAAGTACTTGTTAATTCATTAAATTCTCCGTAAAATAATTGATAATCAAAATTAAAAGGAATTTTAACTAGATTCTTGCATGCAGCGCCGTAACTTGCTATTTTAGCACCCGGGACGAGCTACCAAAAATGCGCCCCCTTCATAAAAAATTCTCTAATACCTATATTTTTTACTATATAGATTTTGGGTGATAAATTAATAAATGAAAATAAATTATAAATGATGTAATTTCTCACTATAAATGTACATAATTTAAATACAGAAAATTTAAATATTTTAATAAGTATTAAAGAGCTATTCTACGTGAATTTAATCCAGCAAACTCATCAATCAAATCATAGAAATTTATATTCTGCTGTGGCATGTTTTATAGAAAGAATAGATTAGCCCCGATAATCTCTTTGATGACCCATGTTGGATCTTAAATAATTCTTTACTAACTTCAGTTTGCTAAAGCTGCTTTCAAATGTTGCAGTTGTTACAGGTAGTGTTAGGAATATGCGAAGAGCAATAAATATGTTAGGGTAACTTTCCACAAGTGAATAGTCGTACAGTAATTGTAGAATATCTGCAGTTTTAGTGGAAGATACGAGTATAAGAAAAATAAAGTTCTTTAAATCAGTTAGTTGGTTTTTAGGGGGGTTACAATGCGTTATGTCTGGAACAAGTAAAGTAGTGAAATCGCCCCTGTCCTTGTGCCATACAATCTCGGACAACTTGCCAGTAACAATTTTTGCACCCAGGACAGATGCCCCGCTTACCCCGCCCTAGTTATGGCACTGCTTTCCTGCGATATAAATTGGTTTTGAATATTTATTCGCTTGCAAATAACGTATAGTCAGATAGGTTAGCGCACCCAATACTCCGGCGCCCCGGGCAGCCGCCCGGCTCGTCCGTACCTCGGACCGGCCCTGAATGTGAATTATCCAAAAAGTTTCAATGCGAGGAAACTTATGATTCATTACAAATTTGACTTTCGCAAAATACGAAAAAATAAACAAACCAAACGCAGGCTGTAGGAAGTACGTGTATGTTCGCACAGACACATCAACAACATAAACTCGTTGGGCGTGGGATGCTTTTGATCACAAGGAGACCTAAAGGTACGCAGTTTCACGTCGCGGATCCGCATGATTAGAACGCGCAAAGGTTCGTTTGGTTTGATGAAACTAATTAACTCGTCTTTTCCCCCGTGCTCTCATAAAGGCTCCAAAAGCTCGACCCTCACATTCATTACGCTAAAAATGCCGTCACGTTCCAATCTTACAGGATTTAAAACGTTAAAGACGCGAGAGAGAGAAGGAGGGAGGGAGGGAGGGGGGGAGGGGAGAGAGAGAGAGAGAGAGAGAGAGAGAGAGAGAGAGAGAGAGAGAGAGAGAGAGAGAAACGATTCAGACCTTGGTCGAGAATTTAATGATTGGGAAAATTAGATTTGCCGCCTTCATCTCATCTCCGCCTCTTTCACTTTCAAACCCAATCTCTATCTATACACATAATCTTTACTCTCTCACACGCACTTTCAAATCCCTTTAAAGTTTCTCTGCCCAACTCGCAGTTTCTCCCTTTAGCAAGTATTTTGCGTCACCTTGCGGAGTCTATATTCTGCGAAAGAGCGTTCTACTCCGTCTCGGGTATCCGGGGAAGGTGTAGACCATGGATGGAAAAGGGGGTGGGTGGGAATGGGAGAGAAAGGGAACAGGATGAGGGAAGGAGAGAGATGCTGCGAGGGGTGGGGTTATTTACGCGGGTCGCCGAGGGGGATGTCGGGATTGAGGTGTGGGGGAGAATAGGGAAGTGGAATGGGAGACGGGAGGTCGGAAGAAGATAAGGCGTACCATAGAGGAGCAATCCTTCGGCTCGCGACCGTTGCCGTGGGCACCGAAGTAGAAACCTCGCGATAAGCAGAAGAGGCGAGAGGGTGTGGAGGCGAGGGGGTTTGTGGGTGGGGGAGGAGGGATGGGCTAAGGGTGCGATGGGGGTAAGGGGGAGGATGCGACGCAAAGGGGTGTCGTTGCCTTGACGCCCTAACCAACACCTCCGTCCCTTCTTTCCTCCCCAATCCATCCCTCTCTTCCTTTCTCTCCGACTCCCGCAATTCTCTCCTCCTCCTCTCTCTCTATTTCCTTTCAGAGGCGTGGTTCTTAAGGGGGAAAGGGCGCGTTATTCTCCCAAATGGATTCTCTTAGTCTCCCTCGCGGCACATACGTATTCTTCCTCCATCTTCGACTTCGATAAATCGAATCAATATCGACGCCACCTACCGGGCTTCTCGCAGTATTTCGGGGCAGCATTTCCCCCTCCCCCTCGGTATCGCAGTATGAGCAAATGTGATGGAATGACGTGCCAACGAACATTAGGGCTGCAATACGGAACTAATAGAGATTTTTCAGAGCTTTTAATACGATTTTTCATATGAACTGGTAGGATATGTTCGGTAACTAATCCGAAATATTGACAACCCAACAAGTACTTGGCGCTTCGACCCTCGTTTCACTTAAATTGTGTGACTGATATTCTTTAAAATTGCACATTTGACGTTATATTATGGATTAAGTGCAAATAGGACGAACTCTTTAGATACTATAACGCTCCTCAGAATAGAGTTAATTAATTCCTTGGTTAAGTAAAAAAATTCCGATTAAAAAAGGTTTTGTTAGTTTCAAACTCTTTATTTTCTAGAAAGATACGTTTTGTAAAATTTTTGATAAAATATAGTCTTGCTGTCCTTTTGTCCGTGATTCTAAAATATTGAGATATACATGGATTAGACGGGACGGATATAGATCCTTCTTTGCCAATCGATAGAAATATGGCACATCAACGTTTAGGCAAAAATCATTGCTTAGAGCTGTGGTTTTCAACGTGGATGATAAGGCTCATCAGTGAGCATTTTAAGGTTTTTGGTGAGAACTTTTATTGTCAAGTTGATACGAAAAGTGGGTGGTTATCTTATTTCATATAGAAAAATATAGTAAAAGTATGCGGTGAATCAAAAAAGGTGGAAGATCAATGGGATAGAGATTAAATAGAACACTATTCGGCTTGCTCAGAATTCCTCCTTTACCTCATCAAATATAGATGTTATGGGTCTGTCCGATTTTACCCATGTTGCGAAAATATTTGCGCATTTCAACTACATAATACAAGTAGGGGTATTTAACATTTGGGGCCGCTGGAGAAGAGTCAAATCCTGGGCTCCATATCCTAGTCACAACGAGGTATATTCAACACTTATTTTCTTCCAAAAACCGTGATAATGATTAAAAATTGGCGCTGGGTACTGTTTTCACGTTATAATCCGTTTGATTTTATTAAAAGCAATAACGTATCGCTTGATCAATTTTCCAAATTTTTTTCCTATTGAACCAGTGAAAGGAAAAAAACTTTTATAACATACCGCCTTTAATTATTCACATACGGGACTCTCGTTTTGACGCTTGGTGACCTGACGATGTTTCCTTACATTGGTTCGTTATGATAGAATACCACAAAGTTAAGGCTGAGACCGCAGTTTTCATTTTTCATATATTTTTATGAGTCATCAAAAATGTGAGGGGCCTCCAGTAAATCTGCCCCTGTGTATCCATCCACGGTGATCATTCACCGACCGTAGATTTCGACAAAGAAATCCGCCTAAGAAAATTGTAAACATTTTCTTCGCGAGACCCAGATCGATGGAGATATCCTTGCGGTGTCGCTGTTTGCGTCCGTTTTAAAGGTGGAAGCGTGACATTTCTCGATCGCTCCTTTGATAACCGATAAGCCCACGGAGAAAAAATACATACACGCGTTTACTCTTTACGGACTCGGAAACGACGAGCTAAACCTCGTGCCTCTTAAAAAGGTCGCAGCACTCTTTCAATCCCTCCCGAGTCACGGTAGTGTTATCCGAATGTGATCGACCCGCGTTCGTTTTGGCCTAAGCCGAAGGGACCTCTCTGTCCCTCCCCCCCTGTGTCCAAGCACTCCATCCAAACATTCCGTCCTTTTTGAGAGAGAGAATTGCGTAGAGATATGGACAGACTCCTTCCCTAAGCTTAAATAGGGAATGGGGCGGTGGAGGTAAAAATATCAGTCCACATATATAAATATATGTGCGTGTGTTCTCATTCGGATTCGTTTCTGCCACTCTCTTCCCGAAATCACTTTTTTCCTCCCCATTCCCACAAAAGGCGACGTTTTTTCCTCCCCTTTTCTTCAGACAATGCGGCCGTTCGCCCGGTGCATTGCGTGGATACCCGGGGAGAACTCCTCGCTGCTAATCCGTGCATTGTGGACGGCGAACGTTCGGCAAGTTTTCGATCGTCGCGGGGAAGGAAATGCATGCGAATCGGAAGGGAGAGGGAGGTTCGTGCGTTGTGGAGGCAATCGGAGGCGGAGAGGTGGTGAAAAGAGGCTGGGGGTCATGCAAAGCCACCGTGCGGTCACTCGGCGGAAACCGTTAACCATATGCGGCGAGTGATTACCGCGACATCTGCTGACAACACCTCAAACCATCTTCGGCGGACACGGCATGCGAGGGGGAGAGGTAAAAGAGGAGCTCACGCTGGAAAAGACCGCACTTCTTTCCTCTCGTCTCCGCTCCCGTCAACTATCTCACACAAAGGCTGACGGGAACCATCTACGAGCGGTCGCTAGGTGTCTCCTCTGCTTTCTCGTTACATTGCGTTACAAAAGCGGATTCGATTTCGCGTCGGCGGAGTTTAAAATTTTTATCAATGTATTCGATGGAAATGCATTCGAAAGTCATCTGATGGCGTGTGGCATGGAATGTCACGCTTTTCAATATCCTGACTTCGTTTGTTTGTCCTCCGCCGGTCGGATTGCAGCACGCGAACGTTTCAAGTCGGACGTTAAAATAATCTATATATATTGGCGGAGACAAGAACATGTCCACGTCTGTATTTGATCTTTCGACTTTTAGGCAATCGGATATGTTTGTACAATAGACGTCCAGGAAAATTGCTTTAAATGCCTATCAGTTTATGGTGCTAATCTCATTGTACTTATATGCGTTGAAAAGTTTCTCTTTCAAAATACACCGATAGATCGTTAAAGTGAAAGGAAACATCGCCCGGTATTAAAATCATACTTTTCTATATGTTTCCACATTAGCAGCAGAGCAATTTTTGATTGTCTCAGCTGAGGTCGCCGTGTATTGCGAGGTTGCCGTTGGGCCTGTATGTAGATGACCCTTCATGCACGAAATAAATCATTCTTAGTAATGGCGGATAATGGCAGAAATTCTATAAAATTAATACATTAATATTTAGAGCCATGTAATTTCGGTGAACTCCATCGTTTTGTCGTTACGGTAGACATCTGAATCATCATCCTATCAATAATATAACGCAATTTTTAGTTTATTGTTAATGCTTCTCATCCTATAAATTTAGCACGAAAAATCAATAACGAGTTTAACGTGTACTTTTACTTCCTATAATTTTAGTTATGAATAGGGCACGCAAAATTTTTTTTCAAGTTGTAGATACTTTTTCAATTGGGCATAACAAATGCATTCGCAAGGAAATTGATCTTCATTTATTTTCTGCATTAAGCCAAAAATAATAGTCTCTTTGCGTCAGTCCACGTGACCACACATTAAAACATTTCATAAAAACGCAAGGATTAAAAAATTGTGTAATTATCTTAATTTTGCAACCTGTCGTTCTACGTGGTATTTGAATTTTCGTAATCGAAGAATTTTTTTTTGCTCGGCATAATTTATAAGTTGTTATATGAGCTAAAGGAGACTACGGTAAAAAATTGAGAATTTACAACAAACTCCTAAACCGTACGAATCACTAAATTTTTTAGAGGTAAAAAATTAAAATATATAAAGTTTACGGAATTTTTTTAACGCCAGGGACTTGATATCTCAAACAAATGTCTGATATTTAATGCATCTCACGACAAAGACAGGGACCAAACAGACTAATTTCCTCATTAAAATTTTTTTAGAGATCTTTGCGATTGAGTTTGAATGCGTGTTTGAATTTAGTCTCTTTGGTCCCTGTCGTTGTCGTGAGATGTATAAACCATCAGACATGTTTGAGATATGAAGTCCATGGCGTATAAAAGAATTCCATAAACTTGATATAGGTATTTTAATTGCTTACCTCTAAAACAATTTTGTGATTCGTACGGTTTAGGAGTTTGTTGTAAATTCTCTTATACGTAATTGTTTATCTCCAAAGATAATTAAACAGTTGAAAAACTAAAGTTCACTGCACCACAAAGACCCACTTCAAGGCATGCAGCGCCGTTGGTTTATTTTGCCATCTTGAATCTTAACTTATCAAACGTAGTTACATTCTATATCAACAGAAATTTTAATAGCAACACAAAATAACTTTGAAAGTTGACGCATTAGATTTGGCTAACCGCACTATACAAACTCTTTCAAAAACAAGAAAAACTCGTCTTTGGTGGAGATGGTAAATGGATACCGGAGTGTCCAATGATCCTAGGTTCCGACGCCATTTAATACTTTCGCAACATGGGAGCGTTACTCGACTCTCGTCTTTCCCCCTCTCCTCCCTTACTCTCCCCCTCTTCCCTTTTCGTCCTCACGCGATGAATCAAACCGCCGTCGCTAATTACCGCAAGTTAATCGCAACGGCTCTAGACCTCCTTCCAGGACTCGGTGGAGGACAAAAACGCGCAAAAAACGACTCTACCAATGGCTACCAAGCGTTCTCACTACACTTCTCTCTCTCTCACACACACAAATCTTTCCTAGGACTCTTTGTTCTTTGTCGTCAACCATATCCCTCTCTCGCTGTATCTCTCACTTCCTCTCTTCCGTAGAAACTTCTCTCCCTTTCGTAAAAAGGAGAAGTAAAATACGGCCGAAGAAGAACGAAGAGTAAACTACAATATGTAAGCGAATTATATCGAACTGCAGAGAACAAACCGTCATAGAAAGATAGGGGAAATGGTAATGTAACTTTGGGTGGCGTTCATTTTGCTTCGTATGGAAAAACAATGAAAAATAATCGGAGAAAAGCATTGTGAATACCTTTCAACCTTTCACTTTACAAGAAGACGTCAAGGCACTTATTCTAAATGAAAATTCACAAAAAATGGCAAATTTTTCCAATCTTATGCACCTCTATAAGTTTTCAAGAAATTTAAGGAAGTTTTTATCCCCCTTCTCTGAGAAAAAGCACTTAAAATTCATTTGCTATAGCAATGAAAGTTTCAACGAATTGAAAACTAATGGTTATGACGTAATAAGGTATGAACAAGAAAGAAATATCTAAATTTATCTAAATATCTACTATGAATCACAGATCAATTCGAAGAAACGTTCCAAAAACAAGAAATGAACAAGAACACATAGAAATACAACGCATAATGTCAGGCTGTTGAAATGACGCGTCGCATAATTGATCAAAATATACTAAAAATTTAACGGACAGTTTTATATTTAGGCGAATCAGACGCCACCTATCTCGAGTAGATCGTGTGGATTATGGGAGAAAGAGCATGAAAAAATAGAGTGCGCATGAAGCAAGGAAAGAGATGAGAAAGAGAGAGAGATGGAAGAAGTGGTGGGAGGAGGGCTTGGGGGCGGGAAAGGATATGGTATCCGGGAGCAAGATGGTGTTATAGGAGGTATGGAATGGGGAGAAATAAGAGGGTAGCGGAGGAGGGGAATGGTAGGAAGGCCGTAAAAAGCCGCTTGCAATTGACGGCGGCGATAAATAAGAGCACCTCCTTTCCCCACCCCTCCTTCCCCCTCCCACCCTCTTAATGGACCGTTCCAGACAGAGAAAGACCCCTTGGGTGCAGGAGGCGCAGGATCAGTGCGGCGCGTTGATTCCCAACCAAGAGTCAGGGGTCATCTGGGACGAATCCTGCCTTCTCTCTTCTCCTCCCCTACACCCTCTCTCTCTACCTCCAACTCTCCCCCACCACTCCCTCGCTTCTCTGCACTCACGTACAGCACCACTTATTCTCATTCCCCTCTCACGCCGACTTCCATCTTCCTCGGAAGCATCTAACCTCCCTCTCTCAACTCTTATTTCTTTCATTATCCATCCTTATTCTTGCCTTGCTCTCTTTCTCGCTCTTATGGCGTCGGGGAATGTTTTTACTCGTTCGTTTTTTTCAAAATGGGCGTTATTGCCCTTCGGACATTTTCTATTCTCACGGCAGTGTGTGTGGATTAGATGCGAAGAAGCGAGACCATCAAAGGAGGCGCTTTTATTTTTTGAAAAAAGTGCCTTTATGATTCCGCCGAGAAAGGTAACGTAATTATTTACAAGGTGGCTCATGAGCCTTATTTGTTTGTAATTCAATAGAAAAAGGTGTAAAACTCAAAGAAAAAATCTATAATAATAAACCGGGCCGAGGTACCGGCTAGACCCACTGCTCCCATGGACGTCAAAATCTTGGGAGCAATATCCCGATGGTCTATTTATCATCTTTGGTTTATAGGAAAATAACGAATAGCAATTTATGTCGCTGAACAGGCGGAATCTTAGTGGTATTTATTTATCCTAGTCAATGTTATAATTTTAACACCTAAATTTACCTATACGCTTAGAATGTCTATTTAAAATTATCTGAAAGCAGCACTCTCAGGCGGGGTGCTATAATGCATCTGGACTGTACTGCCAATAAGCCCAGAAATATTCACTGAGTATTCAAAGCCAAAATTGCAACCCTAACGACGCATATCTTCGCGCACTCAAGGGAGATGATTTTTTTATAAGCTGTATAGAGACTTTTGGATCACATACAACCTTACAAATAGCCGTACACTTTCGATTGCAACCCTATCTCTAAAAAACAGCTGAAGAGTTTATGAATGGACAATTGACGAAAGTGCGATCGCCCCTGGAACTCCTTAGAAAATGGCGTAACGCATATTTTTCAAGAAAGCGATCAGATCACCTGGCGACCCTCAGCAACATGGAGCGAACAACTCACAAAATCATTTTACCGTCATTAATTCGTCGTGATTTTTGCTCGAATAATAATAACAATAATAAAAAAACATTCTTCCCACTTCGAGGGCACAAGCCAAAAAAATTCAAAAAGAAAAGACCTTTGAAATGACTAGCAACTGACCAATTTGTAATCTTTCGACTTAATTGAGAAGTCACGCGAGGTTAATTCGAACCATTCAAAGTGCTGGAAATGATTTCGAATTTATTTTCTCCTTGTGTTTAAGAAGCGTAGCATGAAATCGGGAGCAGGTGGGTAGGTGCGTGCCGTGGAAAGACCATCGAGGAAATAAAAAGACCCCGCTCCCGTGTTATACAATGTCCTTAATATAAAACTGTCTTTTTTCCACCACTCCCCTTTTTTAACCTCTCCCGACGCTCCAACGGTTCACGAGTGCCCACTCTTAAAACTTTACTCGGTTTCCTCGGAAACGATTTGCACGAGAGCGTAAACAATTACAATGGCACTCTTTGCTGGCTGGCCGACCTTTTTTTCCCTCCCTCTCTTTCCCTCCCGCGCGCGCCAAGAGAACGGGGGAAGGGCGAAGAGAAAGGGCGCGAAGTAGGCACTCGTCTGTTTCACAGTTTCTTGCGACGAGTGCTCGCGTGCCGCGTCCCGCTGCTTTTTTGTTCGTCCACTTCGGCGACAATTGCCTTAGGAGAGAGACTAAAAGAGGAGTTCTCCCACCCTCTTTTTCTAGTTCGACGAAGGGGAAATTTGCGTTCCCTTGCAAAGTGGCCACGGGGTGTGCGTGTGTGTTGGGGAGGGAGGTATAGATGTGGCGAGGGGCGAGACGGGTGCCGCACTTCAAATATCTTATTATCGGAAAGGGTGCTTGATGAGGATTCCTATTGCTACAAAATGGGAAGGTGCAAACGGAATTTGCGGCTATCGATATCAACTAGCAAACGAAATAAAATTTTATTATTTACCAGAGAAGATACTTCTATTGGAATATTAATTTTTTGGTTAAATTACGATAAGTACGTTTTAATGAACAATGCCGATTAAACCTTATTGGCTCGATATGAAATGGAATACTAATAAAAGCTACTTTAAATTAAACAGGAGAGATACATTCACCAGAAAATTCAAGCAACAAATTTGATTTTTTTGGCTGAATTACCGACGATAAGTACGGTTTAATGAACAATTCCGATTAAACCTCACTGGTTCGTTGTGGAATGGAATACTAATGAAAACTACTTCAAGTTAGACGGAAGAGATACGTTCACCAGAAAATCCAAGCAACCAACATTCATTTAATATAGTTTTCGTCTGATATCGTTTGGTATTGATTTCAAGCCCGACTAATTGAAATAATTGCATTACGATTGGATCGCTGGATACTATTCGAATCTAAATATAAGCGCCCCAGACACTTTTATCCCTCTTACGATAACAGCAACAACAACGCCCGCTTTCATCCGATTCCGGGTGGTGTCAAATCGGATTACGATCCTTGCCCCGTTTCCCTTTGGCACGCTTGTCGCCAAACAGCTTTGCCTTCACGCATCCAATACAATGGTCACGTAATCCGCAACAGGGCAGACAAAAGCAGTGTCACTATCAGTTCCCTGGAAGTTCCCGGAAAGAAACGCACAGGAATGCATGACTACTTGCAAAGACGTTCTTTGGTTTGAATTCAGCTGTAATTTTGATGAAAAATATTTCAGAATTCACATATTTGGCGTGCAGAAATAATGAATTTAATGCAAAGGCTACGCTAGTTTCTCTATAATTACATTAATTACTGTAAATTTATATAAAGTTGGCATAGAAACATAATGAAGTAAGAAGATCAAGAGATCTAGTCAAAGCTGATCTTTTGACGTCCAAACGTCTCCACGAAAATCCAATTATAGTATTTATTGCTGTTTTTCTATTCAATGACTTTTGTATGTTGTTGACTGGATTTTTTCTTTTCACGAGGAAACCTTACCATTAAATCCCTTCGAAATCTGTTACTACTGGTCTACATGATTCTTTAGGCAAATCATTTAACATAACACTTGAGTAGAAAATGGAACAACTTTAATTAATTATGGATTACCACAAAATTCCGTAGCACTCCACTAAACTCAATTTGAAAGAAAATCCTCATGTCCATGTGGATTGGTAACAGTTTTTTTAATGACTCAAATAATGATATACTGTGTGCCTTGTAGTGCCAGGAATTGATGATCAGCTATTGATATTACCATTAGATTAAAAAGTAATTTCCTAAAAATGCAGCATATTCAACACCTATGAAAAATAAAAACGACATCTTTGCTGTACTCCACACATGATAGTGAAAATTGAGAGCGAAATTTTCGCCTAGATTCGTGTGTTTGTTTTTCTGGCTAATCGGTCTAGATTCGTCGTCGATATTACTAACGCGATTTGGTCAACGTCATCATTAGTATTCTGTCCGCAGATGGTTAAATATTACACCTGGTTCCGCACATTGCCTCATTCTCCGCAATCCTATGCTTTCTTGGTAACTTCATTTCAATTCGTCTATCAGCTGAAGCATTTTCTTCCTTTCTTCCTTTCCTTGCCTTCAAGTTTTCCTACAATCACATCTTTGATCACGGAGTCTCTCTTCAGGAAATGCTCAATTCAGTTTGCCTTCCTCTATCCAAAATTTCACTTTGGTCTCTTCTTCCCCATCCTTCTTAATAATTCTTAATTTTTTACTCTATACGTCCATTTTATTTTCAACACTCTCTATTAAATATAAGAAGGTACTATATAGTGTCAATTTCGCCCTAAATAAAGTCGTCTGTCTGTCTATATCCACAGCAAGGGTGCACAACATACCGAATTTGTCCCGCCGACACATTTCGTGTGTCCCGGCAGGACTTAACTCAGCTGGTGCATTCTTTTTCCGTAAATACAAGTAAAATTTGTTATGGATATTTATCGCTTGTGTGAACTAAAATTCTCTCTTATGAAATTAAACAAAGCTCCATTACGTTCAGCACGGATAGATCAGAGTTTAAGAGACATTCTAAGAACAGCAACGAGAGAAAATCGGTGCAACATCTCCCATTGAGTAAGTAAATTATATTTGTTTGTCACCTCATTTTTGCCGCATAAAAACTGCACGTAAAAGTTGTTACCGTATCTACAATAGTATACTTAAATTTTTTATGTACAAAACTTCCATAGCGTGACCCGTCTAGGTCCAATCAAGGTCGATTTTGGCCCGTGTCAACTTTTGAGTTGTGCACCTCTGGTCCACACTTTGAAGCTTTCCAGGCATTGCATAACATTTTTCCTAAAGCTCAATGTTTCCTCTGCTTACAAGGTGATACCTCACATGCGTATCATTCCACCAATTTTGTCCTTATCTCTTAGCTTATTTTACTTGTTAGATGGAATTTCTTTCTTCTATACACAAATTTCCCTGTGGAAATTATCGGACACCCGGGTTAAAATTCTCTGAAAAACCAGTAGAAATAACCATCGAAAACGTACAAACCCGTCAAAAAATGTCAAATTTGAGTTCTAGACTGTATAAATGCATTCAAAAAAATATCCTTATTGAACCTAAAGAGAGAGAGAGAGAGGGGGGGAACCTTTAAACGGTCCCAAATACCCTTAAGTGATTCTGTGATCGGTTTGGAAAAATGCGCTATCCTATGACCGCATGGAACGTCCGATTGATATTAGGATCCAAAGGAGTAGGGTTTTTCTTTTTTATCCTAATAATGCGTGAAAAAGGAGGGCGTGGTCACTCCCTTATTTTTAAACACTTCTCCACCAAACCTTTTTTTAAACCCGTCCTGGTCTCGTCGCATTGCGTCACGTCAGCTGCCGTTCATTTCAACGTCTCTCTTTCTCTCTCTCTCGTTTTCCTCTCTCTCTACCACAATGAATTTCGAAAGGGAGAAGTCGCGAGAAGCACTCAAGGTGGCGAGGTCTCGCTCAGCACAAGGATTCGAATGAGCGGTGTCAGAGACAAAAGAAACCCTTTAGTAAGGGAAGGGACTGGAGGAAGGAGAGAGAGAGAGAGAGAGCTGAGAGCGTAGTATTAGTGCTAGTTGTGTTCCGCGAGAATGGGGACTCGCTCTCTTTTTTTAAGCGAGTGCAATAGAGAGGATTTCAACCTGGGAGTTTCATTGGTTCGACGTTTAGTCAAGTACCTTCAAGAGAGAGCTAGAGAGAGAGAGAGAGAGAGAGAAAGAGAGAGAGAGAAAGAGGGAGAGAGAAGTAGAGGAAGGAACGAAGTCACTCTCTGCCCATTACAGCTCGGGAAAATAACGTACGAAACCGTTTATTTTTTCTTCAATCGTGAGTTCAGCGCCCTTCTAGAAAAACGGCTCATTTAGTCGACTCTGCACGAGGCTTTTATAAGGAATTCGAGAAATTGCGATTCCACGTCGAGGAGTCCTGTTCTTTTTTTAAATTCGATCGTTTTGCTCTTCTGGATAATTTATTTTGAATAAATTTCGAAAGAAATTGTTTCGCTGTTTACAACATTAAGGAAAAACGAATAAGATTGGGACAATAGGAGTTCCTTTAAATAAAACTTTATTTATTTTTTATGCACTCTAGTTAAAAAAATCTTTTTTCAGGAATGTAATAAGATGCTTGAGGAATCAAAAAGGACAAATACTTTGTCATACTCTACACTTACGTTTTTCTCAATCTACCTGAACAAATTGGTCATTTTTTGGTTTTTCAATAATCTTAATTTACAGAAACAAAATTTATTAAAAGTAAATTCAATATTCATAGATCATTACCGCAACTATCCGGCCAGTTTTGCACTCTTTCAACTACTTGGTTAATTACAGTCAGTTCAGTCTAATTAATTTTTATGTCGCCCATTTACAAAAATTACCAAAAAACATTGAATTTTAGTCACATCAACTTCGAACATGATTGCTACTATGGTTGAATTTATTCAACTACCGGTACTGTGAACCAAAGATTGATGGAGAGAAACTGTAGATATTAAGAAAGAATATGCAAAATATTTTGACCTATTAAAACGACACGCAAAATATATTGCTGAGAATTTTTTACTCGTGAGGTGAGCGCAAATTCCAAAATATTCCCTGGAGACTTCAACGACCGATGATTATGGAAATTTAGAGATTTTCTTTGAAGGAATTTCAAAATTCAGAAATGTTTACCATTTGATTTTTCATTCATCACAGACAATATTTTTGCTTATTGCGAATTTTATTTTGTTAGATATAAATGTAATTACTATAAAAACTTGTTTGCAGATAATTGGAAAATTAATAGGGAATTTTCAGCTTTCCTGCAGTACTGTCATAGATGTGCGAATTAAGCTGTTTCAAGGGAACTAGACGAACGAAATAAATTTTTTTGATTTTTCACATTTTAATTTATCCATTCCCTATAGGCCAGACTCTACGGCAACAGAGGTCCGTTGCAACGACGAAAAGCATTTCCTTTTCACCTTAAAGTGTACCTGGAACCACACAAAACAAATCCAGCCACTCCAAACCCTTTCTTCCTGTTCCTGTATCTCCTCAACCCTCTTCCCTCCCTCCTCTCTTTCTCCTTCTCTTTTTGTCTTTCCTTCCTCCCACCGCCCTCCCTCCCGCCACAGTCACCGCGACCTCCGCCGTCACCTCTCCAATTACGCCTCACAATCTCCCCTCTCGCTCCAATGAGCGGATTCAAAGAGCTCCGAACTCCCACTCCCCAGCCTCTCTCCTCCTTCTTTCCTCCCTCTCCCCTCCTCTCCCTCTTTCTTCCTCCACCTCTTCCATCCACTCTTTTGCCCGCTCCCTCCTTCGTCTTTCCCTCCCCACAACTTGCTCTATCTCCACCAAAATTCTTCCAACCCACACCCTGTGCTTCCTCATCTCTTATCTCAATCTCTACACCAGGGGTCCCCAACCTGGTGCTCGCGAGCACCGCTGTGCTCTTTCACAGTTTGATAATGTTCTTCGGCAGTCTAGTCGTTCACTTCTGCGATGCTTAAATAGCGTTTCCTTACATCATTAATGTAATATGATCAGTTGTTTTCTTTCTAAACGTATGTAAGCAAATTACTAATAACATTAATGTTAGTTTGATTTTAGTATGCATGATTATTATTTGTTTGCAAAAATAAAGTGGTGCTCGCTCTATATCCTAGGATACAGCTTGGTGCTCGCTTGATATAACAAAATACAACTCGGTTCTCGCCGCATGGAAAAGGTTGGAAACACGCCACTCCTATCTCTGTCCTCCATCTCAGTGTACTGCTGTATTTTCTCTTTCCATATACACAGCATTCCCTCACTCTATACTTCAGTTTCACTTCCTTTGGTGTTCTCCTACACCAATTCCTTCTTCCGCGCTTTTTATTGCCGTATTCACTCTCATATTTCCTTATAAATCTTTCGTTTTCTACTTTTTGTATTGATCCCCCTAAATTCGCCATCTGTTTTTGTCGTTTTTGCATCCAATTAACTTTTTTCTATCCTATTTCCCTCCTATACTTTTACTTTTTCTCCTCCTATATTCTCTCGCTCTTCTCCATTTCCAACCCCAAAACATCCTTTTCGGTTAAAAAAGTCTTCGTTTAGTTCATGTTCCTCGTTTCCTCGAGAAGCCAAGTAAATTAGCAAATATTGATTAGATTACTACGGGAATATTGCGGTACGATCTTACACCAGCTCATTTTTTATGTATTCACACAATAATTGCAGTATTTATATGGCAAATATATTAATAGAATGAACAAAAAGAAAAGCATAGAACCAAAACTTTACAAATTAAAGTTTTTACAAATAATAAATCTTACTTACGGTTTTAGAATGGCAAATAAAATTAACCCGACATCAGGACTGGGAAAACTCGTTCGCCATTGCCAACAAAAAATTGCGTGGTGGCAACTATATTGTTGTCATTTTCTACCAATGCAGTTGAGGATGTATGGTTTATATGTGATACGTATGCACAGATTTATATAGCCCAATTTCTAAATCGCATCACTTTAAAATCTATCCTGGCTCCTGGATTTTGTAAGTGGCTCCTAAATTTGGAACAGATTTGTCCAGGCATGCTCAACGTTTCGCGGAAAGTTAGGATTTAGTTTTTACAGCAAAAAAAAAAATTTCTTACTCTCTCCCAAATTTTGTGATTTTACTATAAAGCAACATATATATATTAGATGACCAAAGATACAGAATATAGTAAAACTTAAATTGTCATTGAATAGCTTGTGCCGGAGGCAAGCAATTATTTCATTCTAATAAAATAATGTAAAAGAAATAAAATTCGTCTTTCTAACCAAAGCGATTAAATTCATCGTTGAAAAACAGATGCTTTAAATCTATCATTAAAAGATTATGCTAAGATTTTTCAAAAATATTATAGCCTGATGTATTTGCTAGTTTTTAGTTGAGGATACGCGGCAGGAGTTAGCAATGGGCTGATGAGGGTAGGGAAAAGTGGAGAGGGGAAATGGAGGGGGAGGTTAAGTCGCTAGATAGGGAGGAAAGTCGATCGCAATCTTCGCTATCAGGAGTTGCATCTGCGTGGAGGGAAGAAGGGAGTGGGAGCAGGAGGCAATGAGTTACAAAGGGAGCGCTTGGTATGGCGGAAAGGAAAAATGGATGGGGGAGTGGAGGCTCGCCTTTTGCAGGATACGTCTTTCCCAATTTTTATGAAATAACCTCCGCCCACGCTCTCTCCAGCGACCTCTCCCTCTCACAGACACTCTCTTCTTCCTCGCGATCTCATTTGTTCTGTTATGATCCCTCCCCTCTATTTTCCCGCCGCTTTTAACCTCGCAACTCCTATGCAATAACACAAGAAAATTTTTTCTCCTATGCCTTCCGAACGCTTCTACGAAAATTCGTAGAGCGGAAATTTTTGCGTGTCAATACACAAAGAGTAATTCAATTTCGTCGACGACTTCTGAAAATAACAAAAATATTTTCTATTTCCTCAATGATTCTCGAATTTGCAATGAATTTGTCTTGCGACGAATTTGTCATGCGAAGAATTTGCCATGAGACGAATTTGTCCTGCGAAAAAATTTCCATGCGATATATTTTCTTTTCGACGAATTTACCATGCAATGAATTTGTCTTGTAACGAATTTGTCATGCGACGAATTTACCGCGACGAAATGACGCGCGATGAATTGAGTGTACACCCTTCCGAACGCTCTAGGACTCGAAGATACATCAGTGGCACCACAAATTTATTCCTTCAAGTGGACCAAAGCCTTTACAGAAGGCCATCTTAAATTCCATCAACTCCTTACGAATGTATTGATAGTTCCTTCATCTTATCTTAGATTTCCCTATTCTCTATTATTCAATCGCACTCCATCTAGCTTCTATTGGTCCTTTTTATCGCCTCTTATTAAATTTTCTCTTAGATATGCAATCTCCAAGGCCGGGTTAAGTGGCTCGGTGGCCAAGGCGCATAATTTTTCGCAGGTCCCTCCCTCCTCCCCACACACAGCGTCTGGTGCCTCCGTGGGGCCATGTTATCACGAGGCCCTGGCGAAACTGCACCCCGGTTAATCCGGGATTGGTTATCTCCCACTCTATCACATTCCCTCTCACTTTCTCTCACTCATCCTCACTCTCAATGTGCCATTATTCTTTCCGTACTCCCCTCTCCCTAAAATTCCCTTCAATTCCTTAAGATTTCCTCCTATTGTCTCCTACTCCTCAATCGCTTCTAATCTCTCAAATTGCTTCCAATTCCATCTCCTTTCCATCTCATTTTCTCTCTCTGCCATCTCTTCCTCCCCATCCCTATCGCTTCCTAAGTTTTCCCTCACTTGTCTCTCTCTCCTATTTATTCTTTAACTCCAATTCTCTACCTCCATACTATTCTCTCTCTGCCTTTCCATAGGCTCCGCAGTTCACCAGCATGCTTTATGGAATTCCCTCTTTGGCTAATAACTTGCACCGCGTGCCTGGGTAAAGCGAGGGATTTAGAGAAGGAGGGATAGGGAGAGTGGGAGGGAGGTAGATAGGGCCGGACTTGGCGTAAAGGGAATAGTGGTTGGCTCTCTTGCTAGAGGTGTTCCAGTTCGTGGCACACCCACCGCGCGCTGCGGATATGATATGGGTGGGTGCGGAGTGGTGGTAACGGAGTTGGGGATGAAAGGGAGGAGGGGGAGGAAGGGGCCTTATTTCCTTTCTGGAATTCGCTCCCATAAACTCTTCGCATAGTTAGAGAGCGTAAGAGATGCGGAAATATGACCGATACAAAACGACGGTTTTAGTTACTACTATCTGGGTAAAGGATGATATTAATACCGCAACCGGTGGTAACATTTACAACCCTTTTCTTGCACGGTAAATTTTCCTCTTTAAAGATTTATAGGATTAGTTTAGTGTTAAACAAGGCTGTGAGATCCATCCGGAAAAATTTGCTTTGGTGATGTTCACTTTGATAAGTCGTCATTTTCTTTTAGAATCAACGATTAGATTTCTTCCCGCTGAGTTGGGATGCACATCTCATTTGTTCAATCGTTTTCTGGTTATTGGAGTCACCTCAACTATCTCAAAGTTCAAAGAGTTCAACTTTCTAAATTAATATTCGAAATACTTAGCTTTATTTACATAGTATATATAAACAGTATTGTAATCGTAAAAAATCGACTTAGAGGTGTTAACGGGAATACACGTTCTAGTAGGTGCCTCCAGAACCTAAAGGGTTCAACAAATTCAAATGATATTTCTTATTTAGGTATACTTTTATCCAGAATAATAACTATGAAGAGATGAACGGTATAAAACAACAATGAAGGTAGTTTATTCTTGTTGATTTTCACAAAACGTCGATTCATTCAAAAATGTCTTTAACAATTTTGTTTAAAATTCACTCAGTTGTAGAGATTGGAGTCATAAACAGTGCTGCATATGCCGCATTTCTCTAAAATAATTACATAGCGCCTAACGACATTATAATATATATATATATATATATATATATATATATATAAAACTCTCGTTCAACGAACGTTCGTTGAACGAATGTTCGCTTTAACGAATGAACTGAATTTTATAGCTTTACTTTTCGCCGAAAATTCTATTCAATCTAACGAACTAAAGAACATGTATCCAACTCAGATCGAAGAAACTCGGATATTTACGAAACCACTTGGGGTCACAAAGACCGTCTCTTTACCCATGGATTCTTCGTGTGTCCACTTTACCAAGCATTTTTCCTATCGCCTGCATTTCTCGAGAGGCTTAATATGACGTCACCGAACGTGCTGTGCCGTTTGTTACTCAAAATATATTTACCAATATCTACTTAGACGTGTGTACCGATAAGGAGGAAGTGCACTACGCAGTTTTTTCCCTGGTGTCTGTAGTTTTAACGGGGAAGGTCAACGGAAAAATCACGATCGTTCAACGAATTTCCGTTTTACGAACGCTTTACAGGAACGCATGTCGTTCGTTGAACGACAGGAACCACCCAATCCCCCCCAGTTCTCTCAATCTTCGTCCAGAAATAATACTTCAGCGCCTATGTGGTTTCGTTAATCTGTAAATACTTGATATTTATGTATGGCATAACTATTTATCAAATTTGATTTTAACATTTAGTAAGAGGTAATCAATATATTAATACCACACTTACGTGCACAAGACATTTTCCACTGTTTTGTTGTTTTCGTGGGCAGTAATGGACCCTTCCAGCCAGGAAGGAGTGTAATGAGATCAGATCCATACGTTGCACACTAAAAGTTTTGTACAATGCATAATGTTCCGATTTTTCTCCAGTGCAGTCCCTTTGATAACGCCTGTTTTCTCCATCTCAAAGCTGTCATAATCGATTCATATTTCTTTTTGAACTGCTTCAAATAAAAGTCGATCGTCCCCCCTTATTTATTCAAAACTTTCTACCCACAAAAGCGATGTTTACCCATTTTCAATCTACATCAAAATCAGTAAATAACGCGTGCACTAAAAGTACCAAATTCTAAAATTCAGCCTCAGGGCTCTCCAATATTACGTTCCTTCTCCAGATTAGCATATTCCTCTTTAAGTTTAATTCACAGCGATGTTAATTAACAGTCGTATTCAATTTAAGGATTTGTTGTCTGTTCCGTTTACTTAATCACTTCTGTCGTACTGAATCAGAACGTTTGGAAACTGAAACGTCAAATGGACCACTATTTCTACTCAAGCTGGCTTGAAGAAGTTGACATCGTTAATTGCATCCTCGTTTTCGACACGTGTTATGGATTTTCGGGAGGAAAGATGGGAAAAAAAGTGGCGGAAGAGAAAATTCCGGGAAGTTGGATCTCACCCTCTCTTATCTCTCTCTCTTACTCACTCTTACTTCTTCGCTATCTCTCACTCTATCTATATATATATCTGCCTTGCTCTCGAGGAAAACAAGACTGTGCAATCTTGAGTGGATGCGGTCAGACGTTGTGACGGAAAAGAAGAATTGCTTATCAGATTCCCATAAAGAGGTCTGCGGTTTTGCGGTAGTGTTTGCGGATTATATTCTTCGCGTTGCAATTAAATTCCTCGTTCGTTCAATCGTCGCCGTTCGCTCATTTGCTCCGCTCTCACGGAGATGGAGTCGATTGCGGACATGTTTTGCGAGCGCACGCTAAAGGGTCGCGTGCCTCACAGTGAGAGAGAGAAATGGGGCGAGGCACGTGGTTATTTCCGAAGGAGAGGCCATTGGTGCCAAGGGAAAAATCAACGCGCGAAGCGACGCGTTCAACTGAGAATTCTAAGAGCGAGTCACGACGGACGAATGACGAAAGTGCTCGTCGAGGTTATTTTCGCGTTTCATTTTTAAATCACAGTATTTTCCCGTTTGAACGAATGGACGGTTAGAAGAATTTCGCGTTCCTCTCGACGGTTTAATAAGCTTTTTGAATAGTAATTGTGGCGGAGCTATACGTGGTGATTGTTCAACGGCTACAAAGAGACACGCGTTATTGGAACAAGTAGTCACGTTTCAGTCGAGTTCATTAATATATTTATGGGTTCAAATCCTCGCGAATCTAACTATTGATAAGATTTGCATACAATCCATTTCTATAAAACTGGTTCAACTAACCTATCTTTAGTGCTTAGGGGTTCAGTATAATAGATGAAATTAGCACAAATGAAAGTGTTGATGTAAAAATCTACGCAGGTAGGCATACGCCGAACAAGAAGACATTCTGGAAAAGTAGGAGAAAAATAAATTTTGCCTTGACAGGGAATCGAACTCAGGTCTTCCTTGTGGCGGATTGGTATTCCATCACTGAACTATCGAGGGAGTTCACTGGTAGAATATACACCCCGGCAATTTGTACACCCGGGTTCGATTCCCGGTCAGCGCAGAATTTTTTCCCAACTTTCCAGAATATCTTTTAGATGACGCTAGCTAGTCCCCAGAATTTTTTCCGGTCGCGGCATCCTTGCAGAAATTAAGAGAATTTCGTGAAAACCATATCTTTGAGGCAGGATTTTATATTTTGAGATACGGGCATTACAATCTTTGGAAGGATTAATTTGTTGGTACTACAACATTATCAATTCATTAGTGAAAACTTTGTTGACCTAATGACTCTTCCAAATCGTTTATTTATTTAATAACAAGGTTTTTTGCGGCAGACTTAAAAATCAACTGCGGCGCACCAGTGTGCCGCAGCACTCAGTTTGGGTATCACTCACTAGTTCATTTTTTTCAGAGATAGGAACAAACCGGATGATCGTGCAGAATATGTAGATATATAAAAGTTAAAACGTGTATTGGTACCGTAATAAACACCTATTTATCTTGAGAGATATTAAGTAAATTCACAAGCGCACGCCCTCAAGCAAGAGGTTGAAGTGTTACGTTCCAGCCCGAGATGGGAAGAAAAAAGTCGAAGGGAGAGAGAGACTTGTTGAGTAGGATGATGACGTCAAGGCGAGGGTAGCGAGAGGTTGGGGAGTGAATCCCTCCCTTCGTACATCTAAAGCGGCAATACCTCACGGGTGGCGTGCAAGCGAAAAAGGAAGGAGGCGGGCGAGGCATGCGAAAAACTGGCGTTTTCTTCTTTATGTGTTTTTTTTCCACCGTACTCTCTTTGTTTGTGGTGTTTCCCGCGAGGAAGAGAGGGAGAGGATGGGAGGAGACAGGGAGGGAGCAGCAATGGGTGAGAGGAAAAAAGGGAGATGAAGGAGGGGGTGGCAGAAATGGGATTACGCGGGGGACGATGTGACGGGTGGGAAGGATGGAGGGAGGGAGAGAGGTAGAGAGGGAGGGAGATAGGGACAGACAGACAAACGACTTTATTTAGGGTAGGTAGATAGAGAGGGAGGGAGAGTGGGAGGGAGAGAGGGATGGACAGAGGGATGAAGAGAGGGATGGAGAGAGGGATGGAGAGAGGGAGGGAGAGAGGAAGGGAGAGAGGGAGGGAAAAGGGAGGGAGAGAGGGAGTGAGAGAGGGAGTGAGAGAGGGAGGGAGACAGGGAGGGAAATGAGGAAGGAAGAGAGGGAGGGAGAAAGGTATGGAGAGAGGGAGGGAGAGAGACAAGGAGGGAGAGTGGGATGGAGAGAGGGAGGGAGGAGAGGGACTTACAGACAAACGACTTTATTTAGGGAAGGGGGAGAGGGAGGAAGATAGAGAGGGAGGGTGACAGAGAGGGAGGGAGATAGAGAGGGAGGGAGAGAGGGAGGAAAAAAGGGAGGGAGGGAGACAGGGAGGGAAAGAGGAAGGAAAAGAGGGAGGAATATAGGGAAGGAGATAGGGAGGGAGAGAGGGAAGAAGAGAGAGGGAGGGAGTGCGGCGGCTGTTTGGGATATATCCTCTGGGTGATGCCGGGATGGAGAGTCGGTAGGAGGAAGGAGAGAGAGAGATTGGGAGGAAAGGAGCGAGAGTTTGAGGGAGGGAAGGGGATGGGTCGGTGGCGGGCCCAAGGGGGTTAAAAAGGGAGGGTCTTTGGTGAGGCGGAAGGAGTGGGGGGAGGAGACGGGGGAGGGATGGGGCGGCGGAGGTGAGCGAGGAGGGAAGGGGTGGGTCCGCAGAAAAGGAAATTATTTACACTCAAATGATTCTATTTCAATATGAGAACAAAAGAAGAGAGGGCTCGGTGCGAGGGTTTGGGGGAAAGAGAGAGAGAGAGGGGGGGGAGATGGCGAGGGAGAGAGAGAGAGAGAGAGATATAGAGGGAGAGAAGAGTTTGGTTGGCGTTATTGGGGTTCGCGGGAAGCGAAGGGTGTGGGGATAGGTATGGGGAGGCTGTGAGGGGTGGTAGGGGGAAGTTAGGGTGTCGTGAGGGAGGGGGAGGTTGGGTGGGGGAAAAAGAGGGGGGTTGGGAGGGGGCATAGGAGGGGAGGAGGCTCGCTTCGCTCCGCCGATGTAGCGTTTCATCGCGCCCTGCCCTTTTCGTGTGTGTTTGTGTCGAGATATTTTTCCTAACGTAACAAGAACTGAGTGACCATTTTGGGAACTACGTCCATCTGCAACACATCCTTCTCTCTCTCTCTGTCGATCTCCCTCTTTCATCTTTTCTCCGATGAAGAACGCGCTCTGTTACCCAATACGAATGGACCGTTCTTTTATTTTATTGTTGCCGAGTTGGCTATGTGCGCGTGTGTCTTCCCGCTCACAATGATCTAGCGATTGACTGCAAAAGGACGCTTTATAAATCTGCTCGCACAGATGTGGGTGTGTTTTGATGAGTATATGTGTGTAGGCACATTCATATGCATACCCAAGCGAATTACATCGACACCAGTGGCGTATCTTGACATTAGTAAAGGGAGGAAGGGGTTAAATTCATAACTAAATTTCAAAGATGCCCATGGAGACTGAAAAAATTATAAGCGAAAGATGGAATTGTAAGAGTTTCGCATTACTACAGTCAACTGTTAATTCTCCTTCGTTCGCCGATTTCATTGAAATGGTCGGGGCATACAGAGCCGTCCTCTTCGCCCGCATCGCGTAAATGGGTACATACCTATAGTCAGAAGAAAGATTTGAAGCTTTCCCGGCGAATAATCATGGTGAACTTTTCTCGGGTTTCCAGCCGGGTTATTACGGAGTTCTCATCCGACGTTTCGGCGACTATCGTAAATATATTTGCGTATTAAAAGTAACTGATTCTTGATCGCTGTTTTAGATAGCTAAAGAAATCTAATCATGGAACGAAAATTTAACCAGAGTAAAATAACTTTGGATTATGAGGGGAGGGTTTTAATTACCAATACGCCACCACTACACACGGCGCTGATCAACATACATAGTGATTTTAGTGGGTAGTCGTCACCACGGTGGAATTTTAGTGAAATAATGACAAATTTAAATTTCTTATCGATGAATCTGTCAAACGTGGCGAGAATGGAAAACAAGGCCGGAAAAAACGAAATGCATAATCCATGTGAATCGAAAATTTAAAACGTAAGCGTAAAAAACTTGCGCTGGCATAATGCAAAAATTCATGCTTCTCATCATTACGCCGAATCTTTGTCCTGTGAATGTACACCGCACTCTTAAAATTGCAATTCACTACGCGGTTACGTGAAGCGCTGGCGGTATTGTCCGTAAAAAACAAAAATCCCCTTAAAAGACTGTACGTATCTCTTTTCTTGTAGATTTTCTGTTTTTTTTTTTAAATATCGTCGTTTACATTCCAGGATTTAAAAAAAACCTTCCTTTCCCGAGCAAATTCGTTCATGCCGACACAGCGCCCGATATTTTTTGTCGGGGTTAAGATTTCGCCGCAATGAATACAGAGGTCTCTGGCGTAGAGGGTGGGAAGGGGATAGCGGGAAGAGGAAGAGGAGATAGGACGAAAAGGTACAAAGAGCGACGAAGGAGGGATGGGGAGAGGAAGAGTGGGGCAAGTAGCACGGAGAGGAAGAATCGCAATGGGCAAGTCTTGAGTGACGGATATCCACGTGTTGTCGAAGTTAAACGAGCAAAGAGGTACGGGGAAAGGGAGGAGTTAGGAAGTAAAATGGAGGGAGGGAAAGAGGGAGGAAAAAGGGAGCAAGGTGGAGGAAGGGTAGGTGATGAAATGAAAGCATTAAATTGAGGGTGAAAGGGAGAGAGAGAGAGAGAGAGAGAGAGAGAGAGAGAGAGAGAGAGAGAGAGAGAGAGAGAGAGAAAAGACTGCTGCTACTCTCCTTCCAGGATTCATTTGCCGAGGGTTGGGTGAAGAGATGGGAAAGAGAAGGAAGGAGGAGATGGGAGAGGCGGGGGAGGGAGGGGGCAGAAAAAGGCGGAGAAAGAGGGAATTGAAGGAAATTTACATTTAAGCAGAGCAGCGGATTGTGAAATTGAGAGGGGAAGGGAGTCTGGAAGGAGGTGAGGAGGAGTGGGCGGGAGAAGGAGAGAGAGAGAGGAAAAATTGGTCCAGAGATTGGGAAAAAAGGGGTTGATGGGAATGGCTGCGAGGAGTTGGAGGAGGCAGGAAGGAGGAGGAGGGGAGGAGGAAGAGAGGGAAGGAGGAGGAGATATGTTGGAAGAAAGACGACTTAAGATTAGGGGAGGCCTTATCAAATCTCGGGAGATGTTCGACATATCTCACTCTTTTGAAGACATTTGTCGGAATGTTGAGCGCCGTCTTGAGGCCGATCTGTCAAGTGGAATGGGAAAAAAACGTCTCACTCGCTCACACGTTCGATTATCCGGGGTGGATGATATTAATTCGGCGGAAGCGATGGCTTTTGTCGGTCGAATGAATATCTAATTGAATTGTGACCGACTGAACGAATGGAATAATAGTTTTTGAAAGAATTACAATATCTGCATTTTAAAAAATCCGGCGTACGCGCTGGTCTGTTATATTAGTCTGGGGATTTGGAATTTTATTTTGTAACTTTATAATTAATCCGTTTGGGTGATGTTGCTTTTTTAAACAAAAGGTCCGACAATGTAACCTTTCTCTCGAATATATAATAATGTAATATAGATGTGATGTTTTTGTAAGAGATTTGGAGAATTTCTACTCGACGTGTTTGAAAATTTTAGTGCCATAGGACGACTTAAAATTCGAAACAAAAAACCGATATTGTTTCAATTAATTGTGTGGAATTCGTAATTAGAGCTTCCCCAAGGATTATTAAAAACTCATCCTAATCAACAGGAAATTGTGCCTGTCAGGTCTAGTAAATATTATCGTATGCTGTGAATAATTTGAGCGTGATCTTTCCAATGAGAAGGGCAGAGGTTTGGAACCTACAAACGACATATTTTTTAAATATAATTTTTCGTGTAATACATCTTCATGGTAAAACAATCTTTCAAGTGAATAAATATAAATAATATCTCTGGATGTCTCGAGTTGGGTACACTTATTTCGTATATGGGCGAATCTTTTTTTTATTACCTTTTGATACATGTCAGCATCTAGTGCTTAATTTTTTGAACATTCGAGAAATTTAAATTGATCGCATAAAAACGCGCGAGTGCCAAGAAGAGAGAGATAGATAATAGGAGAGACATATTTAAATAGTACTGCCATAGAAGCAAGGTTCAATTTACACGTATTTTGTCATTGGACCGTCGCGTGTTCGATTTGAATTGAAACGGGAAATAAGAGGTCGAGAGAAAAAAATCACTGGGTATTAGCTCGTCGCTCGATGATCGAGTCGGACGTGAGGGTCGGAGGTGAGTCAGAAGTAAAGAGCGTTGAATAAAAAAGGAAAGGGCGAAAAAACGCGGCGTATTCCGCCCTCGTCGTGAGGCATTCGCGGAACGGTTTCTATTAAGGAGGAGAGAGAGAGAGAGAAAGAGAACTGGAGATGAGAGCCAGATGTCAGTCCGTATCCGCTGTTGCCGCTTCAAGAAACCATCCCACACCCTCTCCTCCCACTCATCTCTAACCTTCTCCCCCTCCGTTCTCTCCCTCTCCCTCCCTCCCCCACTGTTTATCTCCCTCTCCCTCCCTCTTTCTCCCTCTCCCTCCCTCTCCCTCCCTCTCTCTCCCTCCCTCTCTCTCCCTCCCTCCCTCCCTCTCCCTCCTTCTCCCTCTCTCTCCCTCCCTCTTCCTCACTTACTCCTTCCCTCTCCCTCACTCCCTCCCTCTCTCTCCCTCCATCCCTCTCTCTCCCTCCCTCTCCCTCTGTTTCTCTCCATCTCTCCCTGCCACTGACCCTCTCTCTCCCTCCCTCCCTCTCTCTCTCCCCATCTCCCTCCCTCTCTCTCCATCTCCCTCCCTTCCTCTCTCCATCTCCCTCGCTCCCTACTTCTCCCTCACTTTCTCTTCCTTCAACACCCGTGATTTCTAGTCCTTCCACATTATGATCTTCTTTTCCTTCGTTTCCTCTCTTACCTACCTCCCTCTCCCTTCCATCATCATCTCTCTCTCTCTACATCCTTCTCTCCCTCTTTCTCTCTCTCTCATTATTTGACTCCCTCATTCGTTCGGTTGCGAGCGAGCGTAATTTTCGGAATGGAAGCTTCGTGAGGAACGGAGGTGGAAGGAGGAGGTTTAAGAGGCAGTGGGTGCGGGCGAGGGAGTATAATAAGGAGACGGGGGAAATAAGAAATATAAGTAGAGAAGTATAAGAGGAAAGAGAAGGTGGAGAAACAAGCACGCCAGCAGAAGATGTAGTATTCTGATGAGAGTGAGAGAACAGGAAAAAAGAAGGGAGATAGAAGAATAAGGGATGGATTTAGAAAGAAAGGGAAATTAGAGTGGGAGAGATAGATACAAACACGGCGAGGGAATGAGAGGATACCGCAATAAGAAATGCACGAGAATTTAGGACGATATCCCAAGAAACGAGTATTGTTTTACAGTTCTTCTCGCTATTTCACTACCTAGGGAGTCGCTGATTTTTTATGGGCTTTCGTCCAGTCCAAAAGGAGCTGGAAAATTGGTCTAGTAATAGAAAAAAGGTTTTCTTTCAGATAGAAAGTGTGAAATCGAACTTTTTGGTGAGAGGGAACGCGAGAAAATCGTAGCCATTTAGTTACATCAAATATTGCTGCAAGCATTTTTTTATTGGCAGCAATACTTTTCTTTCTCCTCCCTAAGCGACAGCATTCGCGAACGAATGTTATCAACGGATAGCTGTTGGATGAAGGAGCAGTCGAAAAAGAAGGCATAGGTGATAGCGCCTGATAAAGCAGGAAGAACGTGTAAATAAAAAACGTACCATTAGCTATGTGCAAGGAATCACACAAATTAACTTTCTCATTCGTTTCCTAAAAACTTAAACGCTGTTTTCTAGGCACCACATAACGTCCTAGCTTTTACTTTGCAAAGTCAACGACTGGTTATCTATATCCGCCTTATAGAGTGTCTAAAGCACGCAACAATCAAATTCGTACACATATATTCAAATAAATTAAATCTATTGTAAATTAATCGTGCCTAAAATGGAATTTTGAGGGAGGAGGATAAACGGAGGAATTTAAGGAAGTTAGATGGGAGTAACGCGGATGTCGAAGAGGACAATGGCGTGGCGAGAGGGAGGAAGACGAATAGGTGGAGACGAAGAAAGATAGGAAAGAATCAAGTAGAAGCGCTGGATAGAGGAAGTGGAGAAGAGAGGAGGCGGGGGAGAGAGGAGGCGGGGGAGAGAGGAGGAGGAGAGAGGAGAGCGTAGGTGGAGGAGAGAGAGGAGGTTGAGGAGAGAGGAGATGGAGGAGAGAGGAGGAGGAGAGAGAGGAGGTTGAGGAGAGAGGAGATGGAGGAGAGAGGAGATGGAGGAGTGAGGAGGCGGAGGAGAGAGGACGTGGAGGAGAGAGAGGTGGTGAAGGAGAGAGGAAGTGGAGGAGAGAGAGAGGAGGTGGAGGAGAGAAAGAAGGTGGAGGAGAGAGGAGGTGGAGGATAGAGGAGGTGGAGGAGAGAGAGGTGGAGGAGAGAGGAGGTGGAGGAGAGAGAGGAGGTGAAGGAGAGAGGAGGTTGAGGAGAAAGGAGGTAGAGGAGGAGAGGGTGTAATGTAGATCTCCCTCTCTTCAGAGGATGGCTCTACCTCTTTGGGAATTTCTGATTCGTTCGAGACTTGCAGATTGCAGAGAGAGGATCATCTTTTACTGTTGGGAGGGAGAAAGGAAAGAGAAAGAGAAGGCGAGAGAGTGAGAGAGGACTAGCCATTTTCCTCCCTTTCTCCCATCCCCGTCATTAACTCTTTTTTCCATCAGGAGGATCGTCTTCGTAACTGCGAAGGTCGAATTTGTAAAAAAGTTTAGGAGGAGAGCAACCTTTAAAAGAAACGGAATGAAGATGAGAGTGAGAGAGAGAGAGAGAAAGTAACGCACGGGAAGATCTCTTCGTTTTTCCTTTTTCTCTCTTCAATTCTTTCCAAGCGTCGACAAAATTCGAACGAGTATAAGAGAGAGAATGGGTCGGCGTTTCGAAAACACGAATTTGCGATCTCGCGTGCCGTCACGGACATGCCGTCAAGGGGACGCCATGTTTCGCGTAAATTTCTCGCCGTCGCCTATGTGGCAGCACCTATTTCCTGGAAGAACGATATCTTAACTAACCTTGTCAATCATTACACTACGCGGGAGCTGAAACTAATAGTAAAGGCTATTCAAATTACGAGCTGTTCGCCGATCAGTTAATAATAAAACACTTCTGTCCGTATCTGCCAATATCTCAGCCGTTTCTTCAGCCAGTTCGACGAAATTTGGTAGGTTTCTATTTTATAATAAAATGGTCTAATTTGTTTTTATATTGTTTGATCGATTACAAAGCTCGTTTTAAACGTGCTAATTCATCTAGTAATTTTCATTTCATTTCATTTCATTTCATTTTAAAAATCCATGAATGAATTCTCGATTAGCGCAATTCAATTCAAAATTTTTGATTTAATGGACCGCAATAATTGACCAATGCTTTAACGTTCTGGATTTCTGGCGATGTTTTGTGTCAGCCAAAATATTTGTAGTGATACTTTTCGTTTATTTACGATAAATTTCATGAAAGAAAATCCTTAGATTCTATAAAATACCATGAAATTTAATTTTACGCCACCAAGGTTTCACGTCGAAATGAATAAGCTAATCGGAAACGATGCGCTGGCTATGAAAAAAAATGATGCTCATGTTGTAGAAAACATGATAATATGGGCTGAAGTGAATGGTTAAAGAATATACAGTCAAACCCCGATTTAGCGCCATCGTTTGTCCGACACTGACATTGGCGTTAAAGAGGGGATTGCGGTAAATCGAGGTATGTAATCATAAAATGGGAGTTCTGTGCAGCTGTGGATGGGACGCCACGAATAATCGGGAGATTGCGCCTTGCTGCCGCCTTGCCAGATTTTCTTTCTTTTCTCCACTCTCTGTATTTACTCCTCTTATCCTTTACACACTTTCTCGCCTTGTTAGTGCTTTTCGCCATTGCTGAAAAGCACTATTATCTTCGTGATGTCCGTCCGTCCGTCCGTCCGTACGCATATATCAGGGAAGAGTTGGCCAAACCGATTTAAACCAAATTTGGCACATATAATATTCACATAAATTAGTGACCAAAGAGGCCTATTTGGACCGGATCGGCTAAACAGGAGTGCCACAATTATAAAGTTAAACTTTTCGGTATTTATGAATTTGGAAGGAATTAGCTGAACCGATTTCAATGAAATTTTGTAGAATGGAGGCATGTAACATATAAAAATAAAATCAAGAAATATAGAAAATAGAGCTGCCACAGTACAAGAAATAAAAAACATTCTTTGTACACATATTTGTGTTGAAATGTCTGCATCAATTTTAAACAAATTATAATATTTGTAATGTACACATATATAGAAAACCATAATAGCATATTTAAACTGAATCAGCCAAACAGGGGTACCACAATTACAATTTAAATTCTTTCACTAATTATGGAGTTGGAAGGGATTGGCCAAACGGATTTCAATTAAATTTTGTATATAAGATTTAGACCATAACGAAATCACGATGTTTCAAGCGGAGTTAAACTTAAAGTAAAATTATATTTCTTTTAAACGCATTTCTAGAGAAATGACCGCAAGGATAATCCAATACGGTATTCCTATATAATTTTCATATAAATATACAACCAAAATATCATATTTAAACAGGTTCGACTAAACAGGGTTACCACAGTATCAAGGTTAGAATTTTTCTGTAACTTTGAATTTCGAAGGTATTGGCTGAACCAATTTCAAAAACATATTTCGTTTGCACGGCGAGTATAGAATTGCAAAACGAAATGAACATGTTTAAAACGGATCTAAAAAGCAGGGTTGCCACAATATAAGGAAAAATAATTTTCTGATTTCGAAGCAAATATATTAGTATACGATTATTATTAATTTGACGAGAAGCACTTCTGTACCACGGCAAACCGTGTGCATCCCTAATTGTCTTTTCACGTAAAAAAAATTCCGCTAACCGTTTATCAAACAACATTAAATTGCAAAAAATTGCACTAATATTTTATTATACAATGTTAAAAGTTTTAAATTAAAATGTCAGTTTTTCTTTTCTTTTCTGTAATTCATTTAAAACATCTTTTATAGCGAACCACGAGTTGAAATTTCCATTTTTATTATTCCAAAATCTTATCATAAGGCAACTACATACCTTCGGGCAAAATCATTTGCAAAGAAAATTAGAATATAAAAGTTTCAAAGTTTTTCATTGAAAGATAAGACAACTATTGCGACAGAGCAATTTAAATGTATATTTTCAATTCAAATCATGGCTATGGAATCAATCGTTATTTTCTAAGACGATGAACGAACCACCAAACAGAGAGAGCTAAACTTATAAAATTTGAGACTCTCACCCTCACTTTCAGACTGTGAGACTATGCGTTCTTCTATTATGGCCTATGTAACTTCTGAGAGATGGATAATATAGATCGCTGATCGCAGAAATAATTGGAGGAAATAAATAATTGCCACGATCAACGACTATTTGATAATTATGCAATTTGCACAACTAATTATACACAAAATCAAATAAATACTCAATGACTAAGAGCCCTTTCACACTGCCTACTTCACAACAGAGACTTAAATTGAGCTTAGGACATCTGGAACTATTGAAAGAGAATGGTAGAGTCCTGGTCAAGACAGTACTAGCGGTCAAACACCAGATAACCATAACTATTCTAAGTTACACCAGTATGTTGTAACGTTTTTGTTTTGCAGATTTCACTCATTGTCACGCCCTTTTCCTTTTACTCCTCCCTCGCGCATACTTAAGGACCTTTTTTCCGAAATGTAGCTTACTTCTTAAACCACCCTTTCTCCTCTCTGTTGATGAACTATCCAGTTTTCGGAAAAGGAGGTGCATTTCTCGTCTCTAGTGTCTTCTTCCCAGAATTGAGAGTACGCGGACCAACGCCGCCACCCCCATTGTCCCTTGGATTTGCCACCAGACATACGATTCCCTGGCATAGGCAGCAGGAAGGCCGCCTGTGGCTTTTGCCTACGCCTTGGACATTCGCGCTTCCTTTTAGGACTCCCGCACTACATCAATTGTCGCTCGAGAAAAATGTATGTTCTTACGTGGCTCCATTGGCGCCCCGGGCGTTCGCCCGACCCTAAAGTCAGCTCTGAGTCCAACATAAAATCGTATACTTAACATTTAAAATTCTTACGTGCGAAGACGACTTTCTGAAATATTTTAACAATAGGAACGCAAAGAGGTTCATTTTCTATCAAGTGGAATGGCGTTCCCATGCAAGCACGGTTCTTAAGAAAGAATATTTAGAGTTGGGGGGAGGGGCTGAAGCCCGTCAGCCCCTTCCCTGGGTACGCGCCTGTGCCTAAGCATAGTTTTAAGTACATCGTGATCTTCAATTACAACGACTTAATTTTCGTGGACCATTTTCAAAAAGCTGTTAATTTCTCTCACCTGTTTTCTAATTACATTGTTTATTTACATCGAAAATGTAAATTATCGACTTGTTTTTATACCTCGCTCCTCTTATTTTGCTTGCAGCAGGTTGCACGCAATATCGAACCGTAAATAACTTATAAAAGTCGCGCTCACGCCCTTCGGTCTTGGGTTAACCTTTATAGCGCCATCTTTCGCCTCCAAGGAGAAACAACGCAACGCAGGACTTAAGAGGAAAAGGGTTGGAAATTTCAAGGATGGATTTAAAAAAATAGGGGGAAGGAAACGGAAAAACGGGGGCACATTTAAGGGGAAGGAGTTTTCGAAAGGGGGTTGGAAGAGCGCATTCCGGAAAAGGGGGCGGGAGGGAGGTTGAAGAGGGAGGGCGATTAAGCCCCGGCTCAATTGGAGCGCCGTTGAATTCAATTATGGAGCGATCTCTAAGGGTCGGAGGATTACGGCTCCCGATGGACCAAGCATTGATTGACTCAGAAAAAGGGCAGGGGGTGTAAGTAAGGAAGGGGATTTTAGAATGGGAGAGGAGCGGGGAGGGGGGCGGTAGGAGGGGTGTAGTGATTTAATGGAGGAGGAGGGTTTGGGTCTGGGGGGTGAGGTTAATAATAGGTTTTTTTAAAAGGTAACAATAGTTATTAGGATACGTGGTTCTTTAAAATCCGTGAGGTTAGCGTAGGAATTCATTGCGTCGAAATACTTGGCGAGTTTGTCGATTGAAGTAGACACGAGAAGATTGCGGGATGGAATTAATGCGCTTTTACTACTGATGCTAGGGTTTTAAAGCGGAGACATGGATACGCGAATATCTAAAAAAATATACAGTTAGTGATAATTTCTGATCGTCACTCCACGAGTTAGAAATGAAAGGGTGAATAGTTGCAACTACGCACGGGGTTGCAGGTACTTTTTTTGTCGAGAAATGAGTGTAAGAAGTGAAAATTATCTCTTCAAAAATCGATAAATCCTCCTCTCTCTTCCCCATCTCTTCCGCTTGTCTCGCCAGTATTTTTCTTTTGTTCTGTAAATAATTTCGTCTTATACACTGAAACTTAATCACTAACGGTGGTAATTTATGAACATCATCATTAATTCCAGCAAAAGTCTCAAGCCGATACATTTTTATCGAGAAAGAAAAAGTTTCGTTTCGTGAAAAAAAAAAGAAATCATCTAGGAATAGAATGTTTAAATTTGAGCTTCAGATTATTAAGTAATAGCTTAAAATTTTTTATTTATGACGAGCTCAAATTATTTATGAAGAGCTCAAAGCATACCACTTCGGACTGGAATTTACACGAGCGTGAAGGTGTAATTTCTGGAGTTGGGAGTTTTACTATAGGTCTGCCGCGATCAAAAGAACATTTTGGGTTTACAGTGGGTGTGGCCGAATCCCTCACTCCACTTGGCCCCCTCCCCTCTCGCCCTTCCTTACGGCACAGGCTATTGCTGTCTCGGTCCTTTTCTAACTACACTGTTGCCAAATATTCGTAAAACTTCGTCTAGGCAGTCAACTGTAAACAGTGAAAACAGACAACCTAAGGAGGAGAAGGATGGGCTAGCGGTGGGGTGTGGGTAGTCAAGATGTCAGAGGGAATATCCCGTTCCGTGCGCGGCTGAAGTCCGCGCATGTTCTTATGAATATGACAGACCTATAATTTTGTTAAAAAAATTGTCATCCTTTTTCATATTACAAGTCAAATGCTATTCAAGATGAGAATCACTCCATTCTTTATAAAATTCTCGATATCAGTCCATTTTCTCTTCGGAGCGCCGTCTAGCCTTTTCTAAATCAGAGGAGTATTGCCATGGAGATGGAACCTATTCTCAAACCCTGGTAGCCATAGAAGGGAGGGGTGCCACCGAATGCTTTCTCTTTCCTCCTGCGCTGCACATAACCCCTCAGAATCTACGAAGTTCCGAAACTCCCTATGTCCAGCATTCCGTCATAAAAAAAGAGAATCGCCAGAATTTGTTACGGCTAGATCGGCAAATATATGTAGGTCTCGTAAGAGAGAGAGAGGGGGGAGAAAAAGACGGTCGCAGCCCCATCTAGAAGCAGTTTATGCTGCCATTGGTATGGACATAAATCCGCCTTAATTTCGACTCAAATGGGAGTCGCATATGCCCCATGGGCAGAAACGCAGTGGCCGGAAAAGAAATGCCGCATCTATCGAAGCAAACGATTTCTGGAGAAATGAGTTTTTATGCCTAAGTGAATTTACGATGATGCGGACGCTTTACGCAAATAAACGTTTATGTTATGCGTAAATCATTTGTGACGAGTATGACTTTTTCGAAATACGAGATCATATCCGTAGTGTAAGCATTGAATTAAGCAGAAATTTATATTTATGCCAATAAAAAGATTTATTCATCAATTGAAAATCAATGCTCAATGAAATGTCACAATAATAATTGGAAACAATTTAATAGTTAAGTTTTAATGATATTCACGTATCTTTAACGTCGGCTACGCTCTCTATTGGATGACATAGTCTTGCAGGTTTGGCACTTCTCTTCAAATGATACTGCACCTAAAGTTATTCGAGGAACAAATGTGACATCAGAGAGATGAATACAAAAGTTACCGAAACCTCGACACCTATGGTCTTTCTTTATAAGACCGCATCCTGCATTTAATGAACCCCGTTGGGTAATACTAGGTAATAGTATGCTAATATTGCCATCCTGCTCATATATTCGACAAGTGTAAGCCGTGTACTATATAACTATCACATAGTTTATGTAGTATGATGGAATCATAGATGCCTATGCGACAGACATATGCTGGAATATGGGAGGATCTGGAAATCAGGAGAAAAATTCAGCCGTGACCGAGAGTCGAACCAGGTTCTTTCACTTTCGGGCGGATATTCTATTTGTTTATTCCTTGTTACCTCGACACCTGTTGGGGAAGATAGATAATAGCATGGCTAGCTCGTCCTCAACCAAGAAGTTACTCTGTTCCGAGGGAGGAGAATCAATCCGCCAGGATTGCTTAAGTTGTGGAATATCCTCCCGAAGAGAAATGTTCATAAAGAAAAAGTGGACTAGCATTTGCCGTGATTGACAGCAAGGGAAGAAAGAAAGATACAGGAGCCGAGAGGGAACCAGGGTGTCTCGTTAGTAACGCGTCCCCGGAGAAAGGGAAAGAGACCGCGTAGCGATGGGACACGTGACGAGGAGGTCTCAGCGACCGCTCGTACTTTTTCTCTCCCGCCAAAAACGATTTCTTCCCCGCGAAAGTGTCATCTACGGATCATTTGACGGGATTACTTTTCCTTCCCGAGAATTCTCAGCCTCGTCCTTTCTCCGGCTCCCGCTCTTCTTTTATTCTTTACGAAATCGTTTCCTCGACAACGAATCCTAAGGAGTTTCGGTCGACCCGAAAGTAACATCCATTCCACGAAATCCCGTTGAGTCACCCGCCGAGGGTGTTCCTAGGAAAAAAAACTCGCGAATTCCTTTCCTCTTATCTCTCCTCTGTCCTAAAAAAAAAGTCCGTCATGGAAAGGTCTCGTGCGACAGAGCGGATTTGTAAACGTAATAAATGTTGCTAGGTTGGAGTGACGAAAATAAAGAAGCCGAATCGAAATCATAGTATCTCTCGCTTTGCATTTTTTGAGTAAGTACCACGTTTTTGCACATTTGGAGTTACTTTTTAATTACTTTCATATTGACTCCTATTTGGTAATTTGCATATTCGTGCTCCTGTGTACATATCCCAAAGAGTGTCGAATGACACGAAAACTGCTGAATCTATTTTAACCTTCTTTCAGTTTTTGAATAGACCGACACCTAGAGAGACTTATGGGAAATCACCTTGTAATCAACGGCCGTTTAATTCTTCCATTTGAATAACATGACGATTTTTCGTCAAATTTCTGTAGCGAAATATTGTATCGCGGGAAATATTCCGAGTTCCGGACATTCGCCGTTAGTTAATTATACGAAAATTTTCAAAAGTGGAAATTTATTTTTCGTTTCACATTTATTTTTTCCCGGGTGGATGGTTAAAAACAGGCGACGATCGAAATGGCTCGAGAATTTCCGATTCATTTTCAAATTATGCATACATGCACGAATTGTGAACGCATTTTATTCGAGTCGGTGAAAAATTATTTTTTTTTCCACCTGCTATTTTATCATTATGCAAAATGTTTAGCCGGAGCCATTCGATAGTAAGTCCTGCTCTTCGATGGTTTTCATCAGCTGCTGTTATGTTAACATCAAGTAAACCATTAATTCCTATGAAGATAAATACGAGAAAATATTTCATAAAAACAAACAAATGCGAATCGCGATTTTCGGGGCTTTCGCAAATCTAATTCCTTTCCATAAAAAGGTAACATTTATTTTGTATATCCCGATGTTATTTTTAACGTTTGAAAAAATTCTCTCCGGCTTGAATTGGTCAATCTCTCTCTCTCTCTCTTTACTCCCTTCAACTTCCTTTGCCTTTTCTCATCCCTTCCCCATCCCCTCCACTTATCCCACTAAACTCCTCCCACCCATCTCCCGATTCCTCCAATCTCCTCCCTCCTACACTCCCTCCCTATCGCGTCCTCCTCCACACCCCCTCCACAAACCTCCTCTCTTCCCCCTTCCCCATACTTCCCTCCTCCTAACTCCTCTCTTTGAACCTTACACCCCTAGAGGGCAACGCTGTCACGGGCAAAGTCGGGCGGTATGATTATTATTGTATCAAATCCTTCCTCCATCTCTCTCTCTCTCTCCCCCGTTACGTTCCCTTCCACTCCCTCACTCCCAATTCCTCTCTAATACTTACCTCATCTCTCTCTCTCTCTCTCCCTTGCCTTTGCCTCCGTGTTGTGTTTCTGACAAGTGGGTGTGGAGGGGATGAGTGGAGAAGGAGGTCAGGAGGAGGAGGAGAGAGAGAAAGAGTGGTCCGAGGCTCAAAGGGTCCTGGAGGAGGTTATGGGGAGAGGGAGGGAGAGAAGGAGTGGGGGAGGAGAGGAGGTAGAGATGGGAGGGAGGGTTCCGACTCCACTATCCCTTCTGGCAAACAGCGATGGTAATTGGTGCGTGGACCCAAAAGCTCAGCCGTGGGCGAGATAGCGTACCGACGTACACACACATAGCAAAACCTAGCCTCTTATTCCGCTTCCTCCCTCCCTCTCTCTCTCTCTACCCTATTAACTCCTTTCTCCTCCATCCTCTCTGGTCTCTCCTCTCTTCTCTATCCTCCCTCCTCTATACTCTTTCTTCTCTTCTCCCTCTCTCCTCTCCTCCCTATTCACTCCTTCCTTCTCCCTCTTCTCATCTACCTCTCTCCTCCTTCCTCCATCTTCTCTCTTCTTTTTTCTCTCTATTCTCCCTCCTCTTCGTCTCTTCTCCCTCTCTCCTACATCCTCTCTCTCTTCTCTATCCTCCCTCCACTTTCTTCTCTTCTTCACCTCTCCTCTATCCTCCCTCCTATTTCTTCTCATATCCCTTTCCCCTCCCTCCTCTCTCTTCTCCTCTCATCCCTCCTATCTCCTTCCTTCTATCTCCCCCCTCCTATCTCCTCCCTCTTTCTTCTCTTCTTAAATAAAACGCCAAACAGTATACCTCATCCTTTCCATCTTCCTATTTCCTCTGGACTCGTGCCGTTATTTGTTACAACCAATATGCGATATAAAGTTACCCTTCGAGAGATATACCAACATGTGGGCGCGTTAAAGTTCGTTTTAGGACCTAATGTTTACGTTTCCCATAACCGATAAATATATTAACTTCACAAAGAAGTGGCGACTGCACGAGTGGTCTTATAAGCTAATCTCTCGAATATGAAATTTATATTTTACGCTGATGTTACAATGTGGGTTTTTAATAGCTTTCAGTACATTGCGCCAAACCAGGAGAGAGAGAACGGTCGTGAAAATTGAGAAGTTACTGCGTGTGAAAAAGAACGTGAAATAACTTCTTTTTATCTATATTGGAAATTAGATGAGCCACATGCACTAGCTCCATAAAGATTTTCAAATGACTGGCGATATAAAGAGAGCATGAGATGTTTAAGTAACGTTTTTCGCCTTAAGTTTTACTTTGATGTTAATGTAGGATATTTATGACTAAGGCGAAGTTTTTTTGAAAGTCTGTGAACCTTCAAAGGCGGCAAAAGGGGAAATAACTTATGTTGCAGAATGTTCATTTGTACACACGAAACGGTTTTGCGTGACTCTACGGACTTTGCGAAGTAAACGGCAACTGCTCTTGGCGTGATTTACCTAAATAGAAACAAAAGCCATTTGAAAATGAACTCTACGGTTAATCAAACAGTTGGAGAATACTCCACTGCTAAATTTATAAAGTACATCATGGATATTTCCTTTGCTAAGCTTCCTGTTAACGGTATTAAACTCATCGTAATCCAATTACAGCAGATGATTGTAAGCTATAGTATCATTTTATTTGTACTGACGTACTATTGATGATATTTAATTAACGTTTTTGAAGAAAGAGCTCACGGTCCTTTAGTTAACCTGTCGGATACTGCGGCTGAATCGAAATATGCCGTTTTCAGAGTAAATTGGGCCTTTCTTTACATTTGAAATTTTGCGAATAAGTAAATTAAATAATTATTTAAAAACGAGCCTGATCCATTAGTTTTTATGATAGAAATTTTACCCGTTTTTTATACGGTGATTACTCTTGAATTGAAAAAGCTATTGGTACGGAAAACACTGCGGAGAAAACTTAAAATTTGTACACTGATGCATACCTCTACTAAATAATTATTAATGTAATATAAGACGGTTTGCATGAAGTTCAAATTTTCAGAAAAAACCTGAAAATACAATTCCGTCTGATTTCGTAATGGGTGTATGCCGTATGTAGCCGGTTAAAACCATCTCAACCCTCGCGTCCAAATTATAACCGAAGGCGCCGTTCCAAAACAGGACCAGCAATTAGCGACAACGAAGAAATCGACCATCGCTCTCGCATCAAAAGAACACGAGGTTTGATTTCAGCCTCCGTACGTGGCGCTTGGGGGCGCAACGGGAGAACACAAGCGACCCACTGTCAACGACAGCACACGTTGCCACTTAACTCAAAACGATAAATACAAACAAACGCCATGCAAGCGCAAGCAAGCAAACAGACATGGAAAGAGAGAGAGAGGAAGGTTCGCTGGCGAATTAACACTTATGAAAGAAAGAGGTGGAGTCGGGAATCAAAAGCCGGGATGCGGAAGCCGACAAAAAGGACGAACATCACACACGAGCGGAATTGATGCTATCGGAGAGAGGGCCTGGATGAAGGGAGACTATATGTATGGTATATAAATATAAAATTGTATTTTCTCAAAGGTTGAATGTATTCATGAACACGGATAAGTGAAAAACTGCTACCTCGATTTTAACCAACCATTAAGCCAGAGGTTTTCAACCGGTTGTAAGTGTACCATTAGGATTACGTCGAGTTTTTTCCTCTTACTCCGTATTCCATGCTACAGAATAGAAAGTCGCAATGTTACGACTAAGAAGAAAGTCACAAAACAGAAAAAAAAACGCCAAAACTTTGAGTTTTAACGTCATAAACACGAGTAATCTTACTGCAAGTGTTATTAATTTCATGATCACCTTGAAATGTACTCGGGGTACGCTACCATTAAAAAATATTCTTAAGCGTACGTCAGCAAAAAAGTTTGAAAACGCCTGCTTTAACCGTTTACCCAGCGTATCTCCTTGAACGGTTTATGTTAATCACCATATGCAATAACTGCACGGGCTCAATTCTCAAGGAATATCTCTTCCATACATTTGATTAACATACGTTTGAATGTAGAATATATTTAATTTTCATTTTGAGATCCGTTAAAATCGAACGACGAAATCTAGACATGCTCTTCTACGAGTAAATTAACAACATTTATTTTTGTCGAAGAGAGAAATCGAATCCGTGAACGAACTAGCGTAAAAATATCTTAAACTCAGACCCAGAATTTTCAGGTTTTATAACGATGAAAATGATAACTAAAACGACAATCGCATTATAGCCGCTTTTATGTGTCCAGGCGTTCAACGGCTTGGTAGGCTTTTTTCCTTTGATTATATAGTAATACAAGATGTTGAGCAAGTGATAATTAATAATAATTTTAAATGCCTCAAAATTGCTTCTACGACGCGGTCTAGGATAATAATGAAATAATTAATTGTTTTCATTAATTTTTCGGGTGTAATATATAGGCAATATATATATATATATAAGTATATATCATCATATGTAGTCTGTCCGTGATTATTCCTGCTTAAACCTGGTACTCCATATACTCCTACTTTCCGCTGTCCTCTTTATATCTTGATAACTCTCTTTCACTTACAAATCGTCTATCAGCTGAAACCTTTTCCTACCTCTTTCCCTTTTTCCATCTACTTTTCCTTGTAATATGTCTTTAATCATACTCTCTCTCCTCAGGTAACGCCCAACCCAGTTTGCCTTCCTCTTTCTAATAGTCTTTATAATCATTCGCTTCTCTCCTACTCTTCGTAGCACTTCATCGTTTTTTATCCTATCTGTCCATTTTATCTTCAGCATTCTCCTTCAAGTCCCCATTCCAAAGCTTTTCAAGTATTTGATGTCATTTTTCCTTAGCGTCCATGTTTCTGCCCCGTATACTCCATATATAGCATTTTATGAACTTCTTGCGGATATCTTCTCTTATATTCCGCGTAAGTAGGTGTTTCATATATATATATATATATATATATATATATATATATATATATATATATATAGGTATGCTTAAGGAAATGGAAAGGTAGTGATGACGGAGGCAACCCAGTGGACACACCAGAGTCTGGAGAGCTGCTGGGGATGCTTGAAGTAACACACGAAAATACAATAAGTATATATATATATATATATTCTCTCGAACTACTCGACTTTTGTTATACGTTTTAAACGTCCCCAAAACACAATATCTGCATTATGAGTGAGTCTGGAGGGTGGAAGGGGAGGTGGCGGTTGTAGAATGCGAAGAGAGAGAGAGAGAAAGGAGAAGGGTGGAGAGAGAGAGAGAGAGAGTGAGTGTATGTGTGGAGGCGGCGAAGGAATCCATTGGCCCGGGAAACATGACGGGAATTCCAACCCATCACTACACCCACACCCTCTTCCCCTTCTATCGGCTATCGCTAACTTCTACCCCCTCCCTCTCTATCTCTTTCTCCTCTCCTCCCCTCCCCTTCCATCCCCCTTCCTTCCTCTCTAACTCCTCTCCAATCCTTTCTCCTCTCCCCTCTCCCTCTCACCCTTCAGCCTACTTTGGCCGCTGGCATTGTTGCGGTGGGCGCTGGAATTAATCTCCGTTATTTTCCGATACTGACCCGCGGGGGGAGGAGGGGAGTTGAGGGGGCGGAGGGGAAAGGGGCGGGGCAAAGGGGAGGGAAATAGGGGCGCACACAAAGGCGAAGATATAGAAGGAAGGTTTGTGTACGAGGTTATAGAGAAAAGACTATCCAGGAAGTAATACCTTTGTGTGAGGAAAAAATTTCGCCGGGAGAAGATGCAATGTTTTTTTTAAGGAGTCAGATTTTTTGTATTTCATCTTGCTTGCATTTTCTATTCCCCCTTTAAATGTGTGTGGACTCTATTTTGCGAGTATTGGGGAAAAAATTCGTGCAACCACCGGAGGAATACTTCCGTTATATTTATCTCTCAGTCTCTACTAAAAAATTGTTGGAGGTTTTATTTTAAACTTAAAGTTTTCTGGAAATTTCTGTTCAAATGAAATCTGAGTTTTTTTCTAGGCACCGTATCGAAACATTCGCTACCACAGGAAGTTGAAAATATGAAAGGGAATCATTGTTTAATTAGCTTTCAAATACTACTGAGATTCATATTTTTGTACAAATTATGACCGCTGGAAAAGGATAGTTTTAGTTTGTTTTATTTATTGGAGCTGTTCCGTCTTTTCTTGAATACAGGCAGTGGTTTGAAAGAAGATATAATGCATTTGGAAGTTGTCCCTAATTTAAAGCAACCTGATTTTGAGGGGCTGTTCGAATTCTTCCTGCGGTTGAAATTTGGAGACACCAGGGAGAGTCTGAGAGGTGAGTTTGGGGCACAATAAAACTTAAAACTAATGAACTACTTACAAACCGCTCAATAAAGAGCAACCGAATTTAAAGAATAGTTTTGGCTGGTGACAGTCATAAACCCTATTAATTTTGGGGTCCGTCCGCTAGCCTTTTAACAGATTCTAAAGGAGTCCGTTACTACGGCAAATTCTCGTTTTGTTTACGTAGCTACATCAATAAAAGCGAAGCGTTAAAACCTAAAATTTACTTTCGGAAAGGGACAAACAACTGCCTAACAGAGGTGAGGTATGTTTTAAATAACTTTTGATGGACTTTGGCCTCTACGTTTTGACTTTAATGCTAAGTTTGTAATGAAAGTGCAGTGTAAGATTATAACAACGCAGTTTGAACGCTAAATCTTAAGTTTGTTGAAACATGCATATACGTGAATTATTTACATTGGGAAAAGATTAATAATAATATTATTTATTAAAAAACCGCCCTTAATATCTGATTCATCAGTTCTTGACCTATTTGTCATAATTTATAACTTGATTCTTTTAATCGCTCATCTTTTTGCCATTTCATCTAAGCACGCGGAAACGTTATAAACCTTATATAGGCCCATGACGAGCCATTTCCTGGCTCATTGTCAGTCTTTCTCGCACCTAAGCAAAAAGTCGGAGAGAATAACTCGCGAATCCCCATCGAAAGTAACTTAGTAACAGTTGCCACGACTCGGCGACAACCCTCCCATTCCGCCACCACCGAGAAACTGGTGACGAAGTCTTGGATTCCCTTCGCGATTTCTCTTCTCCCTCTTTCCAATCGATTTGTCTCCCACTCTCCTCTCCCTCCTCACTCTCTCTCTCTCCTTTTCTCCTGCCTCCCTATAACTCTTTCCCTTCGTATCCCCTAAAAAAAAACCTATCCCGTAACCGAGACAAGGGCGCCCTTCCGAAATCTCCCACCCCGCGCGGGAAGTGCGGCAACAGCGCGGGCGGAAAAGTGGCACCGTGGCACCGCCCCCGCACCGCCCCTTAATTCCGGTTGGTTGCCCCCGTGGCGTGGGCGGGGGAGGCGGGGATTGTTTTGGCCGAAGGAGGAACGGGGAGAGGGAAGATATAATGCCGCGCCGTATCTAAGAGACTGCCGCCATGTGTCCGAGAGGCACGCGTGCCTTCGCATTCGGTAGCTCAGGGATATCTCGCGGTGGAGAGAAACAAAAGAGACCGATTCGTAACTATCGGAGAGTGTTTTGTGACTGCGTTAGCACGCACCCGAAAGGGTAGTTTAATCCAACTTTTTATTGAGAGTGGAAATCGTTGAGGGATGGACCAGTTTTTACGATCAAATGCTTTTCATCAGACGGTTTTCATAGCATCGACGGGACGGCAGGCGAAATCAGGTGCTAGGTCGATGCGAAGAAGAGGGCTGCTGCATCAGGTACATACTTGTGATTGTAAAGCGATAAGATTCGAAGTCGAATTTGTTAGGCGTTCTTTACCAGCGAAGCAGAAGTAGCGGAACGCCTCAAGAGCGGTTTACACATACCGGACTGTGCGCAGCCGTACCCCTGCCGTGCTCCGAATTTTCCAAGTTCCCCCGTAGTCCCGCAGTCGACAGAATGAATCGATCAGAGGAGGATGTGGTCATTGCTTGCGGACTTTACTTTTACAAGAGAAAAGGCGGGAAAAACGAAGAAAATACTGGGTTCATAAAATTTATGGGGCAGGAGAGGAAGAAGGAGAATTTCAAACAAATTTCGGACGACTCGAGAATGACAGGCAAAAATTCTTCAGTCAGTTTCCCGAATGGTTCATTTTTACAAAAATCACTTTGGTATGAATAACGAACCATTGAATCCTTGAGTGGCAAGGTTTCGAACGGCGATTGTTTATACTATTTCGAAAAATTAACCTTTCGGGAAAATGATCATTCGGGAAAGCGATTTTAGGGGAAGTGATTCTAAATGCACAACTTGTATTTCCTCGCTCAACATTTTTCTCGCCGTTTCACTCGATATGAATTTATGTGAAACGATTAACAGGAGTGGGAAGAGAAAAGGGGAGTCTTCAGACGAAAGTGATGATTTTCCTGAACCTTCGGACTCAGAACTTGATTCAGATGAAGAGTTTGTTCACACTTCGGATAGAGAGTCAAGAAAATGGTATCAGATTATTCGGCATTTCATCATTGAAGTGGCATTGGTGAATGGTTGTATTTTTTTAACTTGCAAAACCCAGAGAAAAAATTGTCCCAAAGAAATTTTAGAAAATGTGTAATAGATTGAATGTTGGAAGACTACACGATAAAGGCTCCGATGAAACACGGTTGCCAAACATCTTCGCTTATGCTATCTCGGTTGACAGAGCGTCACTTTCCAATTCGGTTTCAAGACAAGTATCAACTAAACTGTCGGAAATGTAGCACTCTGCCCTCGCACTGCTCTGAACGGGGGAAAGGGCAGTGCAAAAGGAGGCAAACTACATGCTTTTGCTCAGTGCTGTACGCGTGCTATAAATTTCCGACCCTTTCCATGCAATATAGACGCAGAAATCAACTAAACGCCCTGTGAAGTGTTTCTCTGTTAATTGCCGCATTTGCTCGATCACAAGGCGATATTTGTCTAAAATGTAAGCCGAAAGATTCATACACGCCTTATAATTGCGACCAAAGGTATCTTCCATATCTCTATTCCATCTCGCACCCAATAAAATGAAATCTTTGATGTTCTATAGTCTATTCCACTCTTAGAAGACGGTATTAACGCTTATGGCACGCGAAGCGGCCATATTTCTTCTATATTAGAGATTATTATGTCTTCATCCCGTATTAAACGTTTTAAGAAATAAATCAAATAATTTGATGTAGATTACTGAAAGTCTATAAATGTACGTGTTTTACCGTAATTATTCGTTAATATTATCGAATAATTATATTAGGTAAAAATTAAACATCAATTTTGTGAGCTATTGGCAGAATTATCATTTTAAAATGCGTAATTAAAAATTGTTGGAACAATGTACAATTATAAATAACGATAACTAGTACCAATACCCTTTTCTTTCCCGTGGCTTCTGAAATAGGGAGTCGCCTTAAGGTACGTTCACACTATGTAAATGTATATAACAAATCCTAATACAAGTATGAGACGTCCTAGATTTGTATACGATTTAATATACAAATCTAATACAAGAATAAATTTTTTAAGTGTTCACATTTGGTTAGACAAGTCAGTAGACAATATGTCTTCGAACGAGGAATATCTGAGCATCTGTGCTGCTGCAAATGGTGTAATTAGCAACAAAGTAGCAAAAAGAAGAAACGTCGTAGCCATGGTGCATATAAATCAATAATGAACGATTTAACAAGAGGAAAGATGCGCACAGCATGCGTGTACACATGCGAGGTAGAGGCGTTCTTTAGGTTTTATGCAATCATGTCAAAAAAGATAAATATTAATGGCTTAGCATAATGTCTAAGAACTGAAAAATGATGGGCCAATAGTGATGCCAAGGAAATAAACAATATTTGATTCACCGACTAATTTCCTAATCAGATGCAATTAATAAAACAATCGACAATAATTTAATACGTACCTCACTCAAATAGTTGTAAGATAACCTTTATGTTCACATAGGTTCCTTCGTCGTAAATTACCGATTTCTTTTCACTTACAAACGCTGTGTATACGTAAAGAAAGTAGACGTATTTACGTTCATTTCTTCGTCGTAGATTTCCCTTCATTATCCAAATGTTGCGTGCGTACGAAAGAAAATTAAACTAATTAGGTATTTACAACAGATGTTGTTTACTTCAGTTGTCACGAACATTGTTTTCGTCGACAAAGATTAAAAACACGGGAAGTTTTTTCTAAGTTCAAAGTGATTCTCGTTTGATTTTCTTGAAATCGGCTACTGCTTTCATAAAATGTATTGAACAAAACAGGTGCTATTTGATTAGTTCTACAATTTTTGGTTGAAGACTTTTTGATACAAGTAGAATTTTATGAGATATAAAGAAAAGTTCATTATTTGTCACTTGTAAAGTGGCACTCCTGATTAGGCGACATAAACCATTTATATAATTTTCTTATTTTCTTTGTCTTTATGTCCTAAATACCAAATGTCATGAATATCTGTATAGTAGTTTCGGAGATGAAACATGCGGACAGAACGACGGACACGACCTGAATATAAAACGTTCTCCTTTTACTTTTGTAAAGAACGCCTAATAATCAAAAAGACTATTTTAGGTCACGCAGGAACTCAACAATACCGCACGTAAACAATGTAGAGTGACAATGACAGGTGATTGAGATCCAACAGCGCATGCGTGAGTTGGTGGATAAATCCAAGTTTTCCATTCGGTCCGGAATCTTCAGATTTGTATACGACTTGTCTCATACTGTGTAGGACAGGAAAAAATCTTAAACTTGTCTTATACAAATCTATACATATCTAGATTTCTGTTTATACATGTATAAGATTTGTATATATCATACATGTATATAGTGTGAACGCACGTTTATATCCGAGGTAGTTAAACTTTGTGGAATATACTCTTTATATTCTTCAGTGCTTCGTCTATGACATATCCCTTGAGTTGGATTCGAAAAAAATGGGGAAAATATATTGTACTTGGTTTGAGTGAGATGAATGGAGATGATGTGCGGAGGATGGGAATAAATAGGGTGAGAAGGAGTGGGAGAGGAGGGAAGGAGTGGGAGAGAAGGAGTAGGTGAGGGAGAGCGGGCAGAAAGGAGGATCAGCGTGGGAGTTATTTGCCTGCGAAGGAGGTGAAGCGGTGCACTTGTTGAACAGTCGAGAGGATGTGCCTTCTGCCCACTCGCACCTCTCTCCCTTCTTTTGCTCTCTGACTCCTTCAATTGTTTATTCTCCTCCCTTTTCCCCTCTCTCTAATCCTTCCTCTCTTCCTCCAATTCCGACCTTCCTCTTCTTCTTCCGGGAAAATATTTAATTGCCCTCAGCTGTCGCCTACGCAGCCGTTTGAAAATCAGGCGGACCGAAATATGTAAACGTTTTAATAACGCTTCGATCCGAGCCAAGCGAAATTTTCTCGGGTGTGAAAAACAGCCCACGCGCAAGCTGTTTCTGTCTCAATATCACTGCACTTATTATTTATGTAAAATACACTTTAAAAATTTAGTACCTCGTGAAGATGAGGAAATGCAGTACGAATAGCGCATCTTTAGGGAATACTTGTTGAAAGCTGTCGAAGATTTTGTGCTAACGTTTTGTTTCCCCGACGAAACAAAATTTATCAACGGCATTTATCTGACGCTATTAGCATGACTTTTCATGAAGGTAATGTTTCGAAAGTTTGTAGTAACACTTAACAAGTGTAGGATCCACGGCTCCCTTTTTCTATAAGGTTATCAGAGTGAAAATTTTAAGGGAAATCAAAAGAAACTTCATTAAATTTAGGAAAATAAGAATCTGAACGGAAAAATGTTTTTTTTCGAATAAAATACGTCTAAAAACGTGACGTTTAACAGTTGGTCCCCTTAGTGCTCTTTGCAAAGAGTAGACAAATGCCAGCACCGGGTTTCCCTCCTCCCTTCGGTGTGTGTCCGGAGTAGAAGGCAACGGGAAACCACCACACACTAGAATGAATGAATGACATCTAAAACTCCATGAATGGTTCAGGCAGCCCGGAGAGGTATTTTAAATCTTATGTCAACCTACATGGCAATTGAATTAATCTTACAGTGATCAGTTATCATGTGACCGATTCATTACCATACATATTTTCGCATCATCGAAAAAGAATAATGTCGACATGTTTATTCCGTAAAGGTAATAATTATAACCTTTTAGGCACGCCCCTTGCGTTATTCCATTCGGTTATACTTGGAAACAAAAGAGCTCTAAAGCATCCCCACCTTTTCCCTCTCCTCTCTTCCGATTCTCCGCGAGGGGGTCCGAAAAACCACGCAGCCAACTCAAACCTTCAAAAGGCCCTCTTCGCGGGCCTCCCAGAAGCAACCCCATCCCTCCTGTCTGCACTCCCCCTTTCAACCGCGCCGCGACCAAAAGCTCCCGCTGACCCGACGGAGCCCCAATATTCGTTTGTTTTCCTCCGCGCGGGGAGTCCTCGCTCGCATCCCAGAGGTCCATGGGAAATGACTCGCGGAGGCCCTCTCCATTGTCGTCCCTTCCGATAACTTGAGTCAGATATATATATATATATATACACACACACACACACAAAAGAGGCGGGACGAATTCCTTTGTTGGTTTCGGACGGACAAAAAAAAGAGAAATGTTTATCCCTCTTCGCCATCGCGATTTCACTTGTTTCTCGGTCGGAATCTGAGCCGAGCGCAGCGATCCCACGCACTAGGGGTGCAGGTGGAAAGGGGGAAACGAAATTGCAGCTGGGAAAGGCGCGCGTCTGGAGAGAAAATCGAAAATCCCACGGTATGTGCGTTTGTGCGTACGTTTCTGACTCCCTCGGTCGATTTTTTTCCCTTCCCACAATCCCTCACCCCTTTCTTTCCCTTCCCTTTCATCCCTCCACTCACTTTCATTCCCTACGGATTCCCTAAAACCCTCTAAAAGCGCTACATCCGTTTCATGGGAGTTGCCTGCGCTGAAGGCACAATCCACCTGAGATTCCAAAACGCGGTAAAAAGCGGACTGCGACCTTCACAACCAATCAAGAATAATATATTACCTGTAATTTTAATAAAACTGCACCGTTTATAATTAGTGGGAGGCTTAACAAGACAATTAAAATGGTTTTATTCGTTAAATCATACAACCAAACGATAAAATATCTCTCACGTCTTTTGACATATCTGTAGTTGTTTTATGCAGTGTGTTCAGAAAGTCTCTATGTACTTGGCTCGCCTGTAATACATGCAGTTATTATGGACAATTTAAAAGGCTAGTACATGGTGACTTTTTGAACATCATGCATTAGGAAATTTGAGATTTTAGGAACTACAAAAACAGCATACATTTTCGGTAATGCTTTTATAGCTTGCTTAGCTTTCAGACGACAACAGTTACTGCCTAGATAGATCTTCTTCCACAACACTGCGCTGATTAGAGCTACAAGTAATTCCAAATGATTAATATAAGCCGGCTGACGCATGACACTGGCAAATTTCTCGTTCGTCACATCAAACACGCCACAGCTACGTCACTTGTGTTCGTCTTTTTATATCTTTTTCAGCATTTTTCTTACTCATTCTGAGGTCGAAAACCAAAAACTTAAATCACACAAAAATGAAATGAAACGATAAAGAACAATACATACTTCACTTAAATTTATCCGTATTTTTACACAAATAAATTTATATAAAATGGAGTTTAACCACATATTTCCGCGTTAATTCGATTATAATAATGCTGCGGTTCGGAAAAGTGAGCCCATAAAGAGAAGTCGGATGGCGTTATATTCGACAAATGACGAACACGTCGCGCACTCCGGAGCTTGAAATTTCATCCTCTGAGATTTTTCCATTGCATTTTTGAAGTTTTTACTCCAATTATTGCGAAACATTACGCGACTCCCTCACATATCCTCATACTTTCAACACCGCGGCGAGGCTGAGCGGAATTTTAATGCTCTGGCGGCTGCGGCGAACCGCGGGCGACCTTGTGAAATTTAATGTAAAAATCAGGCGAGGCATACCTATGTCACTGCGGTCGCGCGCTGTTTTCAAACTACCTCGCCTGTTGCTCAATTTTTCTAAAAGAAATGGGACGTAAGTTGACGGTTATTTGTACGCATGTTGCGATGAATGCGTGTTTTCCTCGACACGCGAATATTTATAGCACCATATCAATAAAACAGAAAAAATGACAAAGATATATTTTCTTTGCATCTTTTCTTATACGTGGTGTGACAAAAATTCGTTATAATAGGGAAATAAGATATACCAATTGAACTAAACAATAAAAAATTTGTATTCTTTTGATCGTGATCAGTTTTTATGAATCCCTTAAAGATCTCGAAATCTCGAAATATCCAGCAGTTGCCAGAATTAATACCGTTCAGTGTATTTACATTATAGTGGAAAAACTACATGACGTAACCGACTGCTTCCAGCGTCGAGTAGTGTTGCGTCAATGCCTGCGTAGAATGCAATTCGAGTGTGTGCTGTGTTAATTGTCGGTTTGATGGTATTGATTTGTAATGCATAATTAAAACTATTTTCTCATTTTATCCCGTTATTTTTGTTTCCCTATGAGAAGGAATTTTGTTACACCCTGCAATAGTAAAACTTCCGCAGATTGAAATAAACGCTTTCTCATCACCCTGATATGCTACCTTATGGCGAAAACGGACACGAGTTTATATGGCCTAATACGATTTTCCCTTCTCTCGCTTAAAAAAGCCTGGAGACATAATAATAATAATTTCTTTAACGCAAACAGGTTTCCCCAATTACAGGCGTTAATAATAGATCTATGACAAGCACATACGATCAAGCCCTCGGCAGGATTCGAACCCGCGACTTTTGTATAGGGAGTTAGACACGTTAACCACCCCTCTACAAAGGTCGGATTCATTCCGATGTTTGTTTGCGCTCAACACCACCTTATTGGTTTTGGTAAAGCATTCACCGAAACTCGTTCCGCGTTTGTCTTTGGGCGTGTTTTACGCAGTTGTTACGCAATTAATTTTCCTCTGCTTGAAAGTCTTGTAAATCCCTCCTCCCTTTTATTACCACTTCCTGGCATTGCGCACCACCAACCTCTCTCTGTCCTCCCCCACTCCAAATAACCCCTCTCTCATCGTCCAACCCCCTCCTCGCCATCCCAACTACCCCTATCTTACCCTCTCCCCGTCCCTCCAACCCCTCTAAACCACTCCTAACTTCCCCTCCTGAACCCCCTCCCCATCCCACGTGGCGCTGCAGTACATAAAAACATCGGCGTAGACATATCCCGCAGATATTTAGAGCAGATTTCTCTCCCTAGGGGTCTTTTGAGCTTTGCGGGAGGGAGAGAGGTGGAGAAAGAGGAGAAGAAATTGGAAAGAGAGAGATGATATAAAAGGAGAAAGAAAGAGGGAGGAAGGAAGAAGAGAGGATGACAGGGAGACAAACGACGCTTTGGAAGATTTCGGAGACTTACGGCACGAGAGGTTTGATTGGACGTGTGGCGGAAGGAATGAGCTTATGAATGAGCGAAATGGGCTTTCCGGGGAGGAGTGCGGGGGGTGAGAGCGACGGAAGAATCGTCTGGAATGGCTGCGAAAAAAAGAGAGAGAGAGGAACGCCAAAAGCGTCGAGATGACGGAGTAAAAAAAACTGACGGTGGAGCTGCGGGGAAGATTTTTTTTTGGGCTTAAAGCGATTCTCATGGTCCTTTTTGTCCGGCAAAAACGCTCGAAACAATTTAGTGGTCTCCGGAAGAATGAATTAATGACTCTTTCTTCGGCATTTAATGGTTGTCACGTCACAGTGGGCGAAAAAGAAATTGCGCGGGCTCACGCTTTTTTGTGATTTAGGCCTCTGCGAAGCCCATCTATTCCGTAACAGCGATTACTAAATTTTACTGCCCGTCACTCGTATAAATCGTGAAAAATTGAATTGTAATAAACAAAAAAACGGACGTTGACTAAGAAGGCCGATATGACGGGGGAACAAAGGACAAATGAGTGAAACGGAGGAAGAATATGCGATTGACAAGTTGAGAGAGTGATTACAAACCAATTTGTTAGATTTTTTAAAATTTTGATGGAGAGATTGAAAAGGGCATTCTGGGGGGGGGGGGGGAGAAATGGACAATAGGAATATAACTAAAATAGCTAACAAAAAATAAAAAATAAAAATATAGAATTCGCAAACATAGATTAAAGGTTAATGGATGGATAGACCCATCGAATCAATTCAAGATTCGAGAGAAAGAATTCAGTGTAAGAAGGAATGAAGACCGTTACTGCAAAGGAATAAGTAGGAAGCTGATGAAGAAAAAATATAGGAAGACGGAGAAATGAAATGGACAAAGAAGAAGGAGAAGAGAATTGAGAGGGGAAGAGAGAGAGAGGAAGAGAAGAAGGAAGAGAAAAAGAGAAGAGAGAGAAGAAAAGTGGAAAAGAGAGAAGATAGAGAGGGAAAGGGAGAGAAAGAGAGAGAAATGGAAGAGAGGGAGGAAGTAAGAGAGAGAGGAAGAGAGAGAAGAAATGAGAGAGGGAAAGGGAGAGAAAGAGAGAGAGAGGAGCAGGGGGAGGAAGAGAGAAAAAAGAGAGAACAGAAGAAAAGAAAGATGAGAGTAGAAGAGAGAGGAAGAGTGAAAGGGAGAGAAAGCCAGATAATGAAAGAGAGAGAAATAGAGAGAGAAAGAGAGAGAGAAAGAGAGAGAGAGAGAAAGAGAGAGGGAAAGAGAGAGGGAGAGAAAGAGAGAGAGAAAGAGAGAGAGAAAGAGAGAGAGAGAAGAGAGAGAGAAAGAGAGAGAAAGAGGAGAGAAAGAGAGAGGGAAAGAGAGAGAGAGAAAGAGAGGGAGAGGAAGAGATGGAAGAAGAGAGAAAGAGAGAAATATGTATGATTTTCATAGAAACCCCACAAAACGTGAAAAGATGGTAAGGGATTAAAAATAAGAGAGTAAGAAAAAGATTTGGAGAAATAGAAAAAATAATAGAAGAACGTAAAGAGAGAGAGAGAGACGAACATAAAGGAGAGAGAGATTGCGAAAGAGGGCAAAGCGGGCAGGTGGAGATGTGCGCATGGGATTCTCCGCGGGTGGTGGAAATTGGGGGGAGGTTTAAGGGAGATGGGGGCACGGCGCGCGGCGGGGACGCAGTTTCGGGATTAGAGAAAAAAGCCAACTCCTGAAAGAGAACGAGAGGGGAACGAGGAAAAAGGAAAATAGGGAGAGGACTACTTCCGTGGGAATATTCCGTCCCTATTTTTTTTGTTCTCTCCCATTCCCAAGGATGACGACACGTATCCTTCTTTTTTTTCTCTCCCTCTCTTTATTTTATTTTACATTATTTTCCTGTATCATAATTACGATGTAATCTCCCAGGCATATCTTACCCTACAATCCCTATTTCCCTCTCACCCCCTCCCTTATATGGATATTAATGTATGTATTTATATATGGTTTTTTCTCTTTCTCAAATTATTGTTGTTTTTTTTCCTCTTTCTCTGAACAATTTAGGAATTTTTCCCGGTTTTTTACACTTCTCTTCTCTCGTAGGTGTTTTCCGCAGTGGGAAACTTTTTCTGTGTTAAAATATAACTGATACTCAGTTTTTTTTTCGACCCACAAAACTAACGATATTCTATGGTAATACTCTGTGATCTATTAACCAATATATAATTAACTTGTAATTTGTATATATTTTACTGTAATTTTTATGTAATTTAATTTCTTTTAATATGTAAATGTTGTAATTACTTATATGACGAAAGGGTTAAATGTAAGAAGGGACTATATAGTCTCAATTTCGCCCTAAATAAAGTCGTTTGTCTGTCTGTCTCGCTCTTCACTTTTAAGTATTTAACTATATGTATTTACCTTTCAAGACCCTCTAAATCTTTAGATATTGCTATAAGTACGTTTCGCAGGTTTTTCACACTCCCCTTATTGTGTGGGTGTTTTCCTGCAGTGGGCTTTTTCCTAGGGAATAGTACATTATCTTCCCTAGTTTTTCCCCGCAACAACAACAATTACCCATCTGTTTTTAAATCCTATACTACCCTATACATTTCATTGTATTTTATGTTGCTCTTCATTTTATGTAACCTTTTAGTTTAATTTTATCACTTGTTACTATCTAATTGTACGTAACTGACAATGGATTAGATGGAAGAAGAGACTGTTTAGTCTCAATCTCGCCCTAATAAAGACGTATATCTATCTATCTATCTCTCGTAGGACGAACGCCTCGCGTGGCAGTGTTTGTACGTCGTATCTCGCGCCGCGGGTGGTCTCGATGGAAGCGGCCTCTCGTTCGTTTCTCTTTTATTCTCTCTTTCTGTCCCTCGCTGGGGCTGATGGGAATCACATTTTCCTTTTTTCCCGATCGGGAATCCTTTCATTCGAGAGAATTTCATTCGTACATCTCCATGGATACCGTCGCCTTTTTTTTACATATATAAAATACTCGAACTTGGTTTTCTACGGTCGCGCGGGGCATATTTCAATTGTTCTGGATCGCTCTCGCGATAAAAACGTATTCCGAGGCGCCATGCTGCTAGATCCCGGATGAAAAAGAAACCGGTCCTAGACCCCAGCGAGTGAAAAATAGGAAACAAACTCGCTTCATTGATAAGGCTTTTTATTATTTTTTAAAGGGAATGTTTTCTTCTCTCGACGCTAGAGGGCTTCTGATGTATCGACAATGTCCGTCCCAAGAAGAGTCAGAGGAGGCGTCATAAACTTTTGCGGATTCATGCTAATGTTATCGTTGCGTTTCTCCCCCGAGAGGCATTTTAACGGTTCGCTGAACCGCTCATAAGCCGAAATATGGCGAGTTTTGCAGTTCAGTGGCTTCAACTGCAAGCGGTCTTTCCTACAATGCGTTCCTGGTCATCGACAGAGCCGCCAAGCATTGACGCAACGAATGCTGCTATACTTTGGATTCGATTGTGTGGACGTTCTGTTTATACGTGCTCAAAACTCAAATATTTTTATTTTTGTATCGTTCTACAATTGTTGTCATATGACAACATTGCGAGCAGTTTTTATTCCTAGAATCAACGGGATTTATTCTAACCCCTGTCGCTAAAACATCTTTCCAAGACGCAATACATTTGGTGCTGTTTTTACATTCAATGCGATGAAATTGGAACATTAGACAAGAGTCGAGTCTAATGATTACAACTGAAGCAGTATTGGAGACACCGAAAACAAAATATTTCCGGTTTGGGTGTAGTAAGATGATACACACATCGACACGACGATTTAACAGTTTGTTGGCCAATGTCACGGCAAAATGAATTTTTGAGATTCCGAGTTGCGCTCAATGTGTTGACAAACTTGAATCTACATCATCCATTCATTCAATACCCACAGACGCGCTTATATCAGCCTTTCCCATACCCCATAACCTCTCCTGCTCTTCTTCAATAGACATCGTATCTTCCTTCATCTCTCTCCGCGAGATCGATTCAGCTTTCATCGTGGGGCAACGGAACTCAATGAGATACATAACAATATCAATATATATTTATCAGATGCATTTGAGTGCCACCAGTTCGCCTCTCCATATATATATATATATATATATATATATATATATATATATATATATATATATATATATATACACATACATACACGTATATTAGCTAGCCACCGGCTGCCCTCGACATCACGCACCCCAGCCTCCCCCACTTCCCTCCCCCTTCATCTCCTCCCCCCTTCGCTCACGCTATGGGAATGGAATTCCTGTTTCAGATAGGGGCAGTATCTATCTCCCAGCCAAAGGGGCCGCCGCCCACAGTGCCTCCTCCTCCCCCACCGCCCCTCCCTTCCTCCTCCCACTCGTTCCACCTTGGTCTCCGCCCCCTTCGCCCCAACGCCCCCGGGGGCGGCATAACGAGGCGGTGGATATGACGGAAGGGAGTGAGCGTAGGGAGAGGTGGGCGTGGGGAGGGTGAGGAGAAGGAGGTGGGGGAGGAGGCTGGTGGCGGATAGGGGCTGGAAACTCATATCGTGTAAGAGTGTGATATTAAATTTCTGGAATTTCGGAGTAGAGTGGGTGGATGCAGGCGGCTGGGAAGGGGGAGAGGGTCGGGAGAGGGTGGTGGGGGAGGAACGGCTGGTGGGCGGATTGCACGGCGGTGTGGATGGTATGCGAGGCGCTGTAGAGAGCGCCGTGAGGGGCTGGCTGAGGCCGCTGCTACGTTTTTTTTCGTTTTTATTTACGAACGGATGGCGGCGGAGGGGTTGGTGGAGTGGAGGAGTTGGGAGGAGAGAGAGGGAGAGAGAGAGAGAGGGAGAGAGAGGGAGAGAGAGAGACGGAGAGAGAGGGCAGACTGTTGCCTCGCCTGGGAGGTCGCCGGTCAGCGATAAAAATGCAGAGAGGAATGAAAGAGTGAGAGAGAATGGTAGGGAGGAGTGGGAAAAGTAAGAGGGTTAAGATAGGAGGCGAAGAAACGGATAAAGATAAGGAGAGGACAGAGAAAATAGGGGGGGTAAAGTGAGAGTGGTGAGGAATAGGAGATAATTGTAGAGGGAGTAAGAGAGAGGGTTTAAGATAGTATTGGAATTGGGTTGGGAGGTAGTGGTAAAAAGCCACGATCACTGCTCCATACGAGATAAAATTTACTATTTTTCTCGTCTTAACCCATTAAGGCGGGGTTTCTCAACTCTGGGGTGCCGCGACATCTCTTGTTTGCCCAAGTTTACCTTCTTTCTATTGAGTTTAATTATCCGGTGAATTGTGTATCGAAGCAAATGCATGATATGCATCGATAGAATACGTCTAATTAACCGTTGCAACTAGTAGGTGCTAATGAACAGTAGGGTTAATGATTATAAATAATACTTGATTTCTTACCTAAATTATGGGAATAACTTTGAAACAGAAAAAATTCTGCTATGACCGGGAATCGAACCCGGGTCTTCCACTTGTCGGGCGGATATTCTACCACTGAAATACCGTAACAGATAATCTTTCCTGTTTCTGAACGCGGGTGTTTTTCTTATGCCATTTTGCATAGTTTCATATTATTCCACCAATTTCTACCTAAATTATAATAATAAAAAATCCACGAATACCACTGATGTGGGATCCCAAATCCTGAAAAGTACTTAAGGGTGCCGTGACCCTAAAAAGATTGATAAATACTGCGTGCTGCCACTACCGCGTACCGCCTCGGTTTGAGAAGGCCTTTATGGGCTAGCGTGACCGTAAGACCACGAAAACTACTAGTGAAAATTATTTGGTTAACAACTTTACTATTACTAGAAATCCGTTTTTATTGCAAGGTTTGTGGTTTGCCTGTACTCCATCGTTGGGCACAAACGGCAGTATAGGAAGGCCATTAATGTTACTTGTCATTAATAAAGAATGCATCTTACTAGGAAAATAATTTAGTTCTTAATGTTTCAAATCATTGGTCGCAAAGCCTTTTATGCCTACGAACATCAAAGCACCCGCGAAATGTTTAAAATAATCATAACCTAAAAGATTCGGATATTAAAGAGTATAATCCTAATCTATTTCTTTGAAAACTCCGGGATTGTTGTTTATAGAATGCCATCATTCTGCGGCTCGAGGTTCACATCCTCTGTTGTTCCTCTGTATTCGTAAGCATAAATTAATATTACGCCCGCCGAGCGTTCAAAACTTCTTCCAATACCTATTCCTCCCAAGAAAGGTTGGCCTTAAATAAGATACTGAAAAAATGCGCGTTATTTTTCCACCTAAAAGATCCCTTATTCCTCTTATGGAGACCGAAATTTAGTCACGAGAAAATTTTTTCTCTAACAGCTCCCCGAATTCGTTCCTTGAGAACAATTCTTTCGTCTATTTTTGGATCAGGATCACACGACTGCTAAAATATATCCGTCGTTAAAAGCAATGGTTAATCGGCTTGGATCAAATTGAACGCAAAATTGAATTTATTTTTGCCATGGAAACCGGCTCTCTGTCAAAGGAACAATAAAAAAGAAAATGTTGTAGAACGCATCGATATAACTTTTTCAGAAAGTAATTCAAACTAATTAAATTCGGCGGATATCTCTGCGCAGGATTCATTTACAAAGAGTTAGGATCGTTTTCGCTCGAATCGAATATCGAATCACTTATCGCGCCGTATCGGTGGCAAAAAATTTAAACTAAATTTGCGATTTTCATTTTGTAGATTTTACAATTTTTGACGAATGTATTGATTAAAATACGCAAACTATTATCCAAATAGAGGCGGCGAAAAATTCTTGGAAATTTATTCGTTTCGCTCAAAAAACGAGGACTCGCCGAAATTTTCGGAAAATTAATTTTAGTGGAGAATGCCCGACATATCTGGCTACGAAGGCTTCCGAAGAGCGAAGAGGAAACGGCTTTTCGCAAACAAAAGAATAACGATGTTTTCGAATTTTGTCCGCGGAATATTATGGTATCGTTTTTAAACGCGTAATTCCATTATTTTTTAATTAAGATGTATAAGATCGTTAAAAAATTTAACAGACGATTGCAGTACAATGTAGGAGAAATTTTTCCAAAACAAAGACAACAAAAATTTCCGATGGCGGAATTTAAAACAAAAAATAGCCGAATTTTTATCAAAAATTTGCACGTAATTGAGCGTGGGCGATTGTTTTTTCGGAACGAGATGAAATGGAGTGGACCCACAAACAATATAAAGTGTAAGCGAAGAGAACGTCGAAATCCCTGGATTGTTATCCCATCTCGTTCGCCCGCTTTCCTCCAACAATGCTTTTTTTCAGCGGCTAATAACAGCCACCCACTCGTCAATCGTCGTTTTGTATCGCAACCAAGGGGTCAATTGCATCGATGGAGGAAGAGAGAGGGGGAAGAGAGAGGGAGAAATAGAGAGGGAAAGAGAGTGGGAGAGAGAGAGGGAAAGAGAGAGGGAGAGAGAGAGGGAGAGAGAGGGAGAGAGAGAGAAATGGAGAGAGAGGGAGAGAGAGAGAAATGGAGAGAGAGGGAGAGAGAGAGAAATGGAGAGAGGGAGAGAGAGATGGAGAGAGAGGGGGAAAGAGGGAGTGAGAGAGAGAGGGGGAAAGAGAGTGGGAGATAGAGATGCAGAGAGAGAGGGAGAGAGAGAGGGAGAGAGAGAGAGAGGGAGAGAGAGAGGGAGAGAGAGGGGGAGAGAGAGATGCAGAGAGAGAGGGAGAAAGAGATGCAGAGAGAGTGAGAGTGAGGGAGGGAAAGAGAGGGAGAGAGAGGGAGAGAGAGAGGGAGAGAGAGAGGGAGAGAGAGAGGGAGAGAGAGAGGGAGAGAGAGAGAGAGGGAGAGAGGGAGGGAGAGAGAGAGGGAGGGAGAGAGAGGGAGAGAGAGTGGGAAAGAGAGAGTGAGAGAGAGAGAGGGAAAGAGAGAGGGATTGAAAGAGGGAAAGAGGTGGAGAGACGAAGAGAAATAGACAGACGGGAAAGAGAGAGAAGAGAAAGAGAGGGTGAGGAGTGGAGAGAGGGAGAAAGAGGGATGAAGAGAGAAAGAGAGAGGGAGGGAGAAAGAGCGAGGGAGGGGAGAAAGATAAGGAGGGAGTGAGAGGGAGGTAGGGAGAGAGGGTAAGAGGGAGAGAAAGGAGAAGGAGAGAGAGAAAGGAAAAGAGACAGGACAGAGAGGAAGGGAGAGAAAGGCGGTGTGGGAGAGACAACGAGAAAGACGGGAAGGCGAGATAGAAGAAGGTAAGGAAAGTGGGGAAAGAAGGGAGAGAGAGAAAGAGAGAGGGGAAGGGGAGAGAGAAGAAGGGATGGAAGGGATAAAAACGGCGAGAGAGAGGGAGGGAGGAAGATTGAAAGAGGAAGGGTGCGGGAGAGAGAGGAAAGGAGAGAGAGGAAAGGAGAGAGAGGAAGAGAAGGAGAGAGGAGAGGAAGAACGAGAGGGGAAGAGAGAGAAAGGGAGAGAGAACAGGAAAGAGACAGGAGGGGAGATAGAAAAGAGAGAGAAAAGTAGAGAGAGGAAGGGAGAGAAAGGGAGTGTGGGAGAGAGAGGAAGAGAAATAGGGGAATGGGAGAGAGATTAAGGTAGGGAGAATGGGAGATGGGGAGGAAGGGAGAGAGAAAGTGAGAGAAGAAGGGGAGAGAAGGGATAGAAAGAGAGAGAGAAAGGGAGAGAGCGGACTCCCTAAATTTCCAATAGAAGAGACCAGTTAAGCAGCAGGAGAAAGGGTGGGGACGGATTGTTAGGGGAAAGAGAGAGAAAGATAGGGGAATTGTAGTAGCGCGAGGGGTAGCAATAACTCTCTCCCTTTCCTTTCCCTTGAAAAGCCGAGTTGGGGCTGGGAACGTGCGGCCACACACACATACACACATACACACACACACCCTCTATCGCAGGAGAGTAATTTCGCCACCTCCGTGAAAAAACGGGTGGGCTTAAAGTCTTTACCCTCTCCCCATCCCATTCGCCCACTCCCACCTCTCTCACTCCCCCTTCTCTTTCTCTGTATCCGTATCATCCCATCCCTCACGGCTCAGATCGCATTTGTACGCGTGTTGAGTGCGTGTGTTCACAAAAAGCGTGGGTGTGTGCGAGGGGATTGGGCGCGCGTGATTGGCGCGGAGGTACAAAAAAGAGGGGGCGGGAAAGGGGGGAGCAGAAGCGGTTTAAAAAAAAGAGGGGAAGGTTGGAGTGAGGGAGATGTTAAAAAAAGCACCCCTCCCACACAAAGCCGCTATTCAAACCAAAAGGCGGTATTAGTCGTACATAGGTTGCCCCCGAAAGGTGGATGGTGGTCCCTTTCCAGAATGCACCCTTTCTCTCCCCCGTTCTATACACCTTTCAATTTGGAGTGTTTGTATTTGTAGGGTAATGCGAGATATTGGACGGAGAGAACGTGGCATTGTGGATTGTCGAGGACTACGGTTTGGTGTTTCTGCGGGTGCGAAATGATAGAAGAAGGATCGCTTGATTTACTTGCTCTTTTAAATCGTGATGATGCTTTTTCGGATACGTGTCGATCTGCATGTCGTACCCAATGATTACATTCGCCAATATCCTCGAAAAAATATCGCTAAGTACATTTAACATTATTTGCCATGCAATGCTTCATTTCAAGACATCTATGTCCACGAAATTTTAAGGTATTGTTTTTAATGTTTTTAAAGGAAGACTAATTATTCATTCTCTCCTTAAGTGCCTTACTGCTGTCGCAAGTTTATTTTAAATGAATTAAATTGATGGGCATTAAATCTTTAATTAAATTAAGGAGAAGAGTATAAAAACATATCCTTTTGCCTGCTAGCTTTTCTCAAAAGAATCTAATTTCTTTGGATAAATTATCGCAGCACACATATCAACAAAAATCATTTATTCTTTATGCTTACTAGCTGGAATATTTACGCACTACAAACTCTATCTCGGATCGCAAGAATAAGATATTTTATAGGTTTAACCGTTGAATAAAGCAAAAACGGAGAAATATTTACGTTTTTAATGAATGAAAGAAATATACCTTGCACCTTGAAAAATCAAAAATCCTGTGTAAACATATGGAAAAATATAATCGTCTCCCGGAGTCGAATCCGGGACACTTCCGTAAACGAAAATAGTTTTTCTGGAGTCTCCTAGTTGGTAGAAACAAAATGGCGTTAACAGCATTTTTCTATGACAAACTGTTCAAGAGATGAAAGGGGGAACGGACGGACGCACGGACAGACATTGAGTAATTATATAGAAAGATAATTTATTTACGTTTCCGTACTCCAAAAGTCCTTACGGGTTAAGTATATGATGTCATAAATACTGTTCGTTTTCTTGCTAAGCCACACGTTGCCATACCATGCGTAGCTGAACTGAAGATCGAGTTACTTTCGTTCCATTGAGGCTGAAGGCCATCCCAGCATCTACATCTTATGACAATTGCTTTTACCACGCATCACCGCCAAAATTCTATCCGTTTTTTAAAAGGATAAATTGATCATTAAATCAGCGGCAGTTACAGATACTTTAAACAGATTCCTGCATAAACTTCACGACTTTGAAAAACCTCACTCTACAAGATTATCGAAAAAGATTTCCACTAAAAAACACCGATTCCAACATTACGAGCATTTAAAAAATTACCGCTGAGGTTAATTCTTCGCGGCAGAGAATATTTTTTTCGGTCGTGGCGCAACGTTATAAATAGAGCAAACCCCTCGAGGGGTTAACAGTCAAGTCCTTTTCGTTTTCTTAATCCGTCAGGAGCGCTCATACCGTCAAGACGACGCAATGCGATCGGCGAACGACAAAAGACGTTCGATGCAACGAACTCAGACGACAACCTCTCGACAAACAACCATTGGATCGCCCGTCGCACGACAAGAGTAAATATTTGAATGTCGCCGCGTTGACAACCGAGGAGACGCGCGTCGCAGCTGCCCTTCCCATCCTCCCGACAATGGTATCCCGAGCGGCCGGAGAGAAGAGCGCGGACGCGCAAATAAAACGGGGGTGACCTCAGGAGACCGTATGAAACGGCGGGATGAAGGAGACAGAGGAGCGAGAATGGGAGATGGCTGAAGAAATTGACGTTCGTGGGATCTATGGAAATCCTTGGTCGCTTAAAAAGTTTAGCAATACGATACTGCGAACTACACAATTTCCCTTCAAATTTACGATCGCGATTTTTAACTGACTACTATTCGAAAAATAGGGCCATTCAATTAACCGAGGCTATCATATCCGCGGATGAGGTCAAAACAATACGAATTTATTTTATGATCCGATTCTTTTATCAGTTTATGTAGATTGAGGCTTTTCGCTGATCCATAGAAAAATATGCAAGCCTTTACTTGGATAGAAATAAGTGCCGGTACTCTCCGTAATAACAGCAATCTATCTAATTAGAAATGAAATAATGTAGTATAACATATTTAAAGGCCACTAGTATACGGCTATTTACTACATATCACTAATATAATTTCACAGACAACTCTTATCAAAGAGCCTACTTTGTTTTATATATTCGAATTTCACCGACCACGAGGCCAACGAGATGAAATAAATGCTCGTGTGATTCGAGAAAGACAGCTTATCTGCATAGAATATGCACTCACAATTTCTCCATTAAATAGATTTCCAATTTCAATGGCGAGTTTAGACTTCCCAGTGGAAACAATTTAATATATTTCCAGCGAATATGAGCTATTCTTATGTTTTACAGTGAGGCGAACTTCCGAAAATTTTAACATAGGTTTGGGTTTAGTTCAGTAATTTGGGTTGGATGATAGATTGGTAGTAGTACCGATACGTTAAAAATTAATTTTAAAACTACCGGTACGCTATAAGTCGAAATTTTAGTACAGGCTCAAGTAAAACATTGAAAATATGTTTGCTGATAATGTCAAGTTAATGACGAAATCATCCAGATTTTTGTCATATGAAGATTAAATCAGACATTTTCCCCATTACTTTACATATACGTTAAGATTAGTCTACGGTTTTAAAAAACTCCATAAAACGCTCTTTATGAGAAAGTACATTGAATACTTTTCATTGTAGCTACCGGAGTTATCGAGATCATCATCACAAGATGATCTTGACACTACTATCTTCTACATTATTAAAATTTGAGCACATTTCAGCATGCATTGCCGTTTATTTTACACATACGTACAACTCGTTAAGTTTTCTAGAGCAGAGATATATTCCAAAGAAATGCGAAGTCTTAAACATCTATTTATACAGTCGCCAAGCAGACTTTAGTTCCACATCGTGAAATACGAACTTTTCCCCGTTATTTTAAGGCATTTTCTTGCAATTGCAAGCTTTTTGTTCGAGTCTTGTAGTGCGCTGTAATTTTCACAATGAGGGCGGGGCGGTAGGCGAAGCGAGGGCGGGAAGAGGGCGAAGGAGAGGTGGAGTATTTTGTTGTGTGCCAGAGAGAGGAAGGGATGCGGCACAATACAAAGATGGAAGGAAAGGAGGGAGGGAGGGCGCAGGCAGGAGGGAGAGAGGGGAGAGGAAGGGAGGGCCGAGAGGGGCATCTGGAAGGAGGCAGTCCAGGGTGGAGAGAAGTTGAGCTTCTTCAAGGGAATACTGGTTCCCGGAGAGGCCTTTGATGGCTGCGAGGAAGGGTAAGGGAATGGATGCTGGGAGGAAGGGCGTTTTTGGGAATGAGAAGGTCGAGTGGATGGACGGATTGGGAAAGTGGCGGTGGTTGTGGGGGAGGGGAGGGGATGGGAAGAAGAAGGGGCAGTGGGCGCCTTTCTCCCCATCTTCAGAGGTCGCTTTTAACGAGGAATTGAAGCTTTAGAAGGAGAGAAAAGAGAGAGGAGAAAAGAGGTCCTATCCATGTATTGCCTTGAGTGGACAATATCTCTACCTCAAAAGAGAGGAAAGGAGTATGGGAGAGGAGGAAGGTGTGTGAGAAGCGGCAGTGGGCGACCTATTTCTCAGGGATCAGTGGAGGAATAGGGTAAGGAACGGATGGAGAATGATTAAAGGAAAGAACGTGAAAGGTACTGGAAAGGAACGGAAAAGGTACGGGGGGCGGAACGAGAAAGGAACGGAAAAGAAACGGGAAAGGAACGCGAAAGGACCGAGAAAAGAACGGGAAAGGAACGGAAAATAACGGGAAAGGAACGATAAAGGAACGAAAAAAATGGACGATGAACAGCGATGGAACGGAGAAAGAAGGGAGAGTGGAGATTGAACAGAGAAGAGGGGTTGAGGAGGAGACGTCGGGTAGATGGAAGTGCTCCTGTGAGGGATGGTTGAAAGCATGTTTGGACTCCCCGGAGTGCCCGGCTTTGAGCCTCCCGTCTCTCAATTCTTTTTTTCCTATGTTAGGAAATGGTGACGAAGAGAGGGAGGGAGAGGCGAAACGGGGCAGATTGGGAGATATGACGGTGGTCGGGACGAGAAAAAATAGAACAAAGGAAGCAAGTACCGCGAAAGCATGAGAACCGAATTCGGCGTTATGAAGATTTATCCTCGGTTCATCGGAATCTTTTGCCCCACTTTTGCCGTCGCACAAACAAAAAGGACATGTTTCCACCCCACCCTCGTAACGGAGCCTAGGAAACACAATGCTATATTTATGCACCGCGTTGCTTCGACCAACATCACGATGAAAGCGTAAAAAGAATCCATTGAGGTTAACACAAAGAAGTAAAGCAAACACATTTTTTTGAGGTTGGAGAGTTTGCCTAAACTGCCCAGCAGTAGGTTTCGTGCGGTTTTGTGTTTATAAAGAAACATAGCAGATAATTCCATGAAAGGGTGCAACAATTTGATTGCCAACGGTTTATTTTAAAAGTGAATAACCGTCCATCAATTTTATAGGGCAGCATATAAGTCCCAATTGGCTACGATGAAGCGAAAATAAAAAAAATCTTAGTAAAACTTTAAAAATAAATTTAGAGATATTAATTAATAGAGAATCAAATGAGATGAAATTACAATTAATATCCAAATGCGGATATGGGTTTTCAGAACTAGTTACGTGGTCCATAATCAATGGAAGAGGAGTGAGGATGGAATAGATAAGACATAGCTGCGCAAAATAATCCATTCAGGTGCTAAGTATACAGCATACACCCGAGTTAACCACCAATATTCATCCATGTAAATATTGTTCTGTTCCAAGACTTACTTACATTAGATTCGACGAAAGTTGAAGTGCATTGATCTATGAAGATTACTTCATTTTCCACGATGAAAGTAGGCGTATCCTTAATTGCAACGCTGATAAGAGAATTATTTTCATCTCGTTCTGTTATAATATACACATCAATACATCAATCTCAAGTCAGATTAGATGGTGTGTCATATACGAGTTTTAAAGACGTAAAACTGTTGAGAAATTCATTTTAGGAGTAAAAAATTCTGGAAATTACTTAAGATGATGACTACTTTGCAGTTGGAATGCAAAAATGGCCGACATTATTGATATTTTCATAGCAATGGGAGTCACTTGTTTCGTTTGTTAGATGTCAGTTAGAAGAATAAATACCCCTATGGAGCCTATATCTTACTCAGGGAAATAACGCAATGGGAATGGAGTAAGATTTAGTCTCAAATATTGTGCGGAAGTAGTTTGCCTGCCACGCCATCTTTACGGCCACTTACCTCATCATCGTTGCTTTTTAAACGGCAACATCTTACAGCATTAATAGCCGAGAGGACTAAATGCGTACATGGACACATTTCACCGGTTTCCATGGTACTTGAGTTTGAAAAAAGGTTCTCCCTCCACGCCACAAAAGAACATCCTTATTTTTTCGACCCCGTCCCGATAATCGCCCTGTTTTCCTCGATGGCGTGTAACATCGTAACAACGTCTTTGGCGGATACGTTTCAATGGCGACGCGGTTGCGGAAAGGTCTCATTTGTCACGACTTTTATTGCCATCCGTGCAGAGAGTCGGAAAGTTTTTCCAAAAGAAGCGAACGAGGGACGACAAGGGATCTGAAAGAGGGAGAAGCATAGTGGTATGGGAGGGTGGGGGAGAGGGGGCAGCGGAGAGGCGCAAAACTGCGACCTCACTCGCAAATACGGCCATCTGCCATACCCCGAGGACACCCATGGGTATTAAGGGTAGGGATGTTCCCATCCACGTGGTCAGAGAGAGGGAAAATCGGAGAGGGGGGGTAATTGTTTGTCGCGGGGGAGGCTGCACGACCTCAAGTAGGGACCGCCCCTTTTACGACCCTCAGAAGCCCTCTCCACCCTCTCCTTCGGAAGTCATCAAAAGGGGCCATCGGCTACTGCACTTCCCCGAGACTTGGGGTCAGCTTCTTTGCTAATTGGGCTTCCGAATTCGAGGGACAAAGAAGGAGTACAACCTGTGTGGCCCACTCAAAGGATTTGGGATTATGTGAAAGGTAGAAGGCTGACTATCGCTCTCCCCTGACGAGGCACCCGACGGCGCAGAGGTTTTCCATTTCCGCGAACGAGACGTTATTTTCGTCCTGTGCCCCTGAAAGATGTTCAATAATTCATAATTCGTATGGTCAGCCTGGGGAGGATAATGCTCGTTGACTAGTATAACCGATCAAAATTAGTGATTATTAAAAAATCAGTCTAAAGAAAGCCTGGTGCCAAACGTTCCCGCAAAAATCCCAAAAGTATATTTTCCCAAAAACAAGTACCTATTAATTTGACACTCCAATTTTAAATCCCTTGCTAATAAAATGCTATTATTCTCATTGCAAAACTCAGGAAAAATAATATTCTGCGCAACTAAGATGTTTCCTAAAATTTTGCCGTAGGCGGCGCCATATTTCTGATGGTAGATACTATCATTATATATCGACGACTCTTACATAGGAGGATATAACATATAACATATATATAACATATATATAACATATAGGAGGATACTAATGTTTAGGTACTTCCAGATGTGCTGGAGATTCGAAATTTTTTTCATAGGTAGGATTTTGTGCAAAACCGACTAGAAAAAACGAAAATCATGAAAAAGTGCAACAATGCGGCCGCTAAAAATTTGCAATTGTTTAAACAAATTTTCATGGTTTATGTATTTCCGCATGTGCTACGGAGTTGAAATTTTTTTGTAAGTAGAATTCTTAAAAAACGAAATAGGGATTATACAAATTTTGATATTTTAGTTTGTTTGGCAGTTAAAAATTCTTAAAGTTTAAACAATTGGAAAACTGTTTAGGTACTACGGGATGAGCTAGGATGCTGAAATTTTCAAATTATTTACAGAGTAGTAAATTTGCACAAATAAACATTTCAATTTTACCATATATGAATTGTGGCGGCCGTTAAAAATTATTTAATTTTAAACAATTAGAAAATATTATTTGACTTCTAGAAGTGCTACAACTTTAAAATTTTGCTAAATTGCGTAGAATTATTACCCCATAATGGAGAAAGTGTAAAAAATTTTAAATTGCAACATTTGGGGATTGTTTAAAACTATTATATTTACATTTGGGGAAAACAGAAATCGCTACGGAGGTGAAATCTTTAGAATTAAAAGAATATTTGTAATGATGAAATGTCTGTCTGAAAAATGAATGTTATTTCAAGGTGAGATGAAATGCTTGCAGTATGCAAGCACCAATTACTAGTTATTATATATCGACGACTCTTACAGAGGAGGAGGAGGATATAGGAGGATACTAATGTTTAGGCACTTCCAGATGAGCTGGAGATTCGAAATTTTTTTCTTAGCTAGGATTTTTTGCAAAACCGACCAAAAAAAACGAAAATTATGAAAAAGTGCAACAATGCGGCCGCTAAAAATTTGCAATTGTTTAAACAAATTTTCAAGGTTTATGTATTTACGCATGTGCTATGGAGTTGAAATTTTTTTTATAAGTAGAATTCGTAAAAAAACGAAATAGGGATTATACAAATTTTGATATTTTTATTTGTTTGGCAGTTAAAAATTCTAAAAGTTTAAACAAATAGATAACTGTTTAGGTACTACGGGATGAGCTAAGAAGCTGAAATTTTCAAATTATTTACAGAGTAGTATATTTGCACAAATTAACATTTCAATTTTACCATATATGAATTGCGGCGGCCGTTAAAAATTATTTAAATTTAAACAATTAGAAGAATATTAGTTTACTTCTAGAAGTGCTACAACTTTAAAATTTGGCTGAAATGTGAAGCATTAGTACCCCATAATGGAGAGAGTGTAAAATGTTAAAAATTGCAATATTTGGGGATTGTTTTAAACTATTATTTTTACATGCGGGTAAAACGAAAATCGCTGCGGAGGTGAAATATTTAGAATCAAAAGAATATTTGTAATGATGAAATGTGTCTGAAAAATTAACGTTTTTTCAAGGTGGGATGAAATGTTTGCAGTATGCAAGCACCAACTACTAGTATATATATACTTCTCGGTGCCCATGCATATCTTGCTGAGCATATATTTATGTTAGTTATTATCCTCGGCAAGACTGTCAGTCGTACCTGTCGAAAAAAGCCTAATAAGGTTTCTGTACATTAAATGTAATGTGGAAAATACAGCAAGAATATTATATTACTGCAGTCAATTACCATTTAATAATGTGATTAAGGAAAATAAATGTCTGAATAAGCAAGTAAACCTGTTTTTTGACATTGGACTGTCTTAAATGCATCGCATTCGAAAACGATATTGAATAATAAAAATAAAAGTCTTAGTTTAACATTTATTTATCGCGAATTTTGGTAAAGTCAATGTCAAGTTATGAAACACCCTATTGGTGGATTAAGTCTGCGTCATGAATTTGAATGACCTTCGAATATTGATGAAGGAAAATCCGAACGAAGAATATGGACACGTAAATTCGGCCCTAATTTTTGCGCGTGCTTTGCTATGTCAAATTTTGCCGAATATGGTCACGTCGTTTCTCAAAAAACGCAGTGGAAAGCAAATGCGCCATTCACGCAAAATTCTCGCCGGATACTTAACGAGCAGCTGTTTGCGTTCTCAATGGAGACCACCGGTTGCCTTTGTCCGGAAGATGTTCGGGGATTATACTATTGGATGTTTCCTGACTCCGTAAAAAGAACCATTTCATCTGCAACTACGCAGTATCTGGTCAGAACGACTTGAGAAAACGGCATTCTCGGTGTCAACGCGGGATATGTCGTGTTTTCCGGACACGATCAGCTGCATTCTGTACCTACTTCGCTAAAAAAAACTGTTTATCCGATCATGAAACATCTGGCTGTCCACGCGCTAGGCTGTAAACGCAGGTAGGAGGTGCTATAATGCGCGGTGATGTAAGGAACTGAAATTCGCTTGCCTTTCTTGTGCAGGTCCACGTCGGACAGTATCGTGCAGCCTCCAACGCCGCCCCCGCTGTTGGGTCCTGGACTGGGGCTCGCCTGCAGGGCAGTGAATGGGCTGCCTCCGGTGCCCGGGTACCTGCGGGACGGGACAGATGGATCCGTTAATCGCGATGACGACCCGAAGAGATTAAATTTACGGAGAGATGTGAAGAGATCGCTCTAGTGGCAGAGGTGGGCAACCTTTTCTGCATGGCGGGCCACATCAGTGGTCGCGCATGTTTCTGCGGGCCGGAGGTCATCCAGATATTTTTCGGTATCATATTAGCAAAAAATCAAGTATTATAAATGATATATAGGCGCTAAAGAACCGCCAGAAAATTCTCGAGACGATACTTTTGATTAAAAAAAATGAAAGTTTTCCGGGCCAAATTTAACGGGACGATTTTTTCATAGTCGTTTTGCGGGCCGCATACGGCTCCAGAGGCCTTAGCTTGCCGATCTCCACTCTAGTACGACTCATAAAATGCAAAAATCCATTCAAGGAAGGTAAGAAAGCGCCAATGGTGCGCGGAGATTGTCCTCACGTCGTAAAGGCCTCTGGCGGCACTGACCATGGGCTGTGCCGAGGCCATCCGGCTTGTCCGTTGAGGATGCGGAGTTTGTCGTAGACGGAGTCTGCGGCAGCGGCGGCGGCGGCTGCAGCGGCTGCGGCCGCCGCGGCGGATCCGGGCGAGGCGCCGCTGGGTGTGGTCTGCTGGGACTGCTGCTGCTGCTCCTTCTGGGAGGCAAGGTTGCGGAGGACGCGGTTTATGGAGGACACCTTTTGAGACGAAAGGAAAAGAGGGGATGAAACTTTTCGCCTTTACTTTATCATCAATAAAAATATGTAATTATCAATACCGTTACTCATGTGTTCAATAAGTAAAGTATATTGTGACTGCATGTATGCTAGTGCTCAACAACAGCTGTAAACATATATTACTTATATTGTAACATGATATAGGTATCTACTTATATTATCATTACAAAATATTTGAGACGAAAGGAGAAGGGATGAAACTTTTCACCTTTACTTTATCATAAAAAAATTTGTGATTATCAAAACCGTTAGCCATGTGTTCAAGAAGTAAAGTACATCGTGAATGCATGTATGCTTGTGCTCAACAACAACTGTAAACATATATGACTTATATTGCAACATTATATAGGTACTTATACTATCAATACAAAATATTTATACTATGATAGCGTCCTTAGATTATTATTAAATGATTGTGTTATTAATTTTACGTTTATTGCTAAACGGTATGAGAATCGGTAAGTCAGCGGGATTATATTGCATAAAAGTTTTGTAATTATTTCGGGGGTTGCGATTTAATAAGCCCAGCCCGAAACTTGGGGATTAAGTTTTCCTTCTCATACACTATTTCATGATTCTAAGATATCGCGGTTTCTCTTGAACTTTTAGTTCGCCTTCTAAAGATTTTCTCTTTAAAAATATTACATTTTTTTCGAAGTGAAAAGATCTACGAAGAATACAAAGGTTACATGCATCGTTTTACCCAACATTCTATAAAAAGTTTGTGAGAGAAACAGTGTTGCCAATGGCAGAACATCGGGAAAATATATTCCCTGATAAATTTTAGTTTAAGCTTTAAAATACGAAAAAACTGCCTTAAGTACAAAACGATTCGAAAGTTAAGTTTTCAAAATTAGTAAAAAATTGTTACTAATCGTTAACACGCCATAGGAGAAATAACGTTGTAGGGGAAAATATTGCCCAGTGTTTTGTAAGTTGGAAAATACTGTGAGCTGCCAAAGAAGAAAGCTGCCACGAGTTTCTCAAAAGATTTTATTTTTTAAAAAGTATCCGGATATTTGCAAATTATTCTTAAAAACGCTGCAGTATCATTTACCGATCAACAAGTGAACAGGTCGATTCGAGTTCCTGCGTGAAAGAATCGCAAAACAAATTCTCACGAGTTTCGAAACCAACCACCCTTCTCCATCCTTCGCCGTTAAAATTAAACCGCCGAGACGACGTCCAGGACGTGTGTGTGTCACTCCCGCGCAGTTTATGGTCGCGGACTTTTCAAGAAATTCAAATGATCGCCGTCCTCATCGACGGCCATCAAGATCTCTATCGCCCATCGAATGACTGCACTAACCCATTGTCCCATCTTTTTATTCCCTCCCACCCTATCTCCACGGCGACCCTTTACGAACACAATAAAAGTTGGATCCAATTTCCTTTACCCTCCGAGTCAAAGCGCCCGCAAAAGCGACCAGCCAGCAATTGTTCGACTTATCGGTGATCGGCGTTACTACGACGACTCAACCCCTCCAACCCCCAACTCCGTACGTTCCCGCCTGGGTACCGCCCCACGTTACCCACCTCCCTCTTTCCCTTTCTGCCCCCTTCTCTTCCCCGCCTCCGTCTCTCCCCATCTATCGCTTTCTGCTCTCGTTCGCGCAGTTTTTTTTCTTTCCGTTTCTCTACCTCCGTTAAGAGGACTACGTCGCACGTCGTCACCAGGAAGTTCCCGAGGCGAAAACAGATCACGAGCCTAATACGACGCCAAGAAAAAAAAATTTACTCGCGCGGCGCGGAGGACGTAGAAAGGCCATTGTTTGGCGCGATAGGGGTGTCCGTGCGTGCGTGCGTGTGCATGAGAGAGGTCGAGAATGTTCGCCTCCTTAAAAGGGCAGCGAACGCTACACAACGTCGGAACTTTTAGATTTCCAGAGTTTGAAAATTTACGTCACTATGCTTCACTCGCTGATGAATGCGCGATATGACTTCAAGGAAAAATGAATCACTTCAACGCGCCTTTTAAGCGTTCCGAGTTAACAAAATAATGGAAGCACGCTGCATTTATACCTGTGGGGTTACAAAATCAAATCTTCAAAGAAAATGAATAATCCAATGCTCTCAGAAATTGTATCATATTAAAATGTTCTCCGCTTCTACAAGAAAAATTAAATTGCTGTCATTTTTAACACGTAAAAGTTATTACGGCGATATTAACCCTTCCAGACCTCAATAATAACAGCCATCTTGCATTTTCCCCAAATAGTTAACTTTGCAAAATGGCTGCACCAATCCCTTCAATTTACATTGAAGATGCACATAAACATGTATAATGTGTTTGAAATGATATTTGGTACATTTATTTCATAGGAAAATGGAATTGATATCATGTGCATAATTGTGCACACTACGTCTGAAGGGGTTAAGCCGCTAATGACACAACTTCCACCAACCAACCACGTCGACCTTCACTAAAGGTGGAACAATGCGTCTCACATTTTAACATAATCTACGCCACAAAATGTTTTGCGCTATCGTTTGCGATTCTTTTAACAATTCACATACAAATCCATATAATTTCGCTCGTATTTAGACTAACTCGGTTACAAAGAATGCCGTTCTAGCCAAAGCACACATTCCAAATCTTTACATATCAGGCAACACACAAAATAGGCGGATTTGACTCTATCCGCGAACACTGACCCGTATTTTTATGTTTTTACCGTCAGTGGCCTCTCCAAAGTTGGCACGGCATCGAAGATGGCAAAAAATAACTGAAACCCTCTCTTTCTTCCATGCAAGCACGATTTTAATTGACTTGACTGATTTCTCGTTTCAGTGCAACACTTGGTTCCAGCAAAGCTAAACTTAAAGCTGTTGGAGAAAAATAGCCAAGCGGTTATGAATGCGCTGCATTATAATGAAGCGGCACTTCTCAAGGAGGACTGCGAACCCTTCTTCTTCCTCCCTTTCTATGTTAAACCCTTGCTTGCCCTCGTGGGATAATGCCCCCTCGGCGCAGAGACCTCCCGGACCTCCGCCTGGGTCTCGGCCGCTCTACGACGCACCTCTCCCGTTCATCCCTCACTACACCTCGCCTCACCCTCCCCTCCGCCCTTCTACTTCCCTCCTTCGGTGCCCCGTGGTGTCACCGCCAATGTTCGAAGATCGTGTTTGACAGAGTTGCTATGAATGCCTTTTTACAACCGGAGTTTTTGTGCTTTCTTAGTTTCCACAAGCGAGGAAAGGTGAGGTGGGATTCAAAGGATTTCGGAAAGGGCCACCCACAATGCACCTCGGCCTTTCTCCGCCTTCGTCTCTCTCTCTCTCCCCCACTTACGCGTCGGCTTGATCTGTCGGAAGATGTGTTTGCGACGTCGGTATGGACCGCTTTGGACTGAACTTTCTAACCTCCTTCCCGCAATTCTCCCGTTTCTCTCTCTCTCTTGGTGGATTCTGGGATAAAAGGGTGCCTCCAAAGATACATCCATCCGAGAAAAATCCTAGAAGAGGTTCTCATTCCGCGACGTGGAAGAAACTTGCACGCGTAGTAAACAAGTTCGCAGGAATGTCGGATTTTTCGTAAAGAGCGTTTAGGGAGATCATGTTTTTATTTTGAGCTAATAAGAATCCAATGACGTTAGATAAACATGATAGTCAACTGTGATTGGTAGCTGACGTAACACACCCCATAGTTATAGAGAGCAGTAGTTCTCCGACTTTCAATTGTCGCGCCTCCCTTGAATATCATGCGCGCCCCCTTGAATATCATGCGCCTCCCTTTGAATTGTAAATAGTAAAAATAAGAAACTTTATTCCAAATTTCTTCATTTTATGTAACTATTAATAAGTTTTACAACATCGCATTTCCAAAATTTCCCTGATAAAATTTTATTATTCGTGAAAACATTTTCGACATTTCACCTTGCATCCAAAATTATTTGGCGGCCCACAGTTTGAGAGGGTTAGGTCGAGTGTTTACTTATCAATCAATTCGTATCCCACCTTGGACGTGTTTGTTTCGTCTTAGCCATTGTTACTGCTAATAATCTTATTATCATCGGGAGTTTATTTTATGGGCAAATAGCAAATAAATAAACTTTATCCCTCGTACTGAATTTTATTCAGGCTAAATAATCGTTAAAAATCCACTTTATTAGTATTAATTACAATAACAAAAGTTTCTTACATGCCATGTTTACGGATGTAAAACGCTATTCTTTGTAAATAAGCTTTCTAATAAATGTATGTACCGTTTAACAAACTTGTTAAATTATAACTCGTGTAGAATTAACCTGTCAGAATCAAAGTTATAATTCGAATTAATACTATAAAGCAGGCATGTCAAACTCGAAGAGGCGTCCGGGCTTCATTAAAGCGATGAATGTTATAATAGGGCCGCAGTGCAGCAATGGATATTATAGAAGGGCAGCAGTAGTTTCATATAGACCAACGGAAATATACACTTTAGCTAGAAAATTGGACGCCTGTTTTGTAATAAAAAAATAATTTAGAAAATGCGTTATATTGCAATTCGGTATATATGAATTAAATACTGTCCCCTTTTTGCAAAAATAAAGCATTTATATGAAATCACACACGATGCACTTAAAACAAATATTAAATATCGGTCCGCAAGTTTGACATGCATGCTATAATGGATGAATAAAATATTCACATGCGTATTTTTGTTAACTGACCTTCTCCGATCAAACTTATGGTAAATTCATTCGCAAAAAAGTGCTTCCATTCGTTTGGCAAGAATCATTCTACTTCGATAATACGATTTTCGCGAGCGGATTCGTCCACCCACCTCCACAAGGGGATGCCCTCTAATTCTATTTCCACTCGAAGCGTAGGATCCATAAAAAAGGGGTATTTGTCTCTCTGGCAGTTAGCGGTTTCATAAACCCGTTTCGCGAGGAGCGGGAGGTCCCGAAACGTTCGACCTACGATCGAGAGAAGGTGAGAACCATTTTACGAGGCACGAGGAATACAAAAAAATAAAAGAACCCCAAAACTCTTAGTCCCTTGCGTGGCCTCTGCATAGCGGCACATTATCCACTTGTAGTGAGATTTCCTCCCTCTTGTGTGTGTGTCTCTCTCTCTCTCGTAAGCATTATTCAACCCTACTGGCTCCCCGCTTTCAATCTCCCCTCATCCCCCCTCTCTCTCTCAACACTGCACTCCCTCTTCACCCTCTCCTTCCTTCCTTCCGGTCCCCTACCTCTCTCTCTACTACCCCATTCCATTTCCCATGGTTGTAGACTGCCCGTGGAGGCAGACGCCGGAAGGGCCTCTTCGATCCCACTCCACGAGGCACAGATCGCTTCCCCCTGCCCCCCTGCCCTCCACCAGCCCCACTCCGCCTCTCTCTATTGCCCCTCTTTGATTGCCTAGCCTCAGACCCTATACCCCTTCCCCCGTTCCTTCTCCGCCCCTTTCCATTAGAAGTGCTCTTTCTCCATGGGCCTCCGTCTTGATAACATCGCTGACTCCGGGGTCGTCTCTGGAGTCGCGAAACGATACCTTAATACTCGACGTTTTGTGAAAGCTCCGATTCTTTTTAATTAATTCGTTGGGGGTCAAAGGATATGAGTTTGATTCCAGTTTCTGGTGGTCATCGTCGCTAACCAAGCATTGGTGATTATATGGGTTTACTTTGCATTTTAAAAGGATGACTTTTTACATGAAACGCGATGTGTATAATCAATACAGGCGAACTAAAGTTCTTTATCTTAACCTCAACTTCTATTTGATCTACGTTATATCTATTTTAGATCGATATGATGCTTTACCATATGACTAATACAGTAAGTCATGGGCCATTCAGGTATGATACAAGGTTTATGGTACTACATTTATATTCCATTAATTACATAAATTTGTCACGATTTTTGTAAATATCGCTCTCCCTAATCCATTCTTCCTGAAAATACTTTAATGTATCATAGAATGAACCGTATTCCGTGTGCTGTCTCCAAAATTGTTCGATTTTCACCTGCAGCATGATTTACAGGTGACTTCTTTTCCAAATTACTGATTATCCACTCTCCGCCATGCATTCCACTGCCCTGCCGTTACCTCCCTTCCTGGTTTCTGGCGCGTACAAGCACACAACTGTTAGAAAAATACAGACGTGCCTTTATAAATCGAACCGTGAGGAAAAGACCTAAAAGAACTAACGGATCGAAAAAAATACCATCTTGACAGCAGAATGACAGCCTTTCGAACGTAGTACTCACTCTCTGCGACCTCTTGTCACCGGTAAGAGGTCCCCACGTCATCATCGCGTTCGCTTACGTTCGTACGCACGTCCTTCCCGGAAAAAACTCCAAATGTCTCTCCTTTTCCTTTGTAACGCGGGGCCACTCGACTGCATTCGTAAAAAAGTTAAACGTTTTCGACCCCAACACAACGTCCAGGCGCTTTCGGTTCGAGAGGGAGTCGGTGTCGTCCCGCCATCGACTGTCATTCGACCCTCGGAAGGTATTTCCATCGCAGCGATCGAGTGGGTCGCGCGCACTCTCGCCTTCTTTTGTCCTCATCGGGGGCCGTGCCAATCACGCGTTTTGACGTATCCCGTTCCATCTTCCTCCTCCTCCTCCATGCGTGCCTTCTTTGTGAAGCACGACGTTTGCGGCATTGATAAAAAAACGATCTGTTTATGGTTCGGAATCGGTTCGAGTAATTGAGACGTCGGTTGACAATCGGATCGTCCTCTTTATTCTTCCAACACGCCGCTGTGCGCGAGTGTGTGTGTCGTTATTGCCCGTCTATCCCTTTCGTCCAGGAACTCACGATATATTTTTTTTCGAAGTCCTTCGCAACGTCTTCGTCCCGCGGGCGTCAACTGCACTTTATCGTATGATTATCGGGCGTCGTGATCGGGGCTTCTCTCGCGGGTAAATGGGTGTATCGTTGACGTCCAACAAAAATCAATTTCTCGAAGCTCGAGGTTCCGAGGGGATTGTGCCCATGAGCCTGCTGGAACTGGTTAATAAAATGTTTATGTATTCGATGCAAAAACAGGAGAGAAAGTCAAGTGAGGTCTCCGAAAAGGGTACCGGTGGCGAGACAAGTGCCTAGAATCAGCTTGGAAAATCGCGGTGCCCGGTGCAAAGTGTGCGCCATTACGATTAAAAAAATTTCGATGGTAAATTTTATTAAATAAGGCAACTTATTCTGTCAGTACGATTCCGATAAAAATAAGATTAACATGTATGATAAATATTTTTAGAGAGCACGGGGCGCGGAGCTGTCGCACCTTTTGCACCGCCGCCAAGCTAGGGCCATCAAAATAGGTTGATGGTCGAGGCCGTGATTGAACGGAAATTAACGTCAAGCGGTTAGAAACGGTCGCCTTTGCATCCTAAGAACTGATTTCAGGCGTCGGAACAGAAAAATGCAACCGCGAGTGAAGCATTTGCGGAACATTAATTTTTGGATCGGTCGTTTAAAGCTAACTTTTTCTCAGACACGCAAAAATTCCGCGAAGATTGTTAATTTACTTCAGAGATTTGCTGCGTTTATTTATATTTTCAGCGTTAATCATCGTCCAAAATAGCACGAAGTTAACCTCCACTGTTGAATAAAAATTTATCTTCATACATCTGCAATAATTAGTTTGCTCCCGGTCAAGAATCTAATCGTCCTATGGCAGGTAGATCAATGTCGACGAAGCAACATGATGGGGTAGCGCCGATAACTTAAAATTTACCAAGAGTTAATCTCTCCATAAACCCACCTTTATTATCAAAAATCAATTAACTCAGAACGTCCAGTTATTAAACAACTCCCCCATTTAGCGACTGCTCCAGAGCCCGTTGCTTAGGAACGCCCAGACAATTACCTTTTTTTTACACGAGTGCAAGGGTTTTTGGTCCTTCACCCCTTTTGCTATATTATCCCTCTCGGAGGAGTAAATTTCAACCTCGATCGATGCTAAACCTTTTATGATACGGGAGGCCAGGAATCCCCCCCCTCCCTCACCCCCCCTTGCCGCCACCTGACCGCCACCCCCCTGTCGTCCACGCCTTCCCCTCCTCTGCATTCCTCGGACGCCTCCCGCTTCGTCTAATGACGGCTTCCCCCTATCCTCTCCTCCCCACCATCAACTCCCGTTGCCCCGCAACGACCGCTCCCTGACCGACATTACAAACACCGATTTATGGACCTATTGTGCCGGCCTGGGGAGAGGTCTCATCGCCACGGTAACCTCGTAACACTGTGAAACAGACAAGACTCTCTCTTTAATTCTCTCAATCTCACCCTCTCTCTTCTTCCACCTACCTCCTACACCTTTCCGCTCTATAACTCCTAAATACTCCCGCTTCCATCCCCGCAGATTTCCCCGATGCGGCTTTGTTCCGTGCAAAGGGCGGTCTGTTCGCCTTCCCTTCGGTGGGGCCGTTATTAACCTGCCGGGAGATGTCCCGGGGAAGGCGCCGGGGTGTTATGTGCTGGTCTCAATTGACGATCGTGATTGGAGGCGGTGTGGTTACAGAGGGGGTTCGAAAGGGTAGTAGGAAAATATATAGGGGGGGGCGTAAAAGGGGTTCATATTAGCAGAGGGTTATCGCACGGTGTCGTTCCAAAGAGCTGCTGCTATGTCCAAAGTCGTCGGGAATGTGTAACGTGACTCTCAATCTCTCTCCTTCGCTCCGGGCCAATCCAAGTTGAAATATCTTGCCGAGATGATGCGTCATTTAATTTACGCTTCTGAAAGCGGTTGTAAAAAAAGGTTAAATGTGGTAAGATAAATAAATTGAGGGAAGAACTGCAGAGCGAATTACAGAAGGTGCTTTTTTATTTTTTTCACAAAAAATATCGTAAATGTATATTTTCGAGTTCTGCCAAAAACACAATAAAAAATCGATATTTAAATATGAACTCCTGCGGAATCGAATCCCGTTACTTGAGTTTTCTGACATTAAACCTACCTTTGATACATAGATTTTACCTTGCAAAAATAATCTCTTCTTCTTACAATGAATTCTTCTCTAGTTATTAGCAAAGTCCTGATGTAGACATTGGTTAAACCCCAGCAGCTAATCATAAATCCCCTAAATGTTTACCATGTTTAGCTCTGATGTAGTGCGATCCATCTTGAAAATTTGAATTCTTTAAACTGCAGGATTCTAGATCCTATGTATCACACAGAAGGACACACAGACAAACCGAATGCATAAGTTAATACAAAAGCGATTTCTTTTAGAAAAAAGTTATTTAGACACTAGTGAGTATCCCATCCGAGAACTTTGTCTTCTGTTAACAAGCAACACTTATTTAATTCGAAAATGGCCACAGAACGCAGCTACACGGTGCGTAATTTTTGGGAATCCATTTTAATCGCAAAGGCCACAAACGTCAGCAACTACAAATTCATTATTTTTAAAAAATCGGCATAATTACTTTTTTACGCAAGACTGTCATATTCAGCCTTTTCCTGTCTCAAATACTTTCGCAGATAAAACGGGCATATAGGAGACTTTGGCTTGATGCAGACAAACTGATATCGTGTTGTTTTGGGGATCTCAACCGAGTTTGTGATGTGTGATATAGCAAATGTAATTAGAAATAAAATTCTAAAGACGTAACTTCCTTTTTTAACTTTAATAGATCATGTCGATTATACATATTTTAACTATCTACCTCTGCTTCGATTTATCGTTAATGGAACACTGATTTCCGATAGAGAAAACACAACAAAATATCGCTATTTCCCTAACGATTCGGAAAGAAAATTAAATTCCTTACCAGAGTTGTTTTTCCCACTTTTCTTCTTTTAATCATCGTTTCAGCCCAATTAAATAAGTAACAAAATAATGAGGTAGCAGCCGGGGAAGGTTGTAGGGAGATATATTAAAAAAAGAGGAAGAAGTCTTACCTCAGAATGAAATCAATCGGCAATATTTTCCCGATAAAAAAATGGCGCGGAGGTTTTTTTTTTAATTGCCCATTTGAAAACCGTTCAATCGAGTAAAATAAAAAAGGAAGACGTCCCCAAAAGGAAAAGATAGAGAAAAAGAGAGGGAGATTTGGCGCGAATCGATATTCGATTGATGGTAAAAAAAAGTGAAAGAGAGAGAGCGAGCCGAATATCAAAGGGAGTAGTAGAAAGGGAATGGAGTGGGAAAATGGTGAAGAGGAAGAAGACTCGGGAGAAATCTAACGAATAAAAGAATTTTCCCCCTCTAGCTCTCTCTCTCTCTCTCTCCTCCCATCTTAACAGAATCTTCTCCTTCCATCTCTTATTTTCTCGTGTTCCCTCTCCTCCCCCTTTTCCCTCTCCCTTTCTCCTCCTCCCCTCTCTCTCTCTTTCAAAACTCGGATTCCCTTTTCTCAGTCCCTCTAATCACTGAAATTCGGACGTATTCTCCCTCCTCAATAGCTTCTCATGCGGGAACTTAAAAAAAGACTCAACGTTCCCGTTTTCTTTCTTGTAATTGGTCGCGATTTTTTTTTGTGATTTATTTTTTCATCAAAGTAAGACCGCCTGAAGCGGGCGTGAATGTTAGACAAAAGAACGCCGCCGGGAAGTAAAGATAGGCTGTTAATTTACGCAGTATCCGAAAAAAAACACGAAAAAAAAATTCCAAACCGACGGGAAGATTAGAATTGAACAGCTAAAGTTTAATAGACAGAACTTATTTATAAAAATATCGGTCATGTAGGTATTCGATTTATCTGTCCGTCCATCCGTTCGGAATTCAACAACTTGGAGAAACTAAATTTTCAGGATAGATTGGTCTATATAAAGGACGAATACGACAAAATGCCGTGGATCGACAATTAACTGCTGGGGAATAATCGGAAAATATAGCCGAAAAGTACAGGCTGCAAATGTTGGCAACCCTCAAATACATCGCTTCTGCATTCCTTATTCGGCTGGAAAGATTGCCGTCGGCGAGAAAAGCGCCTTTTATAATTTGCTCTGCAATTCTTCCTTCGCTTGTTTTCTGCGTCTGCATTGAGCGGTATTGGATATGAGTTAAATCTTTACTCGAGGCGCCTCCATCGATACGCGACTGTTTAACTGCAACGCAATGCAGTGGGAGAGATCTTCCATTGCAGACCCGTGAGGCGCTCGTTGCAGCGATTAAGAACGCAATTCCGAAATGGCATTCGACCTCTCAACTTTGTGAAAACCCTCGTCAAATGTTTACGTGCACTCATAAAGAGTTTTCCGTGCATAGAATTATGGAAACAGTGTATTCCGCGTGGTTCAGTGGCTTTATCGCGCATTCTCGTACTTTTAACATAAAAATTTCTATATGATAATCTAGAATAGATATGTCAAACTCGAAGAGCCGTCAGGCGCGCATTAAGCAATCGATGCTATAGAAGGTCCTCGTTAAGAACAGAGGTCCAAAGTTACAAAAAATTACTTTTAATGAAAGATTGGGCGTCTGATTTGCAGAAAAAAACAGCAATTTAGAAAACACCTTCTGTTGTTCCTCGATAACAATGAAGAAACCTTGTTAACTTTTTCACATAAACTCTCGAACGATTTAGTTGAGACAAATATTCACATTCGGCCCGCATTAAGGCACAGAATGGGCTACATGCAGTTTGACATGCATGATCTAGGATAAAGAAATAGGAATGGGCGGGAAATGGTAACATAGTTCGCGCCATTTTTGTTTCTTCAAAATATGGATTAAATTATTTTTGCTGCATTATGCGAATGCTTTGAACGGCCACACCCGATTAAAAACCTTTCAATTAACAACAAAAACCAAAGTATTCATAGAAAACCAAATCAGGGAAGGAATTTGATTAATTATATACCCACAGGTTTGGTATTGAAAGGTAATAAATAAAAACTGCAGTGTGAAGTTAACCTGAGTGTAAGACAAAAAACTGTAACAGGACCTCAAATCAACCTAAAAGATTATTAGCGGAAGGAAAAGTAGATATCATAAATCCGTTACCCCACCTCGCCTTCTCGCAATCGATGAACAAACATTCAAAATTAACGCGATAACGGAAAAACTTGTCGAACGATCAAAGCTCGCTCTTTCGATTCTCCGCCATGTTTGCGAAAACAGTTTCTTTTCGGGGAAAAGCGCTATAAAAGTAACCGTCTCCACCGGCGACGTTAGACCTTCCCGTCCCCCTCAAAGCGGAGCCTCAGCCGCGGTGCCCAAACCTACGGCGACCTCTCCCGTATCGGGTCATTCCCGCAAATGTTATGACACCCGTCCATTTCCAGCACTTTAATTCACCTCATCCGGAATAATTTGGAATTCCCGCCGCTCCTTTTATTTCCCTCTCCGACGCGAAACCTTCGAGGGAGAAAAAAACACCAACGGTAGGGCGTGGAAATGGGTTGCGATGCGAACCTCTCCTCCTCCTTCTGTTCTTTCTCCCTTGGCGTTAAAAACACGGAGGAACTCGAGTAAGAGCGCTAAGGAATAGAGATAGAAAGAGAGAGAGAAGACGATAGGGAAACAAGAGAGTTGAGGGGAGGAGGAGCTTCCGGGGACTTCGTGGAGGGGGGGGAGGAGGTATGGGAGGTGGGGGGTTTTAGGCAGGGAGGGAGGAAAAAGAAGGACGTGGGGATCGAAAAAGTGGACGCCGGGAATGGGTTGTACCCTTTACATTTTAGGCAGGGCGTAACAGAATCGAATCGAAAGAAAGAGGGAGGGAGTGAGAAAGGGGAGGGATAGACAATAGGGGATGGGGACTATAGACCGTGTCGTCGGGAGTGTGAGGATTGCGAAGAATTGGGAGAAGACAGGGTGTCGTAGAGAAGGCGTTAGGGTGTGAGGTTAGGAGTATCCTCGGTTGCTCTCCCTACCTCCTTCCATCCCTCCTACATCATCGTGTAAACAAAGCTTTCGGAGGGTCAGACTGGGAAAAGGAGGGTGGGAGAAGGGAGGGAGGGAAGGGAGGAAAAGGCATTGGAATATCGATCCGCTGGAGTGAACGGGGAGGAAGAAGGAGGGAACGGTGTGGGATGGGAGATGGGAGGGCGCTACATGGTGGGAAGAGAGGGAGGGGTGACAAGATAGTGTCGAGGAAAGGAGATAGAGAAAGGAAGTTAGAGAGGGTGGGAAATAGAAGGGAAGAGAGGGAGATAGAGATGGGGAGAGAGGGGGTGAGAGATAGGAGAGAGATCGTGAGAGATAGGAAAGAGAGGGATGGAGAAAGAAAGGGAGAGAGAGGGAGAGAGAGACAAATAGGAGTGTGTGAGTGATAAAAGAGAGAGAAAGGGAGGGAGAGAGAGATGGAGTAGGAAGAGAGAGAGGGAGGGAGATAGATGGAGGTAGATAGAAGGGGGAGAGGGAGGGATAGAGAGATATAGTGGGTGAGAGATAAAAAGGGAGAGAGAGAGAGAGTGAGGGAGAGAGGTAGGGATAGAGAGGAGTGTGTGAGTAATAGGAGAGAGAGAGTGAGAGATAGGAGAGAGAGGGATGGAGATAGAGGGAGAGAGATAGAAAAGGAGAGAGGGAGAGGTGCGGGTTGGAAGACAGAGAGGGTGTGAGAGAGATAGAGAGGGAGGGAGGGTGAGATATAAACAGGGAGAGGGTAAGAGAGGGAGTGGGAAAGTTACAAAAATGGGAAGGGGGAAATAGAAGGACAAATTCTTACGAGACAAGAAAAAAGAAGAGGTGAAGAAGAAAGAGAGAGAGGTATGGTGGGAATAGCGAGTCCGAAAGACTGCGACGGTGGAAAAAGAAAGGAAAGTGAACAGAGGAAAAAGAGATATAAAAGAGAGAGAAAGAGAAGACAACAAAGAAGATAATTAGATGCAAAAAGATTTTCCAAACTCTGGAAGAGAGAAAGAAAGAGGGAGGGAAGATACGTCCGCTTCCCATTATTTTAATTGAAAAAAAAGCTCCCTCCCCCGTCAATAGCAGAGGGAATGGATTTGCAATTTTCCGAGAGGGATGATTTAACCTTAAAGGAAATCTTTTGGGAAGATGGAAGCGCTTCGGAAGGTTGAATAGGGGATGCGCCTTAATTGCATTACGGCCCGAATCTGCGAAGATTTCCGGAGGAATGGATGAAATCTTTGGGAAGATTTCTTAAACGAGAGGTTTTAATGCATTCGATAACTTTTCCCCGTTCCATAAGCAAACGAAATAAAAGACAGTGAAAACTGTGGTACGTGACATTTATTCTTTTCTTTTATTTATCAAATTTTCATATATTCACCAAAATATTCATTTGGCGTATTGTTGCACTGATGGAATGCGTTGACAGAGAATGGTGATAAAGTATGAAGAAGTGTTTTGCGTTGTTTAATGCTATAAGAATCGAAAGAGCAATATATTTGAATAGGTTTAACAAAGATATCTCGGCTCAAGGCAACGGGATTTACTAGCCACTTTCTTTACGAGAGATTCACATTACTTATAACGGTCATAGCCAATAGTCACGCCATGCCACGATGTTATTTTTATTTATATTTCCCGTTGATAAAAAAAAACAACTCCATAAAAAGAAGCTAATAATACGAATAAAAGAAACAACACTCAAAATCGAAATCGCTAAAACATTATTCCCCTTTATGTTTGCAAAATGGGCATTAGTTACACATCTTAATTTGTAACGAGTTTATGAAGGTGGGTGTAGGAAAAGTTTAAGAAGTGAGAGAAAATACATTAGAGAAAGGAGAAGAGTGGAAAGACAGGGAAGGAAGAAGAAATAGACAACAGAAATCTACTTTAGAGGTTACCCTGCGAATCCCCAAATTAGCGGGTGGCAGGGGGTACAATGCACCAAAGCCTAAGCATAAGTTATCTCTCGCTGTTTTGACTTTCCTGTTGTGATCTCGTATTGTCCTCGGAAAGAACGAGCCTCGATAAACCACCGCCCTAGCCTAGAGATATGTGGAGAGAACAAAAAAGAAAAGAGAAGACAGGCAGATGAGAGAAGAAGAGGAAACGAGAAGTGAATGGAAAAAGATGATAAGGTCGAAAATACATTCCCAGAGAGGTATAAAGAGAGAGAGATGGAGAATTTTCTAGTGTAAACTCACGAGCTAACTGCAGGGATGTAGATCAAGTAGTGAAGAGAATAAAAATAACAAGGAAAGAACTGATTAATCAGATAAAAAGGATGGTTTTTTAATGGTAGAATCGTAAAGAAAACAAAAATTTACCGTAGTAACTGACCCATATAGACAGACAATAAGGGTTTTTAAAAATAAAGCTAAAAGTCAAACAGACAAACGAATTGGCCCTAAAATCAACGGAGTTTATGATGATCAACAGCCGAAACTATCCTGAAACTTTATATATATATATATATAAACCGAATAGTGTAGAAGTAGTTCACCAGAAACAAAAGTGTGACTGCCAAAACGATTATATTAGCGGATTTAAAAAAAACGCTAAAGACCAAACGACGTGCATCTGACGATTGTTTCTTGAAGGAGAGCGTTTGTTTAGCAAAGGGAGTGTGTTGGAAGTGTTGGGGGGTCGGTTTGGTCCAAACAGTCGGCCTCCTCTCTCCCCACCTCCCAACTGCAGGAGTACAGGGGGCGGAAGCTGAAAGGAGGGTCGGGAGGAAGAGGGCGGGGGAGAGGGCGGAGGCAGGGGCGGAGAATGCGGCTTTTTACTCCTCCCTCTCACGCCTCCTTCCTCCGCCTCCCTCCGCTGCATGCATCAACGCCCCCGGGAGCGGAGAAGGTCTGAGGAAGTGTTTTCGCGTGCCTCTCTTAACTCCTATGACAAATGTAGCCTCCGCATCCTCCGCGACAAGTGACTAACTGATAGCGTGCCGTCCGATCTTCCCTCCCCTTTTTTAAAAAGACAAATGCTTGTACGTATGCGTGCGTTGCACATTCGTTTCCTCACGCTTCACGCATTCCAACCCACGAGGATGTAGAGGCATCGAATCGAGACAAAAGGGGAAGAGAAAGGGGAGGGATGCAAGGTCGCTTAGCAACGACCTCAGCTCTCTCCTCGGTTGAATCAAGACCCGTGAAAATTGATTACGGTAGAATTGGTAGAATTGCATTAGGACTGCTCAGTGTGTGTTATTAACCTTTATAAGGTCCATTCTCTCCGTTACAAAATATGTGAAATTTTATCACGGCTTACGGTACACTCGCCCCTCGAATTGCGCGGTTTCGATTCACGCGTTCTTGATTTAGTACTGATTTCCTATTTGTGGAACAACCTCGAATTACATGACCTTTAATTTCGCTTTGCTACGGTTTTAAAACGATGTCTGAAGATTAAAAGGCCTTCTGATTATATTGTAACTTAGTTGTTACATGTCCTTAAGGATTTATTGCAAAACCTTTCCTCTATTTTCGATTGCATATTGTTCAAAAAATACTAAAATTGTTAATTTTTCTGAGAAATATTAGTCAATAATACGATTAGGAGTATTTTTATAGTTATCTCTCTAATTTCAGACAATTTATTTCGTATTTTTAGAGACAGGAAATATAACGCCCTTTTAGCGATGAGAAGTCGATTTCTCGATAACCGATCGCCGCGCATCTCTGAAACGATGATATCGAATATTCTTTGAGTAAAAGTTGTAAAAGTTATTTTTGGTGGACCAAAATTGAATTTTGTTCTCGAATGCGCCATCCGCCGTGGTACGGGTCAAAATAAATCAGATTCGCAAAGCATAGATGTGGACAGAGAACACGACGGAATTTGAGAAAGCGAGCGGTATAATGAGGCCATATCCTCTCCACCTGTTCTCTTGTGTTCCATTAAATCGTCCACGAGTTTGCTCCGACTTCGATCAACGGGGGAGGGGGCAAAGGGGGGAGGGGGAAGACGCCGTTCGAACAAAGGTCTCTGAAACCACATTGGGGATTTTTGCCCGATGATATCCTCATTGGTTTCCGAATTTCGTTACTTTTCTTTCTATCTAACTCCTTCCATCACCTCGTCCACCCCTCCACCCATCCTTTAATTTCATTTCGCATCCTTCCTTCGACTCCTCGTTTTCGCGCTGTTTTTTTGTCGTTATATTTAAGAATATTTCTCCCTTCCCTTTAATTAAACTTCTCATCTCTTCCACCGTTTCTCATTTTCGCCACATTTTTGGCTCTATCTTTCCATTTCTCTCCCGTTGGTTCCTTTAATATCTTTCTTTATTAAATTTCCCCTCCTTTGGCCACTTATACGCCCTCGCATTCTCTTATAACTCTCACAGTCTTTCTCTATATCCTTCTTTGTTCTTTCGATTCTTCTTCCTGGTTGCCCTTTTCTCTCCTGGCTCATTCCCAGTTTCACGCCTCTCTCGATCTCTCTCTCCCCCTTCGCTCTTATACTCTTTTTCCTTGCCCACTCACCCCAATCCCCTTTTCTACGCTCCCCTCCCCAAACCAGACACTCCCCCAACCCTCTGTCGCTTCTCCAAACAGCGGTGAAATAGGTTGCGCACCGTGTGACTAACACTTCCTTCCCATCTTCGGCAGTAGTAACTCTCCCCTTTTCCTTACGATCCAAAAACCCTCCCATTCCTCCCTCTATGCGATGCTTCTTCTTCCTCCTCCTCCTCTCTCTCTCTCCCTTCTTAAACCCCTCTCTCCCTCCTTCTCTCCGCCTTCTCCCCTTCCTCCATTTCACACGCTGCCTCCCCCGATGCATAATGCAGGAGAGGCGCCCTCCTCCCCCTATAGCCGACGTCGGCGTCGTCCGTCCTCTCTCCCTCCCTTTCCCCGGGGCGCCCACGCGGCGGAGGGGGTGAGGGGGGGGGAGAGGACGTGTTGGAGGAGATCCTTGGGACCGGGAGTTTCGAGACGCTGCTGTTTTCGCCTATATCCTGAGGAGATTCCCCATGGACACAGACGGCACCTTTATTTTGTCTTCGGGGTTGTAACGCGAATTTTCGCGGTTTCATTGGAACTAAATGGAAAAAAAAATACGGAATTAAAACTGGGTGAAGGATCCTACGCGACCGAATTTTGGCACTGTTCTATTAAAACTCCCATATTTGGTTAATTTTCCCCGTTCTATTATAAACCCACATTTATTTAGAAAATGTTGAAAATGATATTATCCCCATGAAAGTTTTTCATAATCTATTTTAAAACCATACCTAACATAACATCCCACAACCTAACTCGGGAGAAGGGGAGGACGAATAAAATATCCAAACTTAAAAATGGCATTTCACATTGAAATTATACGCACCCTCCCCTCCGGGTTGGATTTGGTGGGTAGATTAGATATGGTATTAGGCTTTAATACAACTTTGAATTAAATTAACAGTAGAAAAATATTTTTAAAATTTTGAAAAATTTTGCGGTGGCATAATAAACCAGTACTAAAGATTTTTTAAAACGCAAACCGAGTTGAAAATTGTTCAAATATGACCCTCCCATGAATGAAATGCCAACATCGCACATACCTAAATCAAGAGTTTGGAAAACGTGATATTATGTATACTATCGAACAATGCGCTGACTCGGACGCGACATCGAATCTGGAAATAATTCATACGTACTTTTGCCATGTCAACGAAAAATCTCGCGAGGGAGAATATCTGGGAAAATGTGAGCTGTTCTGTAAGATATTCAGCCGTATTAGGAACGAATTCAAATGACATCGGCAAGATAAATCATCTCCATCTTTTTGGCCAAACGTACGTGCATTGGTCCTAAGAGTTCGTATCTCAGCCCGAAGAAAGGAAAATGTATTTGGTCCTCAGTTCTGATTTTTCGGATGGCAAAAATTCTGCTTTAAAATAATACGGTGTTGTCATAACCTAGAATGACATAGAGAAGGTGACATGTTTGTCTGCATTGCAGTAAAATGCGTTCAAAACGGAGAAATTAAATTGTAAGCATTTAAAGTTTTAAATGCTTACAATTTAATTTGTTTTACAGGTCTCTTTGAGTAGTACATCGTCATTATCATAGGACATAAAATTCTGTCCGTAGATAGGTCCGGGATTATTATTATTATTATTGGCTAAACCTGGTTCTGCTCAAACATCAGTTTTCTGCAATATTTTTCGTTTCTTGATAACTCTAGTCATCTAGAATCTGAATGAAAAGTTTTCCTTCCTCTTTTCCCATCGTTGTCCTTCTAACACACCTCTAATCATGCTTTCTCTCTCCTCAGTTAATGTCCGATCCAGTTCGCTTTCCTTTTTCTTATAGTCTGTACAATGTTTCATTTTTCTCCTATTTTTCTTCGTACTTCCTCATTGATCATCCTATCCGTCAATTTTTCCTTTAGAATGCTTCTCCATGCCCACATTTCGAAGCTTTCATACATGGCATTTCATCAGTTTCTTCCGTTTGTCTTCGTTTATTTTTTCCGTATTTCCTTTTGTTTAAGTTTATTTCTTCAAAAATAGGATATTGCTTTCGCTATTCTAGCCTTTATGTGCATTTTGTATCTCTTGTTATTAGGCTTACAAGATATTTATGGTCTGAAACTAATTCTATTGGCTTTTCACTAATCCTTATGTTCAAATTTTCTTCTTTTCCCGGTATTTTTGCTACATTGAACTTTTCTCTATTTATTTTCGTTTCTATCTGTTATTAGCAATCTATTTGTGATATTCCTTTTATCGAGTAATTAGCGCAAATTAAATGGTACAATTAAGTATTGACAATGCACAGATTACCGATAATTAACGACAAAGAGAATTCTTACTAAAAGGCGAATACAAGTAATTTCTCAATGCATTCGACCAATCGATATCGCCACGAATGCATCCCAAATCGATATGGAAATTAGTATCGCTTTACACCTCTGCTCCCTGGAGAGGCATGCAAGCAAGTTAAAGTGAGCCACCGCTTTAGATCTCTTCGCCTTTCCAGAATAACAAACATCCAAGAGCCCATGTAGTGACGCTGTGTGATATTGCGTACGGGCGGAAAAAAGTCCCTTGACGCATGCGTAGAAGAGGCGACATGCTAAGTGAAAATACCTATGATCATTGCATCTATACCTGGTGCTTGTTTCTAAAAAAACTACGATAACCTTTTTAAACTGCGGTGATACTTAAGTTTATGTCCTGGTTAACTTAATTTAAATTGAAGTTTGAGTCGAAATACAGAAAAATAAGTAAATACATTTATGATATAAGTAAATATGTACTGGAAATAATATAAGGAACTCTTATTGTTGTGCTCAAAGGATTTAAATGAGTTTCTTATTCTTAGGCTAACACTGAACATTTTGAATACTTTATTTCTTGTATAAAATTAAATTAAAGATATTTGTCATTGTAAGTTATGAAGTTATTATTTAAAACTGCAAAGTCTTGACATTAAGCATTTGGAGATATCTTTTTGATTTTTAACTCAGATACCGTTCATTAACTCCTCAATAGCTCCGAAATTCTTCATAAGGCTTAAAACTTCAATCTCTTCCTCTGTTCCACGTTCTGACCGTCTACCGTCATTCTAATAGTCTATTTTCCTCATCTATCCTGTCTCCTCCCTTTCTACTCCTTCCGCCCACTCTCTTTCCTCCCACTCCCTCCGTTGTTGTCCCACGCTAGCAGGAAACAAAAGAATTCCATCGATTAGCATTTAGTTTTTAAAGGAACTAGACAATTAATGGATAAAAGGTAATGAAGGAATGAGATGGAAGAAGAGAGAGGAGGGCGGGAGAGATCATCTAAAAAGGAGAAAGGGAGTGAGGGAGGGAGATAGGAAACGTGCGCGGGGAGAATCTAGAGACGATGCCCTCTAAAATTACGTGGATTTATCCCCCTTCCTGTCTTCCCTCTTCCATTCTCTCTTACAGATCCTCTCCTTTTCCTCCCTCGCCCCTTTTAAACCCATTCTCAAATCCTTTTCTGGCCTCGTAAGGGTTTCCAAGGAAATGAGGTCTGCGCCGCGGATCTCTTGCGAGATTCTTCAAATTCCCGCTATTTTTGACGCGCCTCACGCCCGATTTAATATTCCACTTGCAGAGAGAGATTGAGAGGAAGGAGAAGGGAGGAGGAGGGAGAGAAGCGCGAAGGGAGAGAAGGTTCTTCGAATCCTGTTATTGTTGTTCATTTTCCCTTCCCCGAGGATCGATTTCCGTGGCAAATCATGCGGGCGGCTTAGGATAATGTTTATGTTAACTTTTGACTGCACGCATGAAACATACACCCAGTGAAGTCGGTTGCCATTACGCCAATTACTAATTTGCATTTGATATATAGTCTTTTGCTACGTATTGCGAATGTTTTGTAACTAATGCGCTTTTAAATTTAATCGTTCCGAAGAGTTTAACGAAAAATAAATTTAACACCTTACTATCTTTAAAAGCATATAAAAAAGAGGCAGAGATAAATATTTATAAAATCATAAATTTTAATGGTAGTGTGCTGTTCATTTAAAACCTCTCAAGTGGAGATTTTTAAGGAATCTCATTTGAATAGATGATGTGGGCAACTCTTGAAACCATAAAACAGTTGAACCAAAAAACCGCTCGAATATCAAAAGGCATAAACCACCGAGATTATCATGCGAAAACATTTAAAATTATTTCGATTTTCAGAGACGTCGAAGGCTAATCGTAAGGAGTCAAGTCGCATTTATTATTTTGAAAATTTAGGGGCAAAATCGATCCGGTTTTTGTTGTATATCCTCGAGACCAAACTAATTTTCGTAGAAGTATTCTTTCGGGCCGATGTCACTCAAAATACCCATAGCATAAAATTGGATGTTTTTTAAAGAAAAAACCTGTGCACCATCTAATATATAAAAATGAGTGTGTGTATATATGTATGTTTGTATGTCCCTTGCACGTTTTTACACCGTTAAAGCTATAAAATTCAAAAGTTTCATGGGCCATCCTATGGACAAAAGGAAGAAATTGGTCTAGGTTTGCAGACCGTGGGGTCTCTTAGACCCTATGGGGTCAACAAAATACTATTTCCGTAAGAATGCATGGGGAAAGGTGTGGAGAAACCCCAAAATGCCATGCAGTCCTTCACTGATGTGGATATAAATATACCTAAATATTAACTTAAGATCACGGGAAATGGCTTATTTTACGAAAAAAAGACTGAATATTTTAATTCTGTTTAGTCTTATTACATGTTAAATCGCTCGAAATAATCCTTTAAGCGCAAAATTTATTAACATTTTTCAGGCAGCAACAAAGCTAAATATCTTAATTGTTGTTCTCCTCAAAGGGAGATAGCCACGTAAAGGTTAATGCAAGGAAAATCCACACCGTGGCGCACCGCAGAGGAAGAATAGCCACCGCCAAGATAAAGGGTACAAATGGATTAAATATAGTCTATGAATACTTTTAAAGCGAGTCAAATTATTTTTAAGGAGTATTATAACATTGTTATCTTTTACCATTAACATTGAAAGATTTATCGCAACATAAATCGATACATCTACTTACACTTGTTCGGTAACCAAGATCTTGTGTATTGTTTACGTTTTGGCTAATAGTGTTGACATAATCCACATAATTTTATTGCTGATTTAAAGGCTTCGGTGCATCTATCCATGTGGATATTAAGCGAGACGTTAATGCGTAAATATATTAATGGTACAACTTTAAAATACAATAGATAAAATATTAAATGTTTATGTAAACCGCTTGCGTAATTAATTGGGGGAACGAAAATTCAGGGCTTATGGTGCACTCGGAGTAATTTTTATTTTAATAAAACTGCTCGATTATGCCAAATATTCTTGGAAAAGCAGTCTGCCTTGATTATATGATGGACTCGCCATTGAGATACACCCACGAGTACAAGCCTAACTAAAATTTGTCAATGGTTTCTTTAGGTGTTAGTTAAAATTCCGTGTGAACCTCTTCTCCGAATAACACATTTGAGAAATATGGGGCGCGGGGCCCCGAGAAGTAAAAATCAATTGCTACTTAAAAGAAAATTTCAGAGCGAAGCCGGGTAACTGCAGAGCTAATATTACATAAAATCCGAATAGTATTATAGATTGTGTCGTGCGGGTTGCCTAAGAGAGAGGATACGAAATTATGTTTTCGATAGCGCAATACTTGATTGCTTTATAGCAGTGGTTCCCTTAGTTTCAATTGTCGCGACCACCTTGAATATCATGTGGCCCGCTTTGAGAAAATAGTAAAAATAAGAAACTTTCATGCAAATTTCTTCATTTTATGTAACTATTAATAATTTTTATCACGTCGTTTTTCCAAAAATTTTCTGATAAAATTTTATTAAACTTCATTTTTTGACATTTCGCCTAGCACCTAAAATAATTTTGCGGCCCCCAGAGGGCCGCGGACCGCAGCTTAAGAAACACTAATTTATAGGCATAAATTTTTTCAGTCCAAAAGTAGATTTTTAATGCATAAACCATAAATGTTTTCTCTCTCTCTCGATGTATTCATAAATTTCGACGCAAGTAATTTTTATATTCTGGAAGGAAAGGAATCGAAAAATCGGCATCGCTCCTAAAACACACAAATCTCTCTACTATCTCGCGTGGAACGCGAATTACGCAGGCTTCGAGTCTGTCGGCGTTGATTTAACGGAAGCTATCGGGCGTCCTCCCTCCAACCTCTATCTCTCCTCTTTCTCTTAATCTCTCTCTCTCTCTCTCTATCTCTCTTGCCGAAATACGTTTTCGGGTTTGGGAGAGGGAAGTCGATGGAGGTTGTTGCGAACGATTTGGCATTTGGAATTCGTGGCCGGCTCACACACGCACTCACACGCTCTCAATCGTAAGAGAGCTCACCGGTTTGTGAGCGGTGGATTGGAGGGAGCGGAAGGCGAGCGAGAGATTCGAGGAGTGGAGTGGTAAGAATTCCTCCACCGATTGATTGGCGCTCCCTTCCTGGTTTTGGGGGAGGGAGAGTGGGGGGAGGGAGAGTGGGGGGAGGGAGAGTGAGGGGAGGGAGAGTGAGGGGAGGGAGAGTGAGGGGAGGGAGAGTGAGGGGAGGGAGAGTGAGGGGAGGGAGAGTGAGGGGAGGGAGAGTGAGGGGAGGGAGAGTGAGGGGAGGGAGAGCGAGGGGAGGGAGAGTGAGGGGGGGAGAGTGAGGGGAGGGAGAGTGGGAGGAGGGGAGTGGAGAGAGAGGAATAGGGGAAACCGATCGGAATCAAATCGTCTATACCCCTCCTTTCCATTTCTTTTCAAGGTGACTTTCTGTTGCAGCGAATCCTTTTTTATTTACGTCCTCTTTGAGTCACGTGTCTGTTCGCTACCATGAAAGGAAATTTTATCCGTTGCTCCTGGAAACGTTGCGAACTTTAAATCTGCCTCTTTATTTACTCCTCCATTCTTATCTTTGCCTGCGATTTATTGGTATGCGCTCTAAAAGTCACACTTTGATTTAAAAATATAAGGCGCGTTTCTGAATCGTGTAATACACTGTTTGCATTTCTCGTTCCAATTAATTATCGGCTTTTAAAAGCCAAGATCATAATGAGCTTCTACGGTTCGAGAGTAACTTTACCTTTTTTGTGGATTTGATGCTCGTTGTTGCTCTTTGAAACCTTATTAAACTGCTCAAAAAGTTTTTTCGTCCTTCTTTTTTTATTTTATTGGAGAAATAAGGTTAACAATATCAAGATATCTTCATTGTGTTAGATCTACGTTTGTTCGATACTGCGAATTTGATAAAGCCAACGCTGGGAGATATCGAGAATGTGTAAGGTAGAAATAAAATTGTTCCGGAAACTAAAATTTTATCGGAGAACGAAAAAAGTTTTAACCTTTATCATAACGTTTCTCTCTTTCAGAAGAGGATTTTTATCCAATTAAAAATATTACTAAAATCAGCATAATGCACGCATAAATTTATTTATAAGATTTCCTCGTTTCTCTCAGATGAGCAGATCGTATTCAACCTGGGTGCGGTTTTGTCCAAATAATTGCAATTGGTTTTGAGTAGATCAACTTCTACCTATCAGAAAGGAAATTGCCTAAATATTGTTTGTTCCTTGTATTGCTGCATTCATAGAACCAACACGATGGAATCACTTCTGCTACACGCAACGTAAGTTAATTTCAGTTTGCTAAATACGAACACATCACTTAAACTCGAACAAGCTTTGTGAGTACATACTTACTACAACACCACAACATTAAAGAGATGTCTCGGTCGATTCCACACGCATTTACTCGGAATGAAAGGGCTTTAACTTTTCGGCATACCCTTTCTTTCACTTTTACCTCCTTTCTCTCTCTTCCTCTTTCTCTCTCTCTCTCTGCCTCTCTCTCCTCGCCTCAGCCTCTCAGGACCTCAATCCAACTCCATCATCTCCGCCCTTCACGAATTTGGCTCGCTGCTTTCCCGTTCTGCCAATTCTAAATGCCGCCGTCTCCTTAACCGAGAAATCAACATCTCACGACCTCGTTAATTAAATACTGAGCGGTACCGATCAATCATTCCCCTTGTCTGAGTCCAAAACGCCACCCACGCCACTTCCAAAGCCAAACTATCGCACTCTCTCCCCCTTCCTCGCTCTGTCTCTGTATATCTCTCATTCTTCTCTTTCTCCTCTTCTCTCTACCTTTCTGCTCCCTTTCGACTCCCTTTAACCTTGAATTCTGTTCCCACCATCCTTCTAACCTTATTCCCTCTTCCACTTTTACCTTCACACACTCTCTTCCTTAACTCTGTTCCAACTCTCATCCATTTCGCTCTCTCTCTCCAGACCCTCTCTCAACTCCCTTTCTTCTCTCTCTTCCTCCTCAACTCTCTTCGACTTCTCCTTTTCTCTCTCTCCTCACACAGCGATGACTTACTTCCAATTCAGATGTGATCGACGTTGCAAGGAAATATTCGGCGGCACTCCGCTATGAAGTTGTTTGTATAAACACAAAATGTTTATAACAAAGGGAAATTTTTACAATTATCGCAGTCGAATTAAATGTATCTTTTTGTGAACCAGCCGCAATTTAAGTGGCAGTATATTTTAATAAGTAACAATTTTTATTTTAAAATTGTAATTGTCGTTCGCTTGAAAAAGGCACGTTTAAAATCTAAAACGTCATCATGATTTGTATGTATATGGGCAATATCTTTCACTAGTAAATTAACGTAATAAATAAACAAACTTATAGCAATATGGCGTGTGTGCAACAAGTGTTCACCATAATTTTTAAATCGATCTAACGTTATTCAGCCGTAAAATATCACATGTTTAAATGTATTAGGACGCGCGTTATCTTTACTGGAACAACAAACATGGCCACGGAATCCGTTTGGGACCCAAAGAGTTTTGTAAGAAATGAACCGAATAATAGGATTTCCTTCGATTGAAGAAGCCCTGGAACAATTGAAGTTGCGCAGGAGTTTCCTGTGCAGCGCGTGAAATCCAGAAAGAGGGTGTGTGTGAGAGAGAGAGAGAGATATAGGGAAGTGAAAGAGAGAGAACAAGAGAGGGAAGTGTGAGAGAGAGAGCGAGGTTCGTTCGACCATTTCGTTGAAGTCTTTGGCTGTCGATTTCACTTTCACTGGAACGCAGAGAACGTTAAAAGGAATCCCGCTAAAAGACAGAGAGAGAGAGAGAGAGAGACAGGTAACTGGATGAGAGAAAGGGAGGGAGGGAGAGAGGGAAAATTAAGCACGTAACGAGTAACACGAGAAATATCTCGAATTTTGTAAACTATCGGTTTTAGATGCGAACGACTAGGCTCCCTTGATTGCAACCATAATATGTATATATTATCAGAGGCGGCCCGAAGAATTTTGGCGCTCCGGGCGAGATAGCACTCCAGCGCCCTCATCCCGTGAATGTTTGTTGAGATCTTTACAAAGTGTATGTTAATTTATTCATCGCTCTGTAAAAATTATTGATAATGAAAAATTAAAAGGAATTCCATCAAGATTCCAGCCTGTTCTTCGATATAAATTGGTATCCAATATGTATTCACTTGCAAGTAATGCCTAGATAAATGATCGGGATAGGGCCCCCAAAACTTTGGCGCCCCGGGCAGGCGCCCGGCTCGTCCGTAGCTCGGGCCGGCCCTGACTGTGGCGACCATTAAAGTGCCTTTCCATGCACGCGTTACGCGCGTAGCAAACAACGCGTTGGGGATACTGCCTGTTTACATGTGTGCGTCGGCGAACGCGTAGACAATTGACTGCTATGACGCGCGCATTTGTTGTTTTAAGTTATAAGTTGTGATTCCGCGTGAAAAAATGGCGATCGAGTGGTGAGATGTTGTTACGTTTTATTATTATTACTTACGGGTTGTGAATCATTTCATATACCGATCTCGGACTTTTCCAGCGTGTCTGACACGTTTTTACTGACAATGTATTCATTTAAATTAGGAGGAAACCTTATTCCATATTTGATAATGAAATTCATATATAGAAATAATCGTATATATTCAATTTTGTAATTGCCATTTTTCTGAGCCTTATCTCCAATTTCTTTCCATGATTTCTCCCGGAGATATTTATCCCTATATCTTTAATCCTTTATATTGTAAAAGGAGGGATGATGATTTCGTTAATAATGAATTCATCAACGGAATTCATACCTATACCTTATACAGGCGTGGAGTCCATGCTGCCTTTCGGCTGTAGGCGCCCAAATAAATTTGGTGTTCGTTTGTTCTTTCTCGCATAACGGACATCTTGAAATTTTCATGCATTACTCGCGTTGAAGTTGAAACTTTTTCTACTCCAACGCGTCGTCGCGGCCAACGCGCGTAACGTCTCAAGCAGGGCCTCTGGTTGGGTAGAGTCAGTTCTCGACGCGCGTAACGCGTGCATGGAAACGCACCTTTAGGTGTACCGAAAAACGAAATACTGACGACGTACGCACGGAAAAACATGCAGGGACGAAATTACTTTTAGGACGGCGCAAACGATCGAGTTGACGCTTGGCGTGAAGCATTAGAGGAAGAGATGTTAACGTTGAGTCGCGGTTTGGGGAAATTTCCTTTGGAAACGAAGATTACATTATGGAGGAGGAAGGAGAAGAGGAATATGGTATCTAATATTTATTCACTTGCAAGTAATGCATAGATAAATGATCGGTATAGCGCCCCGGGGAACCGCCCGGCTCGCTCGTAGCTCAGGCCGGCTGTGCATATTATTTATATGTATGTATGTAGGGTCGCCCCAAGCTGCGAGCGAGCCGGGCGGTTCCCCGGGGCGCTATACCGATCATTTATCTATGCATTACTTGCAAGTGAATACATATTGGATACCAATTTATATCGAGAAACAGGCTGGAACCTTGATGGCATTCCATTTAATTTTTCATTATCGATAATTTTTACAGCGCGATGAATAAATTAACATGTACTTTGTAAATATCTCAACAAACATTAACGGAGGGGAGCGCTAGAGTGCTATTTCGCCCGGGGCGCCAAAATTCCTCGGGCCGCCCCTGTATGTATGTATTATCTAATCTATTTTGTTTATGCTTCATTTGCTATGTTCTTTTTATTGCTGCAGCGACCTTTCCACAAGGTATAGAGCCTAAGTGCATTGCAAATAAATAAATAAATAAAATATGACGAAAGTTAATAACTTGAAAACTATAAACGATTTCAAAAAGATTTTTCGTCGGGAGAAAATTTTGGAGAGAATCCATGAAATAAATCCAAAATATTATAACAATATTATCGCATTCATGGAATATACTTATCGAAGTCGTCAAGTAGGTATATTTTTACTAGATATATATTTCGAAGCGTTTTTAAAGAATAGGCTCACTTAAACGTGATAACGCTCCGTGTCGATAAGTTAAAGATTTCCTCTCGAATCCCAAACGTGAGTAGGATTGGAAGGATCTCGTTTAACATATAAAAAAGAATCCTGTTTTCTTCCGTATTATTCGTTCCCTTTCGTTCCCTCCTCTCTCTCTCTTTGCGTCTCCCTCGTCTCAATTCCCTTAACCTCATTTCCGTACTATCAATAAGATCAATCAGAGGCCATCCGTATCATCAGCTAATCTCCTCTTGGCTGAGTTGGCATGGCGACGTAAATGGTCCTAAAAAGCTGAGGCATAATAATTTTGAAGAGATAAAGGGAATCCCTTCTCATTTCGGTCCGTCTTTCTCCCCTTCGCGTCTCCTTCGACGCTCCCTTCCCATCTCCTATCACTAAAAAAAATATTAGGTTTTGTTTTATTTCACGCGATTTCTGATCGACCTGTTTTTAATTTTAGTTCTTTTACCATTTACCGTAATGTCTTTTTTGTTTTCTACTCAGAAGTTCTCCAGTTTTCTCTTTAAATCACCAAATCGGCATATTCTACTCCATTCTGGCTCTCTCCTTCAACCTTTTTTCATACTTCACTAGTTACAATATTGATTGCGGTCAAACCTTAATTGATAAAAACCTCGATAATTCGAATTTCGGAAACTGGAATTTACGTAACTCGATTTTTTTTATAAATATATATCCATTTTTTCCCATTCGTATTCAAACGCATTAAGTCCCTTTATTCGATGTTTTAATAGGTCGAAGTTATTCTGTCATCTCCTGAGGTCCTTTTCATCGAGGTTCCACTGTATCTCTCGTTCTATGTATTATATGTACTATGTAAATGCCTATGAATTTAAATACGAAGTCTCTGCACTTCGTGGTTTGCATTTAAACGATGGAGGAACTTCGATGCCTCGAGCGCCTACTGATCGAATTTTCGATCAGTCAAACTGGACATCCTTTTTCGCATTCGCTTCCTCAAGCGATAGAGTGACGTACTATAACTTGAAGTTTCGATAAGTTGAACTTTTATCCTGCCGCACCTGGAGGCAAGAGCAATCCACTTTCGATTCTACTCATTTCATCTCTTTTGCAAACGCGACGGAAAGCTAGTCAAAAAATAGATTTTGAAAAATCCAAAAAGATAAAATCTCGCTCTTTCTCATTTGCCTGCGGTCACCTTTGAGATAAAAAAGAATCACGTCTGAAAAGTATTAAAAATAAATAACAGCAAGGAATGTTTCGACGCAAGCCCATCTTTCCACGTTCTCCTCCACCGGCCATCATCCCTGCCTTCCAATTTCCATATCCTCCCTCCGTTCCCTCCTTCCTATCTCCTCTCTCTCTCTCCCTCCCCAACTCCTCCTTCCTCCCTCTATCTTCCCCATCACCCTCACACACGCATACCTCGCTCTATCTAATACGCCGTCCTTGCGACCTCCTGCCATTTAAAGTGGCCTCTCAGATATGCGTCGCCTCCTCCTTTAACCCTCCTCCCAACCTCCTCTCTCCCTCTCATATCTTCTCCTTCCACATCGAGTTTTCCCTTCAATACCAGTCGTTTCTCCACCCCAACCCAATCCCCCTTCCTTGCGGCTCACTCAACCCCTTCCCTCATCCACAACGCTCTCGCACTACTCCCTTCCAATCCACATCAAGAGATAGAGAGAGAACTCCCCATATTACTTGCCTCCTCTTTGCATCTTCCCGTCCTCTCTCTCCACTCCACTCCCCTTTCCTCTCTTCCCACCCCTTCATCTGCAATAAAGCCGAGGCCTTGGATGGAGGGAGAGGGAGGGAGAAAGAGAGAGAGAGAGGGAGGGAGGGAGAGAGAGAGAGGGAGGAAGAGAGAGAGGAAAAGAGATAGAGAGGGTGAGAGATAGAAAAGGAGAGACAGAGGGAGAGAGTTTGAAAGAGAGGGAGGGAGGGAGAGAGAGGGAGGGAGATAGTGAGAGAGATATAGAGGGTGAGAGATAGAAAGGGAGAGAGAGAGTGGGAGGGGGAGGGAGTGGGTAGAGGGAGTAAGTGAGCGTGTTGTCTGAAGAGTTCGGGAGCTGGGAAGACATGGAGGGTGTTAGGAGGGGTAGCGAATGAGGGAGAAGGTTCTCATCCCTTAACACCAGAATGTTATCCGGGGTGTGCTAGGGCTCTGGAGTGGGTAGTTGAGTTTGGCATGGTGCTTTTGTGGCGAGTAAGTCATGTTACGATCATCATTTCTCTATCTCTCTTTCTCTGCATCTCTATTTAACTCCTACGCTATTCTTTTATCCGAAAAATGCAAGTATTCTGGATGGAAAGACTGCGTGTGGGTACCTTACCTATAAACCTATCACTTCCAGGATTCCGAAGAATCTTTCCGGACAAAAATCAAATCTTTTTTAGGAACTTCCACGTTAAATGTTAAAATACTCCTAATCCCTGCAATTCGTCTCATGTTGTTACATATATGAGAGGTAAAAGCTGTATGGTGAACAAGATTAAACGTAGAATAAGTAGAAACACGTATTTTGCAAATCCATTTTATAACAGGAACTATACAATGCGATTGGTTGCTATTATTGATATTTTCGAAAACTTTCGGCACCTAAAAATATATTTTAGAAATATTCTCGCATCGAAAGACGGCGATTGTCTCCAGAAACGAGTATTTTACAAGGTCAAGGAAATTTTCCACGTAAAGCATAAGTAGCCTTGACAAATTTAATTGCTATTGCCGATATAATTTACCTTTGTTATGCATATAAAGTATCCTGATGCTAAACGTGAAGGTAATAATAACATTCAAAATCCCAGTCATACATATTCTTTCGTAATATACGCTGTCGAGTTTTTCCTAAAAAATTACTTTATAGAGGAGGAGAGTCTTTCGTAAATCTTAATTCTACACCCCTTGATTTAGTGTGGGCATAATGAGATACTGTGATAGAATTAATTGCGTAAAATTCCTGTTTAACCATATTTAGCCTCAGGCATAAGGGTTATTAATATCCTTAAGAAACGTGCCCTAATGATTCCTTTCATTGCAACTCTAAAGCGATTCGCGCGGTAGTAATGTGGGAAAATACGACTGATTGGTCCAACCAGGAAACAAACAAAGGAGAAGAAAAAGAAAAAAAAAGAAGGAAGGCGATGGGAACATATCGATTTTACGAAGAGTCGATTTTGAAGAATGCGACAGAAGAGATTCGAGAGGGAAAGAAAAGCTAGAGAATGAAGACCAGCTATAAATAGGAAAAAACAAAAGAAAAGAAAAGAGGAGAGATACATCAGAGAAAGGGAAAGAGGCCAGAAAAGAACACAAGATGGAGAAAGAAACACGGAATTTCTGGGAAGTGTTTTGCACAAAGTTGCTTCCAGGGAAGAAATCGCGGAAGGAGAATGACAGAGAGAGAGATAGAGAAAGAGGCGGAGGCTTAAAGAGAGGTAAAGAAGGAGGCAGAAAGTGAGATAGGGAGGCGTGCAGAGAGGATGGAGAGCAGAGGGCAGGGAGATGAGGTACAGAGCGGCTGAGAGGAGAAGAAGAGGGAGGGGTAGAGGACGGCCCCCCGTTATTGGATGCATGCAAATTTCCATGGCAACGTTGAAGCTCCCGTTCTCCCTTTCTCGAACCAGCCATCCCTCCTTACTCCCCCCTGGCGGCTGAAGAAGGAAACACTGCCTTACCCCCCTTTTTGTTCGACTTTTCCTTCCCCGAGATGGCTGGATTCAAGGGGGAGAGAGAGGGAGGGGCGAGATGGAGAGATAGAGAGGGAAAAGGGGAGGAGGGTTTTTGAGACAGGAGAGTAAGGTCCTTTGCTCGAGATCCCGTCATAACCTCCTTTCACAAAAGGCGTGGGGAGATGAGAGAGAAGAGAGAGGGAGAGAGAGATACATTATAGAGGGAGAGAGAGGCATCGGGGCAGAGTGTGGAATGGAAGGGAGAAAGGGATTTCTTTTATATATTTCTTTTTAAAAGAATACGTTGTTTCTTCAGAGAGAGGGAGGAGGGATGGTGGAGGGGAAGGGAGGACTCGCTTGCGCCTCCAAAGCTTTTTTCCATGTACTACGTACAACATGCGACCCATTTGGATGAAGCGGAGGGAAAAGGGGAAAAAATTGAAACAATGGCATAAGCAAAGTTTTTTCCTGTAAATCAGGAGTGAAGATTGGAGGTGGGGGGAGGGAATTGTATCGCAGGCGGGGAATGTTAAAAGAGGTAGTCGCATCGAGAGGTGGGAGCGAGCGAGGTGTGCAGAGGGAGAGATGGGGAGAGAGAGAGAGAGAGAGAGAGAGAGAGGAAGAAAAGATGGAGGTGAGAGGTAGATGCAGAAGCGTCACAATAAAAAAAGGACTTGTGTTTTTTCTTCTTCTCTCTTCTCATCAACTCAATGGCATTTTCTCTTATACCTGAGAAAAATGAAATTCATTTCCCGAGTAAAACACATTATCTTTTCATAAAGGGAATAGCGTTTTTGTGTTTTTTTTTCGGGAAGATAGAAATTGAAAACGATGATCAGAACGGAATACTTTTGAAATGGGTAGATTTTGAAATATACTGCTCGATATATATATATTTGCTTGGAAAAAAGTGAAGAAGTTTATTATTAATTCAACACAAACAAACAATTTTTAACGTAAAAATTATTATCAATACAGATAAATAATAGTATCTTAGAAATAAATAGCAAGCAATTGTTTAAAAAGAGAATTGCGTCACTTTAAATATGCTCTTTCAGATAGGAAATGGCACTAAAAACATTTTTTCTAAAAAACCATAAGTTTTTTCGAATTTGGTGCAAGTGAATTTGAAAATATTTATCATTAATTATTCGTACGCGCTATAAATATTAAAAAGCCATTCAGAAGTTAAACAAGGAATAACTAGCACTGCAAATCAAACAACGTTTAACTCGTTTAAGTTCTTAATTCGCATTTATATGCACGGTGATAATTTTATCAACTTTAGTATCGTGAAGTCCTGTTGGTTCAGAATGAAAATTTTGTCTTTCAAAGTATCTTGTGAAGACATTTTATCGAACCCCTCATCGTATAGTAAGCTGTTTAATCTTTATATAAACCCAAATCTGTCGCCCATTTCTTCTGCGGGAAGCGTTAAGTTTTCACGTGCACGAAAAATACGTTTGATAAATGACGCATGAAATGACAGCTTTAATATTTTGTTCACCGGCCAAGAAAAGCTCAAAAAACTCTCCTTAAGTTTCTCCAAAGTTTTTCTTTCCATCCGTTCCCGGGTTCCGCAAACACAGGTTGGAAGAATTCCGACTTCCTGCAATGGGAACTTGGAATATATATTGGTTTAGCGAGAAGGCTAAGAATTGAAGGGATAGAAGATTGAGGAGAGAGAGAGATAGAAGGGATTGGTGGAGATGGAGAGAGACGGTAAAAGAACCCGAGATTGTGCACTAGAATAAGGGAGAATGTTGACGGGCGCCAACAACGCGGCGGGACCGTGTTTGAATTTTATTGTCGGTCAAATTTTGAGAAGGATAGGTAAAGTAAGCTCCCCGTCCTTCGGAAGTAAGGTTAAGTTTGAGGGAGGAGTTTTCTTCGATGTATCTCTTAGAGGACATCTGTTGGGGCAGTTTGATACTAGCTTGGCTAGTTCCGTCCCAACCAAGGAAACATCCGTGCTCAGAAACGAGAAAAAGTGTTCTGCTGCGATAGTTCAGAGGTAGAATATCCGCCCGGCAAGTGGAAGACCCGGGTTCGATTCCCGGTCATAGCAGACTATTTTCTCGTTTCAAAATTATTCCTACAAAGCATATGTTGATTTATTCATCGCTCTGTAAACATTATTGGTACTGAAAAATGAAAAGAATGCCATCAAGATTATAGTCTGTTCCTCGATATAAATTGGTATCCAATATTTATTCACTTACAAGTAATGCATAGATGTACGATCGGGATAGCGCCCACAAACCTTTGGCGCCCCGAGCAGCCGCTCGGCTCGCCCGTAGCTCGGGCCGGCCCTGACTGTGACGACAATTATATGTACCGCAAAACGAAATACTGGCGACGTACGCATGGCGCAAACGGTCGAGTTGATGTTTGGCGTGGGGGATTAGATAAAGAGGTGTTAACGTTGAGTCGCAGTTCGGGGAAATTTCCTTTGGAAACAAAGATTACATTATGGAGGAGGAAGGGGAAGAGGTATATGGGAGAGTGGAATGTGAGTGGGAGAGAGGGACGGTTTAAGATGGATAAACAACGAGAGAGAAAGAGAGGTAGAGATGATGGAAGGTATGGAAAGATGAAAGAGATGACAGAGCGAGTGATTTGATGTATTAAAAATGAAAATAAAGAGAATTTGGAGCGCGTGTAACTCTCACATGAATCGTCCTTTTCCTTCCCTCGAAAAAAGAAAGGGCTTTTTGTTTACTTTTTCAAAAATATTTTTTTTTGAGCTCGAGCCAAAGGAAGCGTGTTACGCTCCATTATCCATACGATGCAAGATTTAAGAGAAACATCCTTTAATTGCGTCGGACTGAGAATTTTAGATTTAAACGCGACAGACGTTTTGAGTCAAACTAAATAAATTAATAGCGGAGAAGATGGGAGAAACGGCAGACTGTGATGATGAAGATGAATATTAATCATAACTTTAAGTTTTTCTATATTCGTAAGTACAATAACGTTTGATTCAAATTTAACTACCACTAAATATGTTATTTTGAGTAACGGATTAATTTCAGTTTCGCAATTTTTGTGCTAAACACAAAACAAGTTGAAAACGGTTCAGGAGTTTTTATTTTAATTCCATTCTGTACACCGTAGTCGCCAAATTTCATTTTCAACAAAACAAGTGGAGATTATCAGACGAAGTGCTAAATTATTTATCGTAAAACTTAAAACAACGGAGCGTTAAAAAAATATATGCTCATTAGTAAACACCCTACAGAATGTTGTAGCATTTTTTCCGCCCTAAATGTTAACGATGCAAACGTAAGGACGTAACATGTCATTACGAGAAAAATTAATAAAATGTTCGAGTGTCTTTTGGATCGTTTTTAGTTACTAATTTCTTATTATAAAATACGTATATCATATTAATATATAATTTCATGTCTCTATCATTCTGTCTGCTTCGTCCAAGTAACCATATTTGCTCAATCTTTTTTTTGCACTTTTACTTATCGATGTCAATTAATTATGGTATGCTATCGGTATTCGAGCATAAATTGTGTACAATAACGACCCAAGTTCAATTCCACGAGCTATTCCCCCATTAATTAACATGAAAATTTCTGCAGGATATCTTTGGTTTGCATTTTGAATATACTTTATACAACTGCAAAAATTCTGGAATTGAACCAAAGAACGCCTAAACGAATAAAAAATAATTTCCCTACACTCGATCTGCAGATTTTCTTCGAATCGACACAGAAATGTGTTTTGAATGCGAAAATTGTACGTTTTCGGAGGCTAAACCTTCCTATCTTAGGAGCAACCACATTGCTGTTGATTTCGCAAAATTACGCGCATTAAACTAGGTTGAATGGAAAACGAGAATGTACGGCATTAATGGACAATTTTCTGGTACAAGTAGAGCACATAAAAGCGAAAATGGTGTTGAAGTTTCACATCACGCTGACCTCTACCGAACACTATTCTCGAACGGTTTAAATCCATCTGGGTCCCCTCCACATGCATTAACATTAAAAGTTTGATGTTTTGATAATAAATTCGGCCCATGCAATAAAGCTTATTGCTCTTTTTTTGTAAAGGCAGATAATTTGTTGCGAGTGTACTTACGGATGGGATGTTGTCGTTGGAGCAGACACCTTCCTGCAGCAGTCTGTCCCTTATCTCCCAGGCGAATATCGAAGGGCACTCTCTCTTGTACTGAGCAATCTTGGACACCACCTCCGCCGTGGCCACCCGCGGCTTGCTTCCTCCGATGGCGCGCGGTCTTATGGATCCTGTCTCGTAGTACCTGCTCCGGCGGGTTTTAAGAACGGGGTTAGGCCGAGGGAGGGCGAGAAGGGGCAAGAGGGGGCGAAGAGACGAGACGAGGACGGAGGAAGATGGGTGAGGAGGGAAAGCGATGGAAACCGATGATCACTCAATATTTTTTTGTCTTTGGCTGCGTTAGCAACGGACTGGTTACCTAAACGACATGTAGCCCCGTGAAGCGGGCTGCTCGCGTGATGAGTGAAGAAAGCGGTGATCCCTTGCCATAACACGTGCGTTCCAGGTTGTCACGGAAACTGCGCGTGAGTTTTGAAATGAGTTATCGCGTTCTTTGCGTCGATTACGGATCATTGCACATGCGGTTGCAAGGGGTAGCGCAAGGGAAGCGAATTTTGCAGGGAAAGAATGTGGATGGTTACGTCGACAACTGCAACTTTGAGTCTATTTGTTATACTTTGATAAATTAATATAGCAATCACTTGTTTTAAATCTACATATATTAGCACAAACGTTACTTATCTACTAGTGCAATTATCCGTAAATACATGACGGGTGGGTATGAATGCAGTATTAAATTAACATTAAACGTGTTCAAGATGTAGATCTTAGTTAAGCGTCAATTCAAAATGCAAACTTAAATAAAAAATCCAAGGCTTAATGAATCTTAAGAAATAAATGTTAATTATCAGAAATGACGTGAATGTATGAATGATGTCTTAGTTAGTAATTAAAAAAAACTTAATCATCGTAGTAGCATATAGCTTATTATGCTTCCTGTAATGATTGCCTTCACATTATGAACTTACATCTACTACGATTTTTTAATTTATAAATTATTTCACCGTTGCGATTGAAAACTTCGTATATAAATGCCGCAAACCATTAATTACTTGACAATAGAAGAAGTAAATAAATCATTTTAGATAAAAATAACCTCTAATTCTCCGTCAACTTACGCCTATCTCCTTAAGATAAAGATAAAAATATTTTATATTCAGTCATATTATATAATAGGGAGGAAAAAAATATTCCTATAGTCAAATTCGTTCCTCTGACACCGGTGCTGACTTATTTTCCTTACGGATACAATTAATCATTTAGTTCTTGGACGATGACCCGTTTAAAAACCTTTAAGGGAACCCACCAAATATGTACCTGTCGAAAGATTCACAAATACCGAACTGACCTGTCAGAGTAATTCGCATTAGTTCATAAAATATTTCACGCAAAATGACAGAATAAGATTGGCTTTTATTATAATAGGGAGTATTCTGAATGAAATTTTGGTGTTCTCTGTGGGACACAAAAGCAAAAATGTCCACATATACCATTACGGCGAAAACAGAATTTAAATAGCGAAGGATCACCGCAATCTGCTACGTGAATTCTTCAAAATGGGTTTTTTTAATTAATTTAAGCGCCATCAAGTTTCAATTTTAATAATTTTTTAATTGAAGCTAGACTTTATTAGGTTATGGCGCTTAATTATAAACCGTAACACCAGCTCTGTATTTTTGGTTTGAAAACTTTCAAATCACTGGCATTAGACTAGAGAAATTCATGGTAGAAAACTTGTTTGATTGATATTTCTTTGGCGTTCACTAAATCTACTCCTACTCTACTCATTCCTCTATTATTCCAATGCAAACTCTAACATAAATAAAGCATGCATGTCATCCAACACACCCTCATTATGGCAACGTAAGATAAAAATGAGTGAAAGACTACTTCAGAAAATTAGAAAATTATGTTTTAGTTTCTAACAGAGCCCTAGCCGCATAATCTCTCAGAAAATGAATTACTATGACCGAAGTGATGATGTAATTTTAGTTTATTTAAAAAAAAAGATGAGGCGACATGACACAATGATTTTATTAAATCTTTAGAACGTTTTGCTCAGAGAATCTATTCTAGAAAGCTGTTTTTTGCATTTATTGAATAAAGATTTCCAACGGATTTTATTATCAACAACGTGAAAGTAATCAATAAATTTCAGTGCCACTTGGTAAACTTTAAAAACATATATGCTCAACTTCATTATAATTTATACGATTTTTTTTAACCTTCGCCGAAAAATACATTCACTTCGCCAAGTTTTTCATATTTATTACCGTAATTAATACCTACGCTGCTTCTTAAAATGTACAACGACCGTTCTACAGTGCACGAAAAGTCTTCCAGAATTCAAGGATATATTCTTTACTTAAACTTACATAACGGAGGGGATAAATTTGTCGCCAGACGGTTATAAAATGTTTGTTTACTGCTCCCCCTTTAGCCACGCCTCACGACTGCCATGTCCCTTTATGGTTCCCATGGCAACAAATCCCCAGAAATGAGACCTTTAATTCATAAGCTCGGAAAAAATGAAGACGTTTCTGTACTCCCGAGTGGATAGCGGACTATTTTCGCTACTTCGTCTCCCCCCCTCCCTGATCTGCCCTTTTCACGACTCCTGCCCGCAATATTTCGCTACCCATTCCTTAACCTCACTCCATCTCCCGTGTCTGTTTCTCTTTCCTTCTTCTTACTAGTCCCTATATCTTTCCAAGGCCCCTACCTCGACCATCCTTGGCTATCCCCTCCCCATTTTCCCTCTTTCGCCCCATTTCAGAACTCATTCGGATGACAAAACGTAAGATGCGACGTCTCACCTCCCCTTCGCACCCTCTTCCTCTCATCCTCTCGTCATCTCATCCTCTCGTCCTTTCATCCTCTCGTTCTCTCATATGCTCGTCCTCTAATACTCTCATCCTCTCGCCCTCTCATCCTCTCGTCCTCCTATCCTCTCGTTCTCTCATCCTCTCGTCCTTCTCATCCTCTCGTCCTCTCATCCTCCCATTCTCTCAACCTCTCATCTTTTCGTCCTCTCATACTCTCCTCCTTCCTGTCTTGCAACTCTGCCCCATCCTCTCTCATCCCGCCCCTTATGAAACTTGTGTCCACCGCTGTATTCCCCTACATCCCTCCTATTCCTCCTTTCCTCTGTTCCCATTATGACTCCTCGGATTACACAACACCCCTTTTTTTCTACGAGGTCTGTCCATTTTTTAAGCGAAGGCGTGGTGTCCTGTCCCTTCCCTCCTCTCTTTCTCTTCACCTCCTTTATTCTCGCCCATCTCATTATTGCTTTGAAAAAATACCACACCAATCCAAAGGTTTACCGGTGGAATGTTCTATCAGGTGGGATGGTCAGCTCTGTAATCTAAATCGTCATCGATTAGGTAATTAGAACGATTACAAATGCAGCGACGAAAACTATGAACGAATTAATGTGGAGTCTTTCGCGGCGATTTTATTCAAAAAAGTTTTTGAAAGATAGCACCAAAATGCGCATTTTTAGTTAACGATCAATGGCGTGGCTTCTAGTTGTTTATTACGCAAAAAAGGTCACAAAATGGAATAACTTTAACAATTCCACTCGTCAGAATTCTCGAAACCTTTAATCCTTCCTATTTAATTATGATTTCTTGCATTTATTTACGTATCATTATTTCGACGCCCACGCACAGGAAGTGAATTATGGAAATGAATCGACAATGCTGTGTGAGCGATTGCATATTCAAATTATGCTACCCGTCCCTTCTCAAACGTAAAATTTAAACAATGTAGGTTGGAATGTCTTAAACAATATTTTATTTTATACCTTTAAGCTTGAGGAAATAAAAAAGTATTCTTTTGTATAAGAATCTTGCTTACAGAATAAATACACTATTTTGGTTTCAGAACTGAGCTTTTTCCCCACGGTTAATGGCCGTTCTTGCTCGTTTCGCCAGTTGTACAGTGTGTCCCAAAATAATGGATGGGCAAATGAGGGGACTACCCGGGGCCCCACACGTTAGGTGCCCTCAAAAATTTACAAAAGAAAATTTTGAATCTGAAAGGTTTTTTATAACTCTGTTATGGCTATTGGAGATATCTGAGACAAGTATTTTTTAAATGCTTGGTTTGTATATAACCTATAGTCTAAGGGGCCTTAAGAGCCCAGAGCCTCAAGAACACTAAGGCCACCGCTGTCCAAATGTTCTTTTACACCAAGTGTTGAAATTGAGTAACAAAAATAAAACATGCTGTACTTTATTATATTTACTGTTTACTTAGTTATCAAAATTATTTATATTAATCAAGAGCATCAGAAGGCTTGTTTCGTAAGCTCCTTTATTCCTGGATGTAGTAAGCTGTAATTACCATTTGGTGTGATTTATGATTCTCGATTTTTTTCAAGGTGAATATGTTTTTAAAATTCAGGATTGTATGCATCATTTTTACTACTCGATCTTAACATCTGGGGATAAAGGGACTGTTTTAGGACATCCTGTAATAATTGTCTTCCGACGCTAATGTCGCGATAAGTTGGACCCACATTGAACCAGAACGTTACGGACAAATTATTACTAAGAGTAGATACAGTCCATTTAAAGTGGCCTATATTTTCCGTGGGACTTCCAGGAGAATGAGAAAACAAAATAACCGAAGAAAGGTTTACTTATGCATTACTTTTAGCATTATCATCGGCATTATTCACGCCGAGAAGAATGCTACGCTGGCTGGAAAAAATTCACATCTACATCAAAATTTTCAACCGAGGACAAGCTGTTGTTTACTTTTATATCTCGAAAACTCATTCTAGCACCCTATACTGCGGTGAAGTGTGAGACTACAGGAGAGAGAGAGGAGCGGCTATCGGTCGCCATAGAGAAAAGCGGCGTTATGAGGGAAGGAGGGATTTGGTGGCGCTGGGATGGGATCTGTTCCACGGAGAGGCTGTTACGACTTCGAAAGAGGAGGAAATCCGGCTACATTGCCGTCGTTCCAGTGTCTCCCCGAGGGTGTCCTGGATAAGGACGTAGGACATGGAGCTGGGAAGGGGGAGAAAGAGGACAGTAAGGGAACTGGAGGACTGCCGCGGGCAAAAACCTTCCGTTTCGTAAATTCCGAAAGAGAGCCCGGATCTTCGCCCAATTGGGGCGATCCTTTCCGGGCCTTTTCGGGGGGCGAATGATTTAGAGCTTTGAATGGGGAACTCGGGCATCCGATAACTCTATTATACGAGCAATGCCGTCGTTAAAGGTTTCGTTCGAGAAAGGATGGCGCCACTTTCGTGAGGAGTTAGGACGATCGCCGTAATTTTTTCTTTCCGAGGGGAAAAAAAATTGGAGTTTGCACGGAACTCTGTCCCAGATCGGGAACGCACGAGGTAAACATTTGTGGGGGAGAGACGTTTTACGCGAGGGCGTCCGCTATCGCAATCTACTAATTATGAGAAAGTTTCGCGTATTAATTAAGGATGATGAACCTACATCTGCATGTTACCCTGCAACCCATCAAATTGGTGAGTGGCAGGAGGCGCCTACTTGACAATTTCTCAAATACATACACACTCTAACAACCTCAACGCCCCTGTAAAAGTTTTAATCATCCATTCACGTAACTTTTCTCACTACTTACCTATTCCTCCTAAGATTTTGAGGGAAAATGAACGATATTTCCCCCCAAAACTTCTGCATTTTAACACGAAGTAATTCTGTTCGTAATAAAAATAAACGAAAAAGATAACTTTTTTGTGAGATTGAGAAATAATAAATTATTTTTATCAATATTCGCAAACCTATACATACCAGCAGAAGTAAGGCAACAAAATTTTCGCACTCAGGTAAAAAATTATCTGCGTAAATTTTCTCTCCTTGTATTGGAGCTAACAACCGATTGCCGTGGAATGCGGAGTATTATTCATATTCAGCTGAAAAAGGTACTATAAGCTGATAAATAGCACAATTTCGTTATTCACTCGGGGAAAGATCTTCAAAGATACTGTAGGAGGAGATGGGAGATGTGAAAATACGACCAAGGTATCCATGGGACCAGGTTTATTTTAAGGAATGGCTCCCGCAAATAATTCCCTCATCGTCAGCTATCTGATAAAGACACGGAGTTTGTCAATCATTGCAGGAAACGATATCGTCTCCTCCACTAAAGCAAAAGCGAAAATTATCGTGATGGGAGAAGGCACGAGAACATGGTTCTATCCTATACTTCTCGGCGAGAACTCTTTATGGGGGTGGTAAATATGGGAGAGCCAGAGAAAGAGTGGGGAGGAAGAAAGTGGGGGAGTACGGAGATGGTGGGAGCGGGGGTGGGGGCCGCGTTGGAAATGGATGGTAGTAAGGGGGAGGGAAGTGTGGCGGGATAGAGAGAGGATATGGATTCAATGGGACGAGGGAGATGAGTGTGTCGGTGTGGGCGGGCGGGTGAGGAAGGGAGAGGAAGGGGGAGAGATAGAAAGAGAGGGAGAGGGGGGATGAGGGACTCTTTCGACTGCTTACCGTGACGCACCATTTGCTCCGTTCAGGCAAAAGAGAGAAGAGGAAAGATAGAGTGATGCTGAGGAGGTAGGGGAGGATAGTGTTGTATGGAAAAGGGTGGAGTGAGGTGAAGGGGGATAGAGAGAAGCTGAACGGGGGAGAGAGAAAGGGAGAAAAAAGGCGAGAGGGGAAGTGAGGGGGAGGAAGAGAGAAAGAGGAAGGAGAGAGGAAGGGAGGGAAAGTAAGGGAGGGTGAGGAAGGGAGGGAGAGTAAGGGAGGGAGGGGAAGGGAGGGCAAGGGAGGGAGAGAAAGGGAGGGAGGGAGAGAAGGAAGAGAGTGGGGGAGAGAGGAAGGGAGTGAGAGGGGGAAGGAGAGAGAGAGGGGGGATGGAGAGAGAGGGGGGAGGAGCGAGAGGGGGGAGGAGCGAGAGGGGAAGGAGTGAGAGGGGGGAGGAGTGAGAGGGGAAGGAGTGAGAGGGGGGAGGTGTGAGAGAGAGGGGAGAGAGGGAGAGATATAAAGGAAGGAAGAGAGAAAGGAAAGGTAGAGAAAGAAAATGAGAAAGGAGAGAAAGAGGAAGGGTGGAGAGAGAGGCAGAGGGAGAGAGAGGTGGGGGAGAGAGACGGGGGAGAGAGAGGCGGAGAGAGAGGAAGGGAGAGAGAGAGGAAGGGAGAGAGAAAGGGAGGGAGAGATCGAGAGGGAGAGAGAGGAATGGAAAGGGAAAAAGGAAGGGAGTGAGTCCTCTTAGTAAAGGTATCTCGTGGAAGGACTAGCGAGTCAAAGATGCTTGGTCCTCACGTGACCTTCTCCATCCCACGGCCTTTACTTCCTCCCTTCCTGTACCTCCCTTCGATTCCCGTAACTCTCTCTCTCTATCTCAATATCGTGTTCTTCCTCACGTCACATATCCCGCTCTCCTATCCCGACTTCTTTTTTATCCTTTGTAAACATGTTTACCCATTCCAACTTTCTTTCGGTAGTTCGACGGTAAATTCGGAACGGATGCGATTTTATTGCCGAACTGATAATTGCGGACGAAAAATAGTCTTTTATTAAGCTCAAGGGTGTTAGTATGTAGTATCTTTGCTTTACAAAATTAAATGTGCTTGAAAATATCTTTCAAAATCAACAGAAGCCTGGAATTTATTCGCATTATATTGCATTTGAGCTTCTTAATAAAAAAGGGAAGTTAACCCGAAAAAAGCAAATTAGTGCACTTTTTCAATCCTTTAAATCCTCTACGCTAAGATCGAAGCAGGAAAACATAATCTTAACGTCTATGCTACGGCGATAGTGGCAAATGAGCGGAAATTTACTTATTTTAACACCGATAATACAGGCATTTAAACGCTTTCACGACAAAACCCGAGATTTTGCGACTTTGGAAGCAGTTACAAAGGTTTACATCCGGGTGATCATTCTCCCTCATTTCTCCGCATGTGTTTATTTCCGTTGAAATTGGAATCCCGCCGTCCGCTCATCTCTCTCTCTCTCTTTCTCTCGATTCGGTCTTCCCATTCCATTCGTTCTGTTTTTCCGTTCTCTTTATCTATTCCTCGCTGGGGGGAGAGAAAAACTCCCGATTGCTTTTGGAATTTGTTTTGGCTTCCCCCGTGTCGCTCACTTATTTATTCGACCTCTTTTAACGATCGATAACGTCGACAGAGGACTCTGATAGCGAAGCCTTTTGATCCCACGGCACAAAAATGGTTTACGATACCGGTTTTTCACTGAATAGACACAATCGGAAGACCTGAGAGGCTCTTGAAAGTCTTCTTTAAATTAATCAATCTGAAGATATTTATATAAACTAGATAAATGCGAACGAATGTGTTCACGCATACGGGTTTTCTTTTGCCTTCCGGATGGAAAATTTCGACGAAAAATGCAATCGTATATTATTCTGAAGATTAAAGCGTCAATATATTCATAGAATATATTTTAAACCAGTAACGTTTTGATATTTTTCCGTGTTCTTACTAATTTAACCCTAAATCCTTCCAATTAAAAAATATGTACATAACATTAAAATAAAAAATATATATGTGGCATGCAGGTTAAAAAATTCTAAGCGAAAAATTTGCTGGGATGACAATCCTCAAAATTTCATTCAACAATCCGGCGACTTAATTCTAAACGTTTGACATGTCATTTGGTACTCCATTCCCAATCGCTATCTTGGCTTTTTAACCCGAGAGAGATTTTTGCCTATTCTTTGAATAATATTTCATCGGTGCTAAATTGATATTTTTTCTTTAAATTAAACATTCCGTTTACTTAGAAGTAAGACTAAAAGAAAACATTGTCCTAAAGGATGTTTTATTTCCTACCGTTTTTCGTTTCAAAGCTACCAACCAACCGTGGATGAATATTCTGCATGCTACACACAAACAAAACAAGCATTACAGACAAACACACACAAGCAAACAAACAACAACAAATCTATCACGTCTCCCGCTCTCTGCTTAGCAGGAAAGACAAAAGGAGTTACGCCTAAACCTTCACCATGACAACTACTAAAAGGGGCGTATCACTTCCACACTTCTCATGAAAAATCTACTTCTAACTCTCTTTTCTAAATGACATGTGATAGATATGAGGATTAAAAGGAAAGGATTGGATGGGACTTTTATTTTTAAAAGAGGTTTCAACTAGGGATTAGGGTTGGCATATGGTTCGTCCAAAGCGTAGCTTTTGCGCCTTGTCCTCGACTCTTTTAATTATTTTGGGTTGTTTTTAAACACTCTTCCTTACCTTCCTAATATTTTGGACACACATCCGTTGGAAACCTGAAGGATGCGAGAAATATCACAGGGTCTCGCGCCTGAGTGGGCGAGCTCGACTATTTTCTGTCGCGTGGAATCCGGAAGGGGTCGGCCGCTGACGAACACGCCTCCTAGCTGGTTCACACCGCTGTGACCTGTTCGGGGAGCGAGGAGGGCCATAGGGGGTCAGAGGTCGTTTGGATGCAGCTGATGAGGGGTGGGAGGAGGAGGGTGATAATGGGGAAGTGAAGCGGGGCACTGAGGGGCACTTTTTTGTTTTTTTTTTTAAAATTCTTTACATGAGGTATCCCTCTGCGCCTCGCCGTTTTAACGGTCGGAGGAGATTTGAAGGTGTCTTATATGAGTCAACTTGTAGGTACGGTAAGTGTGGGATATTTGTTCAGTGTCCAGTAATAGCAGGGGAGAAGATTTGGGCGTTTGCGATTTAAAGCTGGTTTGTGGTTGGTTAATCTCTGTTTGGATGGAAATGTTTTTTTTTATTTTGTAAAGCGTTATTGCGACTTGACGTTTGTACAAATTAAATTAAATTAAATTAAGAGTTTAGCCTTTTTCCGTAAAATGGATGCAATTTTTATCGAATTCAGTCTTTAGTTAAAGGCACTGCATCAATATTCTACTTCGTTTTGAAAAGACAATCTTATGATTGGTCATTGTGTGCAAAAGGCTTAAATAAGATGGATTGAGTGTTGGATAAGTGGCTAGTGTTCCATAATCGTTCAATTTTTTGGAATAAAATTCTAAGTCTTTAGACTGAACATTAATTAAAAGTGACTGGTAGCTTAAAATCAAACGAAATTTAAATAATCCTGAGCTAAAAATTACGCATGATACCACTCCACTAAGTATGGATGAATAAGGAAGTACCTATGTCAGCATAAATTGAATCATTTTGAATAGATAATGGCGTCTTAAAAAAGCGAGTTATATTGCTCATGTGTAGAGTCACCACTTTTGAAACGTTGAAATACGAGGAATGTTCGTGTAAGCGTGTAAGGCATAAGGGATTTCGGAGGGATATCGAGGCGGGTTGGTTGAAAGAGGCTCACTCCGCCCCCGTGGGCATGTGGGGGCGGCGGGGTCAGAGCGGTGTGAAAGGCGAGCTAAGAAATGACCTCGTCGGCGCCTTACCCCGCGGCTGTTGCTGTGGTGACCGCGGCGTTCGGCCAATGCGCGTCTTCCCTCCACGCCAACCCCATTCCAACCCTCGCCTCCCTTCCTCTCTCCTCCAACCTCCTTCCCTCGCTTCCCTCCGCCCCATTTCCCGCCTCGCCCTCCCACGCACGCCCCGCTCTCGTAAGTCGCCGTGACACATGCGAGGCATGCAGCCACCCACGCAAACTTCCGACGCAACCACATACACAGAGAGAGAGAAAGAGAGATTGAGGGAGATATTTCTTCATTTGTTTTCTCGTCGAAAATTTTAAGAACGTAGCAATAAGATCGAGGCACCAAATTGTAACTCGTGCAGATATTTTCCAGGAAAAATCCACATACATTGTGTTTGATCAGTCTAACAATTTTCAGAGCACAAAACCAACGAAGAAGCTAGACCGAATCGTTTCTTAATGTCTGAATCACTCAGGAAAAAGTTATGAATGCGTTTCTAGGCATATTTATCTATGGACTGAAATATACGTACTTTTGTTCTCGTTAAGAAGAGGCAAAAATTAGTTTTTTAAACGTACTCAATTCAAATCTTTAAATAGCGGTTTCGAAACTGTGGTAAACATGTGCAATTAGTGGTAAATTGAGCTTTTTAAGTGGCACACGAGATCGATTAAAACTGCTGGGGATAGCCCTAGTTGTTTGTTAATTTGTCTAAAGAAATTTATTTAACTTCTTGTTTTATATTCTCTAATTTCTTTGGTTAATTTTGATACTGTCATGACTTTTATACCACAATGAAAAAGATAATAAATTTCTATTACGAATTTTTTGAGGTATGTGGTACAGAAAGTCATACATTTTTGTGAGTGATGGATGGAGAAAAATGTTTGTGAGCCACTGATATAGATTACTACAAAGAAATACGTATATTAATCTGCGGGATGCAAACGAATTCCGTTTCCACCAAAGAAATACGTCTCGTTACTAGAAATCGAGAAAACTCAGATTAAAAAAAAGACCCCGTTGGCGTTATGACACAAAACGGAAGTTTGGCCTACAGAAAGCGACTTTGTAACCGACGCACGCGTGACACTTCAAACTACTCGCGTGGGAGCGTGAAACCGCTAAAAAGAGATCGCGATTCCAATCAATTTCCTGCGTGTATTTTTAAAGGGCGTCTCCCTTTACGCCGTGCCATCTCTTCCACCTGATTGGCGGAGAGGTATTCTCCCTCCCCTTCTCTCTCCCTCCCATTCTCTCTCTCTCTCCCTTTCTCTCCATCTCGGACGGTTGGCCGTGGAGGCTGCGTGCGCCAGGCGGAGGCGCTCCGGAGCAAGGCGTTTGCGGGGGGGCGGGGAAAAACGGAGAAGGGAAGGAGGCGGGAGATGGCGTGGGGTGGAGCGGGGGCGGGCGGCGGTCACGCGAACGCGCGCGCCAAACGCCGCGGTCACCATTTGGTGCGCAGAGCGGGTGCGAACGGGTTCCCTAGCCGGTGACGCCGCGGGCTCAGTGACAGGAGGCCCGTCGTTCACCGTGTTTGAAACAAATCGTGATACCTCCACAGTGTAAAGGTAACACGAAGAGAATGGACCACTGAATCTAAATTTATTTTATTTTTATCAACAGCACACACAAAAAAATCATGGGAACAATACAGTTAAGGGATTTATTGGGTGGCAAACATTCTCGCAAACAAAAAGAAAAGCTATTGTGCTTCTTTTTCCAAACAGCGCATGCGCGGTAGGTCTTATAGCTATTATTATTATTATTATTATTATTTGGAAAATGGTTCACTAGCTCGTCGCTGCACCAGCGTGCAGCGCGAAGGTGAATTTTAATAGTGAAATAACTAATTTACTCTTATATATGTTTTATTTCATTGAAAGCCACTCTTAATCTTGAAAATTTATTTAATGTTAATTTTCATTTTTAAGGCTAAGTTTACCAGTTGAAGCATAGTCGGAAATCTTGTCGATGAGATATGCTGAAAAGGAGAAATTCTCACTTAGGGAAGAAAAAGTAAAAAAGTTATTAGTTAATTCTCTTATGAAATAAGTCATAACATTCGCGTATTTTAAAATTCGGTGGTTAGTAACATAATTTATAAACTAGCATGTAAACAATCTACTCATCAATAGGAGAAAAATGGCACCAAAACGGGAAACAAATATTGGAATGCATTGTTCATCAGGATGAGATGATAAATTCTATGGCTATCATAAAATGTTTAACTTCATGTTTAGAAGAGTTAAAAATGACGGCTACACTTCCCGGAGGATAATCCTAATTCAGAATAATTAGAAATGATAAAATAATACTTAATCAAACTACATAATTTTGTAAAAGTTAAATAAATTCAACACGTTAAAATTTATAGATACTTGCACGATAAACATAAAAACTCGTGCTTTTGTAAATCTGCCATTATAAAATCGACTACCTATAGGTCTACCGTGATCAAAAGAACATTTTGGGTGTACAGTGGGTGTGGCCTAATCCCTCACTCCACTTGGCGCCCTCCCCTCTCGCCCTTCCTTACCGCACGGGCTATCGCTGTCTCGGTCCTTTTCTAACTACACTGCTGCCAATTATTCGCAAAATTTTGTCTAGGCAGCAACTGTAAATAGTGAAAACTGACAACCTAAGGAGGAGAAATGGTGGCTAGTAGTGGGGTGGGGAAAGTCTAGATGACCGAGGGAACTTCCCCTCCGTGCGCGGCCGAAATCTGCGCATGTTCTTATGTTTACAGTATACCTATAACAGTACCTAATTTTTTTAAATTTCCATTTATCAACGCGTTTTTTTTCTACTTCATAAAAATAATCTCTCGGGACAATAACACCTTTTTTTCTACTTCATAAAAATTATCTCTCGCGACAATAACACCCTGAAGACATTAAAATCATCCTTCCCAAGCGGAGACGTATTTTTACTCTTCCTCAAGGTCTCAGTCTATCCATTCTCCACCATTTTAAGTCTCTCCTCCATACCTCAGCCTCTCTCATCCTCTTCCCTTTCGGCCCGCCTCATTCTCTCGAAGGAGACGCACGCCCCCGCAAGAATTGTAAAAAAATCTTCCTTCCTCAACTTATCCTTGTTCCTTTACCATCAAATCCCCCTTCTCTCTCTCCCTCCCTTACCTACCTTTTCTCTCCCTTCCTTCTCTCCTCTCTCTCCTTTCCTTTCCCTCTTGTTCAAATTTTTACTCCATTCCTCTTCACGCCCCCGCAAGGATTGTAAAACTCTTCCTTCCTCAACTTATCCATGTTCCCTTACCATCCAATCCCTCTTCTCTCTCTCTCCCTTACCTCCCTTCTCTCTTCATACTCCCTCGTCTCCCTTCTCTCTCCCTTCCCTCCCTCTCTTGTTCCAATTCTCACTCCATTCCTCTTCCACCTCCATCCGGAACAGATGCCTCAGGGTGAGTGCTCTACGGAAGGAAACTCCTTTTTCGGATGGCGACAGATGGGAGGTATGGAATAGGGAAGGTGGATAGGAGGGTGGAGGGAGAGAGAGAGAGAAGGAGAGGGAGGGAGAGGAGTCTCCAAGGGGAGATAGTCCTAAACCCACTCTCCTTATTCCATCTCATTTCCTCCATCTCTCTCTCCCTCTACAATTCATCCATGTTCCATATACTGTGCGCAATTTAAGTTATCTTTACTTCCTCCTACTCCTTAGTGAGGGAGGGAGGGAGAGGGTGGGCGGAGATAGAGAGTGTGTGTGGAGCATGGGGAGTTCGGGGGATGAGGAGGAGGAGGTTGGGATAGGGAAGGGTTTCTAGAAGGAGGTGGTGGGGGATGGAGCGGAATGTGTGAACAATATAGGAAAGAGAGGGTGGGAGAGATAGGGAAGAGAGGGTGGGAGAGATAGGGAGAGAGGAGTGAGATGGGGAGGGGGAGGGAGAGATAGAGAGAGGGGAGGAGCAAGAGGGAGGGAAGAGCAAAATGGGAATGAAGGTAAAGATGGCGAAATTGAAGGAGGGCGACGTATCCGTTTTTTTAAATTGAAGGAATGGGAAGCCCGACTTATTGAAAAAGAATTATGTACTTCAAATTGTTTCTATTACGAAATAGTTCTAAGGGTTCGTTCAGTTTGCATTAAGAGTTCCTTTTTTTCAGCATCGCCCACTGAATTCCACATCGAAGCTTTTAGATATTTACCGTTCGGAGGGTCTAGCAGACGAGTTCTTATAAAAGATTAAAACTCCCGCCGGTATATTGTAACCTACAGACACCACAACAAAACTGGCGAAGCCTATTGTAGAGAATAACGTTATAGAGCTTCATTTTTCCGAGGAGTCTTAATGTTCATGATAAGAGTATCAAGGAAGCAAGGTAACGTTTTTAAGTCTGATTTATTACAACTTCCAATCTGGCGAATTTCGGAGTAAAATTCTGTAATAGATATTTGGTCAGAAGTGAAGAATTTATGAAAGCTGATGTCAAAATTCTATTCATATTCACGCATTTAAGATACGAGAATCAAGCGACGAAAATAGCGACAGTTGCTGAGTTGGAAGGCGTTTCCAGATGACTTCGCGTCGTATTCTCGATTTGAGCACATTGGATCATGCTGTTGCTGATGCCTCATTGAACATTAAAGGTGACATATATTATGATACCGCGAAGCAGCAATAGTATCACATTGTTAATGTACATAAGGATAGTGACTAAAATCCATTCCGATTTTGTTCCCTTCCGCAACTCGATCAATTCGAGAAGCATATCGATTTATCGCTGGATACGTAAAAAAAACTTTGCCTAATTGGGAGCCATGTCGTATCTCCATCGTTCGCTCTGTTGCCAAGTGGGACATATTCCTTGGAAACAGACTTAAGAGTAATTCGTTACGTGGAATCGTGAAGTAGAGACTTCGTGTGCATGTGTTCTTGACGCGAGGAAGGGGTTCCCCATCGTAGAAGTAGACTGCGAGGGAGGGAGAGCTAATGGGAGAAGAAGGAGGGAGTCTTAAAGACGTACGGGAGAGATCGAAGAAGGGTCTATCCACCCACCCGCTCCCACCCCCACCGGTACTTGGAGACAGGTGACGTGGGATCGCGCGCCATCTGGCGGAGACCAATGGGGCTTGGCGACGTCAAGGTCTCTCCTTGAAGGAAGAAATAAGGAGCAGTGCAGTGCCTACATCCGGTTCCTTATAACCCGGAATTGCAAAACCGTTGGCCTTCTAAAGCTCTTGGGAATAGGGATAAAACTGTTATGGAAAACTTTTATATTTAACGAAAACCATTTCTCGAGGAAAAAATGTTATTTAGGAAACATTCTTGAGAACGACAATTATAATTGTACCCACTTCTTAAACCTCAATGCACCACCGTTTCATAAGGTCTATTTCCCTCACATAATTAAAGAATATTTTTAAAAAAATTTGTTTATTAGCTTAACCGAATATATTAGATTGAAAATATGGAAATTATGCGGAGCGTTGAAAGTAATAATGTACAACGAAACTGAGGATCATTTTTTATTTTAGGACAATATATCTTGTAGCGTAAAAGAAATTGTCGCTTTGTTAAACTCATTTTTTTAATATCACGTAATTTGTCGTGTTGATTGCAAAAATATTTTTCTAAAGCGGCGAATAATCTTTCTTCCGTCTCAGAAACGCTTCTTTTACTTTTAAAAGAGAAAAGGTACTCCGGGTGGTAAAATAAAGCTTCACCGAAATGAAGAAGTAAAAGTAACTATCGAAAAGCGGAAGAAATACGCCCAAAAATTTTACGAATAACAATCGGCTTGTAAATTTAAGCAGATAGATAAAAAATGACATTCGGCGTGGTATTCAAACTCCCCGGCCGTTTCGAGAAAATATATTTTCCCCTTCTCTCCTTCTCGGAAGTTTCGCTCGGAAAAGAAAACTGTCAAACGAAGCGTTTGTTTTCCAGAGATTATTTCTCCCACTTTACGACCGCGGTGTGTTTTATTCCGTGCTTGGCGTGTAAATGGGGTTGAACTGGACGGAGTGGGAGAAAAAAAAAGAGGGGGAGTGAGGGGGGCGGGAAAGAGGAAGATTTTAAAGTAGAGGGAGAAAGAAAGAGAAGGGAGAGGAAGAGGGAGGAAAGGGGCATGTGATGGAGGGGGATATGGTGGGGAGGGAAAGTTATGACCAGTATAGGGGAAGGCCGAATGAAAACAATATATAGTATACATAAACGATATATAGTGAGGGACGAAAAGAAGAAAGAATAGGAGTGGTTATAGATAATTCTATATACATAAAAAGCAGAATTAATCTAGTCGATGCAAAAAGGTGACTGCACGTTTACTTTGGCACATTCAGTCAAAATGGCTTCAATTGAAACCATTTGCCTAGTCCAATTTTATTATTAATTTCAGTCTTATTTGTTCCGAATGTCACCGACTCGCTATTTCGAATTTCATTGGCCATTTTATTTTTGCCATTATACAATCTTGTTTTATGCATTTACTGTTTTAATGTGTCTGTATTTTTCAACTGATATAAAATTGTTAATATGTGTGTCAGAGTGGAGGAGGGACGAATTTAGCAAAGGAAGAAATGGGAAAATGCAACGTAAAGCAGAGACCGAGAGAAAGTAAACCGGATTAGGCGTAAGGATTAAGACATGTAGGAAATGAGATGAGGCGGAAAAGGGAATTAAAATAAATTACGGAGAAAGGACAGAGACGAGAAAGAGAAGTCTCTGTAAAAAAAACGGAAAGCCTGAAAGTGACGTCGGATTTCGAGGAATGTTTGTTTGGAAAGAAAGAGGAAAGAACATATTTGACTTGCAACGGAATCGAGGAGAGAGATAGGGAAAGAGAGAGGAAGAGGGAGAGAGAGAGAGGAGAAACCCTGACTCTTTTTGGGGATTGTCGCAGTAAGCGGAAAATAAGCTAGGGACGCATTATTATCCTGCATGCGGTTCCGTAAAGGGGAATGAATTTGCTTAAAAAGAAAAAAAAAGAGCCAAGTTCGACCGAGCCGACATGATCCTCGATTCCAATCGGTGATTTTTTTTAAAAAGACCACCATCGATTCCCTTTTGATTATTTCGCGCTCGAACTCGGTAACAGTCCCGCGCAGGTCCAATCCACACACTCACTTCCCAAATTTCTTTTTGGGTAAAGCATATCAGAATACGTTTCGTTTTTACCGATATGACAAGTTAATCTCCCGAAAAAACATTAGTATTGTGAAATATTTGGTGTTTTCAAAGCGCCGAGAGACTGGTTGCTTAAAAAGGGAAGAAAGAACACGGTCGGATATGTGAGTTGTTTACTACAGCGGGCGGGTATATAGAGAAGAAGAGGGGGGAAATATTAGGGAGGGGGAGATTCAAGGGGCCAGGAGGGAAGGGAGTCGTTTGATGGAAATGAGTGAGCGTGGTGTTTAAGAAGAGGGAGGGGAAAAATGGGAGAAGGGAAGTGTGACGGAGTGAGAGATAGATGGGGGAGGAGATGAAGCAAGGAAAGCGGAGGAAGGGAGGGAGCGGAGGAAGGGAGGGAGCCGAGTAAGGGAAAGAGGAGGGGGGGGAGGGAACGAATGAGTCTGGAAGAGTGCCCCGCAAGTGGTGATGTGGGATTTGGGGTATAGGAGGGTTGTTCCCTGTACTTCCCCGCGAGGGCGATGAACGGATGCATTATGGGATATCTGGAGTCGGGAGAATATCACGCAGCGGTCAAATAAAGCAGCGCGTGCCGTTTCGGGAATGTAATTTCAATGAATTAGCAATCTGATATGTCAATCCTTCGCGATTTGTGATTGCGTTTGAATTTATATCAGTCGCCACTTGAATCGAGCTTGAGGTATGATACCGCTGACGATAACAAATTCACACGTAAATTTTTTAGGAGAATGTTAATGACAAATTATATATATATTTATTTGGTGTACGGGGTTTATGATTTAATGTCTTATCTAATTCCAGGAGCGTGCAATTTCATCACAAAAATTTATCTTATAAACCCATGAAAAGTACATGTAAACGTAGATTTACAGAAGCCATGTGTTAATAACACTAACCTTTTGGGCATACTTTTTATCTTATAAATACTTCATGAAGAAGATTCCGGAAAGTGGGAATGTGTGGAGAACCGGGTTTAACCAGAATAAGCACTTAAGTATCAACAATTGAAATATTAAGTACTTGTCTTAGGTATGTCCAATATATTTTTAGCCATTATCCGAGCTAGATAATTTTCTACTGAGTTTTAACCAATAATTATCACGAACCTGAATACGGAACGATTACCTAAGATGATGACGGAGCACTATATAATAATTATTGGAAGCAGTACCTAATGCCTAAAAATTTTGAAATCTTCTGATTGCGACGAGTTTCGTTAATACATATTTCATGTTTGAAAACCAAACACTCGAAGGAATGAAATGTCACGTTGCAATTTTGAAAACCGTATAAGTATAAAAACGTCGTTTTTTGCATTTCCAAATAATCCTCAAGTGGCTACGAACCAACCACTAAATACTATTCTACCACGATTATCCGCTTTTTTGGGACGCCAAAAATAACGACGGAAGGGCATTTTTTTTGCTGATCGTATTTCGTTTCATTTACTGCTAACAGGATTTGCGTGACAAACTGTCCGCTTCCTTCAATCCCTCCGCTCTCCCCCTTGCAACACCCCAAACGTCTCCAAACTCCATTTCCGCCTTCCAATCCTCCACTATATCCTTTTATTCATTCTATCCGCCTCAGACCAATACAGGACCAGTATTTTCGACAATTTCTTAAACGTGTAGTATGCTGATTTAATGCTTTCTACTTATCTTCTAAAAATAAACCCGAGTGATTCGAAGCATCGAGGGGACTCAGTATATGGTACTTGTTTACTTTCCACGTTTTACTTCGCTTCTTTCAACACAATGTTATTACGGTGTTCATTTTACGTGCCCTAACACTGATTAAATATAATCAGCTGTAGCAGATTCGCCAGAAAAATGGACAAAAAATTTATAATCCAAACGTCTGTCGAATATCTATTCAAATTAAATGTCCGAAATATGAACCATCAAAAAATTAACTTATAATTGCCGAAAATTTTGAAATACCCGCTTCAAAAAGATTCCCATTAAATATATTTTACTTAATTTTAGTTTTCACTCTTGAATACATGAACAAAACATCATCTAAATCGATATATCCTGCATACGATTATATTTTCCGCAAATTTAAAATATGCACACCCTCATATTTTGATACATCTGCTGGATCATATACATGGTCTCCCAACGATCATTCTCATCATGAAAAGGTCATTTATAATGCAAATTTTTTTCACTTAATATGTCTTCTCAATGATAGATGGAAAAAAGCATTTATTGAATTAAGCACCCCCTCAAAATTTTATCGACATATAGGCAGCCTTCGTTGCTCGCAGCATAAAATTATATACCTATACGAAGTTTCGTGACGATATCTTTAAAGGTGTGGATTTTTATTGCGGACAAACAAATAAACAAACAAAAAAGTCAGATTTATAGATATAGATGATGATAATAATTTCCGTTGATTATTAAAAGCTATTATTGCAAGCAACTTATTTTGCCGTCCTCAGAGTGTCCCAAAACGCGACGTAATATAAATCACAAGACGGCCGTGTTGAAGAAGACCATTTGAAGCGACGTCGGATAGTGTGCAGTGGATATTCTCTTGTGAAAGTGAAGGTAAATCCGCAGCCAGCAGCCAAACGGGAAGGATGTCACTTCTATCCGTCCTCGGAGGCATCATCTACGACGCCCTCCCGACGCCTCTCGCCTCACCTCCCCTCTCCAACCCCGCTTCAGAACTGAAAGGGTCTCGGTTCCGGATAACTCCCCGTTCATTATCGCCCTTCCATATTCCCCCCTCCCTCGTCCCGGCGTCATTCTTTTGGGGGAATATGGGAAGCCCTTTGGCTTTTCTCTCTTCCGGAATCTCCCGCTGTTATTGTCCCCTCGTCCGCCGTTCCACTCTCCCTCCCCGCCCTCTCTCTCTCCCCCCCTTCTCTCCACTCTCAATCTTAATCTCTCGATCCTTCTCATCCGAAGGCCCAGCGCCATCTTCATTCTCTCTGCTTTGTCTCTCCTTTTATCGCCACTTTGATTTTCCTCGTTCTTCTTTCCACCTCTCTCTTTCCTTTATCCTCTCTCTTCCTTCATCTTGCTTGACGCGAACGCCTCATCGTGTAGGATTCCCTTTCATTCTTCATTTCTCTATATCTTATCGTTCATCGCATGTGTATCTTCGGTCGTCCGTTTTCGGTCTTAAATACGCCACGTTAGCGTCGCCCCTCTTGTCTTCGAAAGGTTACAATAAAACTGCATCTCATAGGGCGTAGCTGGGAGCTCCCGAAAAACAAAAATATTTATAACCGGAGGAGGCGGCAGAAGTTATGCGACCCGCTTTAAAATTATTTTTATATGCAGGTTTCACTCGCATATCGACGCTTCGCTTAAGGGCGTTTCACGTCTACGACGCCGCGATGTAGTGATCATTTACGCATAAAAACATGCGGTTAGGACGCTGGTTCAAGCCTTCCCGCCTATTCCTCGCGGTACTCTGCTTGATTTTCGCTCAATGACCTTTCTCACGAAGACGCTATTTCGTAAAACAAATGAAAGTCGTTATGCGAGTGTTGCCTGTAACATTCAATGGCTGCTCTTCACATTACGAAGCATATGGATGATAAAAATTGACAACCCTTAAAATTATTAAAGATATATGTACTTGGAGGATTTTTGCCAATTACATATACCATCCTAACAAGGAGTAGTACGTAACAACCTTCTCAAAGTTGATGATTGAAATTATCTTTTTAAAGATGAGGCTAATGCCGACATGAGGCGAAAAGTTCCTTTCGCGATGTTTTAATCATCCTTGTTTTCCACGCGAACCAACTTTTCCCGTCCTTTCATTAACTTACAAATACATCTCTCCCTCCTCTCCCATCCCTCCATTCTCCTCCCCTCTCCCCTTCTTCTCCTATCTTCTCCGAACCCTCCCTCCCTTCCTCTCTCTCTGTCTGACCTTCCTTGAGAGAGACACACCCCTCCTCTCACACCTTACACCTTCCTAAATACTCATCCCTACTCTTTTTCGCAATAATCGATCACCAGGGAAGCGTTGGAACAGGAGGAAGGGGCGAGGGAGGTATCGGCTGAATGGGGACACGATGGTGTGGGAATTGTGTGTGTCGGAGGAGGGGAAGAAGGGAGAGAATGGGGAAGGGGTAGAAGGGGGTCCCCTTTTATCCTAATACCACACGAGGGGTGGCTGGCGTCGGGATTTGAAGTGTGATGTGGAGGATGGGAGAGGAGGAAGATGAGAGAAGGGGTCGCAATATCGGAGTTACGTTGAAGCCGTTGATTGGTTTCCCCCTTTTTCTCCCAGAATGCCTTTCGCATATATCTATATCTCTCCCCCAATTTTTTTCTAGCACGCGAGATGTAAGAGGAAGAGGGATATATAAATGGAAAATGGGATCAATTACCCTATCTCTACTCATTCTCAAATCGTTCTCCCTCCTCTCTCCCTTTGAAATATTTTTCGAAGGTAAAAACCCTTACCCCTTCCCTCGAAGTCTCATCTTCTCCTCACTCTCGTCTTCTTTCCGCTCTCTTTCCATTGTCTCTATGCCTTTTCCTCCCTCTTTCTCTTTCCTTCCCTTCCTCTTCTTCCCTCCCCTCTCCCTCTCTCTATCCATCTTCCTCCCTCTCCCTCCATCACTCTCCATCCCTCTTTCTCTCTCCCTCTCTATCCCTCCCTATCTTTCTCTCCCTCCCTTCCTATCCCTATCTCTCTCCATCCCTCTCTCTCTCTACCTTTCTCTTACTCTCCCACTCTCTCTCACTCTCCCTCCCTTCCTATCCCTATCTCTCCCCATCCCTCCCTCTCTCTACCTCTCTCTCACTCTCCCTCCATTCCACTTCCTATCCCTCCCCATCCCCTCTCCGTCCAGTTGAGACCCCGGTTGTCACTGCCAATTAAAGCAGATCAACTCTCTTCCTTCGGCTGCCGCGCCGGAAGCCATCTCACTTATTGCTCTTCGAGAGTGAGAGGGTGGAGGTTGAGGGAAGGGGGAAGAAGGGGTTGAAATCGAAAGGGTGGTGCGTGATTGCTAGTGAAAGGAAGGTTTTTATTTTTTGTTTTCTTCAATCGGAATTCTTTTCTCGATTTGTGTCACTTATAAAAAAAGAGAACGGGTATTTTTTCCAAATTCTCATCCTTCTTTTGAAGGCATTATAAAACTGCAATTCTTTCCGCGATTACAAATCGATTTTTCCGCCTAAAGGTTTTTAATTCGTTCGAGTAGGGATTTCGTCAAAAATGAAGAGAATTTCGAGGGCGAGCAATTCTACATCGAAGGTGATCAGAGTAGGCTCGCCTCATTTATAAAGCTTAAAAGGACGTTAAATAAAGTTCAGTCTCTAGTTCGTGGAAATTCTCGATTCAAGTGATTACAAATATCCTCGTGTTTCTTTATCCTCGTCTTTCCGTTTTACAATTTTACAAATGAAATGAATTTCGCTGCATGTACGAATTTGTCTGCATTTTTATAACTTAATAGAGAAATATCGAGCTCCTCTTAGGGCTGTTAATGAATTCCAGAATAAGCACCTAAGAATTAAAAAATGAAAAATTAAGTACTTGTCTTGCGTACTTTCAATACCCTTGTCATGGCTATTGGAGCTAACTAAGATGTAATTTTTCAATTTTTGATGCATAGGTGCATATTCTGGAAATGGAATATAGATCATGTTATTTCTACGCCTTAAAATTTTCACTTCGTTTAATGAAGGGACGCTTCTCGCAATCTCAATCCAAATCTATGATTTATTTATTAATTTTCCTTTCAGGAATAACGTTACTTCACAAAACATGGGAGCGATCAATGTTTGTTTAAACTTGGTTACATTTTACTTCGGAATTTTCCCTTGAATATCCCCAAGAACAATCTTTATCATATTGAACATTGTCCATTACATTTCCTCATTGCAATCAAATTCGTTTTTATTTTCTAAAGCAATGCTCGTGATGTTATGCACGTTAGAACGACAAAAAATGAGAGATGTCTCTATATGGACGGAATTCCAACCATATAACCCTTGAGAGCCCATAAAATACAGAGCAATCACATTATGACTTCCGCATTTTTGTTTAGTTTGGCCAAACAGAGCGAGAAATGGGACAGCGAGGAGGAAAAAGAGGAGTTTGAAACATCTCGCCACCACAGCCTTAAAAAAGAGAACGTCTTATAAAGGAAAATTCATTAAAACAAACGAATATCGCCACCAACCGGACTGCCATCCCTTCCCTCAAGGTGGCGACGAATTTCATCCCGATGAGAAAAACACGTTTTATTATTGTCCCTCCGTTATTTTCTTCCAACCTCCTCGTATCCGCTCCAACTTTCATTCTCCGACGATTCCTAACGACGTTCGTATTTCTCGGAGACGAGGCAAGACAAAGAGAGGGATAGAGAGAGTGAGAAACTTTCATTTTTATTTAAACGCGCTAAGCGCATCTCTTTCCATAACACACACACACACATATATATGTATAATATGTTTTTACGCCGCTCCTGCAATCAAATATTAATATGAGCGAGAGATGCTGAGAGCGCCTCAGCGAGAAGGACAAAAAAGTGGGATGCAAGGGGGGAGGGAGAGGGAGGGAGGAGGGGGGATAGGGCGAAAGAGGGATAAAAAAATCGAGAAAGAGTAGAGTGTCAGAGGTTGTACTGGTGTGTGGATGGAAATCAGAGTGAGTGAGAGATGTATTCTCTCTCTCTCTCTCTCAGACTCCTTCCGTTTGCAATCACGGTGATGGGTCCACGGGGAGCCTCGCTCATTGTTTGTTAGTGAAAAGGTTGAAGAGGGAGGGAGGGAGAGGAGAGGGGGAGGGTGCGGAGAGGGCAAGGTAGGGGAAGGAGCCGAAGGTAGGATGGGGGAGGGGATGATGAAAAAAGGGGAAGTTTCGAGCATAAGGTGGAGAAAAATAGGAGTCGAAACGGAGAGGGGGTAAAGAGGTTTCGGCGGGACTGGATCCAAATGGGTTGAGAGGTGGAATATGAGGGAAGGAGGAGATTTTCGCTTTCTCTCTCTAAAGTGAGATGAGGACGAGGACTTAAAGAGGGCTCTGATTGTTCCCGAGGACTCGGAGGCCGCCTCCGCTGCGAGCGCGATTCGGAATTAAATGAAAAACGAGATAGGAACAAACGGTGGAGCGAAACTGCGATTGTTCCTGCGTGTCCGTCGCTTCGTCCGGAGATGTGTGCCTGTTCTTTTTTATTTCTCGAAGGAGAGTCGTCTGATATAGAAGCGCGCGGAAATTAATATAAAACGCTTAGTTTCATTTGCCAACGCTACGAGAAAAGTTTTCTGAGAGATTTGAGGAAAAAAATATTCCATCTAGATAGCGTTGTGGTGGATCAAACGTTTGGAATCCTCTATAGAGATACGAGATGTAAGTTCTCGTTAAACGCAGAGATGATTCCTTTACTATTTTAAGTTTTTTTGCGTTTCTGAAAATTACTTTATGCCAGGAATATTCTAGAATACTTTCCAAAGAGCTTTTCCACCCGTTTACCACTCTTCATTAATTTTGATGTAATTATTTTGCAAATCATTGCGATCAACATGTTTCAATTCTTTTGCAATCGACATCTATCGTTTACAGAATCGTTTAAGTTTCGAATTAAAAAATAAGTGCTACAGAATTTAACATCTTTTATTTTTTAGATAAAAAAAATTCGTTTCGATGGGTATAGGAACAAAAAGGAAGGCATCTTTAATGTAATCTCATGTGAATTTTCTTCTTTATGGACCATCAACGAATTAAAAGTAGGCCTGGTAGAATTCGACGTTTATTTTTTTTTAAATTGACGTTTATTTTCCCGGGAGATTTTCGAAGAAAAAATTACTACTTACATATAGACTTGGTAGTTTTAGACGTTTATTTTTCTTAAAAATCGAAGTTTATTTTTCCTTTAACCTTTAGATCCCGCGAAAGCTCAGTGCTGTTAAGACAGTGACATGACATAGGCGACATTAGAAAGCAAATTCCGAATGTTCTGTGGCCGTTTGGTATGGCAAATACAGACTATTTCTTCCGTTTTGGATGTTTGGTGGTAAAATATGTTAAGTTTGAGAGCGGAAAAACAAAATTTGAAAATCATGACTCATAAATTTCGTAGAAAATGTAGTGGTGAAAATCAACACTTATCGACGACTTTTCATTTTCGTCGAATTTAAAAGTTTTTAAAATTCGATGTTTATCGGCATTTATCGATTTATATCGAATCCTATCAAGCCTAATTATGAGCTACACTAGATAATATTAAACAATAAATCCATTTCTCAGAATTGCGGTGCTGCCACCGTGTTAAAACATGACTGGCGTCTAACACGCAAGCATGACAAGAAGCTAAGTACACTCTTTAATCGTTTCAGACGCTATATTTCACCAGGGAAAAGATGTCCATCTCCTAATCCGTCTTTTGGCATCGACACCCTTCGGCGGAAATCGATACGTGCGGAGGAGTTTATCTCTTCCTGCGTTTAAATCCGTTTCTCTACCTCGAATCTTCCTCTTTATTGAGGGCGAGAAGAGGCAGGGAATGTTCGAAAGGAGAAGAATCGAAAATAACGCACGCGAACACACAAACGTTCACTCTCACTCATTCCTTTGTGTCCTTTTAACCTCTTCCGTTCGATTGCCTCCTGGTCCATTGATCAAACTGCGCGCGGCGTAGAATGTTGACTGCGGAACCTTTCGGGAGTCTGTTGTCACACTCGATTCTTCTCTCTCTTAATCCCTCTTTTGTGACCTACGGTGGACGAGAAAGTGAAAAGCAGATCCCTTTCTCTCTCGCTCTCTGAATCGAGTTTATTATTGCTTGCTGATTTTACGAGTTAAAATAAATGCGCCAAATCGAATATGTTACTATATCGCGCGAACGACCCTTTCAGGATTTCGCTAAATAACTGAAAAACATGAAAAAAAACTGGAACAGGTTCAGAAAAATAGATGAATAGGTAAACCAGGGAATTAAAATAGAAGCGCATTTCAGGCACAAAGTAACCACCATTATTGCTGACTCACTTATCGTAGATTTTAATAATATGAAGGAATAAGTACCCTGTTTTTTCGACAGAAATTATCTCTGTTGTTGATTACTTAGTATCTATAATATACCATCGTAACCAATTTTCGAAAAACTTGAAAGGTATTGCGGTTGGAAGGAAATCTTAGGATAGATATAATTAATATAATGTTATGTATAAGAACAAGAACAGCGGTAAAAAGTAAACGTGATAAAGATAGGAGGTGACCAATGGTGCCCTTTTTGGATAGGTATCGATAGCATGTGAAATAACGTGGACTAAATCTGAACGAATTAGATATTTGTAAGAATTATTTCGACCAACTTAAATTTTTATCTTGAGGTGGTTATTTCCGCGAAAGTAACTGTTCCTTTTTGCCCGAAATAATTTATAGCGACCCTGTATTTTTTCCACAATTTAGAAGGATGGCGTAGCAGTATACGTAGAATAATACAAGTAAATTGGGAAAATCGTCCTTATACTCATGAGGACTTCATTTACTAGCGCGCTGAAGAAAAAGGCGATGTCACTTCCGTATATTTGCCCTTGTTTAATGTAAAACTTCCACTTTATGGAGTAGCATTGTTCCATAAAAAGTTTTTCAAACGTCAAAAAGTTAACTCAAAATACTTTATTAATTTGTCGTTTCGTGCACAAGCTTGCTAGTTCATTAAAAAAACTCTTTTGATTGCGTGTTATGTAAAAAGTCATACGTATAAAAATGTTAATTAGGGAATGTGCAGGTATACAAAATACATAAACATACACACATGTATGCGTATACATATGATATGATTAAGTTTTGAGCGTTTAAAAGAAATCCAAGTTTACAAATCGCATGTCAAAGGCAAAGGAAGGAGAAGTTTGGAACGGGGAAGGGGTTGCGAGGCAGAGGAGTAGGGGTGGAATGACGGCAGCAACCCGTCTGTACACGCATGCGCGGTTCTTCTTTGATGTTTTCCGACCTCTCCTCTCCACTCACAGGGAACAGGTAGAAAGAGAGATAAAGAGAGGGCGAGTTTCTGTAAAAGAAGGGGGTTGGGAGAGAAAGAAGTTTGTTGGCCATCCCTACGCATGCCTACGTCTTCCACGACGCCAAAATGAGTGTGACATCTCCCCTTCCCCCGCTCTTCCCTCCGGGAGAGCACAACCTGCCACCGTCGCATTCCAAACTCTGTCCCGCACGATCCCATTCCAATTGCCCCTCTCCCACACGCACCTTCATCCCCCATTCCTATCCTCTCTTCTCACCATCTCTGACCCCCAAAAAAGCCCTCCAGAGCTCATCAATACACCACCGTTTGCCCTCCCTCCTTACATACTCCCCCCTTCACTCCTCATTCTCTCTCTCTTTCCCCCACCTCCGAAAGTCTTTTAAAATAGGGTGCCGCCATTTTCCCTCCCCCTTCTTTCTTCTCCCCCCGATTTAAACCACGGTCACCTGCACCGGTGGGCTGCCTCCCCTACCGCACCGTTCTCCGCCCCCTCACGTGAGGTTAGACACCACCCCCAACCGACACTTCCCCTCCCTCCAGCCACGCCATCCCGTTCACTCCGCCCCTCTTCTCGCAGCTTCCTTTAAGGTGGCCAACTGGGCGTGAAAATTGCGGAGTTGGCAACGGAGAGCCTTCGTCGGGTCTGTTGAAGGGGGAGAGGAGGAGAGAGGGGGGGGGTAGGAGTGATGTGGAGGGGGGGTGGAGGAGGAGGGTCGTCTTTTCACTCGCCCCGTTCCCTCCCGTTTCATCTCTCAACCTTCTTACCTCTAGTTCCCTTCCTCCCACTCTTTTTCCTATGCTTCCCCTCTGTCACTTTCCTCCCTCTTTCAAAGTCCTCATCTACTCTTAAAAGGCCTTCTTCACCTTGTTCTCCTCTGCGGCAACTCTTTTAACAGTGCTTCTCTCTATACTCCTTCCTTTCTTCGCACCTCTCTTTCTTCTCTTGCCTTCGCTTTCTCCTCCTTTCGGTGTATCCTTTTTATTATTCTCCTGTTTTCCTATTGAGACACTTTTCGGCGCTCTTTACACTCCGTTCTCAGGTAATGATTCGAGTTTCGAGAGGCGATGCCCCGGCGGGAGTTTCCCAAACTTTAAGATCTTAAATTGCTGCTCCTTTTGACGAAAACGTTCGCTCCGTGTAATCTTTCAACTATGCCAAAACTACGTCGTTGGCAAGGATCGTTCTATAATGCAGGCTTTAAAACTTGATTCAACCACGACATTCACATATCACCTAGAAAATACGTACCTTTCTGATAAAACTCAAATGGCTCACATAAGAGCTAGACTTTATTAGTTATAAACCTGTAGGTATATAGAGGCATTGAAACTTAAAAAATGACGACTAAAACCTCGTTTTAATATATGCTAGTGCAAACATGAACATCAATTGAATGGTAACAGAAAATTAGGCACACTGAAGAGCTTTTATTATGCAATTATTTCCATTAAAATATTTATTAACATACATTTCAGGACAGGAATTTTCCTATTACAGAATCCTTGCACATCACAATTGCTTTGGCCCTTTAATTGGAAGTTAAGCTAAAAGTGACTCGTATCTTCCCTGTAGCCATGTTGAAGTTAAACGTCGGCTATAATAAAGAGACAAATAACAGAACAGACCTCATCACGCAGATCATTCAGATAAGGTAATTCGTCAATACACCATCATCTCCACCTCTCGATTTATTCAAGTACGAATCTAACCATTTTATAGTTGATTAACTCCCTTAATCCCTAATCAGACCAACTCAATCAATTGTTGCGGTCATTATGTCGTATAAAAAAGACAGTACAAAATGTCTCCCACACCACTCTCCCATCTTCTCACACTCTCCCTCTCTCATCCACTTTCTGCTCCCCCTCAAACCTCCTCTTCCCTTCCTCTATCTTTCTCCCTCTCACACGCATGCACACACACACACACACATACTCTGCTCGAGGCGTTTGCTCAGACCATCGATTCTCACTCGATCGCTTACAGGCAAACTGATCCCTTCAAGCTGACCGCCGGAGAATCTTCGACGACGGTGATTCGAAACCCATCGGTCGGAAAATAGCTTGACGAGTTGAAAGCGTGAAATTCAACATTAATCGTTGCAACGAACCTGTAATTTATTTGCTTAGAGATTTATTAATTCAAACTGACGTGCTCGTAGGATTTATCCCAGCTACTTTGGAAAGTGTCTATTTAGCCTCTTAACTCGCAAAAAGAGATTTTCTGCGTTGAAATGTCAAAGAAAAAATATTTTTATTGCGGAGTGCACAATATTTGCTCAAACTTCAATGCTTAATACTGTGACTAATGAGACTTTTAAAGATTAAATGCCTTTAACATTTACATTAAAGATATTAACTATATTATTTGACGAAAACTAGCATTGGTATCAACCATAATTATAACAATGACTCATATCCTTAGACCTTACTTTAGGATGTAAGAAGAAACATGTTGAACATTTTTTGGGAAATTGCACATAAGAAGCTCCCCTATGGAGTAACGCTAAAACAGAGTCACTTTGAGAACGTTCTGCCGTTGTAATGATCAAATATAAAATTTACGACCAAATATACTTGCTTGTTTTTTTAAAAAAAGGCCTTTATTTGTAGAAGGGAAGTGACTCTAAGGCATCCATTGCGGACTAAAAAGCTTTCAGTCGCTGAAAAGGTTTGCTCATATTTATTATTTTCTATTCTCTGCTCTTTAAATTTTTCTACTTTTTATAAAACGTTGTTGAATGTGTTGTCTTCTGGCAGCACAAACCATTGGATACTATTTGCCAATTCGTTGAACTCACGTATCGCATTTAGTCTTTGTTTGTAAATCAATATCCTCCGTACCGAGCACTACCCCGTCGCGTGATTGTACGGTGAACGGCGTGGAAAATGAGGCATACTCCTCTCGCAGCATCTCCCTACCGGTTTACAGAAAATCTCCAGATTTTCCGCTTTAAAAACACCAATTTCTACAAAAATGATCACACGATCCTGAAATCGAAATAGTTACATCATCCTGAATGCTTATGTCCTCGGTTTATAAATCGCTGAGCCGCGCGGCATCTTCCCGTTTCGCGATGGCGTGAGAGAATTCCCCGCAGGACCGGACGCTCCTCTCGAGGCGGCTAAGACAGCGGCGGCAGCGTCGTCCACGACAGGCGTTGAAGTCTCCGGGACCGTATCCCTACCTCAGTCGCTCATAGGGTCAACGCTCCGGGTAACGAGCAGTGAGGGATGGAGGAAAAAAGCGGGAGAGGAACAAAGAGTATTTTTCCTTTCTCTCCTTTCAAGTTCCTTCTCCTCCTCCTTCCCTCTCCCTCTGCAGCCTCTCCTCCCGCCCTTCTTCGCCCACTCCGTCTTCGAACCCTCTCACGGTCCCTACATCTCTATTTCTCTGTCCAACACAACAAAACGCAATCCCATTGAGAGGATAAGGTGCTCCACTACACAACGAGGGGAGAAGAAACGCCCTGTGAAGGAGCCATGACCCCTGATGGGAGGCCGGTTGCCTTCTCCCATCGCTTTATTTTTTTATCCTCGCATCCAACACTTACGTTGCTTTCTTTCTTTCTCTCCCTCCCTCATCGATCTCCTGAACATATCCTGCGGCCATACAATAACCTCTCCTCCTTCCTTCTTTGCTTTATTGTAGACCGCACGATTCTTTATTTATGCCTCCGGATATGTTGAGTGTGTTCATGGGAAAAAAGACATATCGCTGCGGCTCAATGGTGCGAATTTAATATGTCGTTATCCGCGAGGGGATTTCCTTTCTAATCGGAGTCGTATAAACCCTACTTTCCTGTCGATGTCTTACAATTATATATAAATAATCATATAACGTCGATATAGAAAATGGCCTTCGAAAGAAAAGATTGATCTATGATTTTTATTAGCTACAGTTTTGCATTTAGGGCTGAGAAATGTATCTGCACGAGTTTCCTGGCCAAGTAGATCATTATGTAATCTCAGGATGTTTTAGAGGCACAAGGTCTCCCAGAAGTATGGACCCATAGGGAAAAATAGACAGGATATTCTTAAAGTTAAACAAAGACATTTGTAATGCCGGCTATAAAATATTTCAGAAAATATAATACCCTAATGGCCGAATATACCAATCCCTAGAAGAGAAACTGATGCTGTTACGCATTTCAGACATTACATAAGTTTGTTTAGCTTTAAGAATATAATGTCTATTTTCCCCATAAGTATAGACTTCTGGGACAGCCTGTATAATATATTTTAAATAGACAGAAGTTTTCTTCGTATTGGAAAAAAGAACAATTAAAATCAATGGTTATCTCTCACAGCTTACCATTCTTAGTTCGAAAGAAATGCTAATTTATATTGGCAAACGACTGAAAGATTTTCTGATATTTATACGTTCAAATAGAAAAAAAATCACGCCAAATTACCATTTAACTTTCTCGTTATTTTTCGCAGTTAGCAACTTAAAATATTCGTTCAGTGTTTTTACACACTACCTGGCCATTTATTTTTACTTGCTTAACGAGAGCGGGAAAGAAAACTTCCTCCAATCAAAACCGAGACAAATGAGCCAAATAAGAGATCGTTGCAGCGGAGAACACATAAATAACAATTGGTTACTTGCACGAACGAGCGAGTTCCTTCCGCGACATCGGGATCGAAACGGCGTAAAATTTGCATTTTCCATCGGAAACCAGCCTTTTTATTCCTGAATACGAAGAAAAGGCAGAATCTTTCCTCGTTCGGTATAAAGAATCATTTCTCTTGCCTTACGTTTAAGATCGAGAGGCTGCGCGTGAAATTGGATGGAAGTTTGCATTTTGAAGGGAGGAAACGTGCGGATTATGAGGGAATCGGAACTCCGACGAAGAATTCGAAAGGTGGGAGAACGGAAGCAAAAAGGTAAAAGAGTCGCGCTATTTTTTTTTTTTAGCGAGGGAAGCGGCAGCGGATCGCGTACGAGAGCGTATGGTGTCCCGCGTAATGCATCTCTGCGTCAGCGGTGAAGGGGATGCTGGGAAATAAAAGAAACGCGTGAAAGAGGAGAGAGAGAGAATGAAAAGGAAGGAAAAAACGAGTGAATAAAAGAATAAGTATTATTTTCGAGGGAGTTTGCGGCCATCGCGATCGTGAGGGAGAAGAATCACGGCAAAACAAAAGAATCGCGCCGTGACGGATTAAAAAAACGCGGGACGGAACGAGAAAAGCAGGAAAAGTGATTATCCGAATTAATCAAAACTTGATGGAAAGAGAACAATAAACGATTTTAGCATAATATGACGGTTAGAGCAGTATTTCTCAACCAGCGGGGCGCGTCTCAATGGTGGGACGGAGAGGTCGTCTAGGTAGGACGCGAACTATGGAAGATAATTATTATAAAATTTTTGTCAACAAAATTACAGCAATATTTACGGTTATCGAAATTTATATTGATAACTAATATAATACTGACATGCAGTTGACGTATAAAACCACTTCTTGAAAAAGGTGGGGTTTGTTTTAATCACAGTGGGACCAAGGTTGTTTGATAAAATTGTTGGCGGGACGAAAGATGCAAAAGGTTGAGAACCACTGGGTTTGAGTACGTGCATCAATGAGATCTTTTGCGAAATTGTGTAATATTCTTCAATGCTATACTTCAGGCATGTCAAACTCGGAGAGAAATCAGGGCCGCATTGAAGCAATGGATGCTATACGATAATTACAGTTGTTTAATGAGGGCCACAGTTGGTAAAATACACTTAATCTAGAACAGGGGTCCCCAAACTACGGCCCGCGTGCCACATCCGGCCCGTGCAATGATTAGATCGACCCGCCTTATCACCAAGAGTATTCATTAGATATCATTTATGATTTCTAAACGACATTTTCCGAGTGCTGGGGTTAAATCTATTTTTAATATAAGCGAAGTACATATTACGGAATCGAAAAAATTCTCAAAACTTGCTCTTTGTAATTATTACACGGCTCGATCAGTCATTTGAAATGCCATATATGTCCCGCACAATGGAACACGAAGCCTTATGCGGCCCTTTCAGTAAAAAGTTTGGTGACCTCCAGATCTACAAGATTTTGCTATAAAAACAGTAATCTAGAAATCTCGTTTCATAGCAACTCAATAACTACAAAAAATCATATCTTTTCCACAAAAATAAAGTATTTATATAAAATCTCGAACGTTTGAACTATGATAAAACTTGGCATTCGAGCCGCACTAAGGTACAAAAATGGCCGCATGTGGCCCGCGGTCCATCAGTTTGACATGCCTGCTATACTTAATGAAATGACACACTTGCTGTGTCAAAATACGAATAGGAGAAACTGTTACTATGTTGTGATGGCGGTTTTTCGAACAAAACAAAACACTAGGTTTAATTCAATTGCAGCCATAAATTAAATGAACGTAAAAGGTTAACTCATTCACGATGTGTGGCGCACGAGAAAACTTGAGATTTCTCCGCGTTAAAAAAGAACCATTTGCAGAAATTCCCTCGGAATCATCCTTGGAACACAAAAACGTAATTGGCGCGTAATCGCGAACTTCCGTTTTTTTTTGTTTCGGGAAGAGTGCAGTTAAGGAAAATTAACTCCGAAATAGGGACACGGTCCCCATTTTCCTAAGAGGATTGTGGCGAGGGATGTAGAGAGAGAGAACGCGAGAGAGAGAGAGAGAGATAAAAAGGAGGATAATCAGCCGACACACCATTTGAAGCTGAACAAAACTCCGCCATCATTTTGACGTTTTGCTGTTGAGCATTTTTTTAGGAAGGCGTGATGAAATGTAATTACATCACGCGGAGCGACACATTGACGCAAGGGATTGACGGAGCGTGAAACCCGTTTAGATAGGAAGGTGTGCGTTTATATATAGGAGGAGAGATGAGAGCGAGTGAAGTAGAGAGTGGGAGACAGAGAGTGAGAGAGGGGAGAATATGGGAATATAGTGGGTGGATTGGTACGGAAAATGACAAAAGGAAATAACAAACGCCGATGCGAATTTCGGTTTGCAGAGAAGGGTGTTGATGTCGCGTGCAAGTCGGGAGAGGGGGAATGAGGGGGAGGGGAGAGGAGACAATTGTTACGTATGCATTTGTTGCGCGGTTTCCACGAAAAAAAGAAATCTTGGCCGTCGACAAGGCACTCATTACTCCGAGCGAAGCAGAGAGATTTCATAATTATCTCCATACCTCGATTGAATTCTCATACTTTTTTCCTCGCAGACGCTTATTATTTTTCGTTGTTTCGCGAGAGGGTAAGAGAAGGGGAATTATGGCGACGTGGACTCATTCTGCCAAAGAGAAGCTGACAACGGAGCGAATTTTGAGGATTATTTTTTTTTCAAATCTTTCCGCACTCTTTAACCCGATTGCGGGAGCGTTGTCTTTTGTTTGGTCCAATTGCATTGAATCCAGAAAGTCTCGAGGATGTAAATTTAATTGGACTCCCTTCTTTTTGTTTGTTTCGGGAAAGCTTAAAAAAAAACTTCGATTTCGTCGCCATCTCGCGCGGGCGGACTAATTTGCAACGTTTGGAAGTGCATTTAGTTCGAGACAAAGTTCCCTTTGTTAAAATTTCAACTGGATACGAAAGGAATATCAAGGCGACTTGAGAATTAACTTCGTTCGGTTTATAATGGCTCGAATGAAAATTGCGGTGATGATTTTTGGAGCGCAAAGAGAGAAAATAGAAAAACTGCTTTCTTATTAACTTCGAAATTACAATAATAATTTAAGTTAGAAAAAATATAGTTTAATATTTACTTTCTGCATTTTTAGTTGAAATAAATATAATGATTTTTAATATATCATTATTAACTTATGAATGACATATTTTTCCAAAGAAACTATTAAATATATTGTTTAATAAAAATGGAATAGTGAATTTATTCTAAAACAATTCATATTCCCCGGCAATATATATTTGTTTCTGTATTATTTTATACCTAAAAGATATTAATAAAATATACTTTTTCATGACTGACATAACGAGGCATTTTATATCTTCAGAAGCATTTTAATGTTACATTAAAGCTATATTTCTTCCTTCAAGATTTATCACAATTCATAACCTTTTAAAATATTTATATAATGCTTTTACAAATACTCATGAGGGGAAAAATTACTCAAAAATACTTCCGAGACGGGATATATATGACTTCAATATGAAATCCCTGCTACAATAACCAGGCGTGAGAGGAATCCGGGAGAATCTGTATGACACGTTAGGAGAAGACAAAGAGAATGACGCGAGGGGGTGAGAGATTGAATGGACACGAGATATCAAAAAAGAACAGGATGTGTGTGTGTGTTTGGGAGCCGTTGGACACAAGTGACCACTCGGGGAAATTACTAGGATGTGAGAAATCCGTCAGCTACAAAGGAACGGAGTTCTGCGTTGCATCCAACCAATGTGTTGGTTGCATCATGAAGCGTTACTAGTCTGTTCGCGTTCGAAAAATGGATTTTTCCCCAGCGACAACAGAGAATAATTAATGGGTAAATTCACGAGGACAAAAAATAACTCTAATTAATGTTGCAAAATACAGATGCCTGAGGACCGAAATAAAGTAAGCTCTTAGATGAGTGCTGTTCTTGAACTTATTAAATAAATAAATACCCGATGAGCTAAATATCGGACTGAAATGAGTACTTTATTTCGAAATTAATTTTAGATTTACTGAACCAGCGTGTACTATCAGAATTAATATGTGGGATTAATGGATCATACGATCCTTATGCTACAGGAATGACCTGGAAAGCTGGGAAATTTGGAAACGGGAAAAAAATCTACTATGACCGGGAATCGAATCCGGATTCTATTCCCGGTCATAGCAGATTTTTTCTCCGGTATCAAAATTTCCCACAAAGAATGAAGATTACTCTTTTGATAAATGACGGAATAATCGATTGAAGCTATGATTCCTTTATCATTTTTTGAGAAATGAGACAAGAATGGCACGTAAGCCATACTTAGTGAATATATTCTTCATAAGTTATTTTTTTTAACGGCTTCACGATGCAATCCCACGCTGTTAATAATTGCTATTACCGAACCAGATGATACCTACCGTATCACGGTGAAACCGATCGTGAGAAAAAATTATATATTGTGGAAAAATACCATTTTCGTTTTATTATGAATAATATTAATCACTTCCACAAAGTCACGCCTGATAAGGTTGTTTATATTTCTGCTAGCGTAATTGCCCGTCAAATGTGACGGGTATGCATGGATTAAGTATTAAATTTAAGGCACTCCCATTCTTCCTCCTTTTCTCTCTCCCTCTCTCCCATCCTCCTCCCTCCCATTCTCCCTCCATCTCTCCCTCTATGGATAAATAGATTTCCTAGCCTCAATCCCACCCTAAAAAGACCATTATCTATCTCTCCCCCTCTCCCTTCTTCTTTGTGTCTCTCCCCCCCTCTCTCCCTTTCTTTATCCCACTGTCTTCCTCACTACCTTTCTCTGCCTCTCTCTGAAAAAATAGACTTCCTGTTCTCAATCTTGCCCTAATCTATCTCTCCCTTTCCCTCTTTCTCTGTCTCCCTCCCTCTCTCTCTCCTCCTGTCTCTCTCCTTTTTTCCTCTCTCCTTACGTATGTAGTATAAGGATTGAGATGACAATACAATCTCGAGGTTTAACAATGACATGGTCGGCAAGGCAACATATCGTTAAAAAGCTAAAATTTTCCAAAAATACGATTTAAACGTATAACTTGAGCGATTTAGAATCGTAAGCAAAATATGACAATAAGAATAAGAAACTTTATTTATTTTTCTTTATAACGGTCTTAGTCCGATGATTGTAGGTTAATTATTTCTAATTTTAATTTGCAAAAGAGTAAAAGCCTGTAAGTCGAAAAATTGATTTTTATGAGAAAAAGAAATTATCTACTGGAGTCGAACCCTGGTCATTTTTGGGGATTATTTTTCATAGATAGCTGTTAGTATAAGAATAAAACATTCCTATCAAATTTAAATCTTCTACCTACACGGAAAGTTTGTTAAAAATAGTATTACAGTCAGTCATAGTTCATATTAGTCGAGCGCCACCTGATTTCTTAGCTCATTATTTAAAGCGAAGCGATTATGAGATAAGAATACAGGAGATAAGATATGGATATCACTAATCTTACGTAGGTCACGGATTACTACGATGACCATAAAGGCAAAAGTTTTGGAGTTTGAAGAGCACAATAGAGTTAGCCATGCCATATTTGTGCCTTCCCTTGACGGAACATATTCCAAGGATAGGTCAGGTAGGGTCGATTCAGGAGATGGAGGTAATGGAGAAATATAGAGCAGAGCGAGCTAAGGAGCAAGATGACAAAGTTGTTGGAGGGGAGGGGAAGATGCGAGGGCACTGGTTTAGAATGACTTTTGAAGCTACTCCTCTCCTCTCTCCCCCCTTCCCCTCCTTACTCCCGAATTCCGACACAGGCTCGCTCTGGCGCTCTCCTGCGCAAGCACTAATTGTTACCCGCTTCCTCGCAGGGGGGTGGGGTATCTCATTCACTTTTTCTTTTCATCTTCCCTCTTTCCGTCGGGGAGACTCACGACTACTTAAACTAACTGCTCTCTCAGCCTTTTCTCTCTATCTCTCTTCCCCTTTACAACTCTGCTTTGCCAAACCCTCTGCCTCTCCCACTTCCTCCATCATCTTGCCTGTTGTCATCAGTTACTGTCTCTCCGGTGACAAAAGAGGTGTGTTGGGATTTTGGCTCTCCATTGTCTCCTCCTTGCCCTGAATTTCTGCGAGGGAGACGCGAAGGAGAGAGGAGGAGGGAGTGGGAGGTGGCGGGAGAGCGGTAATTACTGTCCGGCGTGCGCAAACAACGCCCCACCCCAGCTTTTTCCCGGATCCATGGAGACGGAGCTAAACAATGCCGCAGCGTTTCGCTAACGAGTAATCATAGTTATTAAAAAGCGAAGAGGTGCGCCTTTTGAGTCCACTATTTCACCCTTCCTTCGCACTCTACCTCTCCTTCCTCTTCATCCCCTTCCTTAACTTCTCTCCCTCCTTCTTCCTAATGGTTTCCTACTTCAATGTCCTCTCTTTCCATTCACCTTCTCCAAAGTAGGCGAAGAATGGGAACGGGTTTTCTTACGAGGGATGAAAGGAGAACTTTACACCTTTTGTCTCCCTCCTCAGGATCCTAACTCCAAGTGCTCCGTCAATACCGAAACCGATGAAAAAACAAAACAATGTTCATTGACTGGACACTAGGGGATTATGCAAAATTATTGTTTCCCAAGCTGGTTGCAGAAACGGATTGCCAGGGCGGCGCAAAAAAACTTAAGAAACATAAATCAACGGTTTGGAACTGTTCCATAAGTTGTGGCATGTGAGGGTGCACCACCTGCAAAAATGTTGGGAACCAACGTTCCAAATCATTTGAGTTCCTCGAGACACTTTTTACGCTGAATTGCCAAATTGCTTGAGTGAATATATCTAAAATCAATGCCCAACATGCGAGTTTTGGGGTCGTAACTAATTGGACGCATTTACTTAGTAATATGAGATATTTTTATGTAGGTCCAATCAAAAGCTTTCAACATAATTCTAATGAATGGACGTTGCGATGCAACCGAATGATTATAAGTGTAAAATTCTGGATGATGTCTTTATGCTCAGAACATTCGGGAGGTGAGGGTAATTTATTTGTTTCTAGAGGATTTATTTAAATAAAGTTTCGCACGCATTAGGAAAAGAATATATATAATATAAATATATGTTAAAAATATTTCTATGATGTCGCGGTACCTAGATAGGTACATAGATATTTATATTTTCTCATAATGTGTAGGAAGCAGAAAGGTAATCTTAAATTTTGCCGACTTTTATATAAAACACATTACTCAACGATGATATGTATATAAAAATTATAATATATTAGATTGTACTAAATAACTGATGGATTCCTACAAGACTTCATTTTGTCTTTACAGTCATCAAAATATCAAGATACTTCAAAGATATTCTTGTTTCCTTTTTATTGGTCATTCCTTCATCTTAAAATATGCGAGTAGCCAATCGATATAGTTAAAAAGAAGATAAGCTATTATTTTTTTTCGAGATACCGACGATACTTGATAAACGCGCCATCATCCTTCCTTCCCCTTTTCTCTTGGACAATTAATAAGCGCGGAGGGAGTTAATGAAAACGGAAGAGGATTTATTTTTTAAAACCAAAAGAAGTGTTGGGCGCGTATGGCAGAGTGAATGAGTGAAAGAGAGAGAGATGGAGAGAGGTTGAATGGATTCCACCCCACGGGGACAATTCAATGCCCCTCACCCTCTCTTTTCCACCCTACAGCCATCCCCTTAATATCCCCACCCCTTTACCTCCCCTCATCCCTCCCCCAATTCTGCTTCCAACAGCATCCATTTCACGCGGAGAATGGTTGGCGACTACGCAGAGGGGCGGATCTGCGGAGGGGAAGGGGGAATACGACGGAAAGTGGAAACGGATATGAGCTTAAAAGGGGGAGCTTGAGAAAAGAAGAAGAAGGAAGAGATGACGAAAGGCAAAAAGGGAAGGTATAGAATGTAGGAAGAAGGAGAATATTTAGTGCGAGGATGTAGGGAGGAGGGTGAGGGCCACGTGAGTAAATTAGGAAAATGAGGCACGGCGGGGAGTCAAAGGGAGTGGAATGGAAATAAAGGGGGGGCAAAGGGAAAAAGGAAGGAATAAGAACAAAAGAGGAGAGGAAAGCGTATTGCGTTTGCTCCTCTGTGGTATTCTTGGGGATCTTTTTCTTTGCCACGTCTCCACGCACGTCTCCGGTTATTGTAGCTTCTTTATTTTTCTCCTCCTCTATTTTTCTCTCCGTCTCGGTTCATTTTTCACGTTTATTCCTCGCTCTCTTTTTCGCTCTCCTTTTCTTTTCTCTCCTTTTTTTCTGTCTCTTCTTCCACCTCTTTTCTCTCCCTCCGTCTCTTTGAAAACATGTCTGGTGCTCTCTTGTCCGTGTTGTCCGGCCGAGTGGACGCATGACGGGCTTGAATGGGCTACAGAGCGATAAAGGGAGAGCGCGAAGGGGATAGGGAAAGAAGGAAGGGAGGGGAGGAGTGAGGGGAGGGCGATATATAAATTCACATATATAAGTTTATCGGATTTTTTCTCTAATCGTTTCAAAGATCAAGAAGACACTTCTAATAAGAATGGCTCCAATGTTTAAGTGTATTCAGAGAACGATAACGAACTGCGATAATAATATCCCCCGTTGTATTCGTAGTTATCAGCCGAGATAATGTCATTATCCGGGGAATATCGAAAATGAGAGAAATTGTATTCTTATTATCTCGTACAACATGATAGTAAACGTTTTAATAGAAAGTTTTTAAATAGAATTGCGTCGGAACTAAAAAAACGAACGACCATCTTGATCGGGAATAATTCTATGCAACCAATCAGAGTGATTAACAATCCGTCTTGTGTTTCAATGCTCCCGAACCCGTTTCATGTCCCGGATCTCGCTGCAAGGTTATCGATGTTGTTGCTATGGGAGTCATTTTACGAACGATGGCGGTTGCGCGATGTGCCACACTTGTACTTAAGGTTGAACGTGGGATGAGTGAAGACTCGGTAATGAATTGCCATCTCTCGTTGTTAGAGGAATTTTTACAATAAATTCTCATGGGTTTTGGTGGAAAATCTACTTTTAAAATTTCATCATCGATAAGGAAATGTGCTAGTGCGAGATGAACATTGGGGAGCTGGATGTTTTGCAACTCCTTTTTTCAATGCTCTACTCCAAGAGTCCGGCAACCTTTAAATTCGTAGTTTTGAATGTTTCCGAGGGCTTCATTGGAAGTCACGAGAGCTTTGACGGATCAGATGTTTACATCATAGGTTACCTAGAGATTCTCTGGTCTCATATTATTGAAAATTAAATAATTTACTTACGTTAAGGCTTCACCAGAAAAAGTTTTGAGACCATAATTTAACCGATAATTACAAAATTATTTATATTAAATTTTACCAACCACATTTTCAACATAACTTCGCGGGCCACTCGAAGCGCTCTCGGGGACCGCATGCGGCCCGCAGGTTGCCAACCGCTGCTCTATTAGATTGGTTGTCACATTCGATCAATATAGTTAAAGGGATGGAAGAAATTTTAGCAGGATTGGCATATGACCGAAACAAAGCCCTTTTCTAAGAAAATGCTGCATCTGCTTGCTAAAATTTCCCCGTATCCCGAACTCATTTTATTAGTTGAAAATAATGATCGAGATCGCGATGAACAGGAAGAAACGTTCGCCTCCATACTTACTCGACCGTCAACCCCAGTCCACTCCATTCCGAACCTCCCAAACTCCCTCTCTTCACCTTTATAAACTCTTTCACCTCCCAATCCCATATTAATACCTCGCCACCCCCCTCCTCCTCTCTCACCCCCCCCCCCTTCCGTCTCTCCCTCTGCGCCCGTCTCTCCCACCCCCCTTCCGTCTCTCCCTCTGCGCCACGCATTTCGGAGGTTTCGCTGTGGCGCAAGAGGGGAGAATACCTCCTCCCTTAAACAGCCAGTGCGCCGGGGAGACAATAATGAAGTGACAAAGGATATAATCGTGATGGGATTTCTGTGAGAGCTTAATGCCCATCTGTCGCTTGTTGAATGAAAAGACGGGGGAGAGAAGGGAATTAGTCAGGTCACGATGGGTGCGAATAATACCATCGGTCGATCAGATTCATCCATTTAATCGATTATTTGATCGCCATCAGCTCGTAAACGAGACATGAGGCCGATCAAAACGTTGTTAATGACGACATCGCTTCAAAGAATTATCAAGCTCGCCTGATGGTTAAGGTCAAACTGTTACAGAATTATCCAAAATCCGTAAAATGGTTGTGAAAAACAAATTCCCATTCGGTAACAAGACAGTCATCATCAGTGGCATTTCACCGATAATTGATTCTAGAAATTAATTAAATCATACCGCCCCCAAAACGTTACGGATTCTTGCGTCTAGGTTATTTGGCATTGTCCGCTACGTATCCAACAAAAAACAAACGAATATCGGGGAAAACGGGCGATGTGAGACCCGAGAAAAACAAAAATCTTCCGAAACTCGGGGAAAAAAAACCTTAGCCGCCATTCGAGGCACAAGGTTAAAAAGCTGACGAATAAATACCGAATGGTGCGTACATGATGGAAAAGTTTGTCCTTTGGAAGTTTGCAGCACTGATAGGAGGTGGCGTGGGGGCGCAGATGAGACTTCGAAGGTCATTCGTACTGGAGGGGGAGCCGAGAGAGGGCGGAAAGAGATGGGGAGGCGCGGGGGACGCGGAGAAGGTCCCGGAGAAGGTGGATGCGGCGTGGATGGGTTGGATGGAGGGGGGAGGAGGAGTGAGAGAGGAGGCGGTGGAGGAGACCGCAACGAGGGAGATGGGATTACCAGGGTGGAATGTGCGTGGGGGAGGACGGGGAGGGGAGATTGAAAGGGGGTGGGGCTGCAATGACGGGAGATGGAGGAATAGGGCGAAGACAGAGAGAGAGAGAGGGTCAGAAAGGGAGTGATAAAAAGCAAATAAGAGAGAGGAAGAGAAAGGAGAAAGCGTGAGGCAGTAGAGATAAAGTAGGAGAAAGTAAATGGGGATAAAGAGAGGAAGTGAGATGGAAAAACGTGAGGGAGTAGAGAGAAAAGAGAGAGAGAGAGTTTGGGGACAGAGAGAGAGAAGAGAAAGTGAAGAGGTGAGAGAAAAAGAAGTCGAGAAAAATCTGGTTTATTTAGATTTGCAAAAGAACGAAAAGAAATTAAAGGAAAAACCGGGAGAGAGGGCAAAAGGAGTGAGGAAAGAAGAAAGGGATATAGCTAGGAGGGAAGAGGAGAGAAAAAAGGTAAGAGCGAAGAAGGATAGAGGAGAAAGTAAAGACAATATAATAATCCGACTTAATTTAAGGGTGATATTTAGACCATGTAATCCATTCTTGCATCTAACCCCGGCCTGACATACATAGATATCCATGCCTTAATCGTAGGCTTACCATATTTTCAAACAACCTAACCGAGACATTGGGGAATGAGAGATGGAATGGAGGAAGGATAATCAGAAACTATCTAAAGAAAACCAGAAATGTATTTAACATTGCAATATTAAATCTAAAATTCAATATTTTAACGAAAAAGAAATTATTTGACACTAGGTTTCCCTTTATTTATTCAGAAACAGAATTTTTTTACATCTACCCACGACTTCGGCTCATTTTTATTTTCCGGGACAAAACAACAAACCGAACGGGACAATCTCGGTCAAACCGGGACGTACGGTAAGCCTACTTAATCGACCTAAGTATCCGACAAAAGTTACTCTTAACCAACCTTCTACCAAGTCCGACAAGGATAATATACCAAGATAAAAACAGAAAAAAATAGTGTACAAAGTATAGCCGACAAAAACACGCTGACAAGGATACAGACAAGCCGACAGAGAGACGGAAAGGCATTCCATAACGTCCTTTTACCAACAAAAGAGAGCCTTAAATCGCACCTCCAGACTTAAATCACAACATCTAGTTTATTTTTCACGGTATAATTGCCGCGCTAGATACGGAGGAAAAAAACCCAAAATAAAAATTTAACGGGATCACTTCGCGTGCGGTGAGGAGGAGGAAGAAGGAATTGTGCAGCAGGAAGAGAAGGGAATCACAGGAAGGTGATGAAAGGGGAAGGGGAGATAAACTGGGAAGGATGTGGGAAAAATTGAGGTGCGTGGGTGTGAGCGGGAGATTGGGTGCGGGTTTGGCTCGGAGGAGGATGTGGGCGGCGGTGTAAGGCTGGAGATCGTGGGGATAGGGAGAGGTGGAGAGAGAGTGAGAGGGAGATGGAGAGAGAGGGGGAGAGAGAGAGGGAGCGACTCAGACGTGACTTGACTCTGTCCGTTCTTTGGGAAAGTTGTTCTCTTGGATTTTCGACACCGTTGTTGAGCTTCGAAAACGGATTCGGAATCCCGGCGAAATAATATATTAGTCGACAAAAGCCGGCCATAAAAAGCGTTGCGCGAAGATGATATCGCTCTTAATAGGGGAATTTTATTATTTTTTTGCGAACCCTACTCGGGAAAACAAATTTGACGTCTCCGCGTAATCGCGCGTGAAACTTGCGGCGATAAATATTTTACGCGCTTGCGCATTTTAAATGAATTGATATTCCCAAAATTATCTCTAGGAATAAAGATACCGAGGGAAAACAATGAACAATAACAAGTGGTTGAGAAAAACGAATAATTCTTTGATTTAATGTTATTTCGGATAAGATTCCTGCATTTTGTGAAGACTTACTTGTTTGCATTTTCAATTGTGATTTTATTTTCATTAATGGGGTCCTTCATGTTTCATTGCAATAAACTCGAAGCCTACCACCACGCAGCAGTCTGAAGATTTTATAACTAATGAAACAGCAATTTCCTTAATTTGTTTACAGCCTGATTATATATTTATCTTTATCGATGAAAATTTTAAATTTTTTATACATATAATTTTAGCAGGTGAAAGACCAATCGTGTAAAATCTCAAATTATGAGAATTTAATGTGTTATCATTTTCTTGGTGAAGATATTTGCCCTTGCCACTTGAACTGTTATCTTTTTTCCCCTCCACAATCCCCCCCGTTCCTTCATCTCCCCAAATACCTTCTCTCCCCTCCCTTCGGCGAACAGTATCACACGTACGGAACTCTTTTCTCTCCTCTCACCCTCTCTCGCTCCCCAAAGCCCTCTTGCGGCGACCCGCGAAAGCCACCGCCCCTCCCACACCACCGCCCCCTCAAAAACAAGCCTTAAACCGCCCTCAAACTCTCCCCTTGGGGCCTTTCCTACCGATACGCTCCCTTTAGGCTCACAAACCCCTCCCCTATTCCCATCCCCTATAAACTCTAATAACGGTAACCCCGTTGGGGACAGGTCCGCCCCCTTCGTATGTGGTAGGAACACGTTCGGGAAAGATGGGGCAGGATGCCCACGTCTTAAAAAGCGTATAAACCTTAATCGAATGTCAAGAAACTGGTAGTCATTTGATATTCCGCTGCTTTGTATTATACAATAATAAGCATATAGCACTCATTTAGGCGTAAATGTGAGGAAAACTTTTAGTGCTCCCGCACTACCAGGTCAATATGAGAATTTTTGTTTTGTTCAGCGGTTTTTCATAAACATCCGCTTATGATTTCAGTTTGTCCGTCTGTCTGACATGCTAAGTACTCCTAAACGAAAGCAGATAGAGACTTCATTTTTTCGTCAACCGATTCAGTATTTCTCGTTGTGCACGTTTTTCGGTTTTTTAAACCGTCATTTACTATCTGTTTCAGCAGCCAATTCCTTACTTGTTTTTGTTATATATATATATATAGTTGTGTGTCGCGAGATATCTTAATTCTCTTGTTAATTTGTAAATATTTTTATATATTTACAGAATTGAATACATAAATTTTCATCACAGGTCACATACATACTCAAAATCCCGTCGGGCATTTCCAAGTTCCCCATATCAACGTGTATATTGTTGTAAATTAACAAGAAATGACAAATTTTCAACATGACGAATCTTTAAATATTATTAAACCGACTAAAACATGCTAAACTATATAAAGGTGACGATTTGGGACATTAAGAGTCAAACGCTCGTTCTTAAACTTCATTCTTAAATTCTATATTTCTCTCGAACCCCTTCTTCAACTCTCCTTCGAGGGTATTTGATATCGATGAGTCACTCGATGCAAAATGAGGTCGACTGACCGTAAGGAAGAGGAGGAAGGTGGTGGGAGGGAGGTTTTGGTATTTCCGTTTCGTACATGAGGGAAGAGAGACACCAAGGTGAACTTTTACTATAAGTGTAGGAAGCTGAAATTCGAACATATTGCTCAGATTTTCGATCGATACTAAACCCATTGGCTTTTTACCATCGCCACATAATCTTCACTTGCTATACGTTTTTCGTAAACACTCCGGCGACGCAAACATTCGGTAAATCACCAATGATTCTACGGATAAATGACGTTGTCGGTCAGCCTCGTAGATTTATTTCCTAGCAATGCGTTAACTACGTAAATGTCAGTAATATATTTAATTACACCGAGCTCTACAGCACTCTCTGGGGGTGACTGTTATGAGGAAGAATTCATATAATTACGGAACCTGTATAAAGGTTAATTTGTATAGTGTAAGACATTTCCTAATGAATTTAGTACTAACCTCAATTTCATCGACGGCAAAATCGTATCTTACAATTTAGAATGAAGGCGTGTGATGATTTTAATCGCGAATCTCTGCGAAAGATAGAAAATCGATACTATATAGCGGTTAAGAATGATAAATATATTAATATTTGAGCTAAAATTTAGATTCATTCATTTTAATTACTGCTAGTGAGTAAATAACTTTAATTTTTAAATTCAATAAAGTTACGGTTACCGATAGAGACTAAAGAGGCGCACATACGTACCGCCGAGAACGGCTCCTTTTTAGTTTACTATAGATGCTCATTTAGATGAACTACTAGATTACTCAACTAGATTTTCTGGCCACGGGATTTAACAATGTGCATATAATCTATCGAATGCAAGTTGCTAGCTGAGATCGACAGTCGTTGTATTTATTCAACTTTTCGATTCGTGTTCATTTACACCGATCGAATATTTTTTAAATATGCATGTGCATACAATCAATGCGGGAAATATACATTCCGTGGAATTCAACCGAAATTACAAACGATCTCCTTCTAAGAATTCCTCGCGTCGCTCCGCAGTTTTCCCTCCTTCGACGTCAAATATGAAATCTTCGCCAAGTTTTCGTTCCGAAGTGGAAAAACAAGGGCCTCTGTGTCGTCCTCCGCTTCCGCGTCCTCCTCGCCCAAATAACACCCCCCCCCCCCACCCCTCCCCCTCCCCCCCCCCCCCCTTCGCCACTCACACCGGGAGAATCCCATCGATAAAACACTCGGGCAAATCACAAAAAAATAGGAACGGGAAGGGGGAGAGGAAAAAAAATCGGGGAGTGGGTTATTTTTCCGACGGATCCTCTCCTTTAATCAGGAAGAGATCACGCGCGTGGAGCCATGAATACAGATGAGAGTATCTTTTTTTAGGGGTGATGGGGGAGGGGGAAAATGGAAGGAATGAAAGGGGACGCTGGTTTTTTAAGGAGAGCATGACGCTTAAAGTAAAAAGGGGACGCGAGGTTGGCGGGGAAGGAGGGAAGGTGAGGCAGGGAGGGGATGTCGAGAAAGGCCGAGGTGTGAGATTGTTTCGAGCCGTGGAAGTAAGTGTAAAGCAATCGGGGCTATCCCATGTCCATTTGAATTTTAACGCAAACGATACTTGTCACGAACAAGGAAACAAAGTCGCTTAAAAGTTAATGGACGAGGGCTAGACTTCGTGGTATTCCACAATCAGCCAGTTCAACCAAATTTGGTAGGATTTCTATACTGTAATTTCGTAATAACATGGTTTAATTTGTTTTTATATTGTTTGATTACAAAGCCCGTTTTAAACGGGCTAATTTATCTAGTTATAAATACCTATGTGTCAAAATAACAGGTAGGACTGTGAGCACAAACAACGAGCATACTTTGGTTGAGGTAAAATTGGTAAGAAATAGTAAAAATAGTAAGTAATATTAAAAAAGGGACTGATTGTGCTTGGTGGAGGGCAACCGAGCGAGTTGGGCATTTAGGACGTGAGAAAGTGAAGAGGGGGAAATGAAGGTAGGTATCGTATAATGGGGCAGGACTGGGATTAAGAACCCGTGAACTCCGTAAACTAATTGGGAATGGGAATTTTCGGAAACCGTTAAATTGGTCATAATAATTTCGTCGTGCATTCTCAGTCACAATTCAATGAATTAATTTACTTCTGGTCAATTTTGCCTGCAAATACGTAATTTTTGCGATGAGATAAGTAGACTAGGCATGTTTTTATAGTACTAGTAGAAGGTGTTTGCATTCTGCAAGCATATCATCTCACCTTGAAAAAACATTCATTTTTCAGACAGATATTTCCTCATTACATATATTTTTTCAATTCTAAAGATTTCACCTCCGCAGCGATTTTTTTTCCCCTTATGTAAAAATAATAGATCGAAACAATCCCCAAACTTTGCAATTTTAAGAATTTTATACCTTCTCCATTATGGGGAACGAGCGATAGAAAGTGAGAAATATTTTGTATTCTACTTTGTAGCTGTAGTATAGTTAGTACATATTGTATTTTAGGCCTGATGTTATGTTAAAAAAAATAAAACCCATATTAGGGATTGGTTTCATAGTAATATATCCATGAAAACAAAAATACATTAGCGGTTTCGACGAATTCGTTAAATTTCTAAGAATAATTATTCGATTATGGGTTAAATGGAAGAAGAGACTGTCTAGTCTTAATCTCGCCCAAATACAGACGCATATACATATATATATCTGAAAGTGAAATGGACAGATAGGTAGAGAAAAGAAGTATTAGAAATGGTTGGAGAAGCAAGGACGCTAATAAAAACAATTAGGAAAAGAAAAGCAAATTGGATAGGGCACATATTGAGAGGAGAGTGATTACAAAGGACGATCTTAGAAGGCAAAATTAGCGGAAGAAGAGGGAGAAAAATAATAGGAATATTAGAGAATTTGAAGCAGAAATATAGTACTTATAGAGGTAAAAAAAGAGGCTTCCGGGGAGAGAGAGAAATGGAGGCAGCGATTCAGCTGAAACCTGTCTTCGGACAGCAGCATGATGATGATCTATCTACCGATATATAATTTGCCGAACCTATGAGTGCATTTTTGTTTTTGTAAAAATACTACCAAGCTGTCAACCACTACTGTATGGTGTATATTATTTAACGTACAATTATACCTAGTACCTATGGACTCCCACAAAGTGATGGCCTCTTCAGTATAATACATTTTTATTTATTTATTTATTTATTTCTTAATACGGCGAGTTTGAGGCCATATGGCCCCTTCTTCCACCTAACCATTATGATACACAATATGATAAATTTAAATGTACAGAATTCAATACAAATCAATATAGTGAAATGAAAATCATTTCAAGGTATTTATAAATAATAAAAAAAGAATAGTACAGCACAAATTTACACAAAGTAAAATAATAAAAATCATCATCACTGCCCAGTTTGCTGATGGATATAGTGATGTGCTGATATTTAAATGAAGGATAGAAGGAAAAATAGAGGAAAATATTACATTTTTATGAGGGCCTAATGCTGGCTAAGTGTTTAGCACAATGATTCTTAAATTGGTTAATACCATTAACGGAGTAAAAGTGAAAAGGGAGAGAGTTCCAAAGATTGCAGGCGGTAACGGTGAAGGATTTATTATAGAAACTGCTACGATGAGTGGGAATAAGTAGTTTGGATGATCCTCGGGTATTCAGGGAGTGGCCAGAATTAAGGGGTTTGAAGTTGTAGCTTAGGTATTTAGGCGAGGAAGAGGTGAGGATACTTCTTAGTTGCGTTAGGATATGCATCTTCCTACGTTATTCCAAGAACAGCCAGCCCAATTCTTTGAATGCGTTTGTTATATGGGAACTTTTGCTCATATTATAAATGTATCTAACACAAGAGTTATGAGTCCTCTGGAGCTTTTGTAACAAATCTTGTTTTAGATCTAGAAAAACGGAATCACAATAATCGAAATGAGGAATTACAAGCGAATTTATAAGTAAATAAGTAATTTAGTTTAGTAGGTCAGTACTCGTACTCCTCCAAATATGCAAAAATAAACGCAGCAATTCAATAGCTACGAAACGCATAATTTGTTTTTGTCTGACCAGTAAAAATAAATCCAACAATTTTATTTGAATACCACCGTACACCATTCAGCCACTTAAACCAGACCCAATAAATAACATCACAATTTTTCCAATTAAAAGGGAGAGAGAGGGACATTCGCGACATCAACCGTTTGCCACAAATATCTCCGGCGGCTGATCCCTGCGTCGAAGCGCCGTATCGAAGCACCGTCCGACAAAAGAGCATCGAAAAGGCGTCCCTTTTTTCTGATTGCATTAAAGTCCGTGTCGCTGCTGGCGGAAGAAGGCGACTCAGCTCTTGGCTGAGGGTGCGAAGAGGGAGAGCTATGAGGCGTCGGAAGGAATCGGGGGAAGAGGGAGGGAGGAGAAAGGGAGAAGGAGGAGGAGGAAGGGAGAGGGGAGAAGGGAGAGGAGAAAAGGGAGAAAGAGGAGAACAGGTGGAGTGGGAACGGCGACGCCGTATCCGCCGTCTCCAAGCGATTGATCCGCTCGACGACGTGAAGGAGGAGTGAAGAACGGGATGCGACCATATTCCCCCCACCTTACCCTATGAAGAGACACCCTGTCGACTCACCCCCGTGTTCCGATGACCCCTTCCTATCTCCTTTTTTTGCTCCTTCTTCCCCAGTCCGATCTGTGACGCGTACCCCAAGCGGATTAACCGCCCCTTTGATGAGGTGTGGTCTGTCTCTGTGTGTGTGAGAGAGAGAGAGAGAGTGAGGGGGATGTGACGCCCCTGGAGACAGATGGGAAAGGGGGAGAGGGAAGGGGTAAGCGGGGAGAAGGGAAGAAAGAGGAGGGTGGGGAGAGAGGGATGAAGTGTCTCCTCCGACGATAGGGTGTGATGTGCGTGTGTGTGTGCGCGCGCGTGGGTGTGTGTACGATTCTGTGGTCCATTCTCTTCTCCCTTGGGCATCGATCGTGATGGGGAGATTGAGAGATGTGTGGAAAGCCCGCTGGGAAACCCACATTCGCCCCGAGGAAGCATCTCGGTAGGAACGTGTGCTGGATACCGGCGGCCGAATTATATTATTCGTTTATTTTATGTATCCAATTCCCGCCTATTTAGTTCGATTTCGTCAAAAAACTTTTTACTTTTCATAGAAATTGCTTCTATTATTTTTTGTATACTGATACGCGCAATCAATTCAAATCTAAAATATGCACTTAATCAAAGCAACGAAATATTTTGGGCTGAATAATGTCAAAAGGACGGAGTCCGACGGATTTAGAATTTTATATCGACTACAAAAACGCGATATCATTGTTACTTCTATTAAAAATTTATTCTCAACGACATTATATGTTTTGCGTCGTTATTTTAATTCAACCTATTGGATGTAGTTTCAGGTTTGTAGTAATAAGGGTTCGAGTTTTTACGTGGTTCAACACTCGTTCGGTATCTGTCAGTAATTCGATTTGAAATCTAAATGAAATAAATTTGAATGGAAGTAGCTGTTGCTTATGCTATTCGAGCTTACGGTATTGACTTGTGCCGTGAATAATTAGTCATCGAGTCTAAAAATAGGGGTAGCTACCTCTGAGTGATGTGTGTTATGCTAACTCGTTTAAAATAATACAGGAGAAAGAACAAAAAATATCGCTATTCCTTACAATTAGGATACTGGTTTACTTTGGAAGATTTCTGGAATTTATTTAAAGAAATGAATTAATTTAGCGTGCACCATTTCAAGCACCCAATGAGTAACGATATTTGAAAATAAAAAAATCTGATTACTTCAGATTTTAATTGCTTAAAGAAATTTATTGGAATATTGACTTACTCCATCAAATTATGAACTTCAGTTACCGTTTAGATTTGGTTTGAATTAAAATCTTTAATCAATCTTTTACACAGAAAACTGATATCGCTGAGTTTTTGGTGCCAGTTCTCGGTCGCCTCTGCCTAGTCTTGTTACTGCAATAAAATAAATCTTTAAAAATAATCGCGTCAGAATTTTTAAGTTTACCAATGAACGGGTTTTCGATACGCGGAATTATTTGACCATTCCCTTTCATACATTCGTGTATATATTAGTACATCGTTCAATTCACCGAATAACGTCATAAGTATTCTGTTCGCAGGTAGGTACGTGATTATAATTTTAGCATACTCCTCACGCCATCCTCTTACCCCCCAAATTCCAAAAATGAAATTTCCAGCTCACCTCACAGCTGAGATGCAACTGATACTTCCTAGTTTGTTTTGCAAACGTTTAATAGTTATCAGGATCACCCATATTATCGACATAGTTTCTTCATAACTATCTTTCATCTTCAAGTTTTCAATGTTTATGAGGAAAGTGTGATCGGAAGATTTTGTATCGGCCGTGGACCACGCGTAGGAAGGAAGGTGGTTAGGAAATGGAGCGGAAGGAAGGTCCCAATGGTTGGGAGGCGACGGACACAGGGGCGGATGAAGGGGGGAGAGAGAGTTGCGACGCGTACCGTGACAAGCACGTGGGACAGGTCGTCCCTTTCCCCCCAAACCGCACCTTCACTTCCTACCTTCATCTTCCCCCTCGTAAAGGTCTTCCCTTCCCGCTGACCCATCTTGTCCTCCCTCCCTAAAGAGAACTACTCTTCTCATCGGAGCAATCTCACGACATTCCTGATTGGCCGGTCTTCTCTCTCCATCCTCGACAGCATCTCTCTCTGACTCGTTTACATTCCTTTTCATGTATGACCGTCCATCTCTATGGCGGAGAGAGAGTTAGAAGAAGCATCGCCATCCAATTCAACAGGGAATTATCGAGCTCGTCTTACGGCTGAAAAACTCGAGAACAAGCACTTAAAAAAATACTTGGCTCAGGTATCTCCAAAATCCACAACAAGGTTATAAAAAACCAGATCCGCATTTTGGATGCAAAGCGGTCATCTTCAGTGGTAATGCACCTAAAATGGACTCTATCTAAAAGATTATATTACCTAGTTGCAGGGGCGGCCCGAGGAATTTTGGCGCTCCGGTTGAGATAGAACTCTAGCACCCCCCTCCGTTAATGTTTGTTGAGATATTTAAAAATTTACTCATCGATCTGTTAATATTATCGATATTGAAAAATTGAAAGGAATACCATCAAGAATCTAGCCTGTTCCTTGATATAAATTAGTATCCAATATTTATTCATTTGGAAGTAATTCATAGATAAATGATCGGAATAGCGCCCCAACAACTTTGGCGCCCCAGGCAGCCGTAGCTCGGGCCGGCCCTGCCTAGTTGCGACTATTGGAGGTATCTGAGGCAAGTATTTTTAAGTGCTTTTTCTTGAATTGCCATCTATGTTATACTAACAATGCCGTGAGAGTCTACTTAAGTCATCACTTTACAGTTAAGGTGCGAAAATAAAGGGATGAGACAGCAACCTAACATCTCAGAGTCGCGTGCATTAGAGAGCTCCCAAACACTCGTGAATTTCGGAATATCTCGTCACAAGACTTAGGAAATAGATTTTCTGAATCGATTTAATAATTGAACAAATTCGAAAATGTCTTCGTTCCCCTGTAATCATTATAGTTCAGTACTGCAAGAAATGATAAATAGCTGCTCAAGTCTCTCCATATATTATTCATGCGTCGAATTAAAAAAGACTCAATTAAAATTAGATATCTAAATCTCAGTAAAATTCTGTAAAATTTTCTGTTAACAAATTCATTTATTCTGATGCGGTAACTCAAAAGTGAAAGGAATACGTTTAAAAGCTCTACCAATCACTAAGTATAGAATTCCATCAATAAGATTTCATTTTAAATTTTTATGCGATTTTTTCTAGGTTATATAATGCCCCTTATTACCTTGGCATATTTTATAAACATATATTAAATATTTTTACTGGATGGAATACGCATTAATCAATTCAGAATAGAGAATCAAGTCACGAAATTTTACACCCCGGGTACCTTCCCAAAAGTTACTCACTTTTGTTGAAAGTTGAAAATATTTTAATTAGAATCGTCAATTTTTTAAGAATGTTAAAAAAATGAATCCCGGTTTCTCACTCCATTGCGAGTCCGAGAACAATCCATTCGGACATCTGCAACTCGAATCTCGCGGAGATCGCCTCATTCTTTTTTTTCGGGTAAATTCCTTCCAACCTTCTCGCAGAATCGTTCCAGACGTCCCATTACAAACGAATCGGAATAATATATTTTTAAATTACGTCTCGTTTCTTAATTTTTTTAAAAATATTCGGCGCGAATAAGGGCAGCAAGCAGCCTTCTTCCCACTCGTAGGGAGAAAAAAAGAAAAGGAAAAAAAGAAGATTTTTCAAGTGAGTCTAGCGGTGGAAATATCAATTCCTCCCTCCTCTCCCCCTCGTGCCACTTCCTCCATCTTCTCCTCTCTTTCTTTATCTTTCTCATTCTCTCTATATCTCACCCCCTCTCAATACTACCCTCGCCGCAACCTCGGTGCCTCACCCCACCCTCCTACCAAAGCATCCTCCTTGCTTCCCCACCTCCTCCTCCTTACCCCTCCCCTCCACCTTCTTGCTCTCCCTCCTCCTCCTCCCCTCCCTCCCTCCTTTTTCTGCCCTCCATATTTCTTTCTCACCAGCAGAGATAGCCTGACCAGCTACCCACTCCTTCCCCCTTCTTTATAATTTTTTATGGCTGTACTTAGCAGCGCGCTGTGAGGCATGATGGAGAGTCCGGGGGCGGAGACTGAGGGGGTGAGGAGGATAAAGAGGAGGTGGATATGGAGGAGGGGATGGCCTCCATCCTTCCAGACCTCCACCAAATCACCCTCCGTCTCCAACACTTTGCCTTAATGTTCCTCCTCCTTGGACCGATTCTCTCCCTCCCACCTCCCTCCGCCCATTATCTGCACGGCCTTATTCTCTCCTTCTATATCACCCTCCCTCCCCAACCTCCATCTCCCCCCTCCTCTCCCCACCCACCATTTTCTTCCTCGCTTCTCCATCTTCTTCCCGCGCCCTCTCTCCCTTCCCCTCGCGACTCCATTACCGAATGCGAGATAAGGAAGCAGTTTCGCAGTCTTAAGGAGGAGGAGGGGGGAGATAGATTTAGGGGGGGGGAGAAGAGAGCGCAACCGTCTCAGTCAGATGTTTTAAATATTTTTTCTTCTTTAACGTTTTCTTAAAATGTAAATTTCTCCTGTATCTGCGTCGCTTTCTCTCTCGCTCTCTTTTGCGTATTTTTGTGAGTTACCTCCTTTTTTTCGGAGTTAGTTCATCGTGGGAGGGTTAAAGATATTCGTCATTATTTCCTTCCTAATTGCGGTTATGAGAAAGATTAAGGCGGCCTAATTGATTTTCAGATTTTTTCCCTTTCGTTTCGCATCGGGAACTATAAGGAGCGATGAAGGCAACAATAATTTTTCTGACTCATTGTTTTAACTTTATTTCCCTTCGGTGGCACTTGATTTTTGTTCCGCCGTCACCAGATAAAATAAACTATTGATTTTTGAATCTTCTATCTATCAAAAGTGATCGCCATTGATGTAGGCTGTTTTGTTACCGGAATGCACAATTTTTTCTTCCCAACATTGCAATGAACGTTGGAAATGAATAGTACAGTCATTCCAGGATTTAGTGCTCTATATATATAGTGCCATCCCCGCATACCGCCCATGATTTGTTGTGAACAGATCTTCCATCTTATGATTACATTTAGCAAGCAAATACCTCGATTTACCGCCGCCCCCGCTTTAACGCTAATGCCAGTGATGGACAAACGGTGGCGTAAAATCGGGGTTTGACTCTATACCAAATTGATTGCAGCCGTAAAGAGAATTCGATAATTTTCTTGTAGAACAGTTTATTAACAATTTTACTGATATTCGCGCAGATAATTAACGACTGATACTAATCTACAAAGAAGAGCAGGAAATTCAATTCCTCCTACGAAACGGGGAAGGACACTAAAACGAAACTCCAATTTCCGTTTTTTTCGTCTTCCCGATAATAATAATACGATCCAGGTACCCTTGGAAAAAATACGCGAAGGTGCTGCCGCGATAATAAAAGCAAATTACTCCTGAGTCGCGTTGTAATTTAGACCTCCAAACGATACATCGCAAACTTCTCGAGAACATTCCTTTCCCCGCCATCATTTACCGATGCACCCTTTCCTGATATCTCCCCCTCCCCATTCTCGCTTCCATCTTCCTTCATCTATTTCACCATTCCCCTCAATTCCTCTTTCACCCCTTTCCATTTATCCATTCCGAGAGGACTCATTATCGCTCCTTCTCCCAGCGCCAACCCATCACTCCTCTTCCTGTCTCTCTCCCCCCTCCCTCCTTCACCAACTCCACCTTCGCTCTCCCCCCCCCTCCTCCCCCACTCCACCTTCAAAAACTCCTCTCGCAAGAAAGTTGTAATTTCCAAACTGTGGAGGGGAGTCTCCCTACCAAGCTGAGGACCCTTTAATATGTTGAAGGGTCGGAAGGAGGAAATGTTTAACCCAATCTCCATCCTCCTACTCCTTTATCTTCCCTCCCTTTCTCTCTCTCTCTCTATTCTATCTTCCTCCATCGCTCTATTTTCTTCCTCCACGCCCCAGTCTCTTCTCTCACACTCTATCTTTCACCCCCGAAAGCAAAATCTTAACCTCACTCCCTCTCTTATTCACTCCCTCTCTCCTTTTCCCTCCACTCCTTTCTCCCTCCCTCCTCTCTCCACTATACACCCCTCTTCCCCGAGAAAACTCCCATTTATTCCGTAAGACTAATCCCTTCTCGCCCCTGCAAGAGCAGGCGACTTTCCCCACCCCTACTCCGTCTCCCTTCTCTATCTCCACCCTCTCCCCATCCTTACCCACACTCCGTTAGCCGTTGCCACGGGTTATCCAAGCGCCCTCTGTATCTCCGGAGGATATCTCTCACTCTTTCCCCTTTCCCTTCGCTCCGCGATAATGTCTCGCCCTATATTTTTCACTCCCATCCTGATCTTCGCTGCATCTCAATTCCGACCTCAAACAATTCCATCTTCCTTATTTCTCTCGTCTTGTGTTCTCTCGATTAGAGACCATACGTTGTTTCCTCCAAGTCGTGGTATCGAGATGTAAGCCTATTGACTGATGTTCGCGCCAGTACTTTCTTATCTCACAAATTAACACTATTACGTTACGACCGAATTCTTCAATTTCATTTAAGAGAATTGATCTAATCCATTCAGAGCGACGTTATGGAATCCAAGAAGAGTATATGAAATATTTCGAATGAATCACAATGTTTACTTACGTAATCATTAAATCAATCATGTATCATCTGCTTCCATTTCTTCTATATCTGCCTCCATTCATCTAAATTTTTTACCTTTTCCAACATTGGTCCTTATTAGGCGTTCTTTACCAGCGAAGCGGTAAGAGCGGAACGCCTTAAGGGCACGTCTGGTCTGTCCATCCGTCCGCCTGTCGTAACTTTCATCTGCTAAACCGCTGGACGGATTTTAATTTAATTAGGTATGAGTGATCTTTATTAAAATTTATCACCCAATTGTGATTTTCAAATAAATCCGTCAATTAGAACTTCAACTTTACATAATTACTTTAATGAACTTATACCTGTATTATCTCGTTAAACGGCATCCGTCAAGCAACAATGAAATATCAAACTTTGATCTCCCTAGCTCTTATATGATCTGTAAGGTATAGATTTAAAAAAATATTCGGATAGAGAACGACATTTACTACAAGAAAATCTGAGACGCCACGTAATTACGAGTTATGGTTTCGGAGATAAAAATTCGAGAAAATCCTGAGCAAAACAACGCCTATTTTGTTTACATCGATCGCTAAGACGGTTCTCTCAGCAAACAACAATTAAAAATCAATATATTTCTCTCCCATTCTCTTATATTATCTGTGAGGTATAGAATAAAAAAATTATTTTGATAGAGAACAACATTTACTACAAGATAGTCCCCGAGACTATAGTTTCAGGGATAAAAATTCGAGAATCACCTTATATTTCGATACCGTTCCATACGTTTTTTCCCATTAAGAACGTCTTTGAAATCTCTGCGTATTCCATTTATGGAGTGTACTTTTCCATCTTGATTATCTATACACTATAGCCTCGTCAGTACAAACTTCAAGGGGTTAAAATTTCATGATTCGTAATAACGAGATTTTTTGATAACGAGTTCGTTATAAAAAGTAACATGCCTATGATTCTGCAGGGAACTGAAGTAAGTACACTTCTTATAAACCACCATTTCGTATAAACCGATTTTTTATAGTCGAGATTTTTCTGTATCGAGATCTCCTCATCAGCCTGCCCTCGATAAACTTCTTTATTTCTTTGTAACTCTTTTCTCTTTGTGTCGTCCCGCCACTGAATTCTTTTCCTTCTTCATCCCTTACCGCATGAAGGATTTTCACTGCAATCCCGGCTTTTAATCATGCAAACTCTTCTCAAGAACGTCCGGACATGTTGGTATACCTTATTTGTAATAAGTTGTGCAATATATTATTTGGTCTATTTAGAGAAAATGAAAAAATGAAGACTTCTCGCCACTCCTCTTTTCCTCCGTGCAAAAACCCTTTGAAAAATTTCACGGTTTCTCCACTTTCGCCGACTTCTGCAAACTTTCTCTCCTAACCGCAGCCTTTCTCTCTTTCTTTCCCTCCACTCCCACTCCTTTTCCTCCACACCCACTCCTTTCGCTCCACCCCCACTCCTTTCCCTCCATCCCCACTCCTTTCCCTCCACTCCCACTCCTTTCCTTCAACCCCCACTCCTTCCTCTCCTCCTCACTCACCTTCTCCCCTCCTTCCTTACCATTTCTTCCTCACCCTTTCCTATTCGTCCCCCAATCCCCTTCACTTTACTCTTAACCCTTTCTCTCCTCTTCCTCCTCTCCTTTCATCTCAACCTTTTCTCCATCTCCTCCCCATCTTCCTCTCCCTCCTCCGGACTCCGCCTCCTTCACCCTCCAACACTTCCATTCCGCTTCTTTAAAGTCTCGGGAACTTTACAATGAATCATATCGCTCATTGTTTTGCAAATTAGACTTTTTAAAAGGCCCACGAAATGCGGAAATGAAATTAAGAATAGGGACGCGCCTGGAAAAGATGGCCGAAGAGAGAGAGGGGGAGAGGAAGGGGGAAGGAGGGAGAAATAGGATGGGGAAATGGGAAAGGAGGGGGGAAGATAGATAAATAGATAGAGAGATAGATAGATAGATAACCGTATTTATTCGGGCGATACTTGGACAAGGTCCATTCTTACATTTAACCCTTCGTCAATATCATGAATATTAAAAATAAAAGTAGGTATTACAATAAACAGTATGTAAAATATACAAAACATAAAAAGATATAAGTGAAGACAGATTTCAGTTTGTGGGGAAAGCCCAGGTAAAAACAGGCATGTCCTCCCTAGTAAAACCCAAGCAGGAAGACACCCACTGAGAAGGGGGGTGTGAAAAACCTGTGAAAATCCTACATAGTGCACATATAACAATGGAAAACTTCAAACAATTATAGAAAACAGTAAGTACATAAATACCGTAATAAATATACATAGAAAGACATTTAGGTAATATACCCATAAAATATAGATAAATACACATGAGGGAGGGGGAAATAGGGAAGGAGTGGGGGAAGAGGAAGGGGGAAATAGAAAAGGAGGGGGAATAGGGAAAGGGGAAATGGAGAAGTAGGGGGAGAGAGGAGGAAGTTAAGTTTAGGTTTGGGCTCGGAGAGACGGGAGGTCGAGGATGGAGTTGGGTGGACCGGGGGGAGGGGGAAGGGGAAGGTTTCAGACCGCGGAACGAGTGGGGAAACAGAGTTCGAGGGGGTGGGGACTATTAGTTAAAAGGTTGTGGGGTTGTTGTAGGATTGGGTGCTTCCTAGGCGTGCGCATGATTCCATCGCTTTAGGAGGGGAGGAGGAGGGGAGGAGAGGAGGAGGGGAGGAAAGGAGGAGGAGGAGAAACTTTTAGCAGCATCTCCTCCCTCTCTTCTATGAAAGGTAAGAAGTTTTGGGTTAATTCCGAGAGGCAACAATATTCGACCAACTCTTTATGATAAAGATCTTTCCCGGGAAGAAGAGGGATTTGAAAATGGCGAGGTAGCAGAATATTAACATTTAAAAGTAAGATAACATTTTCTGAGTTTGATATATTACTCTCAGCTATTATTCTGCATGATTTTCAAAAAACTGATTTAAAAAAAACCGAAAATAGCTCATAATCATCAAAGCTTAATGCGTTTTGTGTATTTTTGGTTGAACTAGAAGCTCACCCTTATCTATTCCATGAATCTTCAGTCTTTTTGTATGAGTTTCGTTGAGAAATAATTTGAAAATAAGAGAAAAAAAATCTCCAATGACCGGAAAACGATCCCGGACCTTCCACTTACTAGGAGTGACCAGGAGTAACCAGGAGTACATTCTACCACTGAACTATCGTGGCACACTAATTCTCCCGTTTCAACTATGGAATTTCTGGCTAATCAATCTCTTGGATTATTATAGCCATAGCTCCTTCCACACCGAACACACGCAAGGGAGGAGGGAAGCCCGGTGCCGGCATTAGCCTACCCTTTACGAATAGCACCAAGGAGGCCAACCGCTTAACGTCCCTTCCCGAAGGACGGAGCGCTGACTTGCGCGATCTCCTTAAATCACACAAGTAGGGGACGGGGCGATCCCAGGTTGAAAAATCCTGTCCTCCGCCGGATTCGAACATGGGACCGCTGCGTGGAAGGCCAACGCTCTAACCACTCTGACACCGCCACCCCGAGAAAAAATCCGCGTTCTACAACGGAAGAATAAGTCTGATGCGATAGCTGAGTGGCGGAACGTCCGGCCATAGCAGAATCATTCTCCAGTTTTCAAATTATTCCCCAAATCATGCTTGTCGCATAGTGATCTTAAAATCAATTCATTCTATCAGTTTATCGATGATGAGATACGTCCAGATCCCTCGCAGTTTTTAAAAGTTTTTTCCCAATAAAAAAGTTCTTATTTTAGCCATGGAAAGCTACCGAGTTGAGAATTAAATATTCTCTAAAATAATAAGAAGAGAGACAGAAAGTTTCACCAAAATTCTATAAAATGATTTTATTATACTATTTTCGATGTTTTCGCCTCAAGAAACAAATTTCAATGATAATTTGATGAATAAGCGTCCTTGGCGCGGAATAAAAACACAAGAAATGCTTTAAACTTTAAACAACTAATTAGCGATGCCGATAAATGAGTAATGTGGTGTGAATGACGTCCGCATTTTTAATGATAATTTGAAAAAATAAGCATCTTTGATAATAATAATAGACGGAATGCTTTAAACGTTAATAATTAATTAGAGATGCAGATGGTAAAATAAAAGCGGGATATATATATATATATATATATATATATATATATATATATATATATATATATATATATATATATATATATATATAATGTGAATGACATCTAAAGAAAAATGTTCATACGGTTATATTCCGCTTCATTAAAATAATTAGTCGAAATTATTAACCCGCGATCGTTTATTTCTGACATTGTTTCCTTCGGAAGGGGATGGGGCAACATGACAGCTTATTTTTATAACGTTACAACGAATTAAAAAATCTCAGCACAATGGCCCGCAGTGATGCAAATGCCGAGATATTGAAATATTCCCCGAATTTGTTAAACAAAGGAAAATAACCCAGGGCAACCGTATGAATTCGCGTTCCGTTTTTCGCGATGGCGAACGCATATCATTATGAAAAAAAGGTTTTGATTTTTTTTACACGCTTTACAAAATCCTCGAATTCATATATACACACGTATTTAAAAAAGGTCATCAAAGATCCAATGCGGCGAAAATATAACGATAAAGCGTTTTGAAATCGGTGTAAATTTTCGCAAAATTAAATTATTATTCGAAATTCCATGAAATTTTCAGGATTCGAAAGTATTCCCTCCCCCTCTCGATATTTTTAGCTAAAGGTCATAATCTACGAAATCCAAAAATAAAAAGGAGGAATTGGATCCAAATGATATTTTAATTAAATAATAATACGTGGCGCTGCGCGAAACGACACCGAAAAAATAAGATTTCTTAAAATATTCCATAGAACACATCCTGCTGTTTCTGCGAGCTCGGCGGATAATCGCATGCGGAGAGGGGGTAATACCGAATGATCATTGCTACGTTGCAAAATCCATAATAACGGGAAATAACTGACTGCGCCTGGCGTCCTTCACCGATCAAAATATTTTTAAACTGAAGTTCATTGTTTTTGGTTTGAAAAAGAAATTCACACTACTCCCGGAGATTGCCAATTTGTACCTGCAATCATAATACACGGATATATTTCTCTAGCGATTCACATTCACGGGATATGACTGTATCACCAACGTGAATGTAAGGGAGACCCGTTAAAGGAATGACTCCATTCAGATGACCGCAAGTTTACATACGTAATTTTCAAGAAGTCGACGCGATTTAAAAAAATATAGTTTCAAATTACGGTCCCGATTCTCACTTGCGAGAAAAACTGAAAAAAGTAGAGGAGGGTCCGATTTCACGTTAAAATTTCAACAAATCGAGTCATCTAGCTCAGGGCCTCTCAACCCGGCGACCTTCGTAAAATTCCTTGGCGCCCGCTACTAGGGCCACGGCAAGTCATTTGCCGGGGAGGTGCAATAAGATAGCACAGAAGAAGTACAAATTCAATTTTTTCATTAAAAATTTCAAGATTCACCTTCTTTATTATTAATAAATTTTGTATTCAAGCCAAAATATTTTTCTGTTTCAAAATAAAAAAAGAAACTAACCCATTTCTTTTAGGGAATAATTTTGAAACGAGAAAAAAAGTCTGCTATGACCGGGAATCGAACCCGGGTCTTCCACCTGCCGGGCGGATATTCTACCTCTGAACTATCGTAGCAGAACAATTTTTCTCGTTTCTGAACGCGGATGTTTCCTTGGTTGGGACAGAACTAGCCAAGCTAGTATCAAACTGCCAAGGAAACATCCGCGTTCAGAAACGAGAAAACTTGTTCTGCTACGATAGTTCAGAGGTAGAATATCCGCCCGGCAAGTGGAAGACCCGGGTTCGATTCCCGGTCATAGCAGACTTTTTTCTCGTTTCAAAATTATTCCCACCTTTACAGCTTATGCCTGTCTGCATAGGATCTTCGGATCATATTATTCCATCCATTTCTTTTAGCTTTATTTTTCTGTGTACCACCCCAATTGGCGCCAGCAATGCTTCTCTGAATTCGCAAATGCGCCCTCAAGGCAGAAAAGGTTGCAGGCCCCTGTTCTAGCTCATATTATGGAATTGAACCAGAAAACGATCGAGATATCCTGTAGCCGCGCGGTCGGTGAATTGCCGTTGAGCTATATCGCACCTGAAATGCATATCCGGTTAACTAAACTGTCGTCGAGGCCATGAAAATCACCGTTATAATCATAGAGAGACGGCTTAGGAGAGGACTGAGGAATGGGGACAAAATATCCCATCGCCGCATCAAAATTTCTTTTAATCGAGTCAAGAAAAAACAAAGCAATGAAAACACGCGTCGAGACATTTTTTCCAGCCGATCCTTTGTCCCAATACCATTATACGCTAAAAATAAAAAATAATAATCTGGGAAATAATCGCGACCCTTAGGTAAAATGACTGGAAAGCGGTGATCTTTTCTTCGTGATCAGTCCCTCCCTCCTCTATCCACCCTATTTTAAAAACATGCTCTCTCCCTCCTCCCGCACTCGAATCCCGCCTCTTCGAAAAGGAGGGAGGGAATTCTCGGACGAGAGGGAGAAAGAGAGGAGGGAGGAAGAGGAGGGAGAAAGAGGAGGGAGAAAGAGGAGGGAGAATGGGAGGTGAAGGGTGAGTGGAGATCCACGCAACTTTCCTGCAAGGAGAGAGAGTGAGGAGGGGGGAGGCAGGGGAGAGGAAGAGAGGAATGGGAGAGGAAGGGAGGGGGAGGAATGAGGGGGGAGGAATAACCACGGCGAGAGAGGTTATAAGTTCCACCCCTTCGCGAGCGAAAATCTGCTCCAGAGAGGCCGCGGGTCCTTCCTCCAGGGGTGGAAGAGAGGTCGGCGAGAGGATGGAGAGAGGGAAGGAAAAAATAATAAAATAAATGGTTCCTGAGGGAATTTTCCGCATCGCTGGACGCAGTGAGAAAGAGATCAGGAGAGAAAAACCCCTTTCCATAAACCTTTACCACCTTAAAGTTATCCCCCCCTTGTCTCGTACCACGCCGACCGTATACTCTCTTACTTCCCCATTCCCCATCTCCTCTCTCGCTCTCCCTTTACTCACTGCTCTTCCCCTTTTTCTCTTCCCTTCTCCTCCCTCTTTATTTTCCTCCTTCCACCATCACCTACTCGTGGGCAAATTGGATTATGATGCACGGCCGACGGCTTGAGACGGAGAGAGGGGGAAGAAAGAGAGTAGCAGAGGGAGAGAGAGGAGGGGAGATGGAGGAGTGTGAGAGAGGGAGAAAGGGAGAAAAAGAGGGATAGGAAGGAGAGAAAAAAAAGAGGGATAGGAAGGAGAGAGAAAAAGAGGGAGAGGAAGTAGAGAAAGAAAAGGAGAGAAAAGGAGAAAGAAGGGGAGAGAAAGAGAGGGAGAGAGGAGAAATGGAGGAGAGAGAGGGAAGAGAGGGATAGGAAGGAGAGAGAGAATAGGAGAGAAAGAGCTACAGTGAAAAGAATGAGAAGAGAGGAGAGGAAGAGAGAGGGGAAGAGAGATGGGAGAGAGGAGGAGAGGGAGAGAGGAAGAGAAAGAGGGAGAGAAAGCGGAGAGAGGAAGGCAGTGAGAGATAAATTCATGAGTATAATGCTGGAATGTAGGTACTAGATATCTACAGCCTGCGATAGTAAAAATTCGGCTGTGTAAGGTGAGGGTGAGAGGGAATAATGATAAACTTACAATGCACAAAAACCAAGTACTTGTTTGGATGGATTCGTACGAGATGAGTTTTCCATTTTTAAATTTCCATGTGATTCTGTGTGTGTGTTTGTATGAGTGTACGTGCTGCTTGTGGCGCCCGGGAGGCAATCGGAAGGTTTCTATCGAGATTTTCCGCAGCACCGAGCAACAAGACAGCTTTCAGTCAAAGGCTGAGCAAAAAATAATCCCAAAGAAATACGGGAGAGTATTTTTACAGCGCCGGTCAATTCGGTTTTTCTTACGCGATCAAGTCTTGGAGGGAAAAAGGTGTTGTGAAGTTGTGCATTTACGAAAAATACGCTCAAATCATCATCGTAGTTTACTCATCTATACACATACACATAATTATATGTATGTACACATATATTCGAATATAGATACATAGGTCGGTAAGTGAAATCACCGCTAAATTTCCAAACGTGACACAAGGAATTTCTTGTTTAGTACTGGCATAAGGATTCTGCATCAGGACGAATTTTCCGGCGGGATAAGGGATGTTATCTTACAAAAATCATTTATTCACGCTTCATAATACTGTGATCAACTCCACAAATAATGAAGATTTCACGTCAAAATCTACCACAAACATTAATACGGCGACATACTCGCCCAATAAACCTCTGCGGAATGAAGTAAATTGGAACAATGCACATTGAGTCGATGACGTTAATACGCTTTTCAAATTGGAATCTTCTACAAGTATTGATAAACTGTTAAGGGATTATTAATGGCATAATACCTGCGTATTTTTAAATTAAAGCATGAAATCGTAAGAAATGGACAAGAAAAAATGGGAACAAGTTGAGCTGAGTCGTTGGATGTACTTGACAGTAAGTAATTTTCTGAATCCTGCCGGTCACAAAAAGAAGATATTAAAATTATAAAGTAATGAATTAGCACATTCGAATGTCAGAACGGATGCGGCAACAGACGCGACGAGCAGAAAAATTTGACAAAATAAATAATTTGTCTAGAAAAACCGCTAAAATATCACAAGAGTGTTTCGCCACTCAAAAGTTTGATCGACAAGAGATCTTATCGAGGCAGCAGTAACAGATTACGCCTCGCAGCTTACAAAAAAGGCTTATAGTTTAAAAGGTTAGGACGAAGATGAAAATAATAGGATTCAGGTAGCATAACGGGCCGAAAGAAATTGACAAAAACAACGACAACAACTTTGAAGTTATCAGTTGATTTATCCGCGCGATAAAATTCCTTTATGTCCTTCTTTTCTGGTCTTTTCGCAGTCTTTCTCTATCTCTCCCTTCGGTCCAACTTTCCCTCTCTCCCCATCTCTTCCCTCTCCGCCCTCCCCCTTCGGCAAAATGCGTTCTCCTCCCTCCCCACCACCCCCCTCTCAATCCTCTCCCTCCCCTCTTCTCCCCACTCCACCCATACTCCCTTCGCCTTTCATCTCGGGGACTGTTTAACGCTGTTCAGTGTAGCGTGAACCTGATGCTGACACCTGGGGTGGGGAGACTTGGGGTTGAGAAGGATTGGAGGGGCGGGAGGGGGGGGGAGGATGGAAGGCTGGGGAGGGAGAAGAAAGGGCAGGGAAAGAAAAAGGAAGGATAGGGGAGAGGGGAGGAGGAAAGCGTGGGCTCGAAAAGGCAGGCTGGGAATCATGAGAACGAGGAATGCAGGAGAAGATGAGAGATGGAGAGGAAGAGATATGGAGAGGAAGGGAGGCGGAGGGAGTAAGGAAAAACAAGAGAGAGCGAAAATAGCGGGAAAAGGAGGGAGAGAGAGATGTAGAATTAGTTACGTCTTTATTTTTGAGATTTTACTCCGGGCCCGAAGGAGATTTCTCTCTTCCGGGAAGGCGTTGCTTGTGCTTTTTTTGTTATTCGGAGAGAAGGAGAGGGAAGGGGAAGAGATTCGATGGCGAGGTTTTCTAGGTTAGGGCCAACGGGCAAGAGGAATTGGAAATCACTTGGTGAATTAGAACAGTGGTTTTCAAACTAGGTGGCGCGCGCCAAAGTGTTGCGTGAAGAAAAATAAAAATGGTGCGCAGAAAATTTACGAGACTGCCTTTGGTTCTGTTCTCTTTTATACCATATTATGAAATAGTAACTTCCAAGCTCCGCGTATTTTTCCTAATAAGTAAAGTAAAAGCATGCTATACCCATATTTACCTATTTATTTCTTAATATTTTCAAAGAATTGTGTATGGTGCGCAAAATATATTTTGTTTTGATGGTGGTGCCACACAAAAAGTTTGGGAGCTACTGAATTAGAGGACTGCGGGAGATTTTTACGAGGCATCATTGTGGGCGCAGAGTGATCAGCACGTGATGATACGTGCCGTGTTCCATAATGTTTCAATTTCAACAGATCTACGAAGATTTTTATTATAGTTTCACTTCTGAAAAAACAATGATTTGGCCGTTAAATTTGTAAGGAAAACGGGAATTTGCATAATTAATTACGTGAACTGTAACAATGTTTGCTGAAAATATCGAATGAAATATACTTTGAAGCACCGCGGAAGAGTTTGTTGTTGGAATCAGAAAAACGTAATGCGATTTTTTCTAATCTAACGAATTAATGGACGGAAACGGGCCCAACACCAATTAAAACGAACATCCTTTGTGCCGCTTACCTATAAAACTCTTAAAATACCATACCGGTCGAGTTTAACCGACCGTGTTCACATCAGGCGTAACACATTCCCTTTCAAAGTCAAACCAAGAGACAAATAACGCCTGCCAACGTGCCAATCACATCGAGGATCGAAAATACCCAAACTCCGTACGTATACAGAGTATAAACCCACGCGTTCTTCAGCACCGTTTACGCCAAACGGAAGAAGAAAAACAAAGCACCCACGGGGTCTCACGTGAGAAAACTCGAGGAAGACTCCTTCGAATGAGCACGGGAAAGGCGAGAAAAGCAACAAAAACCCCATCTCCGCTCTTTTTATCCGCTAAAAGACACTCGGGGTTAATAAGGAGTCTTATTAGTGTGACGATGAAGTGACGAAGGTTCTTCGGCGAGAGGTGCGGTTTCCTCCCCTGTGGTGTCTGCGTCATGGGGGACGACCAATCTTCTCTCTCCCTCTCTCCCTCCCGCTCTCTCTTTCCCCCTCTCTCTCTATCCCTCTCTCTTCCTTTCTCTCTCTCCCTCTCTCTCTTCCTTTCTCTCTCTCTCCATCTCTCTCTCTCTCTCCATACTGCCTCTCTATACTCCTCTTCCCTCCCTACATCACGGTGCCCACCCCTTCATTGCCCACCGCATGTGAGAGGGGGAGGGAAAGGAGTAGGGGAAGGTTGGAACGTGGGGAGAGGCCTGGGTGCTGGGGCAGGGGGTGGAAGGAGCGGTAAAGGGGACAGGAGGGGCTAAAGAAGCAAAAGGGGCAGGACGAGGCCTCTGGGAACTGGATTCGCGAGGCACACAGGAGAGAGGGGGTTAGGACAAGGGGGGGGGGGAATGGCGTAGGCTGTTCTCCCTCTCTTTCTTTCTCTTCTTCTCTCACTCTCCCTATCTTACCTCTCCTTCGCTTATTCCTATCTGTTCCTTCCGCGCTCCTTTTCCAATGCTATCTCGCGTGTTTCGTCATTCTCTTCGCTCTCGCACGCATAACCTTTCTCTTGCAGTCGTTGTAATCTCCTTCAATCTATTCATACGAGCTCTCTCTCTCAGTTTTTTGTTTGGATATGACATTATTAGCGACTTCGGTCTAGCCTAGGGATTCGAAAACGCTAGAGATAAATTTGGCAAACTTCGATAAATACGCAAGTAAATTGTTTGGTGTCCAGAATGAAGGAGGATATTTCGAACCCCTCTACTGAAGATAAAAGTTTATGAGACCTAAGTTGCTAAAATCAATGGCACTGTTTAAGTTGAGAAAAGGAAAAAAATGCTGGAGACGATTACCTGATTATATCATTAATTTTCCACAGTTCACCTCGGCATTCAACTTACAATCTTGGCCTATTTCCCATTATTCTTATACAAAAAAATTCCCATTATAATTGAGCGGGTTAAGCGGCCGTTCTGAGGTAAATCGTAAGTTTTCCTGATAAGACCTAATAAAAATTCTTTTTATCTACAGAGATTCTGGCCATTCTGTTTGTTTATCCCTGGTCCATAAGCATCCCTCTAATGCCAAATATAATTATACCAATTAATGTACACTTGCGAGCTTATTAAGTGTTAGATGGAGCTAAATAATATTCTTTTTTAGGCTGGTTTCCAAAGGAAACATAGCCTTATGAAACGGTCCTGTCTGTATGTGTGTGTCCCCTACTAACAACTTTTGCACCAATGGACCGATGAAACTTTTAATGAGGCTCGTGCTGCCAGGGCCCACCTCCGGACTATATTTTATTTGGCGAAGATTGAAGTCCCGGGTTCGATTCAAGGAACGTTTTTTTCCGTATTTGTTTTACATGGGAAATCTCAAGTCCTTCCTGCAGCGATATTTTCCTTAATACATTAAAATATCTTAAAATTGGGATATCGGAGCGAGGTTTGTATTGTTCTAAGGGGAAAAGAAAGTAGATTCTAATTCTTACCACATAATTTTGATAATTGATCGTATTTTTCTGAATTTGTACTAAAACATCGCGTTTTTTGCGTTTTAAATCGTAATTGATCGGATTGTTGCCATGGAGACGATTATTACCGAACTCGGCTTGGCCCTAGACGAATGAACAAATGAATTATTTTCTTTTCCGCTCGACTACTCTTCAGCAATGGACAGTTGATCCAGACATATTAGCGTATAAACAGAAGTATTTAATTAATTCGTTTATTAAAAAATACATGCAAAATATAATTTAAGAAAACATTTTGGCATTGTTTTTTGTATTTTAAACCTGATAATGCTCTATTACCTGATTTGTTTTCCAATTTTTCTCTATCATTGATAAACTAGGAACTACAAGTGGTATTTATGATATGAGATTTTCTTGGAATGAATAACACACAATGAAACATTTCCTGTCAATATAAGTAATCAATTCGGGACGTCAACTTTGGGAAACCAGCCTGCATTAGTCCTGGTTTGAACTTCTGGTCTTTATAAATCTCGCTTCCACTACGGTGTGGGACTGTACAGTATTTAAATATATCCGACAGAATAATGTCTTTAAAATTTGATCATTAGGTTTATCCGTGTGTTTCTATGTTGTACCTGATTGTACCTCATATAGATATAAATGTATCTACATATGTTTGTATTTATGAATGTTTTTTTCTCTGTTTCTCATATTATTGAATTTTTTTTTCCTTCCCCTGAACTATTTTAGAAATTTTCGCTGTTTTATACACCTCTCTTCTCTTCGTAGGTGTTTTCCGCAGTGGGAATTTTTCTGTGTTAAAACATAACTGATACACAGTTTTTTATGACCCACAAAACCAACATTCTTTGGTAATGCTCTGTTATCTACTAACAAATATATTAACTTGTCATTAATTTGTATTTTGTAAAAATCTGTATGTAATTAATTTATCTTATTTTGTAAATATTGTAATTACTTATATGACGAAAGGGTTAAATGTAAGAAGGGACTACATAGTCTCAATTTCGCCCTAATAAAGTCGTTTGTCTGTCTGTCTGTCTGATTACTGCACTCCCAATTAAAACGGATAGTCGGGGTTTTAAGATCTAGTTATTTCTCACCAAATGGTTTAGATTCTAAGCACCACTTCTCCCGTCTCAAACTATGCTTGTTCCCATTTCTTCGTTTCATAAATACGGCGGTTTTTTTAGAGTTTACTTGCGAAACAAAATCGGGGTTTAAACACGTACGAACCTCATCACTCTATATACTAAGTCACGCATTCCCTTCTATCTGCCAACTCTCTCTCTCTCTCCGTTTCCCCTCCATCTCCTGCGTATCTGCTTCTCCTTCGCTCCTCCCTCCCCTCTCAGTCTCTCTTTCGTCACATCTCCACCCCTTTCCTCTACCTCTTCTCCATCCCTCTCTCTCCATCCTATTCCCCTCATTCTCTTCCTGCCTAATGCTCAGCCTTCGTTCAAACCATTTTCCGCAACAGTTAACGCTTTTCTCACACGTGCTGGACGGATGTAAATAAGTTTTTTTTTAAATGTCATTCGCCTCATTCGATTAGGAAAGAGGGAGAATTTTTGTCGGCGTCCGTAAACGGTTTCTCTAGGTGGTTGGAGATCCCTGCGTGAATGTGCGGAGAGAAACAGGAAGAGAGATTTCGACCGTGCGGGCAAATAGGGGCAATCAATAGGTCGTGATTAATAAATAAAGACGATAGGTTATATTGAGCCGTATAGAGACTACCATCCGTTCGAGTGAACGGATCTCTCCCTGCATTATTATCCATTTTATTAAATACATTCCTAATCCCTTCTACTCTCTCTCTCTCTATATCTCTCTCTAGTCCCTACTTCACTGTCAACTTTCCGTATTATTTCTCACTACTTTTCTCATCCTCTCTCCCTCTCTTCTTTTCCTTCAATATTTTTTCTTCATCTCCAATCATCATAAACATTCCTACTCTCAATCCTTCTGTTTCGTTCACTATTGCCCCCAGACCTTCTCTCTCACATTCTGTCTCCTCCATTTTCTTCTTATAAGGAAATTACTCATGTCACTAATCTCGCCTTATCAAGGATGTTTATCCACCTGCCTAAATAGATCATTATCCTCCTCTTTCTTTTGGTTTTTCCTCTCAGTTCTTATTCTCCTTATACCTAAAGCGATAATTGTTTTTCTATAAATATGAAGATACAAAAATAACTGTATAAATGGAATTAAGATAATTAAATGCAGTAATATAAATAAATTATACAAAATATATTAATGTGCTTGAATAGAGACTCAGGTGTGCTGTGTTCCAGATAACAATGCAACGCATGAATAAATCTATTCTGAATCCATGGGCATCATACGCACACTAAGTAAAATTATAAAAAACACACATACACTTGCTGTTAGGTTATAGTTTTTAGGATTTTAATTCCACCGAAGTCCCGAATTCCAGCTCTTTGGCGTCTTTTCGAAACCGCACGTATTCTTGAGCTTTTAAATTCCGGATTTTCGAGCTTTTACCGAATAAGATACTTAGTGCTCTGATTTTTCTAGTTTACGCCTCCTCTCGCCCTGCTATCTTCCTTCTCTCTTCCCTCCTTTCTCTCCCATCGACATCCCTCTACCTCTTTCCTCCACATTCTCCCTCTCTCTCTCCTAGCCCTCCCTGCCGACCATTCCTCACGCGTCGTCGGCCGTCCAACGCCTCCAATCTCTTCCTCCCTCCTTATCACCCTCTCTCTCTCTCCCTCCCTCCCTCGGTCGCCCATCGCTCTCCCCCAATCCATTTCTTCCTCCCGACCATATTTCATCACCTCCTAGGAGGAAGGACGAAAAAAGAGGGGCCACGTTGTTTGCACTTTGGCACCCAGCGATGGGCCTCTCTCTCCGCGCCCGACCGCTCCCCCTTCTTCCCCACACCCCTCCACGCACCACTCCTTTTCTCCCCCTCCCTTGGGGGAAAAGAGCGAGAATACTCCGGTGTCCACACCTATTCCGATCACGTCGTAACTCCGCCCCCCTCTATCTCACTCTATCCGCTCATAACTTCTTAGAACGCCCTCTCTCTACATATATTTTCCACTCTTTCTTTCACTCCACCCCGCCCCTCCATCATAAAGGGCATTAATGCACACCAAAGCTCACCCAAAACTCCCCCATTTTCACTTCCATTTTGTTTCCACCCAGTCTTTACAAAAACTCCATTTAATTTATCATATGACGGATATATATATATACGTTTTTTTATGTATCACTCTTCCTCGTTTCCATTCCATTTATACCGACTCGAGGCGATACACTTTATTTTCATTATTTGTGACATTATTTATATATACCCGATCATTAGAACTAACCTAGTTGGGATTGTCTGAAGATTGCGGAATCAGAAATCAAGTGAGCTACTATGTACATGTATTGTACAAGTCTTCATAGTGTTCGAAGACTTGTAGGTACCTACTTTAAAACAATTTCTCCTCATAATACTGTTTTACACAGCCTTCGACAAATCTTGGTAAAACTCTTTCACTTCCAAGTGGTCTGCTATCAGCTGAAACCTCTTCCTTCCACATCTCATTTGCCTTCAAATTTTACTTCAGTCAAATATTCTATCATGGCGTCTCTCCTCATGAAAGACACAAACATAGGTACGCAATGCAATGCGGTAAAATGAATAATTTTGGATCATTTAAAATTATAATCGAATTCTGTTGAACAAAACTGTAAAGGGCTCTTTTGCTGCTTAATGTTGCAGCCAGTAAGATTTGCTTTACTGCTGTTTGAAATTTAGCAAACAAGAATTTTTTCTTTTAAGATAGGATGATATTCAGATGAATGAAGCTCGGATAGTCTACGCTGTACCTTATATAAACATACGCGTACGCAGCAACATACCTACAGGAATGGCTATTAAAATGCTCACACGTTTGGTATGTAAAAATTCAGTTTTTTTCCGCAGAAGAGCGTTGGAATATTTTACGAAAATTACTCGAGAAAAACGCCATAGGTTTTTCTGCATGAATGGAGGTCATCTGACGTCCAAAAACTTTCAGATATGGGTTTTATATCGAAATAACCCCCATTCTATATACATTGTGTTATACATTTTCTGAAACGGGCTATTTACATGCATAAATATACATGTTAATACGAATGGTTTTAGCCTGGTATTTATCCATTGATTCTTCTCCACAGACTTATGAAAGACCTATCTCTCCTTCCATCACCCTAGCCTCCCCTTTCAATATTCTCCTCCCTCACTCTCGTTCTCCCTCCTTTTCACCTCCAACCTCTCTCCATCCTCTCTCTCCTTTTTACATCTTTCTCTCTCTCTCTCGCTGCATACGAGTCGGCTGCTGTTGGCGCGTTGGATCCATTTACTCCCCCTCCATCGCTTCCCCGCGGCCCTCCGCCATTGGTCTCTCTCGCACCATCTGGGCGCCTCCTCACACCCTCCCTTCTCTGCACCCTACCCATCACCACCGGGTATCTTTTATATACGTTGGGTTGGCAAAGGGAGGGAGGAAAATATTAAGGGAAAAAAGGGGGAAGGGAATGGGGCGAGATCCGCTTCTGCCCTCCCCGTTACCTTTTTCCCTCCATCAGCGTAGCACCCTAGTACGCGCCTCGGACATTTTTCCGTCTCGTCGCCATTGGAGAAAAGAAGAGTGAGAGTCGTGAGCGTCGCTTTGGCTTAGATGACTAGTTTTTAAATCCTGCATCGCTTATAGTTTGATCCGGAGCTAGAAAACTGGATCGGATGTTTTTTTTGCGGAGACTGTTGTTTTCTTGAGCATCCCAGAGACAGTCTCAGCAAGAGGAGCCGTCTAAATTAGTTTATCTTTCTCGGTTGCCCCTTGTGTGAATGCACGATTAGACCGCAGTGAATTATGTGATTGTCTTGCGACTATTGTTGGGAGGATTGGGCGGTTGGTGTTACTGCCTGGTTAAAATTATGAGATAAAGAGTTTTCGCTTGGAAAAATAATCAAATGATGAAGTGATAAATATAGGCAAAAGGGGAGATGGGTTAATTGAAATCGATTAACGGATGAAAGGAGAATTAGTCGGCGCAGATTTATAGGGATATAGGAATACGGAATAATGTTAATGATTGGTTGATGGATGAAATGCTAAGGAAGATGACAGAGATGCACGTGTATTTGAGGAAAGGTATCGTTTACGATAAAAGACAAAGTTGTATTGGAGGAAATATGCCGAGGAATTGCCGGTAAGAAAGGATGATGATATTTTTTCGCGTTTTTCCTCGTGGCAATCTCGTTTATAGTACTACTTCATCATTCAGCAGACGTTCACAATAACTTCACAGGTACGTAATAACAATGTCATCTAAAATGCATTTTAACTTTTCTTTACAATTATTTTTTCATCACTGTTACTACTCAAATGTGAGCAAAGTAACGTCGTCAAATCTACATTTTCAATATATTTATTATAAATTATACATCTTCATGTATTTCTCAACCTCATCGCTTAACCTAAAACCTAACCTAAAAAGGTTAACGTAATTATCGAAACATGATAGGATTTTATGAAATCTTAACTAAGTCAATCTTGGATAAAGCTCCACTTCCGTAAAAAGAGGGACAAAATAAAACAGAAAGATTGCAAAAACCCGTGACGTTTACTGCCTCTATTATAAAACGTTCAGCAAACCAACACCTTGTTGACTCAGATCAGTGGACGCTGATAAACCCACGCCAGGGTGCGGAATACTTTCATGATATAAATACACACATCACCAACATTATAGGTAATCTTTCCGTAGACAGGTTCGTGATTATTATTGGTCGAACTTGGTTCTCCACATACTCTTGCTTTTCACAATCTCCGTTCCTTGGTAACTCTCTTACCATATCAAGTCTTCTATCAGTTGAAACCTTTTCCATCCTCTTTCTCTTTTACCATCGACTTCTCCTTCTAACACGTCTTTAATCATGCATACATATAAATGCACGCATGCGCTTTCTTGATATGTGGAGCGCGTATCTTTCCCGTCATCCTAATGCGCCTCTGACCGAACGAAGAAGTGCCTTAAAAATGCGGGGGGAGCGGGCGAGCTGGAAGAACATGGGAAGTGGGAAGGAAAAGAGAGAGAATATGAGAGGGTGGGAACAAAAAGAAGTCGGGGGTGGCGAAGGAGAGTACCAGGGTGGAAAATGAGGTAAAAAGATGAAATATTGAAGAACGGATGAAATGCAAAGAGTTTGAGAGGAAGGGTGCAGGGAGAGGGGGAGGGATAGGGTAAAACCCTCCGTCGGAGGTTTTGCGAAGGGAGGCCCCGCGTGTGTGGCCCCCCTCGATCAGAGAGGGGGCGGGGAGGACCTCTGTCGTGGCGTAGAGATTTTCGGAGTGGATTATTGATGGTTTCCCTCTCTCAGGAAATACTGGTCAGCTTTTTTTCCGGCTCGCGAGGCGATATATTACGCCCCACGTTATTCGCCTGTCTTACACTGCTCACCTGTCACACGAATCCTCGCACACATATTTTTTCGAATTAAGCCCCACGTTCCGTCCTCCCCTTCCTTCCCTCTCCTCCTTCTCTTGTTTTTTTCCAGCGTCTGGATGCAGTTTATTTAAACAATCGAAAAAAGTTCAATGTTTTTTTTATTAATCGAGTGAGAGCGAAAACTATTAATGTTGGGACACTTGTGCTCGTTAAATAATTTATAGGGTAAGGAATTTATTGATCTGATTAAGTAACCTTCTGTATGATCGATTCAATACTTGATGATATGTCTCTGTAAAAAAATTCTTGCATGTCGAGAAAAGCCTCTCACTATCATTACGTTTCTGCAAAGAGATGCCTATAAATACGATCGGAATGGGTTTTTCCTAGCCTTATTGCTTAGCTACGTTAAAGTTCCGGTTTAACGGATGCATCCATACCGAGCTTATTCCGGTGGATCGAAATGCCTATTTTGGCATAGTATACACAAATGAAAAACTCCCAAACATCGGTAGTAATTCTAATAGTAATTAGATTTTCACTAGAATCAGTCATCGATGAATTGGAATATGAAGACGGCTAATCTGTATTTGAAATACATTCAACATCCTTGCAGCCAAAGAAATTGTTTTTATAGTTTATTTGATGCAAGCCAAGAGAGAATGGTAATGATTCGAATTTTATCGGTATTTTGGAAAAATCTCATTGCAAAACATAAGCAAACCGAGTCATCAAATGAAAAATGCAGCCTAATTTCGAATTTTCGACGAGATCCAACCAATCTTAACTCGGTATACTCTCTCCTCTTGAGATAAATAATTAAACATTTCTTTGCGTTAGGTCTTTCAACTTATGCATAAAATAGCAATATTCACGGCCAACAGTGAAAAAATCTCCTAATCCTATGTTCTACCTATAGATACCTAGTTTGAAGAGATAACCGTTCGGGTAGCGTCGTTGGGATGTTTATTATACGCACCAGGAACGAAAATGGCTTTATAAGGGGATGGGTGTATCAGGTCGCTCCGTTTCCATGGATACGTCTCGGTATTTCATCCCAGAATCCCTCATCCCTCCCTATTTTCCTTTCCCTATCTCCATCCGCTATTATTCAACTTTCTCTCTTAATCTCTCGCCGTATCTCCTTTCCTTCTTTCCTTTCCCTCCCCTCTCCCTTTCACATATTCTCTCTATTTCTCTCTCCCCGTCACTCCCTCTCTATCTCCCTTCTCAAGAGGATCCACGTACAGAAGTGATAAGTCAAAAAAAGGTGCTGAGCTGTTCCTTTCCCTATCCCATTTACCAACGGCCGTGCGTGTGTGTGTGTGTGTGTGCGCGCGACAGAGGTTGGGATGGAAGGAAAGAGAGCGGCGGATTTGGCGGTGGGGAAAGTCGGGTTGCCACGGGGACGCCTCTTTCCATGCGTAGTAAATACAAGTTTGTAGGACGCTGGGAAGTTATTGGGCTCACTTTCCAGAAATATTCTAGCAACTTATCTGTGTCGAATGTATTTTATGCGGTGCAACTACTGTTCGAATGGAACTGGAGTGAAAATGGAGGAACAATCGAACATTAATCCATCCATCTGACGATTCGACGTACACGTGTACGGACCCTGGCTTTTCTTTATTCAAGCCTAAATATCAGAGCAATCCATTTATCTTTTCTTCAGTAGGAAAATGAATATGGCAAGGACGGCGCGTCACATACAACTGCCGCTTTGAGAGGGCGAAAAGGGATAAACATTACCGATTGAGGGATTGATGACTTCAACGCGTCTTCGCCCTACATAAGCAACAATCATTTGAAGTATACCTTCAAGCCAACTTTCGGCAGAAGATCACGAGGAGCAACTAACGTAAAGGCAGGACGATGTCGATCACATCGTCAAGAATACATGCGCCTAATTGCCCGGCTGTGATAACAATGACAAACAATTTCTCGGACTTAAAATTGCGATTATCAGATATTCTCCCGTTATATTATTATTATTAATTCGAATTTCATCACTTTATCGATATCCTCATGACTCGCTTCCGCACATAATTTAGGGCTCCTATGATAAAAAACTGCATAATTTGTTTTCTTTCCTTGGTATCAAATGAAATTTATTGTGATATACTCGTATACGTCCAATTTTGTCGCGTTTTTATTTTTGGGAAAATTTTGTATTCGTTTAGGAAGAAGCCGTTTTTTAACCAAATTTTTTGCCTACTTTCCAGAATGGAAATAGGCTTACAGTTTCGTCGTTGTGCCTGTCTGTCTGCCCGCCCCACCTATTAACTTTTGAACCAATGCACCGATTATCACAACACTTGGTGGAAATCTCTTGCTATCGGAGCCGAGCTTCCGAAGATAGTTTTTGTTGCGAAGATTGAAAGGCCCGGGTTCGGATCCTGGATCCACCCTTTCCATTTGATTTACGTGGGAAATCGGAAATCCATCCTGCAGGGCAATATTCTCTTGCATGTTAAAATGCCTTAGAATTGTAATATCGGATCGGGATTTGTACTGTTCTCTGAGGAAAAGAATGGAGATTCTAATTATTATCGTATTTCTTCGCATTTTGCGTAGATACTGGCGTTTTTATCACTGATTACGAAAGTGTTGCCATTGCAACGACTATTGTTGGACTCAGAGTCGGTATGGTCTAGTATTATACACACAGGCGTTATTTTTGCCAAGCAAATACGCGTGATCAATTTAGTTTTCCGTTCAAATGTATCTGCAATATTTTATGACGCTAAATTATGGAATTTTGGGAATACAAAGAGAAACTCATCCGCGGTGTTTTTAAAGCTATTAAATCCAATATAAATATTAATTGAATAATTATGTGGAAAGTAGGCATCATGAATTCCGTTTGGATCATCTTGTTTTTATATAAGTGCGTCCTACATATATGCGTGTATTTGTGGTATATTTACTATACGAATGCATATACCTCATATATGAACGCATAATGTATGTATATGGGGAAGTACTGTGACATCGCATATTCTCCCGGATACGAGCGCGCGCGCACACACACACACACGGAGATAAAGGGGAATATTTCGCGTGTTAAGAGAGAAAGAGAGAGAGGGGAGAGAGGGAGGTAGAGGGGGGAAAAGAAAGACCTCGCCAATCGATATTCCCTTATTCTTCCGAGATGTCGCCTCCATGCTAGACTTTGGATGTGATTAAGCGAGTGACCCATTAAAAGCGGCGGAGGGAGGAGGGGGCAAATGTTCTCCCTCCACTCCTCCCCTTTCTCCCCCTCCCCTCCTACTCTCCATCCCCTCCTCTTTCTCTTCCCTTCCTTCCCAGCCCCCGAGTGAGTCTATTCGGGATTTCCCGAGCACGCGCAAAGAGATATTATTCTCTTTAAGGGTGCGACGAGCTTCCTGTGCCGCCATCTGGAATCGGATGGTTAAATTTTTAAACTTTAATGATTGCTGCTACCTTCATCGTTGATCTGTCGTAAAAATGTGTTCTTTTGAAAACAAGTTCTATTTTTACGTTAGGATTGGTTATTGAAAGATCATCTACATGATTCCCGCGGCTGTAAAACGGTCGAGTTGACGAGAAAATCATGCCAGCCGCAAAATCTTCCTTTACTAGCAATTCAGCGGCAGCAAATTTTCAAGAGGAATTACCACCGGGGATTGACGATTTTCGGCCGGAACCAGGTTTACACAACGCTGTTATAGCCGTGATAACATTTCATATTTTTACAAATTTTCGGAAAAATCAGACGGCCCACATTTCTAACAATAACAGAGTAAGAAGACATCAAAACAGATATTAATTAATCGAAGATTTTCCTGCATGTCGCGCGATAATTCCCGAATTAAATCGAACCCGAGGCTGGTTTAAATTTATGAATCGCAATTCACAGGAAGTTTCGGTGTTTTCCGATAGCCTCACTTTATAAGAGACGGTTTTATAACGAAAACGTAACAAGGATGCCATCTCGTGTTTTGAGTTCTGACTGCCAAATACTTTCCCTCTCCAAATCCCCACCCCGACGAACAACTCGGAACGCTCCGGTGAACGCTCGCCAAACAACGCGCACGCCCTCGAAAGGAATAGTCGTTCGATTGTCACGACGGGGCTCATTTTCGGACTGAACAATTGCCAATCGAGTGGCGAGCTCATCTTTCTCCACTCTTCCCTTTAACTCGGATTAGGACATTCGTCTGTCTGTCTATTCCTTTTATTTGTCTTTAGTTACCTTTTTCACTGCTAAGTTGCTTACTACCTTACTTCTCACTATATTCATTACGTTATTCGTATCACTTCTTACATTCTACATACTGGCAGCTACCTCATTACCTACGTTATTCCATTGCTATCTTTGTTATTATCTTCCTTACTTCTTCCCAGCGCTATAACTAGCTATTTTAGCACCCGGAGCAAACTACCAAATATTCGCCCCCTCCATAAAAAATTCTCTAATACCTATATGAATTTAGGACAACCAATTATTAAATAAAAATAAACTATAAACTATAAATTATATAATTTCTCACGATGATTGTACATAATTTAAATACATAATTATAAATATAATTACACGCGTACATAATTTAAATACAGAAAGTATAAATATTTTAATATTAAAGTGTTATTCTATGTGATTTTAATGCAGCAAACTCGCCAATAGCATCATCGAAATCTATAATTTCTGCTATCCGTAATGTCTGGAACAAGTATAGTGGTGAAATCTCCCCTGTTCTTGTGACATACACAGCTTGCCTTTAACAATGTTGCGCCCCTTCTTTAGTTACGTCCGGGGTAGATGCACCGCGTGGCCCGCCTTAGTTACGACGCTGCTTCTTCCTATACTCCCTTCATCGTTATCTAACTTAGTCAAGAAATTGATTACCTTCTTTTTTCCCAGTATTCCTCCTATCGTTCTTCTTCCGCTACACTCTCCGTTACTAATTTCGTTACTTCAGCCTTTAATTTCCTTCCCTCCTCCAGTTTCGATCTTAAGTACCAGATTTTTTATGAATCAGGCAATTACACTCGTAACTTCTGCCGTTTAGTACTTCTGCCCTCAATCCCTTTCATCTCTCTCACCTTATCAGCACCCAAGCTCTTTACTATCCTTTCCATTCCACCATTTCTTCTATCAGAGGTGAAGTGAGCATGCTCTAACTTGAGCTGTGTTAGCCAATAAAACTTGGAATGGAGTAGCTCTCGGTAAGGGCTCCTGCCACTCTCCGAACCGCATCGTTGCCACATCTTGCATCCTCTCTGTCCTTGCCTTTCCCTTCTCTACCTTCTTGTGTGTGATTTGACAAAGTCGCCACCCCCCACGATACTGCTCTCAGAGCTCAAGTTAGACTGCGTCGACTACATATTGGACGTATTGTCCCATTTGCACACCCACACACTTCCGCATTAATCCCTCTCTCTCTCTCTTCCTCCCCACATTTTTTCTCCGTCGAGAGGGCGCGATAGAGGCGCACGCACACACGCCAAAACACACGCACTCTGGAGGGGTCGGAAGGGATGAGAAGAAGACACGAAATGTAAACAGCCTGAGGGAGATAAGGGGTAAATGGAAGGAAAGGGATGGATACGGCGTTCGATATCGTGACTACTCACGCGACACTTGCGAAATTATCTCTCTTATTCTCTGGCGTCTTAACGTGTTACTTTGCACCTATCCTCCTAGCGGAGGCACTCCCTCTCTCTCCCTCTCTCGCTCTCTCCCTCAGCGGGGACTAATTTCCGCCTCGCGATTCGCTTTTGTTTCGCCAAAGCCGATGCGGAACCGTTTCGCAATTATTTATTATTGCGCCGGTCGTTTGTCGGTAAGTGAGCAATTTTTTGCGGAACGGCATACATTAAAAAGGTACTCTGTTTAAATTAATCGGCCATTGAATTCTTGATACTCAGTCGATCGTCTATCGTAACTCTTTAACTTTTAGATCGCTCGAAGGAAAAAAAATAAATCCTCTAGTATTTACACACGTTGACTTTTAGCTCAATGACTCGAACTATTGCTCTTTTCTAGCGGGAATTCGAGTTATGGAGGCACGGACGTAGTTTTGTCACCTTACTGTGGCTCTTGGTCTCCGACGAGACATGGGCTCTGTCCTCGCTCGGTGAAAAAAATCCGTTCCCTCGAGCCCAAACTGCCCTCGCACATCCGTCATTTCAACTCCTTTCTCCCTCTCTCTCTCCTCACCACTCCCTCCTTTTTCCTCGCTTTCCCCGACTCGCTCAACCCCTTCGCCTGAAACCCAACTTGTAGGTCTTCACCGTGTCTCGATACTCTAACCTAACCTCCTCATTTTTATGCCCCTCGCTCTCTCTCTCTCCCTTTCGCTCTCTCCGCCCTTCCTTCCTACCGCTCCCTGCGCAATTTCCCGGAAAATATTCGCTCTGGAGGTCATAGCAAACACAAATAACGCTTTTCCACTCACTTTCCGTGTATTCGCGCTCTCTTTCTCTTCGACTGCCTGGCCTCTTTTTTTGTAAGAATTAACTTCCTCGAAGATCCGATTTTCAAATTTTTCCTTTTACAATCCGTGCACGCTTGCGCACCTAACTGCGTATTGCGAGGGAAATGTAGTGGTAGTTGTAAAGACAACGGTAATAACATTACAAGGTTTATAAGAAACGTCCAACAACAGTATTTTTTAAATATAGAGAGAGAAAGTTAAACTTTTGTTTCTGCATTAAAACAAGATTCTTGCGTCCCGCACCATTATGTAAATTGAGAATGTAACAAACTTTGAACTTAGCGCTCACATGATATAAAACATATGATTGGATATAGTATAACGTAGGAGAAATAATTTATATTAAATATAAAAACATCTCCAGTTTTTTTTTAAAATATAGTCTGTTATCCTAAGGATTAAATCGTCATAGACTGTATGCACGTCGACTCATGAAAAGGAGTAATTTATTATTCTATTTTGCTGAATTTATAGATCTATTAATTACCTACCTTGTGAAGCCCACAGTATCAATCAATTAAACTTCTATTTGCAAACACCTCGCATGTGCCATCTAGCGGATTCCAATCTCGCATAAACAAAAAACTTTTAAATACACCTGAGGTTGTCAGAATCCATAGAGATGCCTCAGATATTTCAATAAAATATATTCCTGAGTGCATTACATCAATTCGTCCTCCATCAACGATTAATTTAATTTATCTAGAATAAGAGGGAGAAACAATTAATGATCATTTGTCGCAACGAGATTTGAAATAAAATTATCGAGTTGTTATTTTTAAACTGACGCATAAAGATTAAAACTAATTATAGCAATGTCTGCGGGACGAAAAGAACGTTCCACCTCTCAAAAATGAATCAACAAGTATATCCAACTACATCCATTTGGTGAACGGCGGGGGAAGATCGTCTACAGCAACGCCAATAAAATATTTAGAAGCAACAATCATCCAGCTGATCAGCCTCTTAGGAAATTTATATTTAGCACTTCGATAATGCTTGTAAGCACTCTACAGAATATACTAAGGCATCATTAGGGCACTCGTCAGAGTTCAGAAAACTTAAGGAAAATCGATGGAGTGACGACTTTTTTTTCCGAAGCCAATATTGGACCTAGAGGGAAGTCGCCTGTTGTTTAGCTATTTGGAGTCCATTGTTTTGGAAGCAATCGCCTTCCAAAATCCCCCATTTCTGTCTCTCGACCTCTTCTTCTAACCTCCGTCTCTCTCTCTCTCTTTTCCTTCGCGTTCTTTATTCTTTCTTTCTCTCTTATCTTTCTCTCTCACTGTTTCCTATTTCCCCTAGCTCTATATTCCCCCCCTCTCTCGTCTTTCTCCTCTCTCCTAAATCCAGTGCTCGAATTAGGAAATTTTAATAAGCGGAACATTCTTATCTGACTTTTTTAACAATAATAACGCTATGGGCTTTATTTTACATCAAGTGGAACGTCATTCTTACGCGTTCCCGGCACTGTTTAACACGATAACAAGTTTTGACTTGTTCCACTAAGTCGGCAAATATATAAAGTCTTTGATCTTTTTCAGAAATGAGAAAGGTTCTTTTCGATTATATATATATATATATATATATATATATATATATATATATAGGTAATCGAAAAGAACCTATCTCATTTCTGAACAAGAACAATGACTCCTATATCACTTTGACACCCCCAGCAGCTTGCCAACCTGAAGTCATCTTGTCATCTTATTGATGAGTGCTCACTGGGCTTCCTTATCCCAACAACTTGTTGTCATCCATTTATCCCATTTACCTTTATTTATATATACTTATATATATATATATATATATATATATATAAATAATATCCACCATCATAACAAGAGAAGAAAAATGTACGGATGAGATCAGGACTAGAATAAGAAAAGCAAAAGTTGCTTTCAGAAGAAAGAAACAGCTACTTACGAGTAATATAAGGGAAGATATCAGCAAGAAGTTCATAAAATTCTATGCATGGGGCATAGCTTTGTACGGGGCATAAACATAGACGCCAAGGAAAAATGGCATCAAATACTTGGAAAGCTTTGAAATATGGACTTGGAGGAGAATGCTGAAGATAAAATGGACAGATAGGATGAAAAACGATGAAGGAAGAGAGAAGCGAATGATTATACAGACTATCAGAAAGAGGAAGGCTAACTGGGTTGGACATTACCTGAGGAGAGAGAGTATGATTAAAGACGTGTTAGAAGGAAAACTAGATGGGAGAAGGGAAAGAGGTAGGAAAAGGTTTCAGCTGATAGACGATTTGAAAGGGAAAGAGAGTTATCAAGATATGAAGAGGACAGCGGAAAATAGGAGTATATGGAGAACCAGGTTTAAGCATGAATAATCACGGGCCTGTCTACGGACAGACTACCTATGATGATGATGATGATATATCCACCCTATCTCTACCCTTTTTCCCATCCTTTCTCCCATACTTTCTCCCCCTATCCTATTCCTCACCTAGGCCATCGCCACTGTGGAGGTCTTCAAGGACGAGGGTGAGAGCCGCAGCCGAAGAAGAAGCCATTCTAATGCTATCACGGAGACAGGGTGCTAACATATTAATACGCCAAAACAAAAGGGATGTAAGGGGTGGAAGAGGCAGGAGGGGAAGAGAGAGTAGGAGGCTACGGACCCTTTTTTATTCATTTTTTTCCCTCCTGCGCGACCGAAGTCAGGTTCATGAGGAATCCTTTCCGAGGCTCGTGGCTAAGCGTAGGTGGTCGTAGGAGAAGCAGGAACCCGATATCCTCTCTTTCTCTTCAGCCTCTCCCCCTTTTGAAGGGAAAAAACTGCCTACCGTTGAGGCAAAAAAAAGGTCCCGGTTTGGAATGGAGCTCGGGTGTCCCTACGTAGAATGACAGGGGTTGGTCTCCGCGGGGAAAAATCGACTGAAAAATCATTTTCCTGGAAAATTGTACATACCGGGAAAGAAAACTCTGTATAAGAGGCGCTAAATTAAGCATCTCGTGGGGTAGTAACGAGTTTTACATGACGCGCAAGAGATGTCGGTGAACCTCGCTGCGATTTTTTTATTGTTTGGACGCGTGATTGCTAGCGTGAACCTTTTTGATAATGTCACCAAAAGTGCGTTCCTCGGTTTAACTAATGCATGTGCGGGATTTAATTCTAAGAGGGTTTTATGATTTGTTATAACAGTAATATCACAAGAAGAAATTGATATAATATGACTCATATAATTTCTTGCACCAACAAGACTGCTTCCATAGCTCTGCTGGCAACGTGGCAAGGGTACTCCAACCCCAACACCCAGTATGCAGGATTATAATATTATTATTTAAAAAATATTTTTTATATCTTCATTTTTGTTTTTTCAAAGATAACAGAGATGTTTCAGAATAATGTTTGCTACTATTGGATCATGGCCTCTCGGACTGGATCTTTCATACTCTTGAAGGATTTGATAGCATTTTATGTTTTCTTTAGTAACTGTCAACTCTATGTTTTCTGATTAAGGTTTTCTCGATATTATTAATAGTTTTGACAGAATAATGCACTTTGAATCAGGGGCGTCGAGAGTTAACGCGGGTCCCGGTGCAAAGTGTATGACGCCCCCCCCCCCATGTGTGTCTATATGTGTGTCCGCCAGATCATATTTTCGAGTCTTACATTCCACTCCACGTATCGTTCAGTTGGTGTTGTTCGTATGGCGCGCGCGGCTGCTGGCTAATAATTTTTGGCCGATATTTCACGAATTTCTTTTTTGCGGATTTTTTCCTGAATTTAAATTTTCCCCTTAAAAAAATCACAAGAGAGGAGGGGGAAGGGGAAGTGTATGTTTTTTATATCTATGGGTGGGAATGGGGAACGAATGTGGTGAGGGGGAGGGGGAGACTCAGTTGAAAGAGAGTACTTTGCACTACTACGAGTGCGTTGTTCATTCAAGTCTGTTTATGTTTGTGTATGAATAGACTTTCCGTGGCATCGGGTTTTATGTTTATATATCTCTCACAATACACAAACAGCGCACGCACTGTCGCGCGCTGGCGCCAATCGACTTTGCGGGCTATTCGAATATTATAAAAAACAAGCCCTGTTCAAGTGAGTCGGGCACAGGTAATTTGTACCGCCCCACTCTCTTTGGCACTGCTTTAATTTGTTTAGCTTAAGAATCGAAGAGTTTATTCACTTTTCATGTATTAGATACAAACGGAGTTTGTGTATTTAAGTACGATTCTTTTGTTAAGTTACTGATGGCCTTAAGCAAAACATCACCCATTTCTACAGCCAACCAATAGACAAAACTAGGAATACGGGAGACGCTAGCCACCAACGAATTCTCCCTATATATTTTCTTCTAAAAAACTTATTCGAATCATGTTACGATGAGATCATCCCTCAGTACCCAGCGCCTTAATATGGCACTCGGAAACTCTTTCATCCACCCCTTTTTCTCCTCCATTCATCCGCACGCATTTTTATAAAACCCTTTCCCCTCATTTGTACACACACTTGCACAATACAATATTTCTCCCCCACCCCACCCCTTTCCACACCCCTCTCCCCCTCTCCCCTTCCCCCTCTCCTTCCCATATCCCATCTCCCTCTCCCTTCCCCCTCCCCCCTCTCCTTCCCCCTCTCCCATCTCCCTCTCCCTTTCCCCTCCCCCTTCCCCTCTCCCTTCCCCCTCTTCCCTCTCCCCTTCCCCCTCTCCCCTTCACCCTCTCCCCACCCCTCTCTCCCTCTCCCTTTCTCCCTCTCCCCTTCCCCATATCCCTTTCCCCCTTTCCCAACCACTTTTCCCCACCTCGTTTCCCCACCCATTTTCCCACCCCCTTTCACCACCCCCTTTCCCCACTCTCTCCCCTCTCCCTTCCCCCTCTTTCTCTCATATCCATCCACCTTGGGATAGCTCCCACAACGTATCCATCTGTAGCAGCTGATGCTGTATCAGTCGTGGAGGAAGGGATAAGAGAGGGGAGAGAACGCGAGGGAACTGACTGAAGGAGGGTGGTGTTCTATGAAGCATGTGATCCACTGCTTCGCTCCCGTCCCTACATTTCTCTCTCTCTCTCTGACTCACGCGTTACACCCGCCAATGAACCCAGCATCCTATTTTCTTCTCTCTCTCTCTCACTTATTTTCCCTCTCTCCCTCTATTCTCTTTTCTTCCTCTCCTCCCCTCCTCTCGCCTCCCATTTAGTTTCTCTCTCTCTCTTCTTTTGTACTTCTCTTCTTTATATGTTACGGAATCTCACTCTCCCTTTTCTATCCTGGAGGAAACATGTCGTAGACTTTATAAGTGGGTGTGCGTGTGTGTACATTATCACAGACACGCGCACGCACAAATTAGCCTCGTTTTCTCTCACTCTGTCTTTCTCGACTAAAAGTGTCCGACTAGTCGCGGGCGGTTGATTCTTTTAATAAAGTGACCCTCCATAAACGAGTGGGCCCTCGCCCTTTCTCCTTCGACTCTTGTTTCTTTATTTCGTTTTTCTTTTTTTATACTAACAGGGAGACATTTAAAAAGGCTTAGGATACACTTTATAGAAAAAAGTCGACAAGTTTTTCCCTCATCTCTTTTGCGGAGTTTTTATCCCGTGCCTTTTCTTCCGACGAGGACACTCGAGTCATATTGTAATGCCCTTATTTTGGTCCCTTTCTCTTTTTTCAGTGCCAGAGAATGCGCTCTTGCTTGAGGCCGAAGAATGTTTGAAGGGTAAGGAAGGAATACATACAGTTTTTTTGTCGTCGTAGCGAAACATTGTTGACGGGTTGTTTGGAAAATACGGCTTCTGCTTAATAAAGTTCCTTGTAATGGATCATTTAATGAGTGGTTCGGTATTTTCGGTCTGACAAACGAATTGAATATTTTATAATACAAAAATAAGCGTGTTTTAATCTTGGCGAAAACATTTAGGTATAAGTAAAGGAAGGTACGTTGTATGCTTTTCATAAGTATAATTCCAAGGATTCGGTGTTTTGGTGCCATTTTGTCTCGTGATTACTCAAAGAACTTATAATACGAATCGTTATACACACTTTTGTAATTTCCGATTGAAATTCTGTTTTCGCATTAAAATAAGAAAAATCCAGATGTCCATGTAATTGCATATATCATGGATGCAGCTTAATGTTAAAAGATTCTGAAGGAATCACAATAGCATTTATTCATCTTTCGAGAATTTTAATTTTGGAGGAAATCAATTCAATAGACATTTGTCATTCTTATAAGATTCATAGGATCAGCCATGAATGGGTTTTTGTCATTTTAATGCAAAACCACGCAGCAACTAACTTTATTTAAAAAACAATCTGTTATGGATTGCTTGTTTTCGCGTGTAAAATCCATTATATTCGGCGATTAAAAGATAAATAAAAATTTAACATTCACGTTAAATATCATTCGTTGAAATTGAGTTAAAAAAATATTTTTAGCAATTTTCGCGATGCAAATCTATTCAATTGTGCCAGCTTAATTCGTCTTTTGTTTCCCCGACAATAATTCGGGAAACGAACAGCGACGGCGCAATTTCGGATGTCGAGTGCGACGGGTTGCCTACCTTTGTGGGGCATGTCGTCCGCGAGTGGCCCTGCTGAGGCGCAGGGCCAGGCGGCGTGCTGCGAGGGCAGAATGGCGACGGCAGGCGTCGGCGAGCGTCGGGACGCCCACGCACTTCCGGAAGAGACATAAACCGCCCCTAGGGGCGAGAACCGGAACCACTCGTCGTCCCCTCTCCACTCCCCCTTCACTCCTCCCCCCCCCTCTCTTGTCCCTCCTCCTCCTCCCTCCCCTCCTCACTTCACTCCGACCCTTCCCTCTCCTTATTTCCGCTCCGTCTCTCCTCTGGGCGAAGAGACCTTTACGCCGAGATCTGCGAAAGAAAAGAACGAGCATTAATCAGCAACCCGAATGACTAGCGCGACATTCTTTATCCTATCGTCTCGGATATTCAATACGTCAATTCTTTCATCTCTCTTTCAACCCATCGTTGAATATGAATGTCACATGCACGAGAAATTTGCAATCAGGAGAAAAATTCTGCCACGGTATGCAGGACCGGCGAGCGAGCCGGGCGTCTGCCCGGGGTGCCAAAGTCTCGAGGGCGCTATCTCGACTAACTATTTATACATTACTTGTACTTTTATACCATTGTATTACCTGTTATAACATATTCCTCTCCTATATGGTCTATGTCTACTGTTTCTAATCTCTCTTGGAGTCCTAAATTTTTTTCCTTAGGATTGTGAAACATCGTGTAAATTCTCTACGGCATGCCTCTAATGATGCTATTTTATCTGCTCTGTCTTTGGATAATCTTACTGCGATTCGAACTAAATCTGATTTCTTTTATTTATAATATTTTAAACTCCGTTGCAGACTGCACTGTGTTACTATCCTACATAAATTTTCGAGTTCCACCCCGGACTATTCGTTCTTCTTCCTTATTTCATTTGTTTACTCCTAGGATTTCTCTAGCCAAACGTTCTCTCTTCTTTCGCCTTCCTTCTATTCTGAATACCTTACCTCCACATATTGATCCTTTTTTCCTATCAATAAATTCATTTATTACGCTAGGAATCACACATTCCACCTAAATAATCACAGTCATCATTCGACACAATTATTGTTAGTTTTTCTACTGGATATTTTTGTTATACCTATTACTCATGCCTAGAATTTTATTAATTTATTGTTATTATTTTTACTGTAAATTGGCGATCACGCTGTGTGTGAAATTATGAATAAATAAGTAAATAAATATATGGATAAATTTTGAATACCATTTATACCGCGTAACAGGTTGATATTTTATTGACATTCCTTAGATATATTCTTTAATTATGACTAGTACTAACGGAGTATTGAATAAACGAACATGTACTTTTCGAATGTCTTAACAAAAAATTATGGAAGGGGGCGTTTGAGTGGATTCTCGACCGGGGCGCCACAATTCCTCGGGCCGGTCCTAGCGGCAGGAGATCGGATCTAGGTATTCCACAAATTATCTCGTTTCAGAATATGCATATTTTTCTTTGTTGGGAACGAGGTAGCCAAGCTAATATGCCAAACTGGTTCTTCATCAGTGGCACCAAAGAAAACCCTCACGGGTGAGATTCTATAACTACAGTTGACTGGTAGAATATCAGCCCAGTTAATGGAAGACCCGGGTTCGGTACACGTTCACGGCAGAAAGTTTAGCCTACTTTCTAGAATGGAAATAGGCTTATAGTTTTGTCGTTGTGTCTGTCTGTCTGTTTGTTCCCCCTATTAACTTTTGAAACAAAAGACCGATTTTCATGAAACTTGGTGGAAATCTCTTGATACATGGACCGAGCTACCGAGGATAGTTTTTGTTGTGAGATTGAAGTCACGGGTTCAATTCCAGGAACTTTCCTTTCCAATCTGAAAGCCATCGTGCAGGGTAATTTTCTCTTGCAAATTAAAATATCTTAGAATTGTAATATCGGAGCGAGTTTTGTACTATTCTCTGAGGAAAGGAATGGGAATTCTCATTTTTATCGTAGAATTTTGCTTATCGGTCGTATTTATTAGAATTTCGCGTAAATACTGTCGTTTTTGCCGTTTTTATCACTCATTACGAGAGTGTTGCCGTAGCAACAACTATTGTTGGACTCAGATTCGGTATCATTATATATCGACGACTCTTACAGAGGAGGATATAACATATAGGAGGATACTAATGTTTAGGCACTTCCAGATGTGCTGTAGATTCGAATTTTTTTTCATAGATAGGATTTTGTGCAAAACCGACTAGAAAAAACGAAAATCTTGAAAAAGTGCAACAATGCGGCCGCTAAAAATTCGCAATTGTTTAAACAAATTTTCAGGGTTTGGGCATTTTCGAATGTGCTACGGAGCTGAAATTTTTTTAAAAAGTAGAATTATTAAAAAAACGAAATAGGGATTATAAAAATTTTGATATTTTAATTTGTTTGGCAGTTAAAAATTCTTAAATTTTAAACAAATAGATTACTGTTTAGGTACTACGGGATGAGTTAGGAAGCTGAAACTTTCAAATTATTTACAGAGTAGTAAATTTGCATAAATAAACATTTCAATTTTACCATATATGAATTGCGGCGGTCGTTAAAAATTATTTAAATTTGAACAATTAGAAAAATATTATTTTACTTCTAGAAGTGCTACAACATTAAAATTTGGCTAAAATGTGCAGCATTAGAACCTTATAATGAAGAAAGTGTAAAATATTTAAAATTGCAACATTTGGGGATTGTTTTAAACTATTATTTTTACATGTGGGAAAAACGAACATCGCTGCGGAGGTGAAATATTTAGAATTAAAAATATATGTGTAATGATGAAAGATGAATAATGAAAGTTTTTTATGTTGAGATGAAATGCTTGCAGTATGCAAGCACCAACTACTAGTATTCTAATACGTATACGCGTTATTTTTGCCTATCAAATACGCGTGATCAATTTAATATTCCGTTCGAATGTATTTCTAGTATTTTATAACGCTAAATTATGAAATTTGAAAACACAAAGAGTTACATATCCGCGGCGACTTTAAAGCTATTGAAGCCAATATAAATATTAAATAAATGATGAAATGGAAAGTGGGCATCATAAGTTCTGTTTCGATCATCTTGTTTCTTCTGATTTCAAATATCTCCCACATTATAGTTAATTCCCATTATAAAGGGATCCGTGATTCATCCTTTCCATCGTCACATATATCCGAACGAAGTCAAATCAGATCAAATATCCCGGCTTTTCCTCGAACGACGCTCGTATGTCCAGTGGGTCCTCCCTATTTTGACTTAAGGGGTTATAGACGTTGTTCTTGAACAATAGAATGGCGCAGATCCTATAAACAAGATGGAAAAGTATACACCATAAATGGAATACGCAAAGATTTCAAAGGCGTTCTTAATGGGAAATACGTGTAAGACGGTATCGAAAAATTACGCGATTCTCGAATTTTTATCCCCGAAACTATAGTCTCGAGGACTATCATGTAGTAAATGGTGTTCTCTATCAAAATAAAGTTTTTAATCTACACCTCACAGATAATATAAGAGAATGGGAGAGAAATATATGGATTTTTAATTTTTATTTGCTGAGAGAACCGTATTAGCGATTGATGTAAAAAAATATGCGATGTTTTGCTCTGGATTTTCTTTAATTTTTCTTTTCAAAGCTATAAGTCGTAATTATGTGGTCTCTGGACCATCTTGTAGTAAATTGAAAGGCGCAAATCCGATAAAAAAGTAAGGATATACCAAAAGAGTATAAAGGAAACAGCTGAAAAGAAAGCTGAAAGAGGTTTGAATCGTGGTCATAATGTGGAGGGTTTTAAAATGGTTTTAGGAAGGTCTAATCGGAAGAGGATATTAGATGGAAAATCTACTGATTTCTTTTCTTCAAATTTGGCGTAGTATTCAAAGGCGTGTGATATTCGAATAAATACCGTAATTTAGGCATCTCGTGAGAGGTTCGTGCTACATAAAAACCGACGATGAAAAACGTATTGTCTGCTCGGTAAATATCTGTAAACTTCTTGAACGCTGAAGGCCTTAGTGCGCTGATTCCCAAACTGCGTACCTCGGCGAACTGGGATTCCGCGAAAATCTTGGGCAATAATTTTTCCTCTAAAACATAGACCATTGTGTAGTAATTGATTATGGCTGCATCCTAAAATTGTAATAACTGAACGTAAAAAATATGACAACCCTTTTTCAAGGCTCGGGTGCCGCAAAGTTCTGTTTATCTTAGAAAGGGTGCCGACCCTACAGAAATTTTGTAAACTACTATTTTAACGTTTTTCTCGTCGAAACCACGATCTTCACCTTTAAACTACCTGCTGTAATAAATTCTTTTTCGAATCTTCTATTACGTTATGCGTATCCGATTGCGATCAACTTTGGCCCATCGTGCCATTTGTCGGCAGTTAAATTTTGCCCTATCATCCAAAATTGTGTGAGAAAAGAACTATGGAAATAAAGCAAAGTGAGTAGTTGATTATATTGTCATATCATCAAACGTTAATCAGCGCCGAGAAATTTCCCCTTAACGAGCCTTATGCCAACACACACTTGGCAAGTTTACCAAATTATCCCCGGCGTCCGCGAAATCCCAATCGATGATAGATAACGAAGTTCCTCTCACAAGAGGCATAAAAACTAGAAAAAAAAACGTCACAATTGTTCTTTGCCAGAATCTACTAATTAACAAATCGCCACTGATGACGGCTTCTATTCAACCGTGATGCGCATCTGGTTTTCATAACATTTTTTGGCGTTTGTTGGAGTGATTCTCACTGTAAATTTAATTTTAGTCATAAGACGAGATCGATAATATTCTATTGATTAAAAAAAATAATTGAAAATTTTGAGGGAAGGCAAACCAGATAGGAAAAGAATATGGCCTTCGATTGTAAATGGCATAAGAATGGGAATGGGAACGAAGGGACTGGGATAAGATAATGACGAAGAGAGGGGCTGCGTCGAAAAGGATGGAGATGGGAGAGAAAGAGGGTGTGGGAGGGATGGGACTCGAGATAAATGACAAGGTAATTAAGGCGGAAAAGCCCGAGACAAAAAAGGAGGGGAGCTGGGAGAAGAAGAAAAAAAATTCGGAGGCGAGAATTTTAACAATGGCGGAGGATAGAAGAGGAGGAACATAAAGAGGGTGGGGAGCGGAACGGGAGGGAAGAGAAGGAGGAAAGGGAGTGAGGAAAATGGGAACTGAGGGAGGAAACGTGGCAAGAACGGGAGACATGGGGAGATGGCGGCACGAAAGGAACGGTGGGAAGGAACGGTGGGAAAGAACGATGGGAATGAACGGTGGGAAGGAATGGTGGGAAGGAACGGTGGGAAGAAACGGTGGGAAGGGACGGTGGGAAGGGACGGTGGGAAGGGACGGTGAGAAGGGACGGTGGGAAGAAACGGTGGGAAGGGGCGGTGGGAAGGAACGTTGGGAAGGAACGGTGGGAAGTCACGGTGGGAAGGAACGGTGGGAAAGAACGATGGGAAGGAACGGTGGGAAGGAATGGTGGGAAGGAACGGTGGGAAGAAACGGTGGGAAGGGACGGTGGGAAGAAACGGTGGGAAGTCACAGTGGGAAGGACCGCAGAGGAACGATCTCAGGAACGGTATCGGAACGCGGATCAACTATAAGGCGGAACGATGGACCGTCGATGAACGAATAGGAGGAACGGGACTGGAACGGGGGAATGCAGAGAAATAATCGGGAGGAACAGGATACGAACGGGAGAACAATAAATTAGAAATTGGAGGAACGGAAGGAGAGCGTGGAGACAAGGGAACATGGCGCAAAAGGGTCGACGGGAAGGTACAATCTAAGGAACGAAATCGGGACGAGGGAACGCGGATTAGTGATAAGGAGGAACGAAAAGAACGACGGTCTGCTAGTAACGTATATGAGGAACTGGATTGGAACGAGAGAACGCAGAGGAGCAATGAGTTAGGAATCGGAGGAACGGAAGATAAACGGGGAGGAATCGAATAAAGGAGCGGGAAAACTAAAGCAGAAAGCAGCTGGCAGATAAAGAAGAAAGTTGATAAAGGAAGAAGATGAAGGAACGTAGGAGAGAAAGGGGCGAGTCGATTTTCTTTAGTTGGACGTTTGTTTTTTTCAGGAAGAGGGAGTGGAGACACTGGATGTGGTAAGGAGCACGCCACAGTCGTTCCCTTCGTCCTCACACTCCACGCCAACCTTTTTTTGCGACCCTTTCATTCCCTTTGAAAGACTTATAGCCGGGAAACACTCCCATCCACCTTACGCTCCCACACCCCACATATGCACGCGTTGAAAGGAGTGATTCGCACGCGTGCGTTTATGCGTTTAGGGATGCGCGCACAACGGATCCGCTCCTCGAAGCTTCCGTTCGTCTTTCTCTTTTGAAAGAATTCAAAAGGAAATCGATTTTTTTACGGATGCTGAAGTGGTTTCACGGTTGCACACCAAACGCACTCCAAGCCCTCGGGTTTTGTCGGGACGTTCCTCCTCCTCACGCTCCCTTATTCCCTCCACCCCTCACCTCCACGCCCACACACCCGTTACCCTTTCTAAAAGAGTTTTACCGTGTTGTCGTGGCGGGGTGTTTGGATAGGTTGTTGCTCTGTCGAGGTAATTTTATCCCCTACAAAAATTTAAATGCGAATTGAGGCGTTATAGGACTCGACTGTGCTGTATGAAATATCCTAAGTATAATATTTCTGAAAAATATAATCATTTTCGCAGCTCTATGTTTGCCAATTATGTACGTCGATTTGAAACTGTACCATGGAATTTTTATCATGGCATGTTTTAAAGGAATATTACGTACTTTAAAGCTGTCACTTTTGAAAACTTCAAGTGAGCAGCATTGCTTCTCATTGTCTTCACAGTAAAGACATAGGTTAATGGTACCCAAATGTTTTCTAGGCGCTGAATTTCACAACATTGAAACGAGGTTTTTACATTTTTGGCGACGGATATTATAACCTTTGAGCACCATTATATTAATAATATAATAATATATTAATTTATGCGAGGAAAAAGTATTGACCTTATTACCTATAAACACATCCAATTTTTTTAAATTTACTAAACAAGGCTTCTCGCGGCAGTCCTAAAAATCAGCTGCGAAACCCCGTTTGGAAACCAATGGCATATGTTTACGAACAAGGGAGGAATGCCGATCCTTTTATTCTGTTTCTGCACAATTGTCAACCCATCAACAGTTACTCTCTAAAATGATCATCTCCGGAGCTGCTGGAAGAAATGGGATCCTTTAGAGGCGAGAGAAAGTATGACGAGTGGGTGCGCGCGCACTAACGCAACATGAAGAGGAGTCCCCGTACTCGGATGAATAAGGGGAAGCAGAAATTTCCGCTTTCCGTCACCAATCCATTTTTTTCTTCCTTTCGGACGAGCGATTCTATTGAACGAACGCGAAAAAGAATGTCGCGTTCCTTATTAATTGCGTCTACAGTCAAGTGCGGAGGCGAAACATGATAAAAAAATCCGAGAGAATGGCGCAAAACGCATAACGAAGGAGGAGAAAAGGACGATTTTTTCACCGCATTCATCGAAATCATATCGTTTATTTTTCGCGATTCTCCATTATGAGGCGACGATCTGCTAAAAAACGAGAAGAACAAAGTGATTCCCCGCACACGCATTCACGCGTCCTCTCATCCACCTCGTGGTAATTCCCGACCTCTCTCTTTCTTGTGCCTTCTCCCTATAGTACATCTTTATTTCGCGCCCTCTCCCTCCTATCTTCTTCTCCCCTCCCCAATCTCCCTCGAAAAATAGTCTCCATTCCGACCTCTTGTCCAGTGTTTTACAAATAAAATAGTAATCCCGTCCTCAGAAAAATATTTGAACAACCACCCTTTCAACCACTATAAAAATTGTTTCATTCCGTCGTAGCTACCTTATACTTTCTGTAAAGTTTTTTCTATAATCAATGCAAAAATATAATTTCTAAGAAACCATGTCTATCAATTGTAAATTCTTGTAAAACGTTTGTTCAAGCTTTATTTAAAAATTCTGCAAATAGATTCTATAGGAAGTATATGTTCTATCAAAAAAATGTCGAATAATCATTTAAATATCTGAATATCACGTGGTATGACTTCATCAACCATCGTAATTACTTCATTTACAGTTAACCTGATTCTATAACAATAAAACTGTAAACTACGTTCTTGAAAATCCACACCAAAATTCGCGCCACACAAATCTTGGGTTAAAAATCACGTTGCAAAACTCAAACCGCGACTTTAAACTACGTAAAATGGTTAGGTTGGAGAGAAGGCTTTTCTTCCTTACCCTTGACATAAAGGAAGGCATTTTTTCTCTCTCCCTTCCCTCACAAACTCAAACTCCTCCCCTCTTACTTTCCTCCTGCCAATTCCCCTTTGCATGGTGGCACACGCACTGTCTACTTCTCGAGCACCGCCAACGCCCCCTCCCCAAATACTCCTCCCCCTCTTATTCCGAGGGACGGAGATAGAGAGAGAGAGAGAGAGAAAGATGGGGAGCAGTCCATGGGAAGGGTTCTCGCGCACGCACCGCTAGTGGTGACAAATTGGGACCCTTCACCCCCCGACACACACAGGAGTGCGAGAGAGTTACAAACACAAAAAATGAGGGAGAGAGAAGGGAGTGTGGTGTAGGAGGGAATAAACTCTCCAAATCCTCCACCCTCCCTATAGATGGCGCTGTTAATGTAGAAGAGGGATGAGTGTCGAGTTGCGCGATTTCCGCGTCATAGAGGGATGAAAGGGGGAGGGAGGGGTGGAGGGGAGTGAAGGGGGAGGGGAGTGAAGGGGGAGGGCAGGAGTTGGATGGAAAGATTTTTGTGAAGAATAGAGGGAGATGTGTTGAGAGGGTGGGAGAGAGGTTAAAGGGTACTAATTACACGGCGCCTGCGGTGTCCTTCTGTGTCAAGGGTTGATAATGAGAATTAGGGAAGCTTCGGAAGGGTGAGTGGAATGGAGGTGGAGTGCCATTTTGTCTGTGATTCCGGGAGGATACGGGATAGGGAGAGTTAGCTCGAGAGATGGGAAATCTAATCTTTTAGCCCCTGGAGCATCGCGCGAATATTGTTAGCACCGTTCCCCTAGTTAATTTTCAATAGTCGCCTCTTTGTATCACATGCATCCTTATTGGTTTAAACGCGCATCGTTTCAATATGGCTAATAATATGAGCGGTGACAAAATGGAATTGCTTCTGAGAATTATTTTATACCTTATATCTTTTATAACTTTAAAACTTCTCGCGTGGTATATTAGAGTCAAAGTGAAAAAAATTGCAGCCCACAGAAGCTTCCACCACGATCCTTAATCGCAGGATTACCCTTGCAAGCATTTAAATTACTACGTAAGAAAGACAGAAAAGAAAGAACAGATTTCTCAGTCTTTATATTGGGCATGGCGAGTCCTTCAGTTCACCTTCCAACTTCGTTCGAACGTCGGTTTTTTAAAACTGCATTTTCTACCAAAAAGTTCTTATAAGTTTACTTTTATCCAGCGGTAAATTCAGCCACCCTTTCTTTATCTTGGTAAAATATTATCCCGTCTGATTTTTACCTCTGTTCTTCAATTAGCTCCTCTGATCTGTACGTCCGGCATAATTCATCTATTAAATGGGTAAAGTATAGAGTAAAACTCTGATTTATCGCCACCGTTTGCCCATCACTGACATTCACGCTAAAGCGAGGGTGGCGGTAAATCGAGGTTTATGCTTACTCTATGTAATCTTAAGGTGGAAGTTCTGTTCATGGGCGGTATGCGGGGGTGGCACACATGGAGGTGGTAAATCGGGGTTTGACTGTACTAAGAGCGCGTCGATTTATATCGTAATAACCTATCGACGGCGCATCTGTATTATTTTCGAAATTACATGACAGAGGGTTTCATTCAAGATTACGCGATACAAATGATAAGATAAATCTTTCATAGTTAATCGGTATGTAATACATCCATCAAGGACTTGTTTTTCACTTTCAACGGCTATTCTTGTTCATTTAATGCTACGTGCGAGATAAGTAAACCGTATTATCGCTCGATTCGATGGAACTGCTAGCCCTAAGCCCAAAGTGCAGCTGCAACGACCATTGATGCAGAACGACATTCTTACGTCGGTTCACTCGACGTGGTCGTTTGGACGCCGAAAGCGGCAAAGGGGCCATTTAAACGGCAAAACTGGTAGGAAGTCGTTTTGAACGAACAGACATCATTGCAGAGATACAGATCAGCTCTACATTGGCATAAAGGGAGCATTCCGAAACCCCTTCTTTACACCTATAGTATTCCTATAATGATTCTGTATTTGAATCTGACACTCAATTTTATACTACTATCACTATCGTTCCACCCCACTTAACGCTAATGGTAGAAATGAAAAAACACGACAAACAAATACAAACAATACCACAAATTTAATTTACAAAACTCACGACCCGGGTTTCGATGCTTAGAATCATCATCACCTAATGATAGCATTGTAAAAACTATTTTTGTCTTGTTGTTTAAGATGGAATACCACCAAGTGAAAACCCATACAGTCAAGTTTTTCTAGAAAAGAAATTTTAAAAAACCTTTCGTCTTCTATTATCGATTCCGATTCCATTCGATTTCCGCCATCTATTAGGAAATAACAATTATTTATTTCTCAAGATACCTATCTGATTGTAAGATGCATTTTTGTATAATAAAAGCATGACCGATTCGATCTTCCTCTACAGGCGTTTTATCGATCTTTGAATATTTTAAATTCACGAGTTGGGGATAAAGTCATAATAATTGAAGATACATATTACATTTATAGCTATGCACACATGTTATTCTATTTTTGCTTCGTATAACTCAGGAATTCCCAACCTTTTCCATGTGGCGAGCATCAAGTTGTACTCTGGTATATCAAGCGAGCACTAAGCTATATCCTATAATATCGAGCGAGCACCATTATACCGTTGAAAAAAATAATGAACATACTAAATACGAAAATCAAATGAAGGTCAATGTTATTATTAATGCTCTTATATACTTTTTTAGAAAGAAAGAAACTGATCATATAAAATAAATGATGTTAGGAAACACGATTTAGGCATCGCAGAAGTGCACAACCAGACTGCCGGAGAGAACAATCGAACTACCAAAGAGCACAGCGGTGCTTGCGAGCACCAGGTTGGGAACCCCTGCTGTAACTTATTTGGTAACAACGAAATACATTCTTCTATCTCCATCATTGATTGTACAACCAAAGTTCCAGCTGCCATATATGGAGATCAAATCCTTGATCCTTTATCATTCATTCATTCGCTCATCTTTCTCTCTCTCTCTCTCTCTTTGTATTTTCGCTAAGCTCAGTTATCTCTTAAGTCAATCTCTTCAATTGAGGGATTTTACACTTCCTATCTAACCTATTTTCCCATATGTTTCTCCATCTCTCTCTCTCTTCTTCCGTCTATTTTCCATTTCCCGTTCTCACATTCTCTTTCAATCCCACTCATACCCATCAACAGTCAGTTTCAAATCCGCGATTTTCACAAATTATTCGTTTAAAGTCCCTGATGGCTGTCTCTCCCTTCAAAGGCTACAGTCCAACATTTTTTTCCTCCATTTCAAAACTTCGGAATTAATTTAATCAGCGCGGAATATTTTTTCCTGTGCGTTTGCCTGTGCGCGTGTCGTGCTTTGACATACAAAAGGCTTCGCTTGTCTGATGGCGCCGGGTTAAAAACAGAACAGCGAGGAAGCGTCGAATCGGAAAAAAAACGTGATTTTCGGAGAGAGAAAATTGCGTTTTCGGATTTTTTTTCGCCAACCGATCGAAACGAGAAAAAACGCACGCTTGATTTCATCGTCAAACGTCAACTAGAAAATATTGCGGCTGTCAAAAGGCATGTGGAAAGAGGCTGCGAAAAACGTGAAATGGAGATATTCGACGTTTCACCGTTGTCTAAAAATACTTCGCGAGAGGAAAACGCGATCAAATTTCCACTCCAATTAATGGAATTAATCTGAAACTTTTGATGAATAATAGGATCTGCCAGGTAGCCTTAACTTTGTTGAATTCCATCACTCAGAACTAATAATATAAAAACTATGTAACAATTCCACTTTATTTGTCACCTGGTGATGACGTAGGTACGTCAAATCTGGTCATGTCATTGGTTAATAAAGTTAAATTGTCACATAGTTTTTATATTATTTGCTCTGTTGATGAATAAGTTCCGAAAAGCTATGACAGTTCTTATTTTGAAGTATATCAACTCATCATCGCATTTGACGACACAAATCCATTATTCAAATGTGATAATTACAAAGAACAACATATTCGGTTCAAAGCGCTCTTAGAAGACGACAGAGAACGATTTTTACTCTCGAGAAATGATCTTTATTCCGCAAACGAATAATTTCGAACATTTTGCGAGATTGTCTAATAACCGTTGAATTATCACATAGATTCTCGGCGTGGCACGCTGAAATGTATATCTAAGAGTACGTATTTGTATCCTAGTAATGGATCTCGATTGAGTAAGGCGTCTTATCGAGTCATCACTTCCTACTCACTCCACGTAATACGCACTTTCGCTATCGTCCGAGCGATAACTTCCACCGTGTATGTATACGCGCCTGTTTGTACATTCCCACCGCGCGACGCGACAGCACTAGGTGCGATGCCCTTCCTCATTCAAGTACCCTTATCGGTTCCCGCTACGAATTGATAGCGCCGTGTATTTGCGAGGTAGTACTTGGAGTCCCATTGGCGCTTCGGCGCACAGAACCGGAAGGGGAGAGGGGATGAGAAAGAAAGAGTAAAGCGATCCACTGACCCCTTTTTCTTTCTATCGTGCCTTGGATGCAACACCCGGATGCATTTCGGCGTGCGTCACCCATCGTGGATGCGAGTAAGGCGCGTGACTTCGGCTTCAAATCTCTCGGCACGCCAACACGCCATTCGGAGTTTGGGAAGTGAGTGAGAATGAAAAGGTGGCGATATATATATATGTGTGTGTGTGTATATATATATATATATATATATATATATATATATATATATATATATATAAATACAGACTCTCAGAAAGAGGAAGGCTAACTGGGTTGGACATTACCTGAGGAGAGAGAGTATGGTTAAAGACGTGTTAGAAGGAAAACTAGATGGAAAAAGGGAAAGAGGTAGGAAAAGGTTTCAGCTGATAGACGATTTGAGAGGAAAAGAGAGATATCAAGATATAAAGAGGACAGCGGAAAATAGGAGTATATGGAGAACCAGGTTTAACCAAGAATAATCACGAACCTGTCTACGGACAGACTGATGATATATATTAACTTAAGGAAAAGAAAAGGTAGTGATGAGGGTGGCAACAAGGTGTTGAGGGAAGCCCAGCGGACACTTACCAAGTTGGGGACCAAGTTGGCAGGCTGCTGGGGGCGTCGAAGAGACACATAAAACACACGAACACAAAAACACACGCAAGCTTATCGGGCCTATGCCCTTCTTCAGCGAAAGAGTAACGTAAAGTCAAGTTTATGTATATATATATATATATAAACTATTCACTATATCAAAACCAACAATAGAAATAAATAAAACATTTATTGTAATTTCCGCTGAAAAAGATTTACTAGAGCGGTTTCGCCTACCAGTATCAAGGCCAAAACTCACTTTATGATGCTGCAATAGGCGGAACCGATTGAGTAAATTTATTTTAGTGGAAATTACAATGTTTTATTTCTATTACGTTCAGTAAAAGTTAAGGCAGGGCCGGCCAGAGGGACCGGCTGACCTGTTCATCTATCTGTGTATTACTTACTTTACTTAATTAATTAATGTCGGATATTATTTATATCGGGGAACAAGCGAGAATCTCGTTGAAATTTTCTATACTTTTCATTATCGATTACTTAACCGAGCAATGAATATATTAACATGCTCTTTTGAGGATATCCTAACAAAAATTTACAGAAGGGGGAGCTGGAGCGGGTTTCTCGCCCGAGCGGGGGCCAAAATACCTCGGGTTAATACTCTGAGCTAAAGTGAAAACGTCCAGTGTATTTGTCAGCTGTAATAGCTTGCAAAACGTTTTCTAGTCTACTGAAGACACATCGTGTAATTAATCCTATATAATGTTTTCCGCGGAATTCGTGACCGCGACACAGGCAGACTAACAAATGCCAGCTAAAATATTTCAGAATTAAATTTAAATGTCGTCGGATTCATTACAGCCAGAGAGTACTTAAAATTAAGGTTTAGAAATATGAAATGGATGCAATAAGCAGCGAATCTGCCTTTGTTTTACTATCTTCCGGCAATCGGCTATGAATTTTGAGCATATTTTTATAAATATTCTAGTTTAACGTGAAAACCCACAAAACACTCGATACTGATTATTTCATGCTGAATTTTTAGTCAGACCCATTATCAATCTCTCAAATTTTACCTTCCGAAGTTTTCTCTTTTTTATTTCGCTGAAAGACTAACGTGACACATTTCCACCCCTACTTTGATAATGTCTTCCCTTTAGAAGCCTTTTTAATTTTTTTTCTGGAGATAACATGGCTTCATTTATCCGCGAAGCGAAGACTAATTGTTAACAACTAAATACGAATGAGAGAGATAGCAACGGGCGAAGGAAGGCACTTGAGTTCCCCTCTCGGCCGCCTTTCTTCCAACGGCGCTGCCGTCGCGACGCGAAGAGCAAAAGTGGGACAGTCATCTTTGCAATTATCATAATTATTTATAGTACCCCCCTTCCATTCTTAATTTTTTTCATCCTGCCCCGTCCCTCTCTTCAATCAAGTTCCACCTCTTTCCTTCCATTGTTGCTGCATCTCCAGCTCGAAGCAGGCAGGGATAAAAAAAAACAAGAAAAAATGAGGAGTCGCTCATTCGGCATAGCGTGAAAGAAAGCGAAGGAAGGAAAGGGAAGAGATGGAGAGAGAGATAAAGATGGACGAGAGGAGAGGAGAGGAAAGGAGGGGATGCAAGTTTAGTGGATAATGGAGGAGCAGAGATGAGTGCGTCCATAGAGAAAGGAAGAAAACTCATTCTTTCCTAAGAATTCGAGAAACGGCGTAGGATCCTCAATGACGCTTATTCCTCACTAAATCACGTCGCTGTTGAGATACTGCATTTATGTGTCCACTCATACGTTCCTGGAATATCATTATTTATGCTTTCCATGTGCTAATTGGATCGCTAAGAGTGGCAAATTCACGTCTACGATATCCAAAGGAGATTTTTTCCGAGTTCTAATGTAACAATTGCAAATAATTTTATATCGGCGGAGATGATGGTAATGGGTAAGCTTTAAAATCCGTAACTTATTGGCTAAGAATCATCATTTTGAATCATCCAGCCGACATATATTCCCCAAAATTCTTACGCAATGGACTAAGATACAGTTACAAAGTTTCTACGCGAAATATTTTATTCACTCGAGTTAAAAGGATTCGGCAATAGATCTATAAGCATAGCTAGAATCTCTAGAAATTACCCATAGTCCATTTTGACTTAACATTTAAATATGATGCAACCAATATGGCCACAATTAAATAAATATCATATGCTATATTAATATACTAATTTATTTAAATTTTGACCTATACATATTTTTCATAATGTACCACAAATATGACACATACACACCAATGTCATATACTATTTTTTTTCCATTTAGCGATCTGTTACATTAAATAAAAATTTCAAACTGAGACAGCCGTCCCTATCTCTGGCTGCTTCTCTCGTATTTAAAAAACTGAATATCAGATTAATTAAGTAATAACGAAACGGTCTTTAGTCTCGAGAAAAATAAAACGAAAATACAAAATTCGTGCTTCTGTTGTTACCTCTCAAAGGCGAGATTTTATTTGGGAGGAACAGTTTTTACCTTTCTCTCGACACTTCCAAAACATTCCATTCCCTTTCTACCCACTCATATCCTCTCACGCTCTCAGATCCCACCCCTCCCTCTCTCTATTTCTCTCCCTCCTTCCCCCCACCCCACCCCCGTCCCTTTCATTTCTTTTCCAGAATGTCAATTGGGAGTTTTTTTCCGCTCCCTTGCCCATCTGCGACCGCGGATTGTGCAAAAAAAATCGCTCTCTACGTTTTGCGATCGCTAGCGTGCGTCGCCAACTCTTCATTTCTTTCTTTCGATCTCGCGGCGGTTAATTATGTTCTCGCGCCTCGTCGCCCTCTATCCACTCCCTCCCTCCCGCTCTCTCCCACTCCTTTCTCGTTCGTCTTCATCTCCAACCGACTATGACACACACACACACACAAAATAACACGAGTGGGAGACAATTTCGCATCGCATCCTCCGCACTTCGAATTTCTTTTGTTCTGTGCGATGCGGGAGAGTGGCTCGTTATGGGTGGGAGGCGTGGGAGGTTGAGAGAGAGACAGAGAGAGAGAGAGAGTACGCAAATGCGATCAGGGTAACAAATGCAGCAAGCTATTTTTCACGCTGCAACTTCCTCACTCCTCCCATTCTCTCCCTCCCCCCTCTCTCTACCTCCCCACTCTCTCTCCATCCCCCTTCACTCTCCCACTCCCCTCTTCCTCTCCCTCCCTCCTATCCCCTCTCTCCCTCCCTCCACTCTCCCTCCCCCCTTCTATCCCACCTCTCTCTCTCCCCTTCCCCCTCCTCGCTCTCCCCCTCCTCTCCCTCCCCCCTCTCTCCCTACCTCTCTCTCTCCCTCCCCCTCTCACTCCCTCTCACTCCCTCCCCCATCTCTCTCCCTCCCCCTCGCTCTCCCTCCTACCTCTACCTCCCTCTCCTCCTCTCTCTCCCTCCCTCCTCTCTCTCTCTCCCTACCTTACCCTCCTCTCTCTCCCTCTTTCCTCCTCTCTCTCTCCCTTCCTCACCCCCTCTCTCTCTTCCTTCCTCCCTCCCCACTCTCTCTCTTCCTCCCTCCTCCCTTTCTCTCCCTCCCCCTCTCTCTCTCCCTCCCTCACCCCCCTCTCTCTCCCTCCCTAACCCCCCTCACTCTCCCTCCCTCACCCCCCTTCTCCCTTCCTCCTCCTTCTCTCTCCCTCCCTCCCCCTCACCACTTCTTCTACGGTCTCTTAACATCCCCTACCTCTCTTTCTCCATTATGCTCTTACTCCCTCTCTTCAATACCGGCATCTATAGCCGACCAATTGTATAAAGAACAAAATTCGCAGTTTTTCCCCTCCCTATTTTCTCGCTTTGTCGCCTCATTGTTGGCGCGTGCGTTGAGCGAGTTAGCTTTTCGTTGTCACCCCACCGGAACGAGAATTCAGTTAGGGAGGCTTATCATCACCTCTATTTTTTTAATATCATCTCCCGAAAAATTGAATTTAAAAGATCCGAGGCGTCTGTTTCGATTTCTGGGATGGAAGGTGGGTGGGGGGAGAGAGGTATCAACGAATCCGCGCTTATACATTTAAAAATTTTTTTTTTTAAATAACTTGTTTTGACGAGCTGTTTTTTTTATTTTCAGTACCTTTTGAAATTGAATGTGTTCGACGGGGCGGATTAAAAACTTCGCGTGGAAAGAGGAGCTTTGTTTTTTATTTTTCGGGAGAGGCGTGTCGGGGTAGTGTGGAGGCGTGGGACGGGAGTGGTGGGGGGGCGGGGAGGGGTGGGTGGGCGATGGAGGAGGGGAAGGAGAGCGCCGGGGTGCACCACGCCACGCGAAGATCCACTTTGGATGATGAACGCTGTGAAAAATGTTCCCTCTCCTTCCATTTCGCTCTTCCTCGATTTTTCGCATCTGCATAAACGTTTTGCGTTCATTCCTTCCGTCGAGTCGCGATGTTTGCTCGCTTCTGGTATTTCTTTTTTTTTATCCGGGGACTCTACGTAGCTCTTCACCGCCGTTGCAGTTTTGTAATCGGTTTCGCTCAGCGTCGCCTCCAAACGACGAAACGTTCGGCGCTTTTATTTTTATTGTCACTTCCAACTGGCACTTAAATTAATTATCAGGAACTCGAGTCTCATTTTCTAAAAATACCTTCGGATACGGCGAAGGAAATCGCCGCATCTTCTTTTTTCCTAAGTCGTATCGTTTGTTGATTCGAATGGCGCAAAATGCGATTTTTATCCCGGGTGCCGAAATTATATGGAGACGGATAATCGAATTAGGCGTTTTTTATGACGCCGAACGTCTTCGAAAAGATGCCATTAATTAAGATAAACGATGCTTGTAAAAACTGACAATATCACAGTTTGATTGGTAATCTTCAATCTGTACTACGGTTCAAAGTGTTTATCTGTTTGTCCGGCTATGCAATCCTCCTAGAGCCTTCAAACTTGGCATGCTATCTAATATGATCCAAAGGAAGAGCATAGTTGGGTTTTGGAGATGAAATTTCAACCCCCCAAGATTACTTGTCTTTACGTATGTTGGACAGATATAACTCCGCCATTTTAGCAGGTCGCCCGGCCCCCCGTTTGTGTGGTTTGAGGAGACCGCGCAAATTTAGCGTTCCATCCTTCGGAAGTGACGTTAAGCCGTTGGCCCCCTTGGTGCTCTTCGTTAAGAGTAGGCTAAGGCCGGCACCGGGTTTCCCTCCTCCCTTGTGATTGTCTTCGGCGTGGAAGGAGTTATGGCTATAATAACCCAACGGGTTGATTAGCCGAAAATACACACACACACGCACTGCCATTTTAGCTTCATATCCAACCAAATTTTGGATTTAGATTTACAATGATACACTGAATGGATAAACTGTGGAACATTGATACAATATTGGTATTCCCTGAAGCCGGCACATGGTATGAGAGTGAACGAAAGAACCTACCGATGTATATGACGGCTCATTTAAAAGCTTAAGTCGCTCTGGCGTCGGGAAACATAAGTTTTGTGACCATCACGTGACTTTTCGATACCTAAAAGTGAGAGCAACCGAAAGAATCTACGGAGGTGCTTAACAACTTATTTGAAAGCTTACGGTCACTTATCTAATATTATTATCTAATATTAGCGAGTGATGATATGAGAATTAAAAATTACAAACTGTTAGCCCGAGGTAGACCCTGGGTTAACTATAAATATAATGTCACTCCATTTGAATTTAGGTGAGCGCAGCGGATTTAGTAGAATTGTCGAGAATGTTTCTCGAGTGTAAAATTTTATCTCATATGAAAACGTTGCCAAATATTCGCTTTTATTTCAATTAAGAGCATTTTCATACAGGAATTCCTTCTTTCTTCTGAGTTATAAGTGGGGTAAATCTCGCAAGATGTTTCCGATTCGGTAACTTTGTCTCAGCAAAAGAAATTTGAAACTCTTAACGATTCAAGAGCGACATCTATCGTCGACTGATGAGCATATATCGTGACCGAAAACCAATTAATTAAAGAAAGAAATAATTTATCTTTATACTATTTAGTACTCGATTTCGCCAACCGCCGTTCCTGTGAGACGGTGGGCCTCCTTCGCTTGTTTTACGTCCTTTGAAATCGGATCTGGCCATTCAAGAGGATTTGATTCCCGACGAGTGCAATTACCCACTCCATTTTCTAACTAATTCACGCCCTCCTTCCTCTTTCACCTTCAATGTGTCGGAGCAGCGCCGTAACTAGTTATTTTAGCATCCGGGGTAAACTACCAAATATGCGTCCCCTCCATAAAAAATTGTCTAATGCCTATTTTTTTACTGTGTGGATTTTGGGTGAACAATTAATAAATAAAAATAAACTATAAATTATAAATTATATAATTTCTCACTATGAATGTACATAATTTAAATACATAATTATAAATATAATTACATACATACATAATTTAAATACAGAAAGTATAAATATTTTACTATTAAAGAGTTATTCTACGTGATTTTAATGCAACAAACTCATCAATAGCATCATCGAAATATATAGCTTCTGCTATGCGTAATGTCTGGAACAAGTGTAGTAGTGAAATAGCTCTTGTTCTTGTGCCATGAAACCTCTCACAACTTACTATTAACAATTTTGGCGACCCTTCTTTAGTTGCGCCCGGGACAGATGCCCCGCTTGCCCCGCTCTTGTTACGGTACTGTGTCGGAGACTGTCTCGAAGGCGTATGTTCCATCAAAACCCATTTCGAGAAGCTAGCCATCATCAGGTTTATTAGTCTTCAACTAAGTTCCGTCTAAATAGGATCTCTCTCTCTTTCTCCCTAAAACACACAACCACTCTCCTTAAAATCTCTCGACACTACATACAAGCCCTTGTATACTTAAACACGTCTAATCCTCCCTCCTCTTCACACGCAATCCTCTCACTCTCCCTTTTTAGGCATTCTTTACATAAAGTAAACAAAGAACGCCTTATGGTCCCGTCGTGTCCGTGCGTCTGTCCGTCCGCATATTCCTTCTCAGAAACTACTGGGCGGATGTTGATGAAATTTGGTATTCAGGATATAAGGGCAATGAAAATAAGAAATTGATATAAATGGTTCACGTTTATTTGGAGTGCCACTTTACTGGTGACAAAAAAGAACTTTTCTGTATATCTTGTAAAATATCACTTATAACAAAAACGTTTTCACACAAAATTGTAGAACTAGTAAAATAGCATATGTTTTGCTTAGTACATTTTTATCGAAGGATTTGGCAATTTCATAAAAATCAAATGAGAAAATCGTAATTCACATTGAGCAGAAACATTTTCTCGTGTTTTTTGTGTTGCCAAGGATAACAATCTTCGTACCTACCGAAGTAAAGAATATCTGCTATAAATAACTAATTAATTGAATTTTCTTTCGTGCGCACGCAACATTTAGTAAATGAAGGGAAATGGATAATCTACGACGAAGAGATAAATGTAAACACCTCTATTTTCTTTACATATACACAGCGTTTGTAAGTGAAAAGAAATGGGTAATTTACGACGAAGGAATAAACATAAACATAAAGATTATATTACTACTATTCGAGTGAGGTAAGTTTTAAATAATTGTCGATTGTTTTATCAAGTACAACCGATTAGGAAATATATCGGTGAATAAAAAAGTCGATATTTCTTTGGCATACCAGTTCTTAAGACATTATACTAAGCCATTACTATTTATCTTTTTCAACATGATTGCATAAATCGTAAAGAACACCTCTGCCTCGCATGTGTGCATCTTTTCTCTTTTGTTTCCTCTCTCTCTCTCTCTTTTGCTTCCCCCGATTCCAACGGCCAATCCCGACCCTTACGACACCACATACAATAAACCTCCGTGGTCCATTGACTCCTTTTCTATGATATCTCACGTCCTAATTAAAGTCACTTCCGACTTCAGAGAGAAATTATAGGCGTCGTTCTAAACGACGTCGAAAGAAGTTCCTTCTTGTGTGTGTGTGTGTGTGTGTGTATATATATATATATATATATATATATATATATATATATATATATATATATGTATGTGTGTGTGTGTGTGTGTGTGTGTGTATATATGTATATGTATGTATTTATGTATGCATGTATGTATGTGTTTGTGTGTGTGTGTGTGTTACGGTAAAGGTACCTAATCGGGAAATGTGTGCATTTACCGGTAAATGTGCACATTTACCAACAAGGTCGGTAAATGTAAGTTTAAGTTTCCAGAAATACGTATTATCTGTACATTTCCCGGTAAATGTGCACTTTTACCTATGCGCCCTGGTAAATGTGGAAATAAGTAAGAATGAGAAATGTTACTTTAATAATTACGTTAATTTATAACAAAAATCATCGAGGGTTCGGCTCCACTGGTATATATTAAGATGAACGCTTCCCAACCCGAGGGGGGAACACAGTAAACGTGAGGAGGAACCAAAAATACTTTGACTAGCTTACCCAACTCGGTGGGCCGAGTAAAATTTTCCTTCATGTTCAAATTTAGTTTAGTTGTGCACATTTACCAGGAAATTTACTCATTTACCGGACAACGTACATTTACTGTAGTTCTTAACTGCAACATATGTTAGCGAAGCCGCGATGTTGTGGCCTGTGTTGCGACGTTTATCCACATTTACCCGGAGTCTCAAGGTAAATGTGTACATTTTCCCAAACCAATCGGTAAAAGTATGTTATACTTACATTTACCGAACTTGGTGGTAAATGTGCACATTATCCGGGAAATGTCGGTCGGATTTTTCAATCTGGGATCGTTCCGTCTCCCCTACTTGTGTGATTTGAGGAGACCACATAAGTCAGCGGTCCGTCCTTCAGAAGGGGCGTTAAGCCGTTGACCCCCTTGTTGCTCTTCGTAAAGAGTAGGGTAATGCCGGCACCGGGTTTCCTTCTTCCCTTGTTCCTATATGTGTTCGGTGTGGAAGGAGTAATGGCTATAATAATCCAAGAGATTGATTAGCCAGAAATTCCATACAAACAAACAAAGAAATTTGGCGTGCAAACAATAATTGAGTTGACCTATTTTAATCGACGGAAAATGCACAAAGGATTCGCGACGGTGAAAAAATCTCTATTGTTGCCTTTCTAAAAATATGCCAGTAGCAGTATGCACATTCCAACTTCATCGGTATCTGCGATCTCTCCAGACGAACCATCAAAATTTTTCACCATTAAGACATCCGCAAATTTTTCACTGGAAACGTAGCCCATTTTGCCTTTGTCTTCGGATGAAGGATCCGACGAATGCGTATTCAACATTAGCATAACATATTCCCCAACTCGCCTAGAGGAGACTTATATACCCATAGAACACCTAGTACCTAGCAATTTCAGCAGTTTTGCCTTTGTAGAAGGACTGGGAAAAGACAACCACTATATATGCAGGTTCCGCTGCTTAAGTCGCCTAAGGTAACCGATAGGAAAAAATGGATCCATTTATACTATCACTAAGTCTCAATGCTATGATCGGAAAACTTGTTTGATTACATGATAGTTAGAAAAACTCTACTCTGCTATATTTATTGATACCTCATAGGAACTATCTGGTGCTACGGCCGCGCACGGCTTGCGGGTCGTCGCTACGACGCCCTCGTCTCTCTCGCTCGGCTAAGAGGGTGCGTAGACGCATTCGTCCATTAAATGCTACTTAATAATGGCATTACAACATAGTCCGCTTCTTGTGCCACCTTCTCGTCAACATTTCTAATCGATGGTCTTACGTAAGGAAAAATCGGTTCCAGAATCACGAATGCAAAATCGGTTTTTAGGGGACATCAAAGAGTGGGGAGGAAACCGTGCGAGCGCATATTCCAAAGGGAAGATAAGAAATATCCGTCTGATTAGCGCCAGAAATTATCCCACCCCACGAGCCCTTATGGGCAAATGGTAAGCGATTACCCGTGCGTGAGTTTTGCAGCCCGGAGGGAAGGCGATTGGGAGGCGGGCGGTTCGGGAAGGGGGGAGGAAGAGAGAGAGAATGTTTTGGACCCACAGTGTTTTCGGAAGACACAGGAGGGTAAACACGAGAACGCGAGCGGTGCTGGAGGATGGAGAGGAGAAGGGGAAAGCGACTGCGATGGATAGGAGAGAAGAGCATTAAAAAACCGTAAGAAATTGGATAAGCAATGAGGAAGGAGGAAGCCGACGAAGAAAGTCAAATGGAAAGATGGAGATTTTTACGAATGGGGGACGTACGTTAATTGGCCAGAGGATAAAATTAGATCGCTTTCGTCCCGGTGGTATTTGTTTCATCGCCTCATTGGTTTAGGGATCATGGGTATCTCACCCTATAATAAACGCCTGGAATATTACGCTTCGTAATAAAGCTTACTTTGTAAGATCTAATTACATTATTTCAAAATTTACGTCCAAGAGTACACTTCAATTTCAACTATTGGATAGCAAAACAGAGATATCGGAAAGAGCCTTATCAAATTAAATCTTAAGTCAGGCATGTCAAACTTGCGGCCCTTACTGTGACTTACTGAGGCCCGATGGCTAATTTCTATCTTAAGTGAATCGTGTGGGATTTCATAGAAATTTTTCTTTTGGCGAAAGGAAAACGATATTTTTTCATAGTTACCGAATGAAAACAGCCCATTTTCTAAATTATTGTTTTTAATTACAAAACAGGCTTCTAATCTTCTAGCTAAAGTATGTCGTCCCAACTCTGGATCATATTAAACAACTGTGACCCTTCTATAACATCCACCGCTGTAATGCGGCCCTTTATAACATTCATCGCTTTAATGCGGCCCGGATGCCTAATCGAGTCTGACACACCTGTCTTAAGGCATTAAGTCCTGATCATAAAACATTTCGAGAATTTGAGGAAAATGGTTTCTTGCCCAAAAGAGTTCATTTTTATAATTAAACTTTTATTCTAACGGAGTGTCACGGAGGTAAGTGGATTGATATAAATGCTGAAAGCATCCGACACCTAGGCTGGTATTTTTGCCGTTAAAATGTTAAGATCGCAAGCGCGTTTTATAGAACAATAATATAATCAAAACGTTACAAATTCAGGCAGGTGATAACCGAATTACGGGAAATCCGTTCGGCTAAGTGTAAGTTGTAAGTTAATCTTTGAGAGAGGAATAACGTCCGATTTAAAAATATCTTCGCGAGCAAAGCGTTCGAATTTAATAACGAAAACTTTCAAACGGTTTCATTTTCCACACATTTCGCGGAATCACGGCGGATGAGAGAGAAGGCGATAAGAAAGGGGGTTTATCGAAACCGTTTGGTGTGGAACCCGGACGCAATTCCTGAAAAGGCGGCCGGTGTTTTCACCGCGGGAGCTTTGGGTGCCTCGCCGGCGGGATATGGGTGCCAGGGCGACCGGGCACGGCCGATACCCGCTCTGGGCGAAAAAAAGACGGCTCTCGAGCGACGGGGGGAACGAAGTGTCGGAGGTAAGAGGGAAATCGGTAGAGCGGAGGGGAAGAGGGCCCTAGGCCAAACGAAGAGGGCCCGAATTCACGTCACATGCCTCAAATTAACGCTGAAACGGAACTTGACGAATCGCGCCCATGTTATTTTTATAAGTATTTTTCAGGCAGGTCTCATGTTATAACCCAATACAGAGATACCGCGAGCGTATTTTCTGCGGTATTCAAATAAAACACCGCCTTTTGATCGATAGAAATGAGTCATACCCGAAATAATTTTGACATAGAGCTTCGTTCGAAAAAGCTTTTTATAGGCAAGAAAGAAATTGTACTTGAGGGGATGAGCAATTAAGTTCATCTGCATTAGCTATAAAAGATTAAGATAGTTCGTGTTTGAAAAGGTAGATTATCAAGCGTCGAAATTTCTCGCTACATATCGAAAAGTAATTTCGCAATAAAAACACCAATTAACGAAATTGTCGCAGTCCGCGGATAATGATATTACGCGATTTGCGGCATTTTTTACCGCGCGTCTACATCAAATAATCCCTCAAAATATTGCTCAATATGTCGTACTTACGATTAGAACGATCGAGAGTTAATCGGCGAAAAATAACTCCAAATTGAAGGAAACGATTAGTTTTTCCTAACGCGACATTCCAGCTGGAAAAAACGGCCAAGGATTGCTTCTTTATCGGAGCCAACCGAGAGTGGCGCAACTCGCAGAAAAATACGGCGCGAGTACTACTAGATTTGAACTCTTTGCACAAGATAAAGACATTTACTCGTCCACGACCCTTCGCAAGCTTCGCGCCGCGAAAAATTCCACGAAACGGGAACGCGGAAGGAAAAAAAACCGCGACCGAAAAAGAAAAAGCATCGCAAACATCGACGAAACGATAGACACAGATAGAAAAACGTTTCTCGCAGAGCAAGGATCGGGGTAGAATTTCCAGGGCGGAATAAAAAAAGCGTCCCGTGGGAACAGGGTTTGAAACAAAAGGATAAAGAGAATTCATTTTCCTCCCTCTTTAACGTTCCCTCTCCGTACTCGCTTCCTTACCCTGAGAGAACGAAAAAAAATAATGCCCCCCTCCCCCCCCCCCCCCCCCAGCAACCCTTAATCCCGAAAGGAATTGGGTCTCTATGCTAAGGTTCTCGGTTCGGGTGAGTGGAGATCGGATTCGGAAAATTGCTTGCTTCAGTTGGGCGCAAATCGGCCGTATAAAACCTCAGCCCCTCTCTCCCACGCTCCCTCCCTTTCTCCCTCTCCCACTCCCTTCCTTCATCATTCTCCTTTTCCGACCTTACGGAAGGATGAGAGAGATTCAGAAGGGAGAAAGGCGAAGTCTGGAGGATACGACCGGCACGAACGTTAACAAAATCTTCCTCCGGTAAATGGCTAGCGCGAAAATACACGTTAAAGAAGTTACTGGGCACAAGATTAATAAAATTTATAACATTATTACATTTAAAATTTAGCTTCCAAGTGGCCAGAGACTTTTTGATCACCCCGTAGTTAGCTCGACAAAAAAATAAAATATAAAATACCTTTAACGGACGAGGCCGAGACTTCGTGGAATTCCATAATGAAATGGCATGAACAATACTGGATAGTATTTTTTAATTAATATATTAAACTTTAGCTAATTTCCACAGAATACATGTTTTACATATATTCTGTGGAAATTAGCAACAGTTTAATATAATTAAAAAATACTATCTGGTATTGGTCGCGTCATTTGATATAAAATACCACCCTGCTTCAGCTCGCTCGACGAAAAAACAATAGACGATCATCGTTCGCGTGTCACAATCAAGAGAGAATGGCTTTTCCCCCCAATAGTTGCTCTGCAACGTCGGAGGACCGTGGACGCGCGCCAAATCAAGAGTAGCCCATAGAAATATACCATTATCGCCTCGAGTGTCCAGCGTTCGGGGGATTCGAGTGAGAGATTATTAGCACGTTTCGTGACGCTGGACGCTATTCTTTTATTTTTCCATTTCGCAACGAACGGTGAAAATTGCGAAAAAGAGGGCGTTGGGAATTTTTTTATTCTCCCTTCCCCATTGCCGAGGGGCAGGGGTCCCATTGTTGTCGCCGGATTCGGTTACGGAGGGGGGGCGGAGAGGAGCTCTCTTGACTCCGTGGTCGCGAGTTCGGTACCCGTCCGAAGAGGCACCGGTGCTGTTTGGGATTTGTTTTCGTCATTCACCGTGGCGAGACGAATCTACTAAATAGCCAAATAAGCTACAAGTATATACCCATATAGGAAATCATAGAGAGGTAATTTCGCAGAGGAAAAAACTTATACGCGGTCGCAGAGTCGAGGGGTTGGCACACAATAAAATTTTATCCCGGATTTAACATGGGCATAAAAAATAAAAAAACTGACAAAAACGCTGCCATAGGAGCAATTGCAATAATGCTATAAATATCTACAACACGCGCAATCGGGACCGGCTTGGTGGCGGTGACAACGGTGCATCTGCACCGAGCCCCGCGCTCTCTAAAACATATTCGTCTCACTTACAGTATAGTATTTTTTGTTTTAAAAAAAATACTCAAATAAATATTCCTTTTAATCGGAAAAATATCAAACCTTTGTCGTACTGAGAGAGGTTGCTTTATTGGTTGGAATTTAACATTAAAATGTTTTGACGCGCACATTCTCGCCGGGGCCCGAGATTTTTCCCAACCGGCTTTTTAAAAAGCTTATTACGTACCCGGAAAGGGACGAATCAACGACGATTTGTCCTCGGGTAAACACGTTGCCGGAACCGAGAGCACCGAGACGTGCGTACCATTAGCCGTATTTTCCGAACAATACTTTTTCTGTTCTCTGGACAGCGCGGAAGTTGCGAGGGACACGAAGCCAACAAAGGTGGCGATACAGCCATCGAGTGGCGCCGTCCTACGCGTCCGGGTAGTAGAGAAAGAGACGCGCAAATCGGGCGATGAACCCAGCACCATCTCTTATCGAACCACCCTTATCGCATTCTCCCCGTGAGAGCGCCAAGAGAAAAAAAGCAACTTACCTCGGCACCACCTTTCCTCCGTTCCTTTCCCGATTCCGCAGATCCCTCCGTCCTCAGCTTCCCAGGAAAATAAAACAAAAATCTCTTCCTCCTTTTCCGGTCACTGTCTCTCCCTTCCCAAACAATCCCTCCGGGTTCCGCCCTCTCCCGGAAACAAATAAAAATCCTCCTCCTCCGGCAAAAGCACCAAACAAACCACTGTCCACAAAGATCATACGCGGATGAGGGAGGAATTTACGCGATAAAAAGAAAAAAAACAAACGAAAAACGATACTCAAATCCTCCCGGAGTCCGAGTCGTAAACAAAAAAGTATTTCCGGGGATCCCCGGAAGGCCGGCTTTTATATGGTACCGTGCGTATGGGAGGCCACGGGTAACGCAACACTTTTTGCCTGCGGAGGACACCGGAGTTCGCTAAAGACAGCCTTTCTACTCCTCCGCGGCCAAATGGAAACTGAAGTCTCTTTCCGGGGGAAAGGTTGGACGGGGAGGGGAAGGGATCCGCCTCTTCTCCCTCCCTTCCCCTCTCCCCCTCCCTCCATCCCATAAGGGGAAAGAAGTGGGACGGGTGCGGCGTAAGAGGGAAGGGAAAAGATCGAGAAAGAGAGAGAGGGTAACGCGTACGGTCCAGGCGGTAAAACGTAACTTGGAGAGGGGAGTGTGGGGAAGCGGGGGGAGAAAGGAGGGGAGAGTGGACCAATGGGAATGCTCGTAGCAAGTGGACTTACCAATGGGAGAGGTGGTGGGAGGAAGGTTTGGGGCTCCCGCGGGGTGATATGGGCGTGGAAATTAGATGACATCATCGATTCTTAAATGCCGCGTGTTCATTCGTGCGGAAGGAGATACGTTGAAATCGGGAGGAGGGAGGGGGAGGGGGGTGGAACAGAATGGAAACGAGGAAGGGGAGGGAGGGGAGGAAGAGATGCGCGCGCATCTTTCATGAGTTCACTTGATGCGGAACGGTGGCGCACTCCGCGGATGTCAGACGAGGTTTCAGGCTCACGGAAGGTGGAAGTCTAGGACTTTTTGGCGGATGAGGTTCTCTTCCAAAGGGAGAAAAAACGATCGTCAATTGGCGAAGTTCATTTAGTGAATAGCAGAAAGACTGCCTCAAACTTCGCACGATATGGAAGGATGCACATTCTCGTAGAAGTACATACTATGTATGCCATGTTGAACGACATATAGGTATATGAACCCACTCTGAAATCACATACATAGAGCTGAATATTTCATTATATGCACACTATAAAACATCAATTTAAAAAAAAATGAAAAAATGATTCTCTCTCTCTCGAGTGGTTTGGTAAGTATGTAGTTTACCATACATATCGGCTGTCCCTCGTGGTAGATACCATTTCCTTCTACTTATAAGGATATTACATACTTCGTGCCAAATTTAGCAATTTGATGACATTTGCCACGTTGAACGACGTAGGTATGTGTTAACCCACTCTGGACTCACATATTCTTAAGAGCTGAATATTTCATCATATGCACACCATAAAGCATTCCCCTGCGAACATCAATTTTTAAAAATGCAAAAGTTGATCCTATTTTCTTCTTATAAGAATATTACCCTTTGTGACAGCTATCCTTCGTCTATATAAGTATAATATACTACATACATTATACGCTTGCATATTCATTTTCATGTTTATCGTTATAAGAGGCTAGGCTATAATGAACGTGTAGAAGGGAGGATAAGTGACCCATGCCAGATTGATTCAAATTTTCCGAATAGCACCAAGCGAGCAAATCTTTTAATGGCTGTTCCGAGAGACTGCACTTCCGTAAACTCGCAAAAAACGCGGAAGAAGAGAGGGCAGACTCAAAGTTAAACAAAGCCAAGCGTACCACTTCCTACTGGAGTCATCCATCGTACTAAAGATACTGCCGCCGCTCCCTCGTGCCTCATTTATCTATTACTGGACGAATTATCCCGTTTAAAACAGGCTGTCTAATAAAACAATATAAAAAACAAATTAAACCAATTTATTGTAAAATTTTAGCATAGAAATCCCACCAAATTTGGTTGAACTGGCTGAAGAAACGGCTGAGATATTGAGCGTTACGGACAGAATGACAAAGTGACCAAGTGAATAAGGGTTATATTATAGTCTGATCCTATTATTACGAAAAATCGTTGGAAAAGACAAGTAAAAATCCAATAGGTTATTAATTGTTATTTATTAATCAAGAGAAGAGTGATATTACCTGCTGGTATTCATTCTTTACTTTTTGAAATGGGAGGGTTGCGAGACACGGTGAAACAATACAATATTAAATAAACAAAAACTCTTTCACAGTAAACAGGAAGAGAATATTCGCATTCGCGCTGCAGGTTGCTGTAAAAACATAAAACTCAAAAGGAGACGCACGCAGAATCATACAAATCCTCTGAAAGGCACTCACGCAGTATACTCTAACCAAAACTTAAACTTGACGCCGATGTTTCGACAGCTTAGCTGCCATCTTGAGTAGTGTCTCTTCCTGTTCAAGGTGAGGGAGTTTTTGTTTATTTAATATTGTTTACTTTAAGCTATCGTTTCCCTCTTTAATTGTTCTTATGGCAATTTTTACAACGGAGATGCTCGTTAAAACACTCGGCTTTAGTAACGACCCCAAACTCGTAACCATGATATCCTTGGCAATGAAACGCGATTCTTACGCGAAAAAAACAGCTGCTAATCGGCTCGCGCACTTGAATTCCATCCTCGCGTTATTAGAAAAAAAAACGATTGTTTTACTTCGATTTCTCCCTCCCTCTCCATCCTCGTGGAAGACGCGGCGTGGTTCGCGCATCCGCCGTCCGTAGGCGCTGGCGCGCGACGTGAGCGCCGGAGGTCGTCGCGACGCCGCACCCGATGGCGGAACGAATTGAAGCGACGGGAAAAAAGGGGCGTTCGATTAGCACTCGACGTCGTCTCATGCAAGAGTCTTTCCGGTTAAACAAGTGGATAGCTTAGCCATTGATCCGAAGGCCATCGGGACTTCATTGAGGAAAACTGACCTTCCCCGTGGCAATGGGCGTGAGGAGAGGTCGTCCAGAAAAAAGTAACCGAGCTTAGGACGAAAAACTAATAAAGATACGTCCCGGCGGATTACGCTGTCAGAAATAAGCAATCATTTCAGTCGTAGTCTGAACGAGCGCTTAACCTTTTGATTGTAAAATCTTTTACGGGCGCCATTTAAATGAAATCCTGATAGTTTACCAATCGTAAAAAAATCCCTATGTTACTTAAAACGAACAACAATCAATTATTTCGTGAAAAATGATAAGTTAATATTCATTAAAAATTATTTTTATTAATGTTATTTATTTACATATTAACAAATAGTAATCATATAGATAGGTATTCATTTACTCTACTATTTATTATTACATACACGCCTATTCAAGAGATCTTACTCATAACAGGCGAAAGGAATGTGAGATTTCGATAAAAAAACCGATATATACGACATAAAAGGATTTATTCCGGATTAGAACATATTAAAAGCCCAATTACAGCAAATATACAGACCGATATGCCTACAATTGCACGTGCCGACGATCGTCAAAGAATTCTCAATAAAATGCTTAAGAAATGATAGGAGAAGATCGTTACGGTTTCAGAATAGGACGAGGAACCAGTTCTGCTGCCGGAATAATGAGAATCATAACAGAAAGAGGAATAAAGAGCTGCGTATGTTTCGTCGACTGGCAGAAAGCTTTTGACAAAATAAATTGAGTTATGTTGACGAAGATATTAAAGGATATAGGTGTATATTGGTAATACAGGAGACTGATCAGGATTGTGTACGTGAATCAAGTTGTGGTGATCAGATTGCAGAAAGCTGATACAAGAGGAATAAACATCGGGAGAAGAGTTAAGCCATCGCCGATACTAAGTATATAATATACTAGTAGAAGGTGCTTGCATACTGCAAGCATTTCATCTCACCTTGAAAAAACATTAATTTTTCAGAGAGATATTTCATCATGGGAAATATTTCTTTAATTCATTAGATTTCTCCTCTGAACAGATTTTCGTTTTTTCCTTATGGAACAATAATGGAGTAAAACAACCGCTAATTTTTGCAATTTTAGGAATATTATACTTTTTCCACACTGGTTTAATAATGCCACACATTTCTGCCAAATTTTAAATTTGTAGCACATTTATAAATGAAATAGCATATATCTAATAGTTTAAAATTAATTAATTTTTAACGGCCGCAATAACAATTTCATGGATACACTGAAATATTTATTCGTTTGTATAGACTAATCTCTAAATAACTTAAAAATTTCAGCTCCCTATCTTGTCCCGTAGTATCTAAACATTTACCTATTTGTTTAAATTTTAAAAATTTTTAACTGCCAAACAAATTAAAATATCAAAATTTATATAATCCCAATTTTGTTTTTTTTTTATAAATTCTACCTATAAAAATTTCAGCTCCGTAGCACATCCGAAAATACATAAACCTTGAAAATTTGTTTAAACAATTTCGAATTTTTAGCGGCTGCATTGTAGAATTTTTCAAGATTTTTGTTTGTTCTAGTCGGTTTTGCACATAATCCTACCGACAAAAAAATTTCGAGACTACCGCTTTTATGGAAGTGCCTAAACATTAGTATCCTCCTATATAATATATATATATATATATATATATATATATGTTATATAAGTATATGTTACTCCTCCTCAGTAAGGAACGTCTATATATAATGATATGGATAAAGGTTAATGCAAGAAGCGCTAGGAGGTAGAGGATATTTCAAGATGGATGGAAGTAGTATTACAGGAAGAGTAAATTATGCTGATGACCAACTACTTCCAGTAAGAAAGGAAAAGGAAGCGCAGAAAATGATAAATAACTACCTAGAGCAAATACGGGATGGAAATAAATACGAAAAATATAAGGCCATATTAATAGCAGATAAAGGAGAAAACTTGAACATTGGTGAATGGTGGCAAGCCATTAGTATCTACAAGTTTCGGACTGTGAATGAACAATCATTACATGAGATGCAAAATGTACCGATGAAATAAGAACTAGAATAGCGAAAGCAAAAGTCGCTTTCAGAAATAAAAAAACTTATACCTACTAACAGGCAATATAAGGTAATACATAAGTAAGAAATTGATAAAATGTTAAATATGGACACTCAAAAAGATGACATAAAATACTTGGAACGTGCTATCTCTCCTAATCAGTGGGCGAAGATGAAGAAAAATCAGTGGTGTTAAAACTTTTCTACACGACAGGCCGCATCAGTGGTTGCGAATCCTTCGACGAGTCGTATTGGAAGTTTCCAATTCTTTGAGTTTAAATCGGAAGTTATGTATATATATTTTGAGGTCTAAAGAAGGTTTGTTGGATAAAATATCTGTTTAAAATATTTAAAAATTTTCATAAAAATATATGAATTTTTTGTGTTAAATGTTTCGGATTGCTTTTTCAACACAGTTTAGCGGTCCGCAAATAATCCTTCGGTGGGTTGCGCTCGGGTAGCGGGCCATAGGTTGGTCACCTCAGGGATAAATAAGTAATGGAATAAAATGTTTTTAAGCAAATATGAATCGATAGAAAAACGATGAAAACGAGTAATAATTAATTTCGCTGCTCTATGTGCGGATTCAAAAACATATGGTAGAATACGAAGTATTCAGAGATGCAGGAGATTAATTCTCTCGGTTGCATCGGCCGTGTTGATGGGTTAAGCTAGACTCAGGATCGAATTTATTTTACTGTTATAAACGAGCTCGTGTGTTTTTGGCTTGCCAAAGCACTAGTTTTGAGGCACGTGTACGAGCTCTGGTGTGTGTGTGTGTGTGAGAGAGAGAGAGAGAAAGATAGGGAGCGGGTGAGCAAGTGTGTGCGTGAGATAGAGAGAGAGAAAGAGAAAGCGCGTCTTCGAGCAATTGTTTGTGGGAGGATGTGTGTAAATGTGATTGTCAAAAATTATGAGCGGCTTTTTTAAAGTTTTTCTTTATATTTATTTTACTAGATTAAGAATCTGTTACCTTTGTCCGACCATATATTACCTTGGAAGCATCATAACGAGAGATGCAAAATGTGACATAGGGGCTAGAATAGCGAAAGCAAAATGTAGTATGTAAGCATAGCCGTCCTAAGAGGGAGGCCACACGGGCCTTGGTCCAGGGACTCAGTTTAGAAGGGGGCCTCAAAATTTGGAGAGGAGAAATAAAACAGAGACTCAAAAGCCTGAAACATTTCAAAACTATTAGACATGAGGAAAGGACCAGTAAAAATAGCATATTTGATTTTTTACTTTGAATTTTTATATATATATTACGAGTAGTAGGTGCTTGCAAACTGCAAGCGCTTCAAAAAATCACCATACACCAAGATCTAAACTCTAAATAAACCAACGCGATCTCCAGGGCAATAGCACTTCAATCACGTGGAGCCTATATGTATAAAATACAAAAGTCCGTGAGTAATAGCAGTATATTTATAATTTTCCGTGAAATTAAGCCAACTATCCTTAATTTCCAAATTCTCTAGCAATCGACTGGTGTACAAGTTACGTAATTCAAGTTTAGTGACTCAGATCGCGCTGCATGAGCAATAATAATAATCATCATTAAGACAATACTCTATAAATTAAATTTATGGAAAAATGAGGATATTTTGTGTTAAGATTATGGCATCATCATCCGTGCCTTTATCACGTATTTGGATTTAAAAATTGCGAAATAGGTATGACGCCAATATATTTAACAATTGAAAAGAGTCAAAAGTTCTCGAAAAACTACGAAACACAACATTAAAATACTTTTCAAGTTTTACCGTCAATGCTATCCCCGCTAAACAATTTCCTACGTCCACTCATTTACTAAAAGTCCCAACTCTTCTCCGTTAACACCTTTCACTCCCGCTTCGGCTAACTCGCATCTCTTTATACCAATTTAAAAGTCCCAAGTCAATTTCTATTCTCAACTCAGAATTATCTATCTTTTTTGGGAGCCCTTTACTAATGGCTAAAGTGTTAAAGGGTTGCCTTTCTGTAAGGTTCCTAGTATCATGTTCGTAGACCTCCGACTGAGAGCTTAAGGACTCCCTTTTGGGACTTATAATAACGGGTTGGGATCGAAAGCTATACCTCTTCCCTTGACTCGACACTTAAAGACTTCCCACTTCGAATCTCAGCCCATTTACGATCCCTGGTTTCCGAAAACAAAAGAGGAAGTCTCTTAGCATATTATTCTCGAAATAGTGTTTGGGGCGTGATTTGTCAGCACTTATTAGTAAGCATTTTTAAAAACGCATTCAGGAAAGACGCTTGCATTAACAGAAAACTAATTTTTTATTATTTTCTATTCGCCTACGAACTGAGAAGCATACTATAGGTAGATCGATAGGTTAGCCCCATAGGTAAAACTTTTACAATTTAACGTGATCGTCCTTAACAAATCATTCGTGGAAATTTCTATAAACATAATTCAATTCGAATCCCTTGCTAGAAAATTGCGAAACCGTTTTTACTTTCTCCATGCGTAGTATGGGGTAAAGTATTGTTTTCATAAAAAAATCGATTTCGAGATTTCAAAGGAAATACACGTTTTGAGGTACCCTGAACACGTTTTGACCATTTTCTCGATGTCTGTGTATATGAAACAGATTTTTTGTGGGTGCTCTAACTCAAAAACTATTAATCAAGTCAATGCGAAATTTAATATTTTCATGAAAGTCACAAGAACTGATTAGTTTTTGGTAAAATCGGTCAATTGGAAGTGGGTGTTTACTCTTGTCATTTATCCCTTATTGTTAACAATTGACGCTTAGTTACGTCTTGGTAACGTTCCTTTTTTAAATTTTTTGGAGCTTTGTGTCTATATTCAATATCAGAAGGCTATGGTTTGAGTTTATTTCTGTTCTTAGCAGTCTATAATTTTCTCGCAGTTTCTTAAAATATTTATTATTTCTAGTACAAAAGTCGGTCAATATGACGAGAATGCGTGGATTAAATATTAAATTTAAGGCACTTCCCATTCTTCCTCCTTTTCTCTCTTCCATTCTCCTCCCTCTTATTTTAAGTTTAATATAATACATTTTTTCCGATTTTTCGACATTTCATAAAGAGGTTGCAATGAAATAAAATCATAAGGGACAAAAACCGATTGAAAATAGTATGTGAATAGTATATGAAACGTTTCATGTAAATTTAAAACAAATAGACACGTAGCTTAAAAACTTTAAGTCAGAAACGACTCCGATGCATTGTAATGATGGACAACTCAACATTTCAAATAGGAAGAAATTTCACGCATACATTAAATATATCTCTTCGTTTGCAAATTTTATTGGGCAGTTTAAAGAAAATTACTATATTGACAATGATTATGATTAATTTCTTTCGATAATTAAGCAAGACATTTGACGTATGGCCGGTGCATTTATAGCGATTACAATAAATGTGTGATTTAAAAAAGCTACTTACCAAGTTATTTCGTCGTCAAGGTAAACGAAACAAAAAGCTAATTAAAATATTTGCGGTCGTATGTTCGTTCGCGTTTCTTCCACGCCTTAGAAATGGCACTCACTGCAGCAAACAAACCTATCGTTCAAATTAAGCCATCATTACTTCCCTTTCGATTAAAATGCATTCAAAATATATAAGAAGAGTTCTCACAATCGATTTCAAATACAATATCAAAGTTCATGTCATTACTTTTAGATATAGACGTAATTTTGCTAGATCAGCAACAATGCCGTCGCCCTTGACGACGAAATTTTTTCGTCTAAAATTTAACCAAATTTTTGTGTTAATAACAAATTTGTGGAACGATTCGACGCGTATTCGAAAATCAATGGCTGGAAAATAAATATTCGTTCTTTTAGGCGTCGTTTGGTGCAAGTACCGTATTCATATCACAATTCTTAGTGATTTTAAAATGTAAATGAAAAATGTGCTGCAACTGTGCAAACGTGAAAACCGTGCAAACACACAAAATGAAGGACAGAATTCCCTTTAATATATGTATTATATGTACCTAACCTAACCTATTTGGAATTTTTAGAAATATTACAGGTATGGAGAAAGTCATGAGGTGGCCACATCAGATTTTTTTAATCAGTGAAATAAGCTAGTATGTAATACAAAGATTTAACTAATGCTGATTTAATAATTTCCTCCTCGTCATAATAGGATTTTCACTATAATTCCGAAGCAATGTGTATCCTAAATATAGTGAAGCCGAGTTTTTAAATCCTTACGTTATTCATATATCTTTCAGATGAGTGAGTTATTTGTTCTTTAGCAATTTCTTCCGAGCATCTCTTCTCTACATCTCTTTGTTTCCCCTATTATGCAAAAATGCACGTTCGACATACAAAGGTAAAATCTCGTAATAACATGACTTTTCAGATTTACCTACTTACTTACTATTCATTAACGCCAATGGAATATTCCATGCAAATAATGTAAAAATATTTCAATGCTACCTATAATTTATTATTAATGATAAATTTACATAGTACCGGAGCCTGATTTTTATTCTAATTAAATTATGAATCGACAATTACGTTATTATGCATAGGGTAATATGTTTGACCCTCACTGACATATACTCAGCGAAGGGAAACTTCAACACGATTGCGATGTGTTATGAATACATTTTCTTAAAACTCAATCAACGAAATCAAAATTAACTTAAAATAAAAAATGGTGCGGTATGACGACTTTTTTACATTTTCGTAGCTCGCGGGTATCTAGTAAACATTTTCGGTATAAGGCACTTATTTATAAAGTGGAGAAATGCTCGGCAGGCAATCGTACGTTATAAGGGAGTTTCAGCGTACATACAGGTGCACACACACACACGGGTGTCTTTTCCACTCTTCCCACATCTTTCTCTATCATCTGTATCCTTCTCCTTTTGCCATCAAACACATTCTTTCTCTCTCTCTTACCCACGAACTCACAAAAGCATGCCATTCCCCCCTCCACATCTCCCCCTTCCTACCACACCCATCTTCCCCCTCCCCCCACACACATCTCCCCCTCCCCTCCCTCCCCACCCATCTCTCCCTCCCCCTCTCCCCACACACACATCCCCTCACCCCACACCCATCTCCCCCTCCCCCTACACCCCTCCCTTCCCACCGCACCCATCTCGCCCCTCCATCCAACACACTCGTGATATCAAAGGGAAGTCAGTCTCGTTGAAGTATCTCTTCCCTCTCTCTCTCTTTCCGTTCCCTTGGGAAGGTTTTTCGGATGTTCTTTTTATTCCTCGGATTCGCTTGTCGGCGAAACCACACAACAGAGCAAAGAGAGCTTAAAGGAAGAGTTTTCAGCATTTGAACTTTTGCTCTTGACGCGAGAGAGTCAATTTCGGCTAAAGCTCTATCATTTTTCTCGCGTAGGGTTGTCTAAAGACCTTTCCACGAATCGTCAAAGAGATGTTCAAAAATGACTGACAGATTCATTGAAGTATTTTTATCGTTTTGTCGTTATTATTTATACAAAGGTTTTCACTGAAATTTATGAAATGAAGTAATCTTAAGATCCTACGCAGACAGGCATAAGCAGTTAAGTTGGGAATATTCTGGAAATTAGAAAAAATCTTCTGTGACCGGGAATCGAAGCCGGATCTTTCACTGAAAACACCCGCGTTCAGAAACTGGAGAATTAACTTGATTCGGTGGTTCAGTGGTGCGGCAGGTGGGAGAGCCGGGTTCGATTCCTGGCCAGAGAAGAACTTTTTCTCATTTCAATAATATTCCCAATTTTCGCTGAAAGTTCAAAATGCAAGGAATGGGATATTTTACATTTTATAGATTTATATTTATAAAGAAATGCAAATTATAGGCCACCTCTACGTGATGGGACGAGATTCTAAACCGCCAAATTTGAACTGAGATGCAGATATCCTGTTAATTACTCAGCACAAGTTGTATTTGAAGCACTCATCTATAAAGGGAGCAAGGACACAATGATAAAATACCTGAGACTGACTGCAGGACGTAACTATAATGAGGACATTTTGTCCTAGAACGATTAGAGATCACAACAGAATATTCAAGCCTGCAAGCGATATTTTTTCTAGAGAATCTGATGCACTGAACCCCCTGCCACCCACGTACCAGTTGAATTTCAGGGTATTATGTAGATGTAATTTATGTGAATTTAAAAACATGGTTAACACATTAAAAATTGAGAATCGTACATCCGTGCAGCTGAAATTTAGGTGGTGATATCCTCAGTCGAACATAAAAAACTTCATTTTAACTCATATGAACACGTAATGCAAACAAAATTCTTTGTGTTATCCAGCATTCCTGCTATTATAAACTTACTACCTATCGGGGTCGATTGTGTACAGAAACACGTACAAACACACACGAACATACATCAAACACACGCGACCATTCACAATGGAGAGCTCGATATTACTAGAAACAACCTAGCAAATTCTACGCGAGTTCCTCTCCGGTCGGCACGAGCCATAAATCTCGTCGGTTTACACAGAGCATCCACTCCAAGAGTCAGTCACTCTTTCAAACGGACACAACCTCAGGGGGAGGCTATATGGGACTTCCGCCCTCGCCGCTGGACGCTGAAGGGAGGACGAGAACATGGCGAATAGGGAGGGATTCCCATCCCATTGTGAGAGAGGAAGAAGAGGGAGGGAGGGAAGGACAGGAGGGTGAAACTTAACGAGGTGTCCGGGACTCAATTCCGAAAGGAGCTCACCCTACGCCTATTCTTTCAGACCTCTCTCTCCCTTTCTCCCTCCATATCCAACCCAACCCAGCCCTTAATCTCATCCACTCCCACTCCACCCCGCTCTGCTTTCTCCCACCGCATTTCTCCTCGATCCACGGACATTCTATCCGACTGTGACAACCTCCTTTGTTGGTATGTTACGCTCTCTGCCCCTCTCAAACTCTTGCCTCTTTCACTCCCTCCCTCCATCTCACTCCCACGCCTGGGCTCCTCACAGACATCTCACGCAGTGCCATTCGCACACACGCGCGCTTGTCCCTCGTGCGATACCGATCCTACGCCTCTTCCTTAAGTTTTTGTCCCGCTGCTGTTCAAATTGAAAAATGGAGTACTTCCTATGTCCGTATAAAGGTTATCTACGGCAGATGCGCATTTGAGCTGCATATCCGCCGTCATCAGTGGTGATTCGGCGATAACAGTATTATATGAGTACGAACAACTGGTTTTCTCGAAATTTTTATGGCTATTGAAAATGCAGTTTATAATTTCATTTTTATTTCAGCTTTAAGGTGAGCTCGGTGATTATTTCTCCAACTCCTGAGGTTCTTATGGTAACTTTCTCCCTCTCATTAGATTCCTATCGTATATCTTTAGACTTTTCATTCGCTATTCATTTCATGGCTTTAATTTACGTGACTGCATCGCCCCTTTGACGTGGAAAGTAAATATTTTGATTCGTCTCAAGCAATGCCTTTTATAATTCCAGAAAAAATCTTAAATTATGCGCAAAACATATATTGAATAAACGAAATGCTTAGTTTGCTTTCTTTCAAACCTGATTTATATCGCTTATTTTATATTATAAAGTATTAAGGTAACTCGACCCAATATGGCCTGTCTAAGGTTAATTAATTTTTTAAGCATCTTTCCCAAATGCTGAAAGTAAAACTAACATAATGTACTCTTAGACAGTTTATATAAGTAAACAGGAAAAAATGTTACAACTATGACGCTTCAACATGGAATTGCTGGTTAGCATTTTTGCAAAACCTTGCTGTTAGGCCATATTAGGAACATAACCTCAATATGGCCTATTGGGTCATTGTTAAAAAATAAGAGAACAAGAACCTGAAATATTTATGAAACAGTAGTATCAAAATTCTAATGCTTGATTGCTCAAAAATTGTTACAATAAATTGTCGGTAGGCAAAAATAATTTTAAAATGAGAGAATAAAAGTCAAGATTCTAATTTTACACATGTAAATATCGTAAAATTGTACCAGAAAACTTTACACACATGAGGTCAAAATTTAATTTAAATAAAGAAATGAACAACAAAATGAGATCTAAAATCATTGAAAAAATTTATTGTCATTATTTAAGGCTCACAAAATGGGCAATATGGCCTACATAGGTTGTATTGGGGAGACTTGGACAACTTAGTAAAACATATTCCGTTGGAACCACATGACATCTCAATGAATTGCAAACCAATCACACCACTAATAGTAGAGACAATTACCTTGTAGAATGCCTGAGGTAAACTAATTAATTAACTTTTACCTGTATAAACAATGCCTTAACCAACGTCTTGAAATTAGATGCACGTAACAACAAACACTGGTCTCAAACAAAACACTCCAGCAAATTCAGCCAACTGAGCGCGTCCAGCGGAATTCCATACCATAAACACAGTTGTTAGCAGTCTACCGATATACTGCAACCATCATATATCAATTTTGTTTCGTAGTAAGTTCTATATGGTGATTAGGCCACATTGGGGAACAGGACATATTGGGCCGAGTTACCTTAGTAGAAAGCCCGCAGTTCTACTGCGGGAAATTTTGAGAAATGTCAAAAAAATTATAATTAATTAAAAACAAACAGAAAAGAAAAATCAAACATCGGGAGACGGTGGCAAAATGAGGAACAAAAAAATAAGAACAATGATACAATTTTGAAGACGGACAAAAATGTTAAGGACGCTTCGATCATCGACATGCTACAACAGCAGTTAGTTTAATGTAATGGTTAACCGCAGTAGATCTAAGGTTCCCGAATAATTGCCGCACCCTTTTCGGACTAAACGCCGAATGCCGTGTCCGCAACGGACAGATTCCTCGTTTGATAAAGAGGTCTCTCGCATCAATTTATATGCGATTATAACGACGCCTGTCGCTTCCCCCACCTCCCCTCCCTCCCTCCATTAATCCTCTCTCTCTCTCCCCTCACTTTCTCCTCCCTCAATCCCCTCCCATTCTGCTTCCTTATCTCTCCTATCAATCTAGCCATCGCCATCTAGATCCATTCTCACGACGCACATGTTCCTTTTCTTATAACTCATCATCCCCTTACCCTCTCTCTCTGCCTTCCTTGTTATGTACACTATATGACCCTTCGTTCCCACACACCCACCCCTAGCCATCTTTCTCGGTTATTTCCCCCCTCCATCCTCCCTTCACTATCTTTTATGCACAACGATCGCATTCTTGTTTGCACTCTTGTTTTTGAGAACTTTTATATTAACTTATCGCAATATAAAACTCGAAGTGAATTGATTTTACCAGGCAAAATGTGTATGGAAAAACGTATTTCCATAAGTCGAATTTTCTATAACTCGAATATTTTTTTGTTCCCCTTGAAATTCAACTAATGGAAGTTCCGATATATATATATATATATATATATATATATATATATATATATATCATCATCATAGGTAGTCTGTCCGTAGACAGGTCCGTGATTATTCATGGTTAAACCTGGTTCTCCATATACTCCTATTTTCCGCTGTCCTCTTTATATCTTGATAACTCTCTTTCCCTTTCAAATCGTCTATCAGCTGAAACCTTTTCCTACCTCTTTCCCTTTTCCCATCCAGTTTTCCTTCTCGTCTTTAATCATACTCTCTCTCCTCAGGTAATGTCCAACCCAGTTAGCCTTCCTCTTTCTGATAGTCTGTATAATCATTCGCTTCTCTCCTATTCTTCGTAGCACTTCATCGTTTTTCATCCTATCTGTCCATTTTATCTTCAGCATTCTCCTCCAAGTCCACATTTCAAAGCTTTCCAAGTATTTGATGTCATTTTTCCTTAGCGTCCATGTTTCTGCCCCATACAATGCTATACTCCATACGTAGCATTTTATCAACTTCTTGCAGATATCTTCCCTTATATTCCCTGTAAGTAGTTGTTTCTTTCTCCTGAAAGCCGCTTTTGCTTTTCCTATTCTAGTTTTGATCTCATCCGTACATTTTGCCTCTCGTGTTATGATACTTCCAAGGTATTTATATTCTGAAACTTGTTCTAATGGCTTTTTCCCAATAGTTATGTTCAGATTCTCTTCTTTACCCGATATTCGAATGACCTTGGATTTTTCTGTATTTATTTCCATACCGTATTTTCTACCTGTTATCACTAGTCTATTTATCATTTTTTGTAGCTCCTCTTCCTTTCTTGCTAGAAGTACTTGATCATCTGCGTATTTTACTGTTCTTATAATCCTTCCTCCAATTTTGAAATCCCCTGTGCCTTCTAAAGCTTCTTGCATTAGACTTTCTCCATATATATTGAATAGGGTTGGCGATAGGCAGCATCCTTGTCTTACTCCTCTACCGATATTTATTCCGCAGGTTTCCACATTCTCAAACCTGACCTTTACAACTTGATTCTCATATAGATTCCTAATCAGTCTCCTGTCTTTCCAGTCTACACCTATATCCTTTAATATCTTCATCAACTTTACCCAATTTACTCTATCAAAGGCCTTCTGCCAGTCTACGAAACATGCGCAGATATCTTGACTGTATTCTATTGCCCTTTCTGATATGATTCTAACTACTCCTATAGCATCTCTAGTTCCTCGTCCTTTTCTGAAACCGAATTGATCTTCCCCTATTATTTCTTCTGCCTTTTTCTCCAGCCTTTTATTAAGAATCCTCGTGATGATCTTCGATGTGTGTGACAGAAGGCTTATAGTTCTGTAATCTTTACACTGCATTGCCTTTGGCTTCTTCTTTAGAGGGATCATTGTTACTTCTAGGAAATCCTGAGGCCACTCTCCCGTGTCGTAAATCTTATTAATTAATTTGGTGATCGCTTTTAGTCCTTCTGATCCTATGACTTTAAGTATCTCAGCCGGTATTCCATCGCTGCCCGTGGCTTTCCCCTTCTTAAGTTCCACTATCGCTTTTTCTACTTCGCTCTCCATAATACTTGGTCCTAAGTTGTCTTCTTCAATGTTTTCCTCATTTTCCAGTTCTATTTTTGCCGCTCCTGTCTGTTTGCTGTATAATTCCTTAATGTATTCTTCCCATACTTGTGCTACATCCTTTGTTTCTGAGACTCTTCCCATCCGTATTCATAATTCCTTTACCACAAATTCCATTAGACTTCTTATCTTCTAATTCCAGTGCCCTAGCGTACATCATATCGTACCGTCCTAATTTCTCCATTTGTTCTATTTCATCACATTTTCCTTTTAGCCAATTTTCTCGAGCTTTATCTGTTACCCTTCTCAACTCATTGTTTATACGCCTATAGTTGGCTCTACCTTCTTCACTGCTAACGTTTTTCCATTTTCGTCTCTCATCCATTTTCTCCAGCATTTCCTTCGTGATCCATGGTTTTCTGATTTTCTTCTCTTGTTTTCCAATCTCTTTATCCATGGTATCCTTGATACTGGTTTTAATTTCATCCCATTCTATATCGACGGTCTTCGGTTTGTTTTCCAACTTTCTTAGGTTATCTTCCAACTTCATGCTGACTACATCCTGCCTTTCTTTCAGTTTTTCTAGGTCCCAGGTCTGTCTTTCTCTTCTCGTTTTTCTTATTTGTTTGAGCCTTGTACTCACGTCAAGTATTAGAAGGCTGTGATCTGAATCAATGTCTGCTCCTTGCAATGCCTTGGCGTTCTTTATGCTGTTCCTAAATCTCTGTTTTACAAGGATGTAATCTATTTGGCATCTCATTCTATCTCCTGGGCTTTTCCATGTGTATAACCTTCGTTTATGGTTTTTGAACCATGTATTAGTCACTACAAGGTCATTATTGATGCAGAATTCTACGAGTTTCTCCCCTCCTCGATTTCTCTTCCCAAGTCCGTATTGCCCGACAACATTTTCTTCCTGTCCTTCTCCGACTATGCTGTTCCAATCTCCCATTATTATGCAGTTTACCTTTCCTCTTCCGTCTTCTTCGTAAATTTCATTAATTTGCTCATAGATCTCATCTATTTCTTCATCGTCATGAGCTGACGTTGGCATATATACCTGGATTATCAGCATGTCCACTGGGACTGCTTTTAGCTTTATTGCCATCAGTCTATCGTTCGTTGCTACTATCTTTGTCACGCTTTTCATCATATCTTTCCTAAGTACCAGAGCTACTCCCCTTTCCCCACTATTTCCTCCAGAATAAACTACCGTGAATTCCTCCGAGTCGAACTGTCCTTCTCCCTCCCATCTAGTTTCGCTTAGCCCTATAATGTCAACTCTATTTCTTCTCATTTCTTCTTTCAAGTTCTCTAGCTTTCCTGCCTTTCTCATAGTTCTTACGTTCCAAGTCCCTATTCGTAATTTACTTTCGACAAATGTTTTCCTCAAGGCAGTCCCCGCCCGGAGATCCGATTGGGGGACTATTTTACCTCCGGATTGTTTTACCTCGAGAGAACTCATATTGTCCAACCATATAATCTTTACTAGGGATTGTAATGTGGTAGTTTCCCTCTTGCTTTCCACATCGCAGTACTGTAGCCGTTCAAATCGTCCTGATCACGCCTACAGCTGTATTGGATATAGACCCAACCAACATCATTTGTTTTCGGCTCTATACCATACTGACAGTACTGCTGCCTACTGCCAGGCACTGATGATAGTTTTTGTTTTTTTTTTATAAATAAAACCTTCATTCGAGGGGTTTGAACCCCCGAACTTTGCAATAGAAAGCCGACACGCTAACCACTACACCACCAGTGCATATATATATATATATAACAACTTACGGAAAAGGAAAGGTAAAATGAATATATGGATGTCAACAAGGTGTTGGGATGAGGAAACCCAGTGAGCACTCACCAATCAGACGACTTCAGGTTGGCGAGGCCCCGGGGATGTCGAAGCGACACACGTAAAATAACACAAAAACACAGAAACATCACAAACGTAAAGCTTTCGGAACTACTCCTTCTTCAGCTACAGAGAGAGCTTCGACATCCCCGGGGCCTCGCCAACCTGAAGTCGTCTGATTGGTGAGTGCTCACTGGGTTTCCTCATCCCAACACCTTGTTGACATCCATATATATATATATATATATATATATATATATATATATATATATATATATACATATATACACACACACACACACACACACAGTAAAAGCTTTGTTAACCGGAATGGACGGGGATTTTATGGTGCCGGATAATCGAATTTCCAGTTATCTGAGCTATTCACCAACTGATAACAATAGTAAAACTAAAATTTTGGATATGTACTTTATGTAAACCATATTGAAACCAACATATGCACAGTACTGAGTATGCGTAGGACAAGTAAAACAAGTAAAATGTAATCATATTTTATCAAAAAGATACTTTTGTGGGAAAAGTCCATTAAGCCATAAATGTTTATAACAACCCGATGCATTTCGCCCACTAAGTGGGCATCTTCAAGGGCGTACTTCACACGACAGTGACTGAAAGTCAACTGCACGGATTTTTTTCAATTCGGAAATTTTGTCTTTTGAAGTGAAAATCCTTCGTCGTCAAGAAAGAGAGTCCATTGTTGCTGGCTTCGCGAAATTACGGGCAATACAGTGCATCGTATAAAAAATTCATGCATAGGTATTATCTATATAAAAGTTTTTAAAAAAGGGATTGAGCACTACGACAATATGATAATGTTGAAAAAGAGGGACTCTAATCGCCGTAAAAACAAAAATAAGTAATTATTTTCACGACAGTTAGAATTTCTCTTATTCGGCATTATTTGAAAAGTCGTTCATAAAAATTAATTTTAATAGAGTCACTCGTTTACTCTCTTCTTACACCGCTCAAGTCCCATCTTCCGTCCTTGCCTTTCACCTCCTCCGTTCACATTGTCAGTTTTCGTACTCCATAACCTTTACTTTACCTTCTCCCTCTTCTCTCGTGCTCCATCTCACCCGCTCTCCTTTCCTCGTCCCATTCCCTTCCCTCCCACGCCCTCTTCCCAGCCTCCTCTCCCTTCCATCCCCCCGTCATCTGCTCTATCCCTTCATCCCGTCCGCTTCGTTGGCCACTGTAGCAAAGGAGAAGGGTGAGCGACGCTCGGAGGTTCTTTCTCCGCTGATTCATTCCCCTCCTATCTCCCCTCGACAATCCCCCTTCTCTCCTTATACTTCGGGTCGCATAACTCACCTCCCGCTAACGGTGTGGCGTTCACGTATGCGATCCATTCTCTGCGCGCGGAAAAACGTAAAAAGATTGCTCTCCCGTCGATTTGAATTTTTTTCCTGGGAAGGGAAATATAGTATAGGTATATTCGACTAAGCTTCCAACGAAACTCGTTTCTTACTTTCTCTAAGGCGGCGAGTGCTGTAGAATTGCTCGATTTTTTGAACGGCGATTGCTTGAGGAAGGGTTCGAAAACGAATCTTTCTTTCTCTTGAGTGGTGAAAACCTGCAGCAAAATTTTTACCGATTTGGCAATTGTAAAAGCTGCAAATCAAGCTCCCTGATGCATGCGTGCTATAGAATTAATCCAAAACTAAATATGGATTTGTGTTTTGATTAGCTATTTCTGCATTTATAACCATATATGAACTGACTTCGTCCAAAATATTCGTCTACCTTTTAATAATATCAGTTTTGTAACAGTAGGGATCGAGATAAAAGTAAATTCGGGAATAATACTTTTTGCGTCGCGAAAAATTTCCTGAATAAATATATAAACATACGATTGACGTTTTATAAGCGTAGGTAACAGAACTATCGGTACTCTTAAATGGCGACTAAAAACTAATAAAACCAATACTTAAACAAAGGCATTTATAGGTTAAGTTTTTATACTTTCAGGATGTAAAAGCTAATTTTTTAAGAAAAACTCAAATCAGTGCAAAATTTCACGTTTTGCACAGTGATTAAAATAGAATGTGGACCTGAAGTGGGTAGAGCTGTACTTATGAACATGTGATGCATATCCAACTGGAATAATTGTTTACTAAAAATAAACTTGTATTAATAATTAATAATAATAGTCTCAGAAATTGTGAATTATTTAAAGATCTAAGGATAACTAACTTAGTGCATAGAACTAACCTCCCAAATGCTCACCAATATAGAGAACGTTTCCTAATATGCGGCAGGCAAAGATTGTTCTTTGAAAGGTATTTGCTTGAAGGGAACGGATTTCCAGGAAGCTAACTGGAGGAGTGGCGATGGATTCTGAACCTAGGACTGCCTAATCTCTACTCCTGCTGCGTGAATGGGATAAGCAAATAACAGGATCACCTCATTGAGTGGGAATTATTACGGGTCCCAAACGTATTTCCTTTAGAAATTCCGAGGCATGAATTCCCTTCTTGATACGATCGAGTGCTTGGAATGAATTGTAGCTGCATTTTACCCTGAATTCCAAATTATACTTCAAGTACTGAACTAGTATTACGAAATATATAGGTACGGAAATTTTTCAGATGTAAATTCTTTATAGTTTACATGACAATGATGACCTAAAAACAATGTTTCTGCGACAGCAATAAAAAAGAAGGGGAAAACCATTTTAGCTAGATTCCAGCAGGATCTACCATCAATTAATCACCACTGACGGCGGCTGGTTTGTAGCAGAAATGCGCATCTGGTTTCTTCACCTTTTTTGCTATTGGAGAAACATTTATTTCAGCCGTAAGGTGAGTTAAACACTTCTTATTGGAATAATGCTATTATATTTGACTAATCGGACACTGTGCGCTGATAACCTTGTTTAGATACCCAACCTTGATTTCTTATGACAATTCCCCACCCGAAAAGTAACTGTAATTCCAGTTCTTTGTCAACTTCTTCTTCTGATAATAATTTATAAGATTACCTCATTTAACACTACCTTACTACTCAAAGTATTGTGTTATAATTACGTCTCCCGCATAATTAGCATAGTATAGTAAAAAATTTGAAACTCCAACACCGTAAAATGATCCAGATTCGTCAATAATAAAAGGGGTTAAAAATCTAGATCATTTTACGGTGTTGGAGTTTCAAATTTTTTATTCCACGTTAATTCGCCGTAGTCTCCATAGTATAGGCAAAATTTCATGACTATATTTGCTCCCCCTCCCTTCAACTCATTCTCATAAAGAGAAACTTAAAACTCGTCTTATTTTCTTGTCTACAATTCTTCGTCCCGCCTCTTCGCTTTTTATGGAAATATTTATCGTCCCCTAACGAAGGAGATAACGAGAAAATTAACTTGTGCAGAACTTGGCAATCTTAGTGATTGAAAATTTGTATCTCATCCGAATAAATATTCGCTCGCCGCATCGCTGCCTTAAGCTCGATCGTTGGCGGCTAATCCGAATATTCCAAAGTGCTCCACCGTAATATTTTCTCCAACGACCGGAGGATTTATTGTTTCGAAATAAATACTTCCATAGGATCTTGAAAGCCTCTTCATGCTCCTCCGCTGCCCTTTCTACCCATTCTCCTCTCTCTCCCTCTACCTCTTTATCTATTTCCGCCGCTTTCCACCCCGCATTCTCCCTCCTTCGCATCTTTCCCCCTCCACCCTTACCCATCACCCTCCCTATTCCCTCCTATCTTCTTCCTCAGGCTTGGCAGTGACATCAGCAGGTTACCTCCGCTTGGCTGCCTCCCATCCTTATACGGACTGCACGCGCCCAGCGCAACCTCCCTCAATCTGCGGCAGCCCCCAACTCCCTCCCTCTCTGCCCCACTCCCGAACCCCTTCTCTCCCGTCCCGTCCCCCATTTCCCACCCTTAACGCTGGGATAAGGAGCGTGTGGGCGGTAAAATGGATAAAGGGGGGGGGGGGAGGAGGCGAGGGAAATCATTGTGTGGGGGAGGGGATTAGTTTCACATGGGAATGGAGGGAACGTGTCGGAGGAAAAGAGATTGGAAAATGGAAAGATGTAAAAGGGGGAGGGGATAATGGGAGGAGAAAGGGGTGGGGAAGGGGGAGAGCAGATGGGGGAGGGGTGGGACGGAGGGTGCAAGGGGTGAGTTGTAACGTTTTGTTAAGGCTTGATGGGAATATCTGGGACGGAGGGAGATGGATAGATTAACGAATATCGAAAAGGATTGGTTAGGAGGGAAAATTGCCGGAAAATGTTTCGCGTAGGTATTGAGAGTGATACGACGATACAAAGATGGAATTGGCACATGCACACCAGAAAACCTACATGTAAATGCATATCTAGGTATAATATTTTTATAGGTCGTGTTTTGCCTACTATCTGCAAGCAGCTTGTCAGAACTTGGGTACGACTCCTTAATGCTCGCAGAGTCAGAGTCAAAAATCCTTTATTTTCTTACACTAATATACAGTGGAACTTCCATAACTCGAATTGAATTAATTTTACCGGGCAAAATAGAAATGAGAAAAACGCATTTCCATAAGTAGAATTTTCAATAACTCGAATATTTTTTTGGTTCCGTTGAAGTTCTACTTATGGAAGTTCCACTGTACATTGCATTTGGATCTAAATTCTAGATTACATGCTTTGTTTTGCGTAATCACAGCATAATTTATTAGCCCGTGGGGTATTTTATCACTTTTCTTATTAGTTTGTTTTACATTCCATCTTTACAATATTATAATCTTTGGTGATGCCGAGAGAGAAATTATGCTTCAAAGCGACTATAATTTTGATTTTTTCGGGTGCTTTCTTTCTAAACGTGAATTTAAGAACACCAACAAAGCCTTTTACGTTGGTTTGATTTTTCTGTAACTATTACTAGTCCTATTTTTTTCGAAAGTACAGTGGTACTAGCTTGTTAGTCTAGGGTACAACTCGGTGCTCGACATATAGAAAAGGTTGAGGACCTAATGATATTCAAGTCGACATACAGCTGCCATGATTTTAGTATAAGAAATCTATCGAAAAAAGAATAGTTCTAAATATATGTCATATAGGTACTCTTAATTATTATCTGATAATCTGATCTGGGCGAACTTACATAATAAGTCATTTTCATTTGTTTCGAAATCTGAAAAATCCTTTGAAAAGTGAACAATTTTATATCGATATAGTTATTTTAAAATGATACTTTACAATGTCCATGCTTTTATTTTTACGGCAAATATTTATAAAATGATTAATAAATTAAAAAACACTGCCAAGTAAAATTAAAATTTTTGGAAAATTGCAGTTTTACTTTCGCATACAATCAATTCGTGTTTCTTCTTTTTGGCCCATGTTGATGTTCCTCAGGATTTTCTATAGATCATTAAGGGACTGTGCGTAGGACCTATAGTATAGGTACCTAATTTAAAATTCATTTTTCCCACGTCTTCTCAAATGTTTTTTGTTCTACAGTTTTCAATCTATCCCGTCTAAGGGTCTTTATCATCGTCCATACTATGCCATACTCATACATTGGAAGCTATATAGGTAATCGAATCTGCATACAATATCAGCTAATCTAAAGCTTAACTTTGGCAATATGTTACATAGATTAGCGCGAGCTACGATTTCATCGAAAATTAAATTCATAATGCTTCTATCCGAGCTGTCCATTAAAATATCTACATCTTTAAATTTATCAACTTCGTTTAAACACGATCAAACAATTCTTCTCCACATGATCGGTTTATAATTCCTTGTAATATTTTTCCAGGATACCTGTTGGCGAGACTATCGGCCTAACAAGAGGCAACATTCATTTCTGCCGAGTTAAATAACAAACGTGAATTCTATTTTAATTTACTTTTTATAACACCAATATTAATACATATTAATAGATATAGGTGACGTTAATAGATATGGGTGATGAATGTCTATATAATATATAAGACATCAGGAAAAGGGATATACAATTTACGGGAATATTTGTCAGTTTGGTTAGATGTACATAATGCAGGAAGTAATTTTGGTGAATAATGCATGCCTAATGGTTACTGAAGATAAGGGTTGTCTATGATGCAATGCCATTATTGGCGCGTTTGGATGCTCAAGATCCTTGCCTCCAGCCCAAGGAGCAGCAGGCGCAGCGAAACGCTTTAGTGCTGCCATCTCTTACACATGCGGCGAACTCGTACCACTGACTTTTACCGTAATTTAATTTCGCAACCTTTTCATAAACGTTCGACTTCTATTTCAGTATCTCTGGTTATTTACGGAGAATTGTCTATTTATTAACCTTTTAAAGTGGAATGCATGACATCTCTTCACATAAATACTATTGGTAATTTTGTTCGCGAATTCGTACAGCAAGCGAATGATATTAAAATGAGGCAATTTAAGGTTTCTATCTGAACACGATGTAAAAACTTGATGGATTATAAGTTTTACCGTTTTATAAATGTCTCCTCATCGTTTACTGTACTTTTCATTGCTAATATTTTGGTATTATAGTGGGGTTCCAGTTTTCTTGATTAAAACGAAGGATTATTTTCTGATCAAATAATACTATTATATCAATTTTAAATTTCGATAAAGACTTGAATTTACATTCCTATTACATATTTAAATCCATAACGAAGGATTAAATCGTGAGAAACTGTCTCCCAACACCCCTAAAGTCGATTGGAAAATTATAGTCGATTAATAATAGAGATTATGTTTAAAGATAGTTGGCACTAAGAGTAAAGACGACACAAAAATTGATAGACACTTTCTTGTAGCGTATTAGACTTATGCTAAGCTGAATGGTTTGTTTTAAAAATACATAAAAAACTAGAAGCATTCATGTAAAAAGGTGATGACAGTTTTATAGCGGCGTGAGTGAAGCAAAGTCATCATAATAAGAATTAAATACTGAACGCATCCTATATTTTTCATTAGAATAAAATGCTGTCAACTTTAACTGGAATACCAGTCTCAATTGGATGTAAGGTGGAATGCCAAAGAAATAAGATTTTTGCGGGTAATAAAATTTTGCCAGGGAATTTTATGAAATAAAAAAGTTATTAATAGTTAAATAAGATGAAGAAATTTCTATTAAAGTTTCATATTTTTACAAATTTCAATACGAATGGGGCCGCATGATATTAAAGGAGGTCGCGGCAATTGAAATTTAAAAAACCACCGGTCTAGGACACTGAAAATGTCCTATTTATTATCCTATTCATGTTGTCTGTGAGACATCATTTTTCATCTACGAGTTTTTTTCTCGCTTTTTAAGAGAAGAAAAGCATATGTTTGAGACGTTACGATCTGGAATATATTCTCACATCTTTAGCATATTTTGCTAAGGTGACAAACTAAGAGAAATTTCTGGATTTAGAGCACTGAATCAGAATATTGTCGATTTAATTTGATAGCCTAATAAATTAAAAAGTCTTCAGGGGAAAATAGTAATATCAAAGGACGTAAAGTGCATTTTAAAGCAATAGTAAAACAGTGGCGGTTATAATAAAGCCAGCTCAACTGTTTCACTTCAATAGTATTTGAAACGCACAATTAGTTTATTGAGCAATAAAATATAACTATTTTTTCAAATAACTTTTTGCTCTCCAATACGTTAAATTGAAACATTTTTGCCGATAAAGAACTTCAAAATTTCATGTTTGCATTACACTTGGTAAGAAGTACAATAAACAAAGACCTATCATTATCTCCCTTTTCATGTTGCATTCAGTATTTTTATCTTCTGAATGTGCTAGTCAATGCACAGTATAAAAAAAATTTTAAACGACTCCTCTCCATGACAAGTAGCAATGGGCTGTGGTCCCTTGGCGTACGGCAGAACTAATAAGGATGAGCCTCAAATAGGATCTTTCTAGAATATTTTATGTAGCAAATAAGCTGTAGAAAAACTGCTGTCGACTTAATGGAAAGTAATGAAACAGCGCTTATTCATTAAAGAAGCCTAATCTTAAATTTTGGAAAATTTTAGAAACATTTACTCACCCATGGACTGTTGTATGAATTCCATCTTGGGTCTGAAAAACATATTTTCTATTTTCATCGAACCTCACACCAAAACTAAAAAAAACTTATCCCTATATCAGTGGTAAGTAGCTGAAGGCCTCCAATAGAATTATTATAATGCACGCTGAGCTATGATAATAAATCAAACAGCGAAATTTAAGGCAGGAAATTTCTTATTTGTTGATTAGAATTAACTTGTTTAAGTTGAAGCGTTAATAAATTATTTAGATACGATTCTCGCTATTATCATGCCACAGAATCTCTAGGTAACTTCTAATATAAATATATATATATGCAACCTTACTTAGTATTCGCATCTATGGATGCGAATTGCTATGACGAAAAAGATTCCCGATCCTCCGATCTAGGCTGGAGATCAAAATCATAAATCATCAAAATTTAGCAGCAAAAGAAATGAGAATGAGGCGCTTCCTTAGGAACCAAACGTTTCGTACTCCATTCCTCGAAAATGGAGCGTTCGCAACGCATTTTCTGTACACACGACAAGCGAGGCTGTTGCATAAACGCCGCAGGCAGGTCTCGAACTCGGACTATCAAACGGTGTACTGACGTTCGTTATCTAAGCGTAAATCGGAACTTCAAAATTAATTATTGAAGAGACTAGGCCTAAAATAATCTACTGCCACAAATTTCTATGATAATAAAAACTGGAGAAAAACACAGTTCCTGGATAATATAAAAAATTCTGTCCGATCGCTGCTCTTCAAGTCAAAGAAAAACCTATTCCCAATACAGCTGCGAGCGAGGTTAACTCAGGTATATGAGGTAAATCTTCATGGAAAACACCGAAACGCTAATCTTAACGAATTCATCATCTGGCCTCATTCATGAGATGCCCGGAAAAATTAAAAGTGGAAGAATTAATCAATTTATGACGGTTAAAATATATAAAGAAAAAGTTGAGCTTCTTATGGTTAAATTGGTCAGCATATTTATTTTTCCTGACATTTCCAGCTTATACTTTTAAATAATATTTGAAAAAATGGTAATATTATTCCCTTTAAAATACCCGTTCATATTTTGCTGAAAAAATTATGTCTACTGCACAAATACATTGTCAGTAAAACTTAAAATCTTGCTTGATTACACGGTATTATTTCGTATTCATTGGTTTTATTGCCTAAGACTAAAAATTCTCTTTATAAATTATAGGTATACATAAAATTACTTGAATGATTGGAAAAGTATAATCAATAGGCCCTTTTGGCAACGTGATATAATAAATTATCAAAACATTTAAAAATAATTCTTGTTTTAGTCGAAGAAGCTGGCATATGGTTCCATTTTATAACCACTATACCTATAAACCTTTTCCAATCACTTTCCAAATGGTCCAGTCAACAATTCTTTTCTTATCGGGGCGATAAAGCAACTTTAGACTCCTTCATGGGCCACTGGGCAATAACGATGACGTCATTAATGGTTTTCTTCTAGTCCATTTCCCATTTGATCTCGATATTCCTGCTCTATAGTTGTACCCCCCTCAATGTATTTATTTTGATCTCTGAATGTGATTCCTGACCAAAAAAGACTCCTCCAAACATTAAACTCCCATCATTTTGTTGGGAATCCTAAGGTTCAATTCAACTCTTAGCTAAGCTAATAAGCCAATCCCCTTCCAACTTCTTTGTTAGGTAATAACTATGCATAATTAATAGATATAGAAATTTTGTTCAATAGTCGAGATATGAACAGAACACACAGTAAAGCAGACAGAATGAATGTGGATTAGGGCATATTGTTTCGTGACGTTTTATTATATGAATAAAATTCGATTGACAATGATAATTATAAAATATTCGTAAGACGAAATCGCGACTTTAAACGTTTAAAAGTTTTGGAACGAGGCCGAGATGAATAATCTACGCTATTTTCCGTCGCGTGCAAGATATATTTGACGAATCAATTTTTTTCGTAGCAGCACCTAAATCTTGATATCTTATTAATATTTAATGCGCATCTTGACCATTTTTAACGATATATTTTAGAGGATATGACGCAGAAAAGAGCAGGAATCACCGAAATCAGAAGAAAAAGTATTTTTTCAATTTACTTCTAAGAAGAGGCCGTATAAATTATTCTAGACGAAGGAGCTAAATTCACTTGAACATGCAAAAAATTAAAAAAATAATAATGGAGGACACCTTATAGAAGACGCCTTAATCATTGCAATTAATTAAAAACTAAATATGCATGAATATGCAAAGAAAAACATCTTTTCTAAGACCGTATATAAGATTAATAACCGCACGTCTAATATTTTTTTAGAATGGATAATATATCCTTTTAGGGCCGCCTTGATGGGGTATATATAGGAGCCCCGAAAATAATGGGTCTAGTTCTTCCTTGTTCTTTCTTTAACTTACAGATGACAAAAGCAACGATTTCAATAAAATTCTAGTTAATTGTAAATCGCTAAAAACGATCAAAGCTATTATTAGGATAAATGAAAGTGAAATTTAACAACCAATTCAGTAATATCTTCTCTCATAGTATTTTAAGTTTAACCACTTTTCCTTAATAATAAAGAATGTGCCCGATTTTTTCCATGCGGGCACCACAAATGATCACAAAGACCATGCTACTAGTAACGAAAACAATTTTTATCAAGACGGATTTGATCGATAAGTAAATAAAAATAATAATAATGATTATTATTATTATTATTAATAATAATAATTATAATAAAATTTATATACATATTATATACTGACTATTGCATACAAAAAAGTGAACTATTGTAAACCCGCTTAAGATTCCCCAAAGAGGCATCTTGTGAAATAAAAGCTCAGTCCTGAAGTACCTACTTATTCAGAGACCGGATCGGTTTACTACACCGGGGATAGATCCTTTCAGATGTCTAAAACTAAAACTAAAACTAAAAAAACTAAAATATTTAGGCTCCTATGGAAGTAAAATTTTTGGACCCCACCTATGCAAAGCAATCGTTATGAAATTATTTGTATATGATTAAAAATTTTTATATTTAAGTTCCGAAAACTTCTTTATCAACTCGTCAGTTTTCATTTTACATGCTTCTGACGTTCCTACTGAAAGAAATAAATACTTGAATCTACTTGTGGGCATACAAATGCGTAAGTAGTTTATTTATAACTTTAATTTTGAAAAAGAACTTTCAATTGACGACACGGTTATTGGCAATGTGAAATATATCATCAAACTGCACGAACATTGCTATGGATTGAAGCTAGTCTGTATTTAATTATAATTAAATCTAATACAATAGTTCCTTGTTGTTCATACAGTTCTCATCTTTTAAAACAGTGTTCGTTGAAAGCGAGGGAAGTTCGTTATAAAGGCCTTGGTCAATATATTTCTTATAAATCTTTGTGAATAAATATTTTTTGATATCTTGTTCATTCAATCTAATGAGTCTTCTATGTATTACTTTCTGGGACCCAAAATATCTGGGGTCCCCACGCACTACGAAGGGCCTGCACCCTCCAAGTTACGCCCCTGTTTTGATCAGATTAAACTTTTGTAAGGAGCATTACAAGACTTGTATTTATTAACCGGGATGTTTCGACGCCATTTTTAACATTTACAACGGAAAAAAGAGAGTAGGAAAAAAGAAATAAAAACAACAAAATTGATGCAAGAAATTTCGCTACATTTTCCACTTTCGACCAGCCTCGTTAGCAACAGTATCTTCTGGAACGACGCGCGCGTAAACGGCATCCGCAGAAAATTACCGAACTCAAAGATATTCCGATTCATTCGTCGTTTCTGTTCCGGTAAACATCGCTCTCGAATCGCATCAACCGGTTACTTTTAAACCGAAACATCTTCCGACCTCTTGCCGCACGATTTACGAGGAGACGATAGCGACGTGGATTCGGATCGCGGATCCAACACCGACTTCCCGACGATCCGCATCCCGGAAAGACATCACGTAAGAATCGCTCTGTCCGCATTCCGATTAAATTCATCTTCGGATGAACCCGCTAAAAAAAAATTAGTTCCTGGGATTTCGACAAGGTAAATAATGGGAAAACGGGATTTAAAAAAAAGACATTTACGGCGAAATCCCTCGGTTGACAGATTAGTCGGGAAAAAAATCTCGAGGGTTGGGGAGGATTGAAGGGGGGAGGAAGGCGGTGGGTCTGAAATGACGTGCGGTGCTTTTCGTAGCGGTCAGCTGCTCCCGCTATCGCTTGGATGAAGAATGAATATGAAACGCTGAAAGCACTCCCGCCGAAGGGGTAAAGGGGGAGAAAGTAGGGGGAGATAGGGATAGAGGTGATGTTTGGGCGATAGGTGTGTATGTGTGTGTGAGAGAGAGAGCCAGGTCAGCGGATTTAAAAAAAAATCCTAGAGGAAAGGGGGAGAGGAGGATCCGTGCTATCAGAGAAAGGTGTGTGTGTGGGCGTGAGAGTGGGCGGGAACAGAAAGCGTGTGTGTGTGTGTGGGCGTGTCCATTCATCGGACCACGCCCAAAAGTGGGCGGGTTGCCACCGACGCCGGCGCAGGCTCCACCTACCGGATGAGGAAAGCGGAGAGTGTCGCATTAGAACCAGGCCCCCCTCCGGGAGGGGCCTTCGCAACCCCGCGAGGGGGGGGGGGGGCACGAGGAGGAGGGTCCCGCGATCTCCCGAATAAAAAGAGTGGAAAGGATAAAGTGCGCCTCGTTTTTCGGAGAGACGATTCTTCCCATTGGGCACGGTTCGAGTCACGCCCAACCGTTTCCTCTTATCAAAAACACTTTGCGGGGCGAATCTCCCCGCCTCTTCCTCTTCCTACTTTCCTCCTTCCTCTCTCCTCCCCCTATTTCTTTCTCTCATTTTCGTCTCTTTTTCGATTAAGGGTACGTCTCTCCTAGAGCCAGCAGCGGAAACACAAAACTCGCGAAAATGATTTTTGGGCCCCTTCATAATTCGGTTTTTAATCTAATATATAGATATAAATCAGTGGTTCTTACCTTCTTTGGCACTGTTACCTCTTAAGGTTAACCAATAAACCCTAATTACCCACTTTTTAAAATTGCAATAGATAAAGATAAAATTACGATTAATCATTTTTATTTGATTTCGTTCTCTCATACATTATGTTGAACAAAATTGAACATTATTGTATTTTAAACTTATTATAATATATTAGGTTCATCATCCAGGAAACTATTAACTATTTATATTTCACTACCAAGGCTGAATTGAAATTGATCTTTCATTGGGCTTGTAAGTGGTTTTTTAGGAGCTGATCGGTAACAGTATTGAACATGTCTCTGAAAGTCAGATCAAGTTGTGCTGCAATATCCATTGTTACTGCATGACTCGTACTACATCACCTTGGAAGGAGCAATGATAAAATATTTTTGAATAAACTAAATTAAACAATGTAATGATGTCGCCGTTGCTTTGTTTTAGTTCAATTTAATAATAAAATGAATAAATATTTTTCTTGCTGATATTACTCTATTTTTCGGAAGTGCGTGTAGGACCATCTCATTACCCCCTGAAATATGCCAAATTACCCCTCGAGGGGTTAAGAATCACTGGAAAAATGGACCTTAAGGGCACCTCAAATCTATAGCCTCCACGGTGGTCGCGGGATCTGCGGTATTATAGCTCCGCTACTGTCTAGAACTCTTCAAAATTTGATTTCGTCGTTGTATTACAGCGTTTCCCAAACGTTTTGTATGCGCGGCACCTTTTCAAAAATGAACAATTAACTATTAAATATAGGTATTAAAAACTTTGGACGCTTCTATTTGTTGGTAATACACCATAATGAATCAATTAGAGGAAATATTATAGCCAAAATCGTCTATCAACGCATCCAAATCGTTGATTTATTTGCTAAACGAAGTTTTTCGCGGAAACCCTAAAAATCAACGGCGGCACCCCGTTTAATAATTACTGTTGTGCATCGTGGAGCCGCCGCGGCGACACCAAAATTACCCCATAATTCCCTTCCCAAACGAAAGAGAATTTGTTTTGGTGCTATTCAATCAAAAAATCGATCGTCTTTTTTTTGCGTGCGTTCGTTCGCCATTTCAGTTATTCGGTTGAAACTTGAATCACAAATCATTGTGAGTAGATTTCATTCTTTCAGCGTCAGAAAAGCGGTAATTTGGATACGCTACCGACTTTAACAGTATGAGCATAATGCGAAATGCTGTAACTCCTTTACTTTCCTGACTAAATATTTTCTTTTTACAGTCAATAATGTTTGGAATGGCAATTTTAATCTCAGCGAGGATATCAGAATAAATACGTAAAACGATCCACAATACCGCGTGAAATCGGTAAGCGAAATATAGTTGAAATAACGGAATGTATTTCATATAACTTATTGGAGTTGTCAATATCTTTATAGTGACTATTATTAACTTCAAAATCATTTACCCCATTAAATTATTTTTTATTGCACTATTTTATATGCTATTGGTAGTGTTTATTATTTTTTGTTCCCATTCCTGAGAGCGTTGTTCGACAACAGCGGAAGTTAACTTTTATTAAAGGCCATTTTCATGGAGAATTTTGAATAATAATATTTTCCAATTAAATCATTCTCGCTCTCAGCAATGGCTCAAATGACTAAGTGAAATTGTCACTCTATCCAACAAAAAATTGCACAACATAATACTCATCAAAATTCAATCTAAACCATAAAATTGGGGGAATACATTTTTTGAACGCTTTAGTTGTGGTGTTAAATGGGAAAAAATGAAGAAAATCTTCATATTTGTGTAAAACTCATACTATGACTAAATTACCAAATTTCTACTTATTCGAGTTTATTGATACAATAGGTATCCCTAACGGCCATTAAAAGGGTACGGAAACTAGGCACTTTCATCTCGGCTGCATGGTAGTCCTAATCAGTGGAGATTTTCCGTTAGCTGAAGCGACTACCTGGTTTTCATAATTTTTTTACGGCTATCGAGAATAGCTATTTTGTCTGCTTTATTTTAGAAGATCGATGATTCTCTATCGGGCTAGACTTCATATGTTTATTTAATCTTTTTTCCCTTCTGTTCGAGGCAAATTTGACATTATTTCTCCATTATTTGAATTAATTGCATTGGATTTTCTTCTCCATTCTTAGAACGCGTTAGCTCTCGAACATTTTAGCCAAGCCAATACGAATGAAAGAAACTACAAAGAAATAAATGAGAATGAACATGTTTCTATTTTCACATCATCGGAAGAGTAAGGCGAAGGGGAATCGCGTTCGCAGTCGTTCAATGTAAAATGATGAATTGTTGAAAAAATCGATTATCACTCTTTCGATTCCAGACAGTTAACGAATTCTCCCAATCTCAAGTCCTCTCCTACCGAATTTCTCGTTTAACTACACTTGTTCTATTTTCGAGACCCTGCAATGTTTTTTTGAAGCTCCTGTACATTCCGGTCTTTTCTCCGTTTCCATTCCCCTTCCGCTCCATTTCCCTATCTTCCTATCATCCTCCACTCTGTCCCTGCCTCCACTTTCTTCCCTCTCCACTCCCTCCCTCCCTCACTTGACCCGAGGAGGGCATTAGGCAGACGTCACTCACCTTTCCCCCCCACCGATACCCTCTTCCCCGCACACTTTGCCTCTCTAAGCACAAAAGACCACGAAATCCACCTCTCACACAGTGTTCCTCTCTCCCTCCCACACTCCATTCTAACTCTCCACCACCCGCTCACTCCTAAAATATCTCTCCCCACCTCCTCCTCCCTCCCTCCTTCTCTCCTCCTCCTCCCTCCTCTCTCTCCCCTCCTCCTCCTCTCCTTCCCATCCCTCATTCGGTCCAAAAAAAAATTCCACTCACATCTCTTCCTCCCACTCTCCCGAATTTCATTTTTTTTCATCAGACTGTTCCTCCAGAAAACCCCTCGTCTTTTTTTTTCATTCTCACGGGTCAGCGGACTTTAGGTCGATTCTCTCTCTTTTTACTCTCTTCCCGCGCCGATTCTTTCATCCGTTCGTTCTTTTAACCTTTTCCCTTCCCATTCCTCTTCCCCCCCCCCCCAAATCCTCCCATGTCCTCTCTTTCTCTTTCTTTTATTTCGCCCCTAACCTATTTTTGTCGGTAGGAGCGCGGATGATATGTAAAAAGAGAAAGACGGACAGACGGACTGACGGACGCTCGCAAATGGTGGGAGAGTTTGATTTTCCCCCGCTGCGGTTGAGGGAGGAGAAGTGATGCGGAGAGAGAGAGAGAGGGAGGAAGGTTCTTCCCCTCTTCTTCCTCTCCCCCTCTCTCTTCGCCCTATCATCCTCCCTCGTTTCCATTGCCACATGCCGGCGGACGAGGAAGAAATACGGTTCGGAACGTCCGTCTCCTCTCCCGTAACTCCTCCCTCCGGCGCACATCCTCCACAAAACAAATAGTGAAACTCTCCGCCAAAACCCTTCCCCCAAACCCTCTCCCGTCTCGCTCAGTCTTCCATCTCTCCGGTTGCCCGTGCCACGTCTCTCCCTCCGCCGCAAGTTTCCAAAGAATGATGGTTTTCGTTTATATTTATTTTTTGCGAAAATTGAGAATTTTTTCCAAATCATTGTGTGGCGCGGGGATGGTGTGTGCTAGCTACGGTCCCTCGGGCATCCATTCGGCTCTCGGCTGGATCTCATGAGGCCCGAATAAACTACGAAAATATAGCGACACCAAGAATTTAGAACTGACAATTCGCTCGAGAATTATCGTGCTCGTCTTATGGCGAAAACGAATAAAAAATAATCGTAAACTTGTTATGGCTATTGGATATAAAGATATGGTTATTTTTGGATATAAAGACATGGTTATTTTTTCAATATTTGATACTTACGTGCTTGTTATTGGAATGTTGTATGGTTTAATTGAATTTAACCAGGTGGAGCTGACGCGAGCCTGTGAGATTCACTTTATTTTTGTTTCTTCGATGAAAACTATGTAGATGTCAACATTTGGATCGCTACCACACTCATTACCTTCCTCTCTGCTATTTTACTTCAGCTTAGTCTAGCAGACTAAGCTCATTCGCTGCATGTGTAGAATTGCTAGACACTTTCGGTGGAGCAGACACTGCGCCAGCATTCGCATAATAGCTTTGGACTATAAAAATGTCGTTTTTTTACGTAATATATGATAAATAACATCCAAGTATTCACGCACATTTAATATATATTGTGAAAAATATACATTTTGCTACTTTAGGATTATTTTGCCGCTTATAACTTGTAAAGTAACCTAAGCACTAATTCTGGATTTTACAAAAATAAATAAAGTCGTCATAAACTTCTATACAGAAATATGCAGGCAAACATGCAAACCAGTTTTAACGAGCTTCTGAGATTTTTAACGTTGGCGACAACGATGCATTAAAACATAACTCGAGCAAACTTAATATTCGAGTAGTAAAACAGAAATGTTTCCTTTGTGCATTGAATTTTACCGTCATTTTAATTAATCTATACTAATGCCTTTCGCGCAATACAAACTGATTAATATTTTTTTTGCTCAAGATGAAATCAACGTAGATAACCATTGAGAACTGGCATAATAATTGCGCATGTATTAAATAAATATAATTATTTTATGAATTGACCAACGCTAATATTTTTCTAAAATATATTCATCAAACTTTTTTGTACACTTCGTCCATTAGGTTTAAAGAAACTTTAGACTCTTAAATGAAAACAGTTACTATATAGGAGTTGATAATTACAATAGTTTTTTAGTAGAGATTTACCAAGGTGTTTTAATAATAATGCAAAGTGATACGAGTGAAATTCTATCTGGAGTATTTTTATAGCTAAGATAATAAAAGCGTACGGCGAGAAATTTTGCTATCTTTCCTGTATAATGTCCTAGATGTTAAAATGATTTTACGTAGAAAAAATAATTATATTTAACCTTTGAAGAGGTGTAAACATGTTTTGATACTTCCATTTCATTTTGTTTTGGTCAGATAAAACTGAAAGCTGATTGTCGATGTGCATTTGGCTAAAGGTGCTTAGCCATTGCATTAAGAAAGGTCGAGTGGATCCACACAGGGAAACTTCCTTTACTCATTTTTCCTGCGAATCATTTCAACTGCAACAGACGCAACCATTATACCTCTCTTTCCCTCCCCATCCCTCCCGTCCTCTCTCCTCCCTCTCGCTCTTCTATCCCTCTCATTCCCGCAGCCTCCCTCGCACCCCTCTTTGCCTGACTTGTCAACTCCGTGCTGCAGAAGGACAAATGGCACGCCGCCGCCGTTGAGCACAAAGACACAATGCTATGCCTGCGCTTCCAGTTATCCTTTCTCTCCATCTCTCTCTCTTCCTCTCTGTCACTCTCTCTCTCTAACCCTCTCACCTTTATCACTCAGCTCCTACTCTCCTCTTTTCCACCTCCTCTATCCTTTCGTACCATACAGTCATTGCCAATCCTCACCTCACCCATCAACTGCTTTTCAAATTCGTAAGTTTTTCGCAATCCGAACGAGGCGGCACTTCCGTACCGTTTAAGGAATAATCAAAATACTCCAATTAAAATTCTCTGAGAATAATGATGATCTGACAAAAATTTTAATTTTATTTCTTCAGCATTAAGTGACATTAGAATCGGCGGCGGTTAACCGAACATGGTTAACGAGCGATATATTGCAATAGAGCAGTTATTATTCCGTTACTTTTAGCAGTGGCATGGAATTTAATCCATTTTCCTTATCACAAGGTATCCTCTGGATCTGCTGGGGAAAAGACTATAGTATTGATATTTGTAAGGAATGAAATTGGAAGGTCCGTTCTAATTTTCACTATCGAATGCATAATCACATTGATTGCTTTATGATAAAATCGATTCAATTCTTTTTGTATTTAATCAAGAATATATTTTTCTAGATATTATGTTTAACATCTAAAGCATGTAATCTTAAAATCTTTTATTTCAAAAGAAATTTAGGCATTTAATCGAACAATTACAATAATTTCAAAGAGGACTAAAGGTTAAGGAGAAATAATGTGACAAAAATTTATACTATAAACAACTAATATCTTGACTCAAATCGTAAAAACTTTATATCAAAATGAAAATAGATATACATGTCTATATAGATGGATAATAGGGTAAGAGTTCATTAGGTGGAACAAGTTTCCATGGTTTATGGAATGATTTCGTTATGAGTCCAAAAAACACTCGCAATTGCGCAAATTAAAAAAATATACATGGCAAAAAATATGCATTATATACTGCAAAAAACCCCAAAAAATGACTTGCTGAACGTATGGTTTCCAAGACTAACTAGTTCACGTTCGGAAAATATATTCACACCTTTGTGGTTGCTAAATTTCCATACAATAATCAAGAAACGCCAAAAGAAAAGTAAAAGCTATTACATCTTTAACGGAATACATTTACTTATAGCCCGTCAATACTTGGAAAAAATCCGAAAAATGTAGTTTTGTGTTATTCTTCATTTACTATAACGGTGACTAATGATCTTTGAATGGAAGTTTGAAAAAGTAATTGTAAAACGTTAAGGGGTAAACTGCAAAATTTCGCCTGCATATTTGCAGAGATGTAGTCTACGAGGTTTAAAATCACTAGGACATTTATTGCATCCGGAGACATTTTAATTTTCTCGTGACAGCGTAATGAGAGAAATATTCACGAAACTTAACAATATATGTGAACTGAAATGTTGGCAGCATTTTTCTGCTAAACAAAATTAATATGAAACCAAATATGGTAGTAAAATCTTTAATGCCGAATATTAAATACTGAAAGATTATTCTGGCTTTAATTATACCTACAGCATTAACAAGAAATTTAATAGGAGTAGTAACTCGACTTACCGATCCTTCAATATCTGCCAACAATTTTGAATATACTTAAAATTGACCGAGTTAAAAAAATGTTGTTATTTCATGTCCTTAGCTTAAAATACTTAATATCTGATAAAATGTGAAGGTTTTAAGTTCATCTCAGAGCTCAACACATTTATTCGAGATACTATTTACAATTCCGTTCACCCAGGCGAAATAAGGTTATAACGCTATGCATCTGTGTAAACCAGTGTTTTTTAACCAGTGTCCCGCGGAACAATGGTGTTCCGATGGCATTGCCTAAGTGTTCCGCGAAATATCCCATCGAAAATAATTTTTCTATAAATTTAGATTTCTTAATGAATTTAAAAATAAAAAGTATTTTAATTTTGCTCTCACACCGTAAGTCCATCTATCGGGGAAGCAGAAAGTAGCAGGTTACAACTTCTAACCTGCTGCAGTACCCATGCGCGTTCCCACATCCATAGTAAATATATATGCGTAAGTACAGGCAGTGCTGTAACTAGGGCGGGGCAAGCGGGGCATCTGCCCCGGGCGCAACTAAAGGATGGGCGCAAAAATTGTTAATGGCAAGTTGTGCGAGGTTGCATGACGATTTCACTACTATACTTGTTCCAGATATTACGCATAGCAGAAACTATAAATTTCGATGATGTTATTGATGAGTTTGCTGCATTAAAATCACGTAGAATAACTCTTTAATATTAAAATATTTATCTTAATCACGTATGTGTGTAATTATTTATGTAATTATATTTATAATTATGTATTTAAATTTTGTATATTTATAGTAAAAAATTATCATTTATAGTTTATTTTTAATTTATTAATTGTTCACCCAAAATTCGTATAGTAATAGATACAGGAATTAAATGATTTTTTATGGAGGGGGAGCATATTTGGTAGTTTTCCCCGGGTGCTAAAATAGCTAGTTACAGCACTGTGTATAGGTATAGGTGTTCCGCCAATTTTTCTCCATTCCAAAGTGTTCCGCCGCTCAAAAAAGGTCGAAAAACACTGGTGTAGACCGTAGACAGTCATATTTAAAGTTCCAAGGTTTGAGTAAAATGTACATAAATTTAAGAACTCTCCTTAATAAGAGGAAAAGAGTTGGTTTAATCAACCAAAAATTTCATTCATAAGCAAAATACAAGGCTTCAATACAGTGGAGCCCAACTTTTTGCATGGCGAGCCGCATTCGTAGTTGCGAATGCTTCGGAGGGCCGCATTGGAAGTCACGAGAGCTTCGGCGAGCCGGATGAGTGTTTACGTTAGAGGTTACCGAGGGATTCTGAGGTCTCATATTAATGAAAATTAAGTCTGAATTACTAGTGTTAAAGCTCCACCAGAAAAGGTTTTGAGATGAAAATTACACCGAAAAATATGAAATTGTCTAAATCAAATTTTACTGGTCACCTTTTAATCATAGCATCCCGAGCCGCATAGAGTGCCATCGATGGCTGGATTTGGCCCGCGGGCCGCGGCTTGGGGATCTCTGCTCTAATACAATCTTACTCGTGCGTAGTTCACGTTAGTGAAATTTCATCGTAGAAATAAAAACATTTGTTCATTCTTGCTTGCGTGGAAACATGTCCGCACGTCTCTTGACTTACGCCCTTAGTAGAGTTACAGCAACCGATGCAGATAAATGCTAGAGTAGATTAAAGCCTTTTTCCAAGAGATGCCGGCTAAAATCACACCTATTTTCGCCAGTGTTCATGACGTTTTATGAGAGAGTTTAATTCGGCGTAGAACCAAATCCTTCGCATTCATGGAGAAGTACTGACACGGAGACGACCCTGTAATACTTGACGAACGACTAACCTAAAACCTTAAATAGCGTCACATCCCAAAAGAACCATTGAGAACGGTCACCCACTTCACTCTGCGAATTAAACGTATTTCGGGGAGCTATTTTCGCCGGTTTCAAATCCATCGTTAAGCGGGACAGAGAGGAGAAGAGAGAAGAAAAGGGTGGGGGGAGAGGGTGAGGGGAAGGGAAGGAGGGAGGGAGGTGTAAAAGAGGTGAAACATGGCCGCCTGGCGTATCCCAGTACCCGTTTGTAGGCGATAAATGGTCCCCGACGACAGATATGGGCGGAGGAAACAGATTGGACGGGACGGTCGGAGGGGAGGTTGGGTGGGAGAATTGGAGGGGGGGAGAGAAGAGGTAGTTGCGAGGATATGGGTGCTGCTGCGGAGGACGGGAAGAGGCATTCGAAATGGGAGCGTAGAGGAGGAAGGAGGGAGGTAGGAAGGATAGGGGAGGAAGAGAGGGTCGAGAACACACGAAAAACACCCTTTGGTCCGCGCGACCACCGGGAGATTTATGTAGAGGGTGTCGTGATGAAGGGTTATGGGAGATGGAAGAGAGGGAGAAGGGGGAGGGGGTTGAAAAGGGGGAAAGGGGAGTTGGTTTTGGGAGGTGGGCGAGTAGGCAGAGCGTGTATGGATATATGCACGCAGTAGGAAGAGGTGGAGGAGGAGGGAGGTAGAGGGAGAGGTGGAGAGAGAGGGAGAGAAAGGACGAGTCCATTTGCGCTTGGTTCTCCACTCCCTCCAAACCTCCCTCCTCGTGTAGATGGGGTTACGGGTGCAATGGTGCGCGGCGGTGCAGACGGGTGATCGCGTAATGAGGTCCACTGGCTTTCTCTATGATGAAGAGAGACAGAGAGATAGATGGAGAGAGAGAAGTGGGAGGGAGAGAAACGGAGAATGGAGGGAAGATTCGAGAGGATGGAATTTCGAAGGACAATGCTAATGTAAATGATTGAGCGCATTAAAGCGGTAATGAAAATCGTTTAATCGATGAGAGAGTGGGGAAAACACATCAATCGAACGTGCATTATATATTCATTATCTTTTTTTCCTGGTGAAACAAATTTGAAGGAGAACTAGTACAAAGACGGGCCGCAATATAAACATTGCCACAATGTTATAGGATTAATTCCGCCGCATTTGAATATGGGGAAGTTTAATCTAATCCCATTTCATCATGAATGCTTTCTGTACGAACTTCATTCTAATATTTCTTACGATGATTTCTTACAAGATAATGTCAGCTCATAATTACATAAAAATATGGAAGAACAAGTCATATAGAATCACAGGATAAAGAAAAATGAAAGTACCTCAACCTATACTAACCTTCTTAAACTTTAAGAAAATGATACATGCTGTAGTATATCTTTGCCGTGTAAAATGAAGAAACGATCCATGATACTATAAGTTATGGTACACCACCAGTTTCCAGTCACGTATTTGTTAATCGTGCACAATCGTAATGAAAACGAGATGGAAATATCCAAAAATTAGGTACTTTAAAGAAAGTATTTATGAAAATCACAAAATTCAAGGATATCGTCCTATCCTGCATAAAACATGTGGAAGTTATTTTCCTTTCTTCCTAGCTCAAGGAGATTTACGTATCAAAAACGCTATAAAATATGCGCGTCCTAATCGATCTAAAATTTTCTTAATGCATTCCAGTTACTTCCACCGTATACCTCAATTACCACGAGATACTTTTTAAAACTGAAAATCATCCGAGAATATACGTATAACTGCGGAAAATCGTAGGCCAAAATTTTCTCGAAAGATGGCGCGGATTTTTTAATTGCTGTAACGAATATATCGACCCTAAAAATCCAAAGCAAATCGACTATTACGAACCAACATTTTAAAGAAAAATGTATGCCTCAAGCTTAGGTGTGATGAAAATCTTACAGATTTTGCTTAGAATTTTAATTTTTACAAAATTTAAGTTCAAAGACGTTGTTTATCTATTTCGATATGCCATTTTTGGCGATCATAATAGCATTTTCATTCAAATATATATCTTGATTCAAGAAAAAGCACTTAAAATATTACTTATCCCAGGCATATCGAATAGCCACAACAAGGTTATGATAAATCAGACGAGCGTTTCGGCTACAAAGAAGCCATCATCAGTGGTAATTCACCGAAAATAGATTCTCAAAGATCACGCGTAGTACTATTTTCGTTGTGTGTGAGGAAGGTAAATTTTAAAGTGGTTTTTCTTGAAAATTTCCAGCAAAAAGACGACTTCGATAATTCTTTGTTATATATGTCTTGATAATAAGAAAGGTTTGCGAATACCAATAAAATTCTTTCGCTTTAGCTAACCTGATGATTCATTTTAGAGTCAAGGTTGAAGGATCTCTGGCTAACCAAATAAATCGAATAGTTGTCCCAAAACTCTTTTAATATATATCATCATTTCTGATACATAATAACAAAAGCGACAAGTTTAACGCCCATTTCAACCTTAAGGCACTGTTCGTTTCATTTAAATACAAAAAATATTAAACATATGATTTTAACTATTACTTTCTATGCGTAAGAATAGGGCGTCATAAATACCTTTTTTATTTATATTTCTATGGGATATTAAGAAAGATAGCATGTTAATCGATAAAAAAGATCATTTGCGAGAGTAAGATTAATTAAATACTGAATTATGACTTTAAATAGCAAAGATCCAGGCGAATTATAAATAATTTACGCTGAGTAAGAAGTCCTAAGTCAAGTTTGACAAAATATATAAAAATGGGATATTTATAAACATGAAAAGTGGGATAGCTGATAATATTTTAAACATGAAAGTGCCTGAGAACAGATAATATACCAAATTAATGATAAAAATTTCTTTTCGAATCAACGAATGATTAATGGATAGAATTATAATCGCGTAAGCACCACGAGGTTTCGTCCTCACTAAAATTGCCGACGATTTTCAAGAAAAAAATATGAAATATTTACTTGGTAACAACACGTTTTTTCTTAACCCAAGCCATGGATCTCAGCTCGAGTAATCTGTGATTCGAGACGTGACGTTCACCAGTTTCCATGTGGGGAGAGGTGAGGATCGGGTTCGTTTAGGGTTCAGGGTTGCGGGGAGGAAGAGAGATAGGATTGGTTTAAGTATGGGGCGCGAGGGAGGGCTATGGGAAAAGGGGCGGGTTGGACGGGAGTGTTTGTGGGTAGGAGAAAAGGGTGGGAGTGGAAAGGAGGTGGAGATCAGGGTGCAGGATAAAGAGCTTTGCTTGAAAGCGGAGGGGGTTGGAGGGGGGAGGGAGGTTGGATGGAGTAGATAGGTTTGACTGGAACCCCTTTTTACGCCGCCATACTCCCCTAACATCTGTCCTTAATTACCTTGTGGCCACCTCTCCGGGGAGGGACTAAGAGCAAAAAGAGCTCCCAGAGGGTCCTCCTACCGCCGGGACCTTCCAATCGGGAGGCTATCTATCTAACCAAGTGATGAGTCCCTTCCTGTCCCCATGCGACCTTCCACATCCCCGTTCACCCGGACCCTTACATCTCCCTTCCTCCCTCCAATTCTTCCCCACCCCTCCTCTATCTCTACTTAGCCATCCAGCGATTCTCCACTCGGTTGCAACAGGAGCGTAGAGATTTCAACGACCGATACGGAACGACAACACCCAGGAATAATGAAGGCGCGCATGGAAGATCAGCTCGCCAAAGGGGGACTTTTGTGCCGCCGACGTAGAATATGACACCTTATTCTCGCACGCAAACACGAGAGCGCACGCTTAGGAGATCAATCGGCGGTCCGCTCGCGGTCTCGTTTGAGGGAGATTATACTAAAGAAGATGATGCGTCGTTAATCGGAAAGATCAAATTTAAGCCTCTTGTCTTCTGCCGCGTCAGATTTTTCGGATGAGTTTTTCCCATCCGGAACAGGAGATGATTTTGACAAGAAAAAGGCTTCGATAATAAGAACTCAAGTATCAAAAGTTGTAAAAATAAGTACCTACTCAGGTCTCTTCAATAGCCATAACAACGTTACAAAAAACAAGTGCGTATTTCGGTTACAATGCAGCCACCATCAGCGGTTATTCACCGAGAGAAGATTCTAAAAAAGAAACCTTTTCATAATCTTGATATGACTATTGAAGATACTTAAGTGCTAATTGTTTCCAATTTTTTATACTCAAGTGCTTGTTCTTGTACTTGTTTTTAGTAATGAGGCGATTTCAATAAATTTCTAGTGAATTACAAAAAGCTTCTCATAGCGCAATTAAAATTCCTTGGTCTACAACTAAAAAAGGGAGAGTTCGGGATTCGGTAGAGATAACGTAATAGGGGCCATAAATAACGAAGATATGTCGTCGTGCAATAGTTGCGTTTCATTAAACACAAATGAAATTTCAGCATTCGATTTTTAGAATTTTATATTTTTAACCTATTCACCGATACTCTGTTCATAAACAGCACTACGTTTTATTTTCTTTTTTCAGACAAAAATGTATCATATTGCAATATAGACAGTAAAAACAAGGTAATTCATCTGCTGCATTGATTGGAACAGTTCTTAAATCTCCGCCTCAATTCTCTTATCAATCGTCCATACTTAATTATCACATACTTAATTGAAAATTAATTACTCATCCAGGTTCCGTAAAGGAGGGAACGTGAATCAGCAGATATAAAGCAGGACATTTCAAGTGGCGTCTGCCAACCCGACGGCCATACGAATGCACTGTTGCCGAACCCAAGCCACAGTTTCCTCCCAAACGCTCTTGCTAACGCGTGAAGGTTCCATTTCAGTTCATCATTCGGCAAGACGACTTCGATCTTTGTGTCGAGATATGCGACTCATTTTCGTTAACTCTGCCACGCGAGGTTTTATAGTTTCTTTTCTTAGATATGCCGCTTCTCTTTCCTTCTCACCTCACCTCCCTCTTTCCGTACCCTCTTATTCCTCCTGGCTGCTGCACGTGTGTTCTGGTTCATTGTGTCATCCTGAAAGGCGAGAGGGAGTCAGAGGAGGAAGGAAGCAACGGAACGTGAAAAGAGAGTAAGAGAGAGGCAGAGAGAGGAAGAGTGAGAGAGTGGGAGTGAAAAAGGGAGTTGATACGAGAGACAGATATAGTTCTTTTATTCCTCGATTATGGCTAAGTATCCTTCGATTTTCGTTCAGGAGTGCATCAAACCTTCCGGTTAAAAATTTCGAAAGGAGTTTCTATATTTAAGTACTCAACCCCGCGTCAACGAATTAAAATGCGTTGGAGTTTTATTGTCCGTTAAGTGACTCTTTTGGTTGTCGCGTGCGAGATTCTATACCAGCAAGCGTAGTGGAGCGGCAGTGGCGTGAAAATGCTCCTTCACAGAGATGTGTATAAGTTATGGTGTTTTAGTTGTAATATCCACGGAAAATTAAAGTATTTAAGAATTGTTGCGGCGTAATTTCACAAAAATGTAAATTTACAAGGATATATCTCGCCTACTTTTTATGTTCAATTATAAAACGCCCCTGACTTTAGTGAGACTCACCTATGAATGTAACCCTGACTTCATTAAAGCAAGTATTATTTAGGAGAAATCTAATCTTCACGGTGGTACTCGGTTTGCAAATTGATAAAATTACAGAAATAAATATTTTCGGGCATACCAACACTCCAGGATTCCGTAGTACAAACACCGATTTCCTCATCTTTAAACTAGGATCTACTCAACCTCGAGTGGATTAAACACCGCTAAGCTCATCACAAAAGTGTCATTCTTGCGTTTCGAATAAGAACCGAATATTTCTGAGAGCGTTAACACGATCCAACAAATCCGAGTAAACAGACATTCATAAAAAAATCATCGGAGAAAAATGGTATTCTAACATTCTGAAGTGGAATTTACAACTTTCGAGTCCGTCACCCCCCCCCCCTCCCAAAACGCTTAAAATTCCTCCTTTTCATTCCTTCGCAGTATTTCATCCCTTCGAGTCCTATTGTGGAAACACCTCGGGAAAATCCGCGCGACACTTCTGCAAGGGGGAAGGTCCTTGTGTCGGCGTTGGCGAACCCAAGAGGACAAACAGAAAAAAATGTCTCCCAATTCAGAAACGAATACTCTTTCACATTCCGCACCGTTTTTTCGCCCTTTCGTCCTCTCTCCTTCTATCCTCCCCCGTATTTAACCCTCGCTTCTCTTTCGAGCCTCTTCCTTCCATTCATTTCTCAAAAAAAAACATTCCGTGATCCAAACCTCCATTCTCCCACTATCGAGTCCTTCAAAGATTTACCTCCCTTCTCGACCTTATGTATATATTTATGGGATGAGGAGGTCGTGACCTATGGCTTTGCGACCTCCTCCCGGCACACTCGCCTCCCCGTCCGGCAAGATCGTTCATCAATATCACGGTCCTCGCCCGGTTCCCTCCCGATCGCCACTTGAAGAAGACCAGCCGACACAAGATCCGACTCCTGTCCTGCGAACAGTGATTTACGGACCGTGCGGTTCGCTCTTGATTCTTTCATTCCCTTCTCCTTGCTCTAGTCGCTCTTCTCTCTCACCCTACCTCCCTCTGGAAAGCCCAAAAGACTCTCTAGGGTCATCTATAACTCTCTCTCTCTCTCTCAGAGCGTTCTGAATGCGAGGAAAAAAGTCATGTTTTGCCGTGTTAACCATTTTGTCTGTTGCTCTCGACAAAGGGTCAACACAACTTCAGTTCAAGGCGAACGCCCAAACTCCTCTATCGGGTCAACGGGAGGCCGCTCATATTTCGGCAGATATAAGCGTTTCTAAAATGTAGTTTGTCTTGGCCCATTGGCATCTCTCCCCGTTCTGTCCCGTGCTCTCCCTCCTTCTTGATGGAGAGAAAATTTCGTTCTTCCTTTCTCCTTGGAGTAAGGCTTCATTCATGAAGGCGAGGTGCCCAGCTGCGTTCCACGCTTCTTATGCGGAGAATGACAAGGGAGAGAGGGACGAGAGTACAAAATGCAAGCTTTCCGCATTGCGCATTTCATGGTATTTTCAGGCTTCGATAGACAATTTCTCCAAAGCAAATGATCCTATCTAGAATTATACCTTTATATAATTATTTGTCAAGGATACGACTGCATGGTAGATCAGAAACTCCCTTAATAGATCCACGATTAGCACCAATATTCCGCAATCATTGTCACATTGCATATGTGTTCCTTTCAAAAAGCAGAGGTTTGATTCCAGAATTGGTCTCTTCCAAAGAAATACATGGGAAAAGGTGTACGGCCTATTACGGTCAATTTTAAACCTTATAATATTGATATGCAAGTCGTATTTGTAGGAATGTCTCGTGGATTCCTTTTCTTATTTAGAATACGGAAATTACGAAAATTTTAAAATAAAGATACACTGAATTGCAGCAGTTTTTTATTATATAACTTTTCAGACATTTGTAAATGAGGAATTTGAGTAGAAAATACAGCTCTTATATGAGATTATGGTGTGAAATTTTCTGTCTTAGCCTCATCCTTAAAAGCAAAAAATTCAGAGCTGTAAGTAGCACATATCAACTTGTGTGAAAATCCGTTTAGATAGAGGGACACTAGGAATTGTTATTAGTTGTAATAGTTTTTAATATGGAATCATTTGGAAGTTAATTAAGGACCCGATGCAAATATTTATAAATAGCTGTAACTATCGGAAGCCTTTAAATCTGAGCATAAAACGAAAATTCTATAATAAAATTTTTCCAATCATGGGCATTTATTTCTATTATCCATCACTGACCAGTTACTCGCCAATTTCCTCTCTTCAGCCAATACCAATATTTTAGAGTTTCTCACATAAAAAAATTAATTTTTTTATTCTAATTGTCTAAAATTTTATTTGTATTATTTCAAACATTTAGATTCATTCAAGATTAGCTACCACCTAATTAAATCGTAAAGTATTGGTAATAATAACAATAATAATAATTAGGGAATTTATATTTTTTAGATTTTAGTACAAAAAGTTTTCATCATTTCAAGCACCACACTACATTTTTTTAGAAATTAAAAGTTATTTATCTTGAAGCACCCATACACTTCAATAATCCGCGAATAAAAATAAAACGAAAATATTCCAAAGATCCTCTTACACGGGAAGTGTATTAAAATAAACACTTCAATCCTTGATGTATTCGTTTCGTCCACTTATATTAGCGACACCCTTAACTCTAACTTAAAAAAACCCTCGACTCATCCCCGTTTTCTCTCCTCTCTTTACCTCTGAAGGTGTTGATGATACGCTGAGCAAACGAAACGCGAAAACTGTTTGATTTTCTTTGAGACGGCGCAAAACCGCCGCATCCTATCTCTCTCTCTCTCTCTCTCTCTCTCTCTCTTGCCGCGTTAGCTCCAGGCAAAGTGGATTTCTCAATCGTCGGCGATCATCCATCCCACGCACGGGTGCGCACTAATCGTGTGAAATTCCACCACGGGGTCGACGCCTTTTGAGTTGGCGCTGCCTTAAAAGTTTCGCGTACCGCAGGAGATCATTCTAGTCCCTTTCTTTCACTCTCCTCTACCCGAGGCAAGACTTCGCGCTTTTTATACGCCAGTTCAACCAAAGCGGCCGGGTTTCCTCGCGACTCTTAAGGATCTCGGCAGCACCTCTAACTCCTGTATCCCCATTATTGGGCGACAATGTGGAAAACTCCCGTAAAATTCCCGAAAGAAGGGAAAAAAAGGTGTCGGCAGCTGCGGCGGGTCTCTCCTGCCCACCTCGCCTCCCTCTATGTCTTCCACCTCCTCCTCCGTCTCTGTTCCTTTCATCTTTTTCCAGAAGGACCGACGCAAAAGGCAGCAAGCAGGTAAAGGAGAAGCGGCGGACCCTCTACCGTTCATGTCAAATATATCCCCGGGAAGAAAAAAAGGGTGTGGGGTAGGTATAGGGGGTGGCGGTGGTGTATGGCATGGGTTGCATTCTGTCCCTTTTTTGAGGTCGGCCTTGTACCTCTCAAGGCTTACACGAGAATATTAGCGCTCTCCAAAGTCCTTTTTACCACTCGCCCTCCCTTCCTCTCCTTAACTTCTGCCCGTCTCCCCCACCCCTTCCTCCTTTGCTGGAGTCCCCTTCGCCGTCGCGTTTGGCTAACCCCCTCACCAAACGGAATGGGTTTGTGCAGGAGGCTTTAGTGACACTGGGGGAGAGGAGGAGAGGGTCAAAGGCAAGAGAGGGAGGCGGGCAAAAGAGGGGAAAAGATGCATTTGATATTTACCTGCGGGGCACTTGAAGGGATTTGCTCCTCGAAAAGAAGTCCCGTTCGTTTTCATTGCCAGGTGGCAACGAGGGTTGATTAGGATCCTCTCGAATTATGACCACCTAATGTAATCTATCTTCTTTACGCTATCAAAGATCCTTTGTATCTAGAAATAAGTTTGCCCACTTCTTTCAGGTCGTGTCTCATTATGAAGTGATGAATTGGAGATGGAACGAAAAATACATTACGAAGGATTTACAATGACCATGTGAACCATGACGTCAATCTGTATTTTTTCTAATGAATAGATTAATTACGTGTAATTCAAGAATATTAATATTCTGATATTAACGGTGGGGATATAAAATTTGGCACACACTATGATTCAAGTAACTGCACTATGAAAAGATTTTAAAACTATTTTTAAAGTTTCCAACTTCCCAGTTATAATACCGGATTCACCCGATTATATAATACGACCTTGAATATAACATTACAGAAGCCAATTTGGACGAAAAAATGTTTTACAAAGAATTACGAATCAAATAAATTAAGAAAAATATTAAGCTTATTTTTAGCGCGTTTTATTTTATAAATGCCCTTATGTTTTTGCTCTGTCTGTCCGCCTGTGAAATAGTTAAATTAAAAGAAGTAAACGGTAAGGGGTATAAAACTGAAATTTGGCATTTTACGTTGCCAAAGACATGTTTTGCAGAAATCATCATCAAAAATTTCAAATTAAGATTCTGAGTAAATGGTTACAGATAGAAAGTGAACATTTTTCTCTGTTTGTATGACTTTTAATGCCATCTATAACACTGCAAAAAAATTTTGAAAAATCGGTTGGTCTTCAAAAGTGTCAAATTAAGAATCTATGCAAATCGTTATATAATGGATTGAAAGTGAAAATTATTAAATTAATTATTGAATAAATTCCTTGATGTCATATAATTATATTGCTAAATTTCTAAAGAATTTTAAGACTACATTTCAAAATGAACTTCAAATTGCATAGTAGAATGAAACTCCCGTTTTTATTTAAATCTCACTGTGCAGTGCAAATGTAAAGATGATTTAAATTATGCTAGATAAGTTGTCGATAACTATATTTTTTATTTAATTTCTTGCGAATATGAGACGAACATAAATCGAGAAAAAAAACCTTGTCTCATAGGCGGGTAAATAGGGTAATTTAATTTTAGGTTTGGTGTTATTAAATCACAGTGATTAATTAAAAATAGTTCTAAGAATATTTGTTAATTTCATGGAAAAGCCAATGTCACATTTTTATATTATGCGAAGCTACTTGAAAAATAGAATTTTTTTTCAATGGCTAGAAAGAATTCTTAGGACATATTCATTTGAATGATAAAATTCTATTTTTGCTTGCGAATGACATTTAACTGTTGATTTAAATCCAATAATTTCAGCATTATCGGAAAAGGGCATCAAGAGTTAAAATAGAAAATATGCCGAAAATACTTTCTCAATATTGATTTCAATTTCAACTGCATTACACAAACTACATATTCATTAAATGGATTTCCGCAGCAAAGCGAAAAAATTAAATTATGGAGAAATTCGCTCTTTTCTTGACGTGATCAATAATAAAAAAAAATTATTTTATATAGAAAATATCAATTGATAAAAATTTATGAAATATGCATTACATAGCTTTTATAATGCTTTTTTGGCTTATAACCTTTAATTACTTTATCATTTATTGCTTCCCAAATCTATTTGTGTCAACCGGATAATAATCTACATTATTAGATATTTCTAATTTTGGAAGATTTTTTCCTAATATGTTTCCAATTATTTCCTCTTTAATACTCCTATGTTTTGTAAAATAAATCGCGATCTTTGATTAATAAAATTTGCAATTAAACATTTTGCTACAGGATTTTTCATGAAGGAGATATCCGTAATTTTTTAGGATTGTTCTCCGTTTATGAAGCATTTATTAAAAATCGCCTTAAGTCTTTGCAAGCTCCACTAATTTTAGTGTTAAACTAATTCATCTTGAATTTAATGCGCTGAGCCTAAGGTAAGGAAGTATGGTAACATATCGATCGAAAAATTCACAGGCGCGTGGCAAAGAGTGTTATCCCAATAACCTTACTCCTACTGAAAGAACTGCTAGTGAGACACCACGGTTAATAGACGACAATTTTTATATGTGGAATTTTACTAAGGTAGAATAAACAATATTAAAGAGATGAGAAATTTAACAATAAAAAATTTAACCAGAGTTATGGGAAATTTAATATTCACAAAACTAGTTAGTCATATTTGTTGCTATACGAGTTTCTGTCAGTTTGTTTGTATAATCCTCAAGGCATGAATGGGAATCATAGGAGCAATGCAAGAGACGAAGCCTTAAAAGCAGGTTCCATTTTAGTTTTCAGTATCAATACTTATCACTACGTGAAACTGGATGCTAAACCATCAACCAAGCGGTGGGTATATTATGACCACATATTTTATTTTCTGTTTAAAGCGTTTAAAAGTGCAATAATGTCAACTTTCGTAAATTCCCGTTATTTTTTTCCTTTGTAGTAGGAGCTATCTCCCTGAATTTGACTATTCTGAGAGCTCCGCCATTTTGTTAAACGCTGAGCTAAGCTGACTCTATTTTTTCTCTTCCAGATCATTTTTTGCCTCCGTATCTCTATCGCCAGAGGCCACCCCTTTGGTGCTAAGTATGCCATCAAGGGTTCCTTTCCTTCGTTCCCCCCCGACCATTGTGTGGCTCGCTCCTTTTCTCTCCCTCTCCATTCGTCTCTCCTTTCCTCTCTCTCTTTTTCTCTTTCTCGGAACACCTTTCGGCCCTGGTTTTAGTAACATTGCGGCCAGGAAAAACGGCCCTTACGCTAAACAGTCAAGCAGGAATTCACGGAGTCGCTATCAAGTGCAACTTCTTCACTCCTTGGGCGCAAGGAAGGCAGATTAACGAATCAGACATACGACTATTAAGAAAGAGATTGCTGCATTATGTTGCGTTCTTTGAAAAAGATAAAAAATGGACGCCATATGGCCGCGCCGTGTCTTCTATTTGTCTGTCTGCATGTTTCATTTCCGAAAATATCGAGTGAATTTTCATGATATATGGTACTAAGGATTTTTGGGAAAAGGCCAATAAGGAAAAATATAAATGGTTCACATAAACCAATCAGGGGTGCCACGATTCTATGAACAAAAAACGAACTTATAACTTATAACATCATAATTCGTAGAAAAAATATAAGTCACATCAAATAAGCCTTCTAAGAAAGGTTTTAGAATTAGTCATTAGTCATTCGTTAAAGAACGCATGAATGAAGTGTACATCTTTCCTCTTTTGTTAAAATGAAATTTAATTAGGTAACGCTAGAGGAACGCCTACTGAATGACTAAATGAAGCTTCTAAATAAGCATATGCAGTAAGTTTTTGCTTGAGAAGTTGTAGGAATAATTAGACTATTAATAAGAGCCTTAATCTGTTGGTTGGTTTGTTGGTTGGAACGCTGTATGGTATTTCCCATAAGAGGGATCTTAAATATACCGCCTTCACACTTGCAGACTAATTTTCTTTTCCAAAATTAAATTAGAAGTAATTGACACACAATCTTCAGATAAGAACCATTTTAAAGAAAATTAAATGAAGATTCTTATTTTTGTTTTCAAATCGAATTCGCTCACATTAAGCTAAAATATTCGAAACGTTGTCAAAATTTTGCATTTTCATTGAAACGTTCCCTTGGCGATCAACAGCATTGTTGTTCATACAGAAAATCAACATATCTGGTGTCCATAATAGCTCAATTTTTTCGGATTAAAACTTTAAAGATGTTGTTAACTTAGTTAAAATCTGACTACATTTTAATATTAGCAAATATAATAATGCATTAGATTTAGCTCACTTCCTTCCAATAGAGTTGAATATATTAAGTTCCAATTTTCCAGTTGAATTTCAACGGGCAATTATGCTAGTCGATAATAATAATAAACATTCACCAATACCGTAAGACGCGACCTCGACGATAAAATGTCTGTCTATTGTAGAACACCTACCTACACCGAGATTCGTCTTCTTATGGGATAGACAGGGATCATTTTTGTGCACTCCCCCTTCCCTCCTGCCCGGTAGTTAACTATTTTAAGCCTAAACATAATTTCCTCTAATGCGAATCAGATCAACTTAGCAGTAATTACCAATGCAGTGGTTCCTAAAATTCTTTGTCTACCACCTAAAATTTGAAATCACATTCACCTTGCGACCCCAATGGTACCGGTACCTACTCAGCACCCCAGCAAATCGCCGTAGATTTATTACCATAATATTAAATAAAACGTTTAAAAAAAAATTGTAGACACATTTACTCACATTATACCAATTTTATTTTTTCTGTTTAAGTTCAATTTTTGAAATGTGTGCACGAAAAACAAAATGGGACCATTGAATCAAGACATTCCTTCACTGATATTTTAGGAAAATTTTCAAATTTTCTTAGAACAAAGAAAGCTGCAAGCACTAATTTACTTAAAATTAACAAAAATATAAACATTACTGTTTGCTCGGTTGATTGTTAATGCATGCCCCTCGTCTTTAGTGGCTTTCATGATGCTGTCGTACCTTCGTGATCAGCTGATCCAATCTTGATTTAATGTTGATGGAGAGAGCGCAGCGCAGATCATGCTGAGGATCAAGTTTATTTCTTGCCTCTCTTGGTGGTCATTTACATTTATTCTTGCTAGTATAGAAAATTTACAGTTTTCACATTGGGACTGGGATCCATCCGCGAACCCTCATAAGGCGACGCAAGTTTGGGTCGCGATCCTGGGTTTGGGAACCCCTGTACTAATATGATTACATTTAAGCGGCAATGCGTTAAAAGTGCATTGAATTAACAGAGTCTGTCATCTATAAATGCTTTTTTGCATTTATTAACGAAGGATTTGCTAAATAATCATACCACTTATGGCGTAAATTGTGAAAGATTTTCTATAACTACGCAACGCCGTAATCAATGCAACCGCAGTTCTTATAAATGATGATTACTGTGTTAATGGCGTTTACAATTAACGGGATCGTTCATACACCTAAGGATGAAAACGTAACTTTATGATTTTTATGTTTGGAAGCTATAGTAGGTATACAATTTAAATACCAAGAATCAGTTGTTTGGTTCAAACCTTACCACAGTAAATGTGAAATATTTTTTTAGTAGCTCTTTTATGATTTGAATGACTTTTTAATGGTTTATAATTAAAGCGGAGAGTAAAAGCGCAGCATTAAAATATTCTAGTTTAAAAATAATTATTTCCTGTGGGCTCCTAAACATCTACTATCTACTGTTATTCAGCCGGTGACCATATTTGTGTTTACACACACATGTAGAGGCGCCTATAACTCTAACTGTTGGTGCGCCAATAAACACACAACACACACATGTAGAGAATGAAAATGCGCGTTGGAGCAAAATAATATTATGTTACGAATGATATTATCATTCCCTCACGAAATTTTGATTGAACGACGGCATTTAAATTAGCGAAGCACATACCTCGAAATGAGGAAAAAACAAAATGGCATTTTCGAAACATTTTATTTCCCTGACAAATCTGTCCATCCCTCCATCCATTAAATAAGACATATCGAATAACGCCGACGGACATAGACGTTAACCGGGATGGCATGGGTCCCGTCGCGTAATGGTCAGAATAAGCGTGTTCGGCCGAGTGGCTCCAAAGAACCATGCCTACCTCCCCCCATTTCCTCCCCCTCCCCAACTCCTCCCATCCCCGTGATTTGTCATTATTCTCCACGGTGTTTGACTCTCAAGGAGGCGCATTGAGGGAATGGAGTCGATTCGTTCCACTCTGGGATGTTCCATCTCTCCACGGCCTCCGATGGCGTACCATTTCAACTGCGCCCTCCCCTCCCACCTTTGCTCCCCCACTACAAACCCCTTCTCTCACTCCGTCTTCCCCAACTCCCTCCTCACCCCAATAGGAGAATCTTGTTTGCTCAACACATCCCATTCTCTCTCTCTCTATCTCTTCTTCCTCCTCCACTCACTCCCCATCCGCTTCCTCCAGTCCCCTCGCGCTCCTTATACCCTGCCACGATTCGGGTAACATCAATTAATGGGATTGAGTTGTCATAATTCGCCACCCCTTACATCTGCCCCCTTCCTCTCATCCGGGAGACCCACGCGCTTTCCTTTCTCCCGCCTCCCCTGCGAGGATTGGGAATTTGGGGGCTGGGTCCGGGGGGGCGTCACGGTCGCGGATTAGGGGCAGTTCCAGCTTCCCTTCTCTCCCACCGCCCTTTTCCCGCCCCCGTTTCGGCTATCCCATTCATCCTCCGCCTCGTCAGAGGAAAGCGATGTCTCTCTCGCCTCCCTGAGTCGTCGAAAATTTTTCGATATTGTAGCAACCGCACACTTCTGAAGGAGGTGAGACTCTAGGGTAGAGATTTCCAACCGGGGGTGCGCGTACACCTAAGGGTACGTCAAGAGTTTTGAGGGTGTATGCGAAAGTGATTTAAATTGCGATTTTTCTCCTTACTTCCGCTTTCATGCGTCAAAAGTTAGATGTTACGACTAATTAAGAATGGCGTTATAAACCAGAAAAAACACCGCAACTGCGAATTTTAACGTGTCAACATGGGTGATCTATCTTAATACAAGTGTTATTCATTTCAATATCACCTTAAAATGTACTTGGGTGTAGGCGATCATTAAAATCGCTCTCAGGGGTACGCGACCGTTAACAAAATGGTCTAAGGGGTGCATCAGCAAGAAAAGGTTGGAAACCCCCGCTATAGGAGTTATCCTCGCATTAATGTAATCACTTATAAATTCAAGACTAAGCGCTATAAAAAATTAGCAATTATCTTTCTTATCTTAGATATAACCTCGTAATTGCCATTAATAAGATAAGTGCTTGTTTTTTTTTACAAGTTCTTATTCTTGAGCTTGTTTTCATCCATAAGAAGAGCTCGATAATTCTCTTGGGAGTTAACGTTTCTGTAATTGCACCACTTTGTTCAACTTTCGATTTACTTTTTTTGGCAGACCACTTTTTCATTAACAATCCTGGATTAATTATGGGAAATCTGATGGGCTCGTCCCATAATGCATTTAAATACAGTTGAGAACCGCCGCAAGAATTACTGGCAGCCGCAATCGAAAGCCGCAACCGAGTTTTTTTCACGTATGCTCATTCTAATAGGTACTGAAAATTTTATACATTTGGTACAAACACAACATTGCTTTAATATCGGGTTCTTAACTTCTTGCTGGAGAGGCGAAAAAGAGCGACATAAAAGAGACACAACTAATTATGGTTATTTTTAAATGATACACATTATGCGCAAAAATAATACATTTTTATTTTTGAATCCTCACGACTTGATAACGGTTTATAAAATAATAAAAATCAAGATCAGCCGGTATTGAGATGTTCATACTTTTCCATGGATATAGCGTTAATATAATGTTCTGAACTTTTAAATTGCTGGAAACCATAAAAAAAATCCGTAAAACATTATTTATTGCATACGACCGGTGAATTACCACTGAAGAAGACAGCTTTGAAGCATAAATGTGCATTTAGTTTATCAACCGTTTTCTGGATTTCCAACATACTACACTACTTTAGTTTATAAAACCTTTGTTCAAACATGTTCTCTAGAACGTAAATCGTGTTTTGAATGACCGAACATAATTATAAGGGAACCTTTATACCGAGTTTCGCAAAGGGAATGGTTTCTTAAATATCGGCATACGCGCAAACACACGCGTAGGAACGGGAACAACGTTGTCGACGGCATAAATACCACCCCATTTTTACGAGAAAGAGAGATTGCGTGCGTTAAAAAAACATCGCCTCTTTTTTTATTTGAAGCAAAAGTGGAGATTTGGCTGGGAGGAGGGTTGGGGGAAAGGCACTTATTGAGGGAAAAGGGAGAGATTCAGGACCCTGTTTAACGCGATAGGTGAGGGAAAGGAGAAAAAAAGGGAGGGTTAGGCCAGCCTCGACGCACACGCACGTCTCCATTCGAAGGCGGTGTCCGTTGTGTTACCCCGTGCGGCATGGACCAAAGGCGAAAAGTGTTTAGATCCGGGGGTGGAAGTGAGCAGGAAGGGGGAGAGTTGCATAGAAGAGGGGAAGAGGATAAAAAGGGTTAAACGGGGGAGGGCGAGGGAGTGCGTGTGTGCGGGAAGATAAAAAAATCCCTCTTCCGAAGACTTAACGAAATAAAAAACGGGAAAGACCGGAGCGTGTCAAAGCGTCTAAAAAATATTTTAGGGAGATATAGGAGAGAGAAAAGGAAGTAGCGTAAGAATGAAATGGGATTTAGGAAAGCATATAGAAATAGAGAGAGATGGGATAGAAGAAATTATTATGGTTGAAGAAGAGACAGAGAGACAGATGATTTTATCCGCCCAAAATTGAAACTAGTCCCTTCTTAGATTTAACCCTTAGGAGAGGTAGAGAAAAAGATCATTATTTATGTTATGCCGTCATTTATTTTTAACTAATTAAAAAAGCTATGCACTTAGTTGCTTATAAAAAATGAGCACAACGACGATGAAAAGGCGGGCATAGAAAACGACATTGCCCTCGCAAGGGTAAGAATACAAAGCAGATGATGACGATATAGAGAAGGGGTAGGAAAAAAGTAGAAATTAAGGAGGGAAGAGATAGGAGTTATAGAAGAGACAGGAGATAAAGATGGGAGATATAAAAAGGAGAGAGGGAGAAGGTGAGAGATGAATAGAGAGAAAAGGAGATAGGAGATGAGATGAGAGAGAGAGAGAGGAAGAGAGAAAAAGAGAAGAGATAGTAGGGGAAGAAAAGAGGTATGAGAGAGATGTAGAAAAATGAGAGAGGGAGGAAGGAGAAAGAGAGATGAGTGGAGAGAGTGAAAGGAGAGAGGAAAGAGAGAAGGAAGATGTAAGAGGGAGGAAAGAAAGAAAAGAGGTAGAGAGTGGGAGATAGGAAAGAGAGATGGCGGAGAGATGGAAAAGAGAGAGGAGGTAGGAGGAGAAAGAGAGTAAGGAGGTGGAGAGTGGGAGAAAAGAGAGATAGGAGGGAGAAGAGGTAAAGGAGACGAACAATAGAAAGAGAAAAGCAGAAGGGAGTGAGAAAGGAGAGAGATCAAGGAGAGAGAGATGGGCGAGAAGAGGGAGAGAGAAGGGAGAGTACAGTAGAACTTCCGTAACTCGAACATCTGTAAATCGAACTTTTTATAATCCGAGGTAAATTAATTTTACCGGGCAAAATCCCCATGAGAAAAAAGTATCTCCATAAGTCAAATTTTCTACAGCTCGAATATTTTTTTTGTTTCCCTTGAGGTTCGACTTATGGAAGTTCCACCAGTGGGACTTCCATAACTCGAACGTCTATAACTCTAATTTTTCATAACTCGAAGTGAACTAATTTTATCGGGAAAAATAGAAACGAGAGAAACGCATTTCCACAAGTCGAATTTTCTGTAACTCGAATGTTATTTGTTTCCATAGAAGTTCGACTTATGGAAGGTCCACTGTAGTATGTTTTGATAAGAAGAGAGAGAATTAAAGAAGGAGGAAAAGAGAGAGAGATGAAAAAGTTGTAGATGAAAAGTGTAGGAAATTTTGGAAGGAAAAGAGGCGGAGGTAGAAAAGTAAAAGGAGTGATAGGAAGAGAATTGAGCAAATAAGGGAGAGGGAAGAAAAAAGGGAAAGACGAAACGGAGAGAGGAAGCGTAATTGCGGAGCGAATGGAAAAAAGAAAGGATAAGGATTGAAAACGGACGGGTTGAGAAAAGGGAGAAATGAAGGGGCATAAATAGAATGAGTGGGAGAAGATGGAAACAGGAGTGGGAGCGGCGGAAAGAAAAGCCTCTTGTGAAGCGCGGAACACGCACTCTTAAACGCGTTAATGCCCACGCTAATTAAGCCATTAGCGAGTGAGACTTTGTGTGCGTGTTTGCATTATTACGTCTCTCTGCATGACCCCTCGTTTCCATGGCTCTCCATGTCTCTCTCCCTTCCACTGTCGTGTTTGTATGTGTGTATATATTCGTATGCGTGTGTGTGTGTGTGTGTATATATATATATATATATATATATATATATATATATATATATATATAAAGTGGAGGGTGTACTAATATGCAAAATAATTGGGGATGGTCGTATGGACTTGTTTGGCTCATGGAATAGAAAATTAAACGAACTATAGTCACATAATTAATTGTTTTTACAGTGCGCATAATTATATTATAGTCTAATGCAATAAATTAAGGATTAACAAATTTGTTGTTTTATGCGTGTGTAAATATATATACTATATATTCACATATGTCGATTTTTTTCTCTAGTATTCCAATATCTGTTACTCTCTTATTTATTTTCTGCTTTTCCTTTGATTCGAGAAGTGTCCGAGCGTGGCCTTTCGTCCGATCTCCCTTTCTCCCAAGAATGAGAAGAGGAGAATTTTTTTCCTGAATTGGGTTCTCCACTTGGAGACTCAATAGTTGACCCTTCTGCGTTGATTCTCTCCTTTTTTATATCAAATTAGCGACGCCCTCTCTCTCTCTCTTCATGCGAATGACCAGCAAACTGAACTCGAGGACCTTTTTTATGCATGGACTCTTTTTTTCCCGCCATTTCCTCGGAGATTTTTTGTTTTTCTTTCTGATACGGGCGATTCCCCTTATATGCGGAAGAATGACCACTTGCCCTTTCGGATTGGCAATGGCATCGCCATTCTTGTTTGCACAATTCGCTTTTCATCGCCTTTATTTCATGCCTCGGCGCGTTGGAATTGCAAAGGCGGCTTAGAACGGATGAATACATTTTCTTCGAAAAATTACCAATTTTCTGTCTTTCTCCGAGATTTTTTAATTATAAACAGATGAAAAACGTAATATAATTCGTCGGAAGAAAATCTGCGTTCATCGTTTGTCATTAATTCGTTTAACACTTAAAAGAATTTGCAAACAGCATAAATTAAAAACTACGTCTTCATTTATTTTTATTAGCTCTTGAACAGAAAATCAATGAATAAGTAAAGATGGAGACTAAGGCGAAATTGATGTTGATGTCCTTAACCGTATTTTTTTTGTGTTTTCGGGTAATGATTTAACTGTGAATTCAATGTCTGCAATGTGGTCTTCCGTTGGAGGTTTCTTGTAAGGGAGGGTGTACTTGAGACCTTTTTCCAAAATTGAGAGTTCCTCTTTTGTGAAATTTTTTTCCGAAAGGTTGATTATATTACTGTTGGGTGGTTTGGTGTTCTTTTTTCCGTTTCGTGTTTTTGAGTTGATTAAAGCGTAAGGAGTTAATTCTATTTAACAGAAAATCAATGGCCTTTTACAAAGTATTTTTTTAACAGTAACAAAGACAATTACGTACACCTATGTCCCAAGCAGGAGCTGCTGAATCAGAGAGTATATGGCGGTTTTTTTTTAAATTAGACAGACGGACAGACCGAGAAAGTGTTTACAACGAGAAAGAATACTGAATCGATTGTACAAAAAACAAAGTCTTTATTTGCTTTAGTTCGGGAGATTCAGACAGACGGACTTTTTCAAGAAAAGGTGCGCAAGGAGACAATGCTAATTCGACTGGTAAAAAAACCAGTCTCTATCTGCTTTCATTTAGGAGTAGTTGGCGTGTCAGACAGACGGACAAACCGATCGTATAAGATGACTTTTTTGAAAAAAAAACTTAAGAGAGACACACCAAGGAAAGATACACAGCGAGACAGAATACTGATACGATTGGCGAAAAAACAGAACTTTTGGGAGCTATTGCGCGTGACAGACAGACGGACCTCTACAAGAAAACGTGCGCAACAAGACGGAATATTAAATTAGTGGGAGAAAAAACGAAGTCTCAATCTGCTTTCGATTAGGAAGAATTTCCGCGTCAGACAGACGGACTGACAAAACAACGCATAAACGGATTTTTTAAAAATAATACTGAAAATTCTTTGCACGACGAACTTTTAAATAATTCGCGATAGTCTCAAACTGAAACAGTTTTCATTCTCTTCCGAGAATTTCCGATGGTTTTATATTTCAGCCTATATTTCATGCGAATGGGCAATGGATCAATTTACGCATTCGCGGGTTATGTTGGCGCACCACACCACTCGCTTGGCCGGACTCTTGATATATTACGCGCCACTTGCCCAAAACTTGGGCAATTTTTCTCTTTTACGCCGACCGAAAAATTCATCAGTGTTTCGATATAAAATATTCTTATTCTTAGGAAAGTGTCCAATAAATTTCAGGCGAAGACGCGTCCCTGAAAGTTTTAGCAGGTCGACATTTCAGTTAATCTTTTCTTCGGTAAGATTTGAAAAACAAAAATTGATTTGAAGGTACAAAAGGAGTTGATCATGAAATCATATATGTTAATGGCCCAATCATATTGTCTCGGTCGGGATACCAACATATCTGTCTTTATTACTGGAGTCTTATGATAATGTATCAATTGAATTAAACTTACAGAAACAAGTTGGAAGAGCATATATATTTTGAAATAACTACAAATACTTAATTTCGATGACCGAGAAATATGATAATGTATCAAATGAGTTGAAAGTACTTCAGGAAACAAGTTGGAAGAGCATATATATTTTGAAATAACTACAAATACTTAATTTCGATGACCGAGACATTTTAAAAGAATAAGCCGGAAATCGCATATCAGTGCTTCTAGCTCCTGTGGCGGAGTCACGGCAGCCATCTGGTGGAGATGTTGGGAACCTATTGCGACGCATTTTGGGCATTGAAATTACCCGTTAAACTACCACCGCCTTTTCTTTTTATTAGTTCAATTCTAAAAGTGGTGAAAAGATCAATTTTCATAAATGACAGGATTAATTTTTAACCATATATAGTCCAGTGTAACGTCAAGGCGACATTAAAAGCATTGGATTTTCTACATTGTTTTCCATCGATAAATTTTTTGACCGCTGCAACTTTGAAGAAACAACGTAGCAGCCAAAAATAATTAAAATGTAACGAATTGTAGTTTTTTAACATTTAGAAACGTTTTAGATCAGTAATCGATATCCTCAGCGAAGATTAACTTGGGCCATAGAAATTTAATGCAAGTATTAAGTTGAAACAATTAAATATATGTATATACAGAAAGGATATTTAAAATAGTATTTAAGCTTGACTTACAACGCAATACCATTTATTTCATTGAGGAAGGAAGTCTGCCATTGGACTTGATCGAGTAAAATTTCCAATATACATACTTATATATAACATAACATTACCTGAGGAGAGAGAGTATGATTAAAGATGTGTTAGAAGGAAAATTAGACGGAAAAAGGGAAAGAGGTAGGAAAAGGTTTCAGTTGATAGACGTTTTGAAAGGGAAAGAGAGTTATCAACATATGAAGAGGACAGCGGAAAATAGGAGTATATGGAGAACCAGGTTTAACCGTGAATAATCACGGACATGTCTACGGACAGACGTATGATATATCATCAGCATCATAGGTAGTCTGCCCGTAGACAGGTCCGTGATTATTCTTATATATGTAGTATAGTATATATATATATATATGGCAATGTACGATTTGAGTCGAAAAACTAATATAATGAATCAAAATCAAGGCTCTCTATTATCTTTACGATCTAAAATTCTTATAAATCCTCTTTGGAGGAATAACAGCGTCGAGGAATGCGCCGCATTTTTTTAAAGTCTCGAATGAGTAAAAGTGAAGAATATGAGTAAATGGAAAAGGACGAGGGTATGGAAAGGTAGGAGAAAAGATAATCAAAGTAACGAAGAGACGAAATGTATATAAGAGGAAAGGAAAGGAAATATCCGAAAGAGGGGAAGAGGTCGCTAATTGGATTTGAAGGTGAGCACGAGGTGGAAGATTACCTTTCAGCCGCTCGTTACGCCCAAGATCATCATCTCGGTCTCCGGAATCACATTCTATTCCTCTCTCTCTCTCTCACTTTCCCTTATGCTTTTCGCCTTCCATTCCCTATCATCTCTTCTCCTGCGTTCTCCCTATCTCCGCTTAACGTTCGTAGTCCTTTCGTTCCTTTATTCTTTGCTGCTTTCCAATCATCAGCGATTTCCTAGGATTTGCTCCATTCCCTTTCTCTCCGATTGAAGTTGTAATGCTCTTCTTCCTTAAATTTTCCCGTTTGGGAAAATATTTCCGGCGTATTCTCGTGCAACTTTTGAATTTTTTTTTAACACTTAAGATTGTTGGGACGAATATTCTCATCTGTTCCATTAGCTTTCATACTCATCTCTTTTTTCAAATAAAATATACCTTTCATATCTTTATATGGTCTTTCTCTTCCTTTTACTATGTCTTACACCCTGACCTTTTCTTATTCTGCGTGATTTCTCTTTTTTCTCCTCTCCTTCGTATAATCCATTTGAGGTATTCCATTCTCCACATTTGCTCAGATTCTATTTCCTTCGCTGGTTGATATAATGGTTTCCTTCAACTCGTTCCTCCTCGAAGATCATATTTATAACTATCTTTTACATTCAACAGGACTAACGACTGCTCTTTTCTTTTATTCGTACCGAGAAAGTTTTTTTAAAAACATTAAATTAAAATCTTTTTTAATTTAACGAACGGTTGATGCAAAATCTTAACGGTATTTATTTTCTCAGATAGCTTGGCGTTCATTTGCTTATCTGTTTTCGGCGCTTCATCGGAGAAGATTTTTATAAGGACAAAATATTTATTTGGAGACACCCTCGCGACAGTCATCTCCCGCCAGACTTATTTTCCTGATCAACGAATAATAACCCTCGACGTCTGAACTCGCTGTGTTTAAATATTGTAATTTATGACAATGATGCAAACTGTCGTCATTTCGGGGTAACTTTTACGCTTATTTCGAAATATTTAACCATCGGAAAAAATATCTTAACTGCGAGAAATTGTCTATAACGCTCAAATTCAAAGAAGCGATTTAGATTCACAAAACACAGATAATTAAATTGCCGAATTCCCTCGCGTAATGTTCGCTATCGTATAATAATTCTTCCCCTTTAGAGGGAAATAAATTACTTTTCCGCAAAATTTCCCGATCTTCAGCACTCACTAAATATCATACGACACTAAAATATAAAAATAAATCTTTTGCATCGGTTCATACATTGAAAAAATTAAAGTTTTTTTCTTTTTCATAAATCTATGCTACTCTTAGCACTTAGCAACCAAACTTTTCATCGGTAATCCCCTTCCTGATTTAGAGTTACACTGTCGGCTGAAAAGGGGGTGAAATTATACAAATACGGCTACACTAAAATTACTTCAATTATCATTCATTCCATTTTTTTAACCACAAGCAAAAATATATTATTTACCGAATATGGTCGAAGAACAACCGAAAAAATCAAAAATCTTATATCTCCTTATGGATCTTAACGTTTACTGCGCAATTTTGGATTCCTTACACCGCATGTTTGGGAATATAAAACAAAAATTTAGCGCACTCCGATTTGTACCAATCTACTATATCTGAGGTGATTAGTATTTTCTCAACTAAACAAACTCTTGACCAGGCCAGTGAAGTGAAAATCAACCGCCTGAAGCGACTAAACGCAGTGCCGCCCCATATCACTGCAAAGAGGTAAAGTTCCACGTTAGAAAAAGTAAGATGCCGCATCTAAAAGAGTGCAGCAAGAAGCAATCGCATATTGAACCCACCGGACGCTCGCCCTTGTCCTGTTCTTGACTATACAATACTAGCATATTTCTTGATTTCACTTCGCGACGAGCAAAGCACAGCAAGTACCCCGGCGGGACTCGAACACGCGAACTGTTTCTGGAAGCCGCGATACTTTTCCATTCATCTAGTAAAGTGAAAAAACATTCAACTTTTTCAGTAGGAATTCAAATGCATAACGAGAAATTAAGGAATTATAAAAACACTTCCATATAAGACCATTCATCTAGTAAAGTGGAGAAACATTCAGCTTTTTCGGTGGGAATTTAAATGCATACCGAGAAATTAAGGAATTATAAAAACACTTCCATATAAGACAGTGGTCTCGAAAAAAATACGCAAGGAAGGTCAAACAGGATATTTCGAAATAAATGTGGGGCGCATGAATATTAAGCAATGCCGAGCGAAAATATTTTTTTGACTCGAACCCAATATAGCGTCACATACTTTCGATCCCCAAAAATCTACAAATCGTAAAACCCTGGAACAATAAAAAACTTTACGTCTCCGCATCGTAAAATCGGAGCGCCTCGTTCAGGACCCGCCTTTCACCGAACGGACTACATCGGAATCGAAGCAACGAGAGGACTGCGTCGAACAAACCGGCGAAGCCTCGCGTTTCAGACCGCTAACCTTAAGCTCCTAAGGGGGACGAGGGACCACGGGACTGCTGCAAGGACAAACCCCGGAGGCCGGGACTTCAGCCTTCTCCGACGGCCTATCTCGGCACGAGGTTTCGGGAGGTATTGGCTCGTGCCCTACCCACACACCTTGGACACGTACTCAAGTGGCGGAATGGAATGAGCAGGGGGGGGGAGAGGAGAGGCGGGGGAGGAAAGGAGGGCACGGTGTCACCGGAGTGGAAGGAGGCAAAGACACGGAAGAGTAAGTCAGGGAAAGGATGGAGAGAAGGGGAGGGAGAGAAGAGGTGAGAAAAATAACGCGGAAGAAGCAGGGACCCTTTACGGAACCAGATGACTTACCTTAAGAGTCAGATGGAGAAGAGTCCTCGAGAGAGAGAAAGAGAGCGGGGTAAGCCGCGACTTACACTCTTTCCCCCCCACCTGGGGAGCCGGAGAAACAGCTGACGATCGGATCGCGCGCGTGCTGGGCGGTGGCGCGTACGCCGGTACGTCGAGTATTGCGAGTCAGTTCACGCGAGTGGTTTGATGATGTCGGTAAAAGGTGAGGAGGGGAGAGAGGGGGAGAGAGAGAGGGAGGAGGGAGAGAGGGGGAGAGAGAGGGAGGAAGGAGAGAGGGGAGGAATGAAGAGAGAGAGATACAGGGAGGAGAAGGCGCGAGTTGGGAGGGGACTCAAAATGGGAGGGTGTATGTTATGCGTGCTCTCTGGGGTGTAAGAAATGCTGTCGGGGGAGGTGTGGAGGGGGTGGAGTGGACAGGGAACGGATGAGGAAGGCGGATTCGCTCTTCAAAAAACGAGAGGTTGGGAGGGAGGGGAAGGGGGAGATTGAGCGAGCGGAGGTGAGTTGAGAGGAAGAAAGGAAAAGAGGACCTTTTGGGGAGAGCAGTTGTTATGCCAACTCTACCTCTCTCTATATATTCCTCCTCGCCCTCTCTCTTTTGCTGGGCTTATGGCAGCAATAATGCTGGAGGTAATGCGGAGGATTCGAGAGGGAGTGAGAGGGGGGTTTTCAGGAGAGAGGGGGGAGGAGAGAGAGAGAGAGAGGAGAAAGGGAGAGAGAGAACCGGGGTCGACGCGCCAGCGCGATCTTGCGGGCCGAGTTTGAATTGCGACTGGTGTCGGGTAGTGGAGGACGAGGGAAGATTTGAGTAGTGGGGGAGGGAGAGTAAAGGGGGTGGAGTCAACGACTTTAGCCCCTCCACGACCGAGTCCTCTCTCCCTCCATCTCCTATCACACCTCTCTCCTTTGCGCAAATGTGTGTTCGGGAAGAAGGGGGATTTTTTGAGGGAAGGAGAGGTAGGGTGGGGGATGGGAGAAAATGGAGTTGAGATACGTGTGAGAGGAGGGGGGGAGAGAGAGAGAGAGAGAACTACAGTGACAATAATACGGCGACCGTGGGTTAGTCTATTTTATATATATATATATATATATATATATATATATATATATATATATATATATACATACATACATACACACACACACACATACACGATTGTGTTTTTTCCCATCCCGTAAAGAGATACGGTTTCATACATCGCGAGTTTTTAAAAGCAGCGGTCGTAATTTCGCCAGCATCGTGTAAAGGTTATTTTAGAAAACTTTTAATTTAACTTCGCCTCGTACTTATATCCCTGTGCTTGTATCCTGAAACGTTTCAGTAGCTTTCCACGGCTGATAGGAGGAAATAGCGTGACCTGCAGTAAGTTTCCGTGAGAGAAAAAAATGGAAATTTTTCGACCTGCGGGATAAAATGTAAAAACGTATATTGCAATGTCATCAGGAATAGCTAGGTGACTATAAATCTTCGTTCAATAGAGAATTAGGTATCGATCTCCTCTTATGGCTGAAAACAACAGTTCAGGAACAAGCCCTTGAAAAAATAAGTAATTTTCTTAGGTACCACCGCTGTTATGGATATTGTAGACACATAACATGACTTATTTTCTTAAGTGGTTATTCTTGAACAGATAATTTTAAATCGTCATCTAACAGCAGTATGTTTTAATATGTTATAATTCGTCTGTTATTGTCTTTGTTTAGCGCTAAAGTTGGCTAAAAAATCTTTAAATATTATGAAGATATGGAAGTTGGAAATAAAGCGATTACTTACTAACCCAAAAACAAGCGATTCTAAGTCGGAATTGTGTAAATGCGTAGTAATTTTCAAAACAAAATGCAACAGTACCGAGTTCGACGAATATTTTTAGATCTTCACGTCAAACCACTTGGGATCCTGCATGTGATGATATCTGGCTTGCTACATAATTCATAATTTGAAAAGGAAATATATTAAATTCCAAGTTTAAAACAATAATGTCTCTTAACACTTTGAAACGAAGTTTTTTCAAAAAATGTGTACGTCTGGTATCCGTATAGGGAAACATATTCTGACGCCGTAAACACTTTGGGGAGGCGATGATTCCTAAACTAGCGACTTCCTGTTGGCATGGGGATAAGATAACGAGATAAAACGGAGAATGAACGCGCAAATGAGCGATGTGCGAGGGTGAGAGAGAAGATGGTGGAGGGTAAATCGGGAGGGATTTTTATGGGACATAGAGGGTTAGAAGGAGAGATACGGGCAGGGTCCTTCGAGTTAGGAGGTGGTTCTCTTTTTTTAAAGGCAGGAAGGGCGCTACCAGGGAAGGGGATTTTCCGGGAGAAAGAGAGAGGGGAAAGCAGTAAGGGAAGCGTTATGAACTCTCCTATCCCATCTACCAACGCATCATCCCGCGTTATTTTACGTGGGGTGCTCCCCTTTGTGATATACGTAGCGAGGGGAGTGGGATGGGGGAGGGGAGCGCTAGGATACATTGCGAGTGGGGGAGGGGAGAGTTGTGAGATTTTCGGGAGAGGAAAAATGGAATGGATCGGAATAGAGGTCGACGGAGAGGCCGCATCACGCTTGCGCGTAGTTTTTTACACTACGCCGCTCTACACGTCGCGGTCCACGGGTTTGGTTCCCGTCGCTCTATGACAATGGATTTTCCTCGTCACTCGCGTCGTCCTTTTGGTACACATTGTTTGCGGGCTTGCCAAAATTTGAGTTCCGTCGATTCGCTCGAAATTCGGTTAGTCCTTTGTTTGAGTTTCCAGTTGGACGTGGAATTATGGGAGTACGGTCACCGGGAGAGACCTCTAGGCTCTGATTTTCGGCGCGAAGCATTTTGCTCAGATGGCGGTTCCAGTTCGCCTGGCGAACCTAAGTTACGCACGCTGAAGTTACGCATATTGATGCACTATTCCGTAACTCCATTTTCAATCGTGCTGCAGTGATTTCGTGTAATTTCTCAAGAAAATATGCTCACATCTTTGATTTATGCATAAACCTACGCAAATTCTCAGTGTGAGTGCGCTTTTAGAATATAATATTTTACGTCGACCAAGCGCGTCTAGCAAGAAAAAAACACGTACTCCGGAAACTGAGAAATACACTAGTAATAATAGAAAAAATGGAACGAAAATAAATGCAGAAAAATCCAAGAACAAGCGAATACCTATAGTGAAAAGTAGAGAAATTGAATATAGGGAATGGTGGAATATCAATAAATCTAGTTTAAAACTATAAGGAACTTCGAAGCAGAATAGCAACAGTTATCCTTCAAGAAAATATTTAAAAAATTATAAATCAAGGATTGGATAAGAAATTTTTTAAACAAGTGCGGAAGTAAATCTACTTGAACATTTAGACATTATATTAAGCTTTGCACCAATATTTCAGGGAACTTTTCTGCCTATTTTTTTAAACATTAATTAAGCATTGTTTGAATCTATAGATGTTGTATTTAATTAATATTTTATTAAAAATTTAGTATGTCGGAGACAAAATACGAACACGGGTGTATTCTTTCCTCACGAATGTGAATTAATTTTAGGTAATGAATTTACGAGAGTAAAAAAAATATTATCCACAATCGACGACATTTGTAATCAGAAGGAAACAAAATGAACTTGTCAGGGGATGATTAATGGTCCTCAAAAGTCTGTCAAATCCCAATACAATCGACCGAAGAAATAAATCACGTTTGATTTTCATGAATGCAAATCCTTCTCCGACCCGAGCCCGAAAATAACAATTTTGCGGTGACTCCGCAGGTATTCTTTTCGAAAGAGTGGAACCGAATTAGTCCTCCGATCCACTCCACACGGGGATGATTCGCACTTAATTGTCGGAAAAAGCACTCGATCATTCGTTGACAAGTAATTTCTCGCACGCTCGGTTTGAGATTGCCCTCGAAGGCGTGAAAGAAGAGGAGAAAGAAGTCGAGAGAAAGAGAGAAAGGATGAGGTAGGGAGAGCGGGACGAGAGATGTAGGAGGTGGAGGGAGAAAATGGGGAGAGAGCGGGGTATAGGTAGAGGGTAAAGACGGAGAGAGAGATTGAGTGTGGGAGAGAGGTGGGGAGGGAGGAGAATGGTAGGGGAGAGGGTAAAAAGGAGATGGAGGGAGGAGAGAGTGGTAAAGGAGGAAGATTTGGAAGGAGAGAGGGAGAAGAGAATGGGGAAGAGAGTAGAAAAGAGGGTGAGAGGGTGATAGGGAGAGGGTGAGAGGAAAAGGGTAAGGAGGTCGAGAAATAGAGAGAGAAAAGGGAGAGGAATTAAGGAAGGGAGAGAGGTGGGGAGGGGGGAGAGGTTTAAAGGAGGAAGATTTGGGTGGAGACGGGGAGGAGAGACTGAGGAATAGACGAGGAGAGAGCGAGAGGGAGAAGGTTAAGGATGGAGAAAGAGGGATAAGATAGAATAAGGGATAGAGAGAGATGGGGAGGAAATGTAGGAATGAGAGAGGTGGGAAAGGAAGGTGGGGGAGAAGAGCGGTGATGGATAAGGTAAGGTGGGTGAGAGGAAGAGATTGGAGGAAGAAAGGTGGAAGAGGAGAGTATGAGGCGGGGGAGAGGGAAAAGAGGTGATGGAGGGAGGATAGAAGGAGTAAAGGAGGAATATTGTGTGGAGAGAGGGGGAGAGAAGGAAGAAAGTAGAGAAGGAAGAGGAGTGGGGAGAAGGAGAGGATGAGAAGTAGAAAGGGGGGAGGGCAAAAGTAGTAGGGGGAGGGACCCGCGGCGGGAATGACGAGCGTGATGGCTTAAACGATTTTCGGGAGGAAAAAAATGAAAAACGCCTCGGATAATATTTTTTCGAAGTGTTCAAACGTCTTGCGAGGCGGTTCGCTCGTAGAAGAAGCAAAAAATAAAATAAAACGGTGTTTTTTTGCGTGGGTTGAGGAACAGCCGAGAGATAGAGAAAGGCCGCCGAAGTGGATTTAATTCCTTAATCGAGTGCGATCCCAATTACGAGGGAATAGCAGTTTAGGGAACCGTTGAGCTCCATTCATTTGTCACCTCCAAGGAGCGAGGAGAGATTCTTCGAGAGAGGGAAGGATGGTATTCGGATATCGTCCGTCATTTTTTTTTCTCCCTACTTCTGGCTGCCCGCCGAACCGACTTCAACCATCTGAAGAACCATTACTCGGGGAAACGTTTCGTGGCCCTTTCCTCTCCCTCGGATTCAGAATCAACCCCTCCCTCCCACTCTCCCAGACTGCCCCCTTTTCCTCTGTTAATCGCATTTTCTCCGACTGCCGCCGTCGAAGGGGAGGAGGGGGTCGTATGTGTGTGTGTGTGTGTGCGCGCGCGAGTGGCAGGGGGATGATTCCCGGATGCGGAAATAGTTTTAAAATCGATTTGATGGTGGGGAAGGAAGAGGGCGAGGTTGGACTTGTACGCGTATTTTCTCTCAAAATAAATTTATTTTGGAAATATTTCGCCATCTAAACGAGTTTCTAATGGTTGCTTTAAATAAAGAAAATGTTTTTGATGATTTGAATATATTTTAACATTTCACCCGTTTCATTCGCCACGTACCTTTTTATGTGCTTCCAGTCACATTATTTTGCTAGCATATAATAAACGCATAACTGATCAGAGAAAATACTGGGAAGTGCGTGATCGATTATCTAAAAATTTGCGAAACATATTGTAGATGTATTTCAGAATCATGACGCAATTGCAAAAAAATATTTATTCCCACAATAAAAGTCATGACTGAAAAAGTTAAATAGATTAAAATAATTACAAATACCTTATAATATCACCTCAGTTCGTCACTATTGATATATTTTTCCCGGGGAACAATAACAGTTCAATTCAAAATGTGGTAAATGGAATTTATTTTTGCACCATCCGCATATTTTCAAAGTAACGTAACCCATCCATGATAAATCGATTTTAAACTTATGCTTTTCACAGCTTTCACGAAGCTCTGCAACGGACGAAATCATATGCATTTATTGCCATGTCGCCTGAAGGTTAATAGATTCAGGGCTGAATTATCAATGTTTATACCTAAGGATTACTTATACATTTGTCGAGGAGGAGAAACCCTTTTCCCGGAATATAAAATTAGAAATTCGATAACTTCAGTAAATAAAGCTCAATTTTCGCGCCAGGAACTAGCACCCGGTGAAACGGGAAGAACACGAAATTTTGCGACCTGCTGAAACACTTGCGCCAATTAATCCTTCAAAACCCTGCGTTTAATAGAGATCCACCGAGCATATACTTAATAAAAGGCTGCTAATTTCGAAACACCTGCTACAAGTTAAGAAAATTCTCGAACAACTTCAAACAACTCTCACTCCACGACAGTGTTTATTGCGTCAGTGTTTATATATACATATATATATAAGTATATCATGTATATATCATCTCTCTCTCTATATATATACATATATATTTAGAGAGAGAAATAGATAGAGAGAGAGCGAGAGAGAGTAAGAGAGAGAGAGGGATTTCAACTTTCATGTTTCTGGGGCTAAATATGCTGAGAGAAAGGGCGGGAAGAGGAGGAAGAAAATACGACGGAGAGGGAATGGGGCAAGAAAATAATAGAAAGGTGTGAATGAGGAGAGAGATAAAGAGGGGAAGAGCCGGATGGTGTGAGAATGCAAAGAACGATAACGCAGAGGGAGGCAGAGAGGGAAAGAATTAGGGGAGAGAAGAGTATGAGGGAGTGAGAGAGAGTATATCGCTAAAGAGGGTCTCTGTCTCCCCTCAACCGTAAAACTGATCTCATTGGGTTCTTCCCGCACCCAACTCTCTCTCCCAATTCCCTCCATCCCTCTGCGCCCTTTTAACCGCCATCCTCACCCCCGCACTCCGCACGCTCCCTCCTTACCACCCTTTCCCATTCCCCGTCTCTCCCCGACGCCCAGGCGTTTATCTCCGGTCGCCATGGCGACGACCAATCAAGCGGAACCGCGCCGCGCGAGAGATAACTTTGCATCCAATCAAAACGGCGAAAACGCGTGACGTTTTTAATGAAATCACGTGATTGGCGAAGCGTGGATAATGAAAAGAGGAGGTGGAGAGATGCGAGCGGGGGAGTGAGGGAGGGAAAGAGTGGGAGGGAAGGAGGAAGAGGTTTTTTCAGATGGGGAAAAAAGGCGTTTTGTGGAGATAGGAGGGATATGGGAGGGAGGGGAGATAGTAGGGGGATGGGTGGTAGGGGAGATAGGAGACTGGAAGTGCGAGGCATCTCGCGAAATAGCGAGGATAGTAGGTCTGAGGACGCAGGGGAAGGTGGAGGAAGTTCCAATCTTTTGGGTTTCGCATTTTCCTCTTTGCCGTACCGTTATTCCTATCTTTCCTCCACAGCTCCTTACCCTTTTCTCCCTTCCCCGCCGTTCATTCTCCATTCACCACGCACTCCTTAATAAAGTATGCCTGCGGTGGTGTAGTGGTTAGAACGCTGGCTGCTATTCGCGTGCTGCTCGGCAGGGCAGCGGGCACGAATCTGGCGAAAGTAGGCTTTTTTTATAAGGTCGCCCGTCTCCATGTTTGTGTGGTTTGAGGAGACCGCGCAACGTCAGCGTTCCGTCCTTCGAAAGGGACGTTAAGCCGTTGGCCCCCTTGGTGCTCTTTGCTAAGAGTTTTGCTAAGGGTTTCCCTCCTCCCTTGTGATTGTGTTAAGTGTGGAAGGAGTTGTGGCTATAATAATCCAAGAGGTTGATTAGCCAAAATACTCACACACATAAAGTATGCCTGCCTCTCCGATTTTTGCAGTCGACTCTCCGCCGTAACGCAAAACCCTTAAATGCTGATTTCATAATATGCGACGCGCCAATAATCATTTAGGTCGGCGTAGAACGATGCTAAAACATTACGCAGAGAAGCAAGGAATAGACAAGAATTTAGGATAGAATAGAATTTTTGAAAAATTTTCTTTCCCGCGTGTCTTTTTACGTTTATTTTATGCCATTACTCTGTTTAGTTTCTTGAATGGAATAATAATGTCTTATTTGGAGCGTTAGCATTTTTTAAATCACTGTATAATCGAAAGGAAATATATATAAGGTAGGTATTATTAGAAACTCGAATTTTCCAATCAAGCGAAACAACCAAACACATCTCGTTACTATTTAACGTATTATTTGGTTCCCAATTAACTAAAATAAAAAGTCGTTGGCCTGAGGAGCGTTGGATGTGAAAGCTTACCCTGCATCTTACCTCTATCTATGTTGTCGATAAAGAAATACGTCTGGTTTACTTGAATAAAAAAAATAATTAATATTTTAATATCATTTAAAAATTTTCATTTGCCATCTCATAAAGACGATAAATTTTCGAACGTGTCCATTTTTTCATGTGTAGTAATCTCCAACCGCATCTGCCTCGGCTAATGTTTTGTGGTCCATTACCGACAGCTATTTAGAAGGAACTTCTGCAATTGAAATATCCCTAGTACGACCTTACGCCATCTTTCTTTTCGAGCGGTCATTTTTGTCGTTGTTTCAACCGATAGAAATACTTCGGACGAAAATGATACATAATGCGCATGCGTGAATGAGCGTTTCATGTCCCGGCATATTTTCGGCTCATCCCACCTAATCAGTCTCATTCGATGAACCTCTACTTCCCTTCATCTTCTCTTACCACTCCAGTTGTTTTAATCTATCCGAAATTCCCATTATCTTTTTAACATTCGCTTCTTTGGTACGATTCTTCATTCCATGACGTCCTTAGTGTATATAAAACTAATAAAAAACCCGATATCTCATCTGCTAATTAACTTGTCACAACGTAATGTCGTGTTCAAGTGGCCGTCTTCTTCCATACTATTCGTTGAATGTTATGGGAAATAAATAATTTTGTGGTGATTACGATAAAAATGCTTCCAGCCGGAATAATTTAGGACGGATTATATTGACAATATTACTGACATTTTGTCAGTAATGATGCTCGTTGTTCCATTAGTGTCGATCAACCATAAATGATCTGGGGCAATGAGTCTTTTTAGCTGATAATTGAATTTTTAAAAACCCATCTATCGCTTTTTGAGCTCTGATTCTGAGTGCCTATTACATGATCGTAGTCGAACCATAAAATTATTTTTTTTCGGATGCATTTTAAATTGGAAGGTAAGTTAGAAAAGGAAATCCAATTTTTGAAATCTCGGCAAACGAGCAAAAAAGGTTGGCTATCCCTGATCTAGGAAAGAAAACAAGTCGATCTAGGAAAGGAAGCAAGTCAAGAAACTGAATAAATAGCATTACTGTAGTTCAGGTATGTAATCCAAGCATGGGATTAACAAAGGAAAAGGAAAATTTTATCTTAAGCAGCAGAGAAAAAAATATAAATATGGAAAAAATGGCGTTGTCTGCTCTGCGTTTAGAAGCGCCTTTTTTAATCCGAATAAACTCGCCCACTATTTTCGAATGTGAAAAAATAAAATAAAAACAATTTGCAATGCGTGCGATACACACTCGCGCGTACATATATGCGTGTAAAAAGGATGCATAACAGGACCAAACAAACGAGCATCTTGGCGTGGGGAGTTAATTTTCTCGCGACCCTCTCCCTCCCTCTCCATAAAAATAAATCAATCATCTTGTATCTAAGGCCGACCATCCCTCCCCCCCCTCCACGTCCTTTTAAATCAACAATGCATTACACGCTTTCCTTTTAAGCGTTTACCGTCGCCGCGACCCTAAATTCCATTTAAAAACCCCTCACTCCCTTCCTTCCTCTCTCCCCATACTCTCTTTCCAGCTTCACTTCGCTAATCCTCCCCCCTCTCCCTCCCTTTTCCCTCCCTCCATCCCCCGAAAAACACGCAGCACGCGTTTCAAATACGTCTCCCTACATTCCATAATATCGCCGTTCGTTTGTTTTATTTTCATTCCGACCCCGGAGTCCTGACCCTCATCTCGTTTTCCCTTCCGCCTCCTCCTTCTTCTTCTTCCTGCTCCCCCTCCCCATCCGTCTCCCGCCTTCCCCCCCACTCTATCCCACGTACTCCCGAAATGACACGAGTGCATTGGCTCGTTCGAGTTTTGGGGGCCCTGGCGGAGTAGGTGGATTCCCAAGGAAACCTTCCGCAGCCGAGCAACATTCGTTATTCGATACGTATTCTTTGTTTTATTCCTTAATCTCTCTCTCCCTCTTTCTCCCAATACCCTTTCCGCCTCGTGTACGCCGCACCCTTTATTCCGGAACAAAGTCTTCCTCCTTCCCCCATCTCCCTTTGGTTCTACCCTCTGGTTAGGGCGCCTTGACCTGAATATATATTCCGTCTTTATTTCTTGCAAGAATTCCCATCTCTCTCACTGCTACAACCGCCGCTGCTGCCACCCTTCCCTTTAAAAAAGGGGGAGGCGGACCTCTTATCTCCGCCCCACCTCCTCTCTCCCTCTTTCTACCTTCCCCCATCGTTCATTTTAATTTTTTACGATCTCCTTCATTGTGTTCGACCGAGCGGCTGCACTCGGGAGTCTCCCCTCGAAATGCCTTCGCGAATTTGCGGCCACAATTCCCGAAACTCTTCTTCCCTTCTCCCTCCCTCCCTTTTCTCTCCGTTTCTCTCCTTCTCTCTCTCTCTCTCTCTCTCTCTTTTTCTGTCCTCCTTCCAACTCCCTCTGGTCGATTTGGCAACATTATTATACGGAGGCCGCGAACGGGTCTCTGTTGAAAATCTCCAGCTCGCTTCCTCCAATGGTCTAGCATTGCCGAGGTACTTGAGTATTCGTGTCAAATTTTACTGAATTCGTTTTGACTGTGAATGGGTTTAGTTATAAGTAGTCTTGGTAGGATTCGACGTTTATTTTTTTTTAATCGATGTTATTTTCCCGAGAGAATTTCGACGAATATCGACGCTTAAAATTACTACTTGGTAGAATTCGACGTTTATTATTTTTTAAATAGATGAGATATTTTCGACGAGTATCGACGCTTAAAATGACTACTTTCATATATGGCTTGCAGTTTTCGCCCTTTCAATTCGTTGATTTAAAATTTAATTTTTATTTAGAAATTCTAAAAATTTTAAAGAAAACACTCGGTGACAAATTTATTCAAATATTTTACTTACAATAAAGAAAATATACAAAGTAAGAAATATAATTAAATCGTTAATTGATCAGCTTAAAGGCTTTAAACACTCGTTGATGCCAATTAAAGACTAATTAAAGAAAAACATTAATGATATGCTAATCGCAATAATATCTTAGCTGTCAAAAAAGAATTATCTAATACTTTAATTTATATCATTTGATATATTTCATCACTGTTCTAATTATTATCTTTATTTAACATAAAATATATAAAGAGAAAAATTAGATTTAATTATTCAGCGCTCGATTAACAGTCTTAGCTGAAATCCTGATTAAAATGTGATTTACAATCGGCAAAATATTTTATAACAAATAGCAAATAAATGTTAATCCTTAATCCCTCTTTAATTTCAAGTAACTATTGCTAATTTATGTGCCCCATTTTTAAACCATTATATAAAAATTGAAATTTGCTAACCTATAGGAAAGGATGAAGAGGCCAAAAGCAAGCGAACGGAATGATCCTTTTTGGTAACTTTTAGAAAAAGACTGCCAAAAGAGTGGGTTCACTGCATACGGAGAAGGGGTGAAAGTGCACACAACAACGTCCATCTATAGGGAAAACCCTAGCAAGGAATCGGGAAACATTTGTTCCAGGAATACAGTCCACGGGGTAGATGCGTGGAATGGGTAGTAAAACGACCACCGAAATTCCTTTCTTCCGAAACTCGAGGAACTCTCAGCAGAGCATATCCACGACCTTAGCTGTATAGAGAGGCTCGTGGAATATCCCACCATTAGGTCGGAAAATATAAACTCAAAAACCTCAAAAGGGCTAAGAAACAGGTGTTCTCAAAACTACCCTAGGGCCTTGCGGTTACGTGATGTTACCTGATTGTTCATGTTGGAAGAGTGAGCTTTTCAAAAAGACGCATATTTGAGTATAAGGAAATAGCCTTGTTTCAGTCCCACTGTTAACGCAAGGCCCAGAAAAGGAACGAAATCGTAGGTAGGAAATAACATTCTGAAAGAATAAACAGAAACGACTTAATTCAGAGGAGGTTTTTAGACGTATACTTTTCCATCTTGTTGGAAAATCGTCGCTTATCGACGACTATTCATTTTCGTCGATTTTGAAATTTTAAAAAATAGACGTTTATCGAGGTTTTTTCGATTTAAATCGAATCCTACCAAGCATAGTTATTAGTTATATAAAATGTTACATTTTAAAATTTATTTTTAAAAATTTGAGAGGTTGTTTGAATTGACACCTTCCAGATTCTTCTAATATTTTTATTATTGTTTATCATATATTACTAAAAAGAATGCACTCTCAAAAAATTATAGGCCTAAAAAATATTCTGTATATCTTAATAATAAAAGAAGCTGCCTGTGTGACTGTGGCAGTCATAACTCTTCAGAAAATAAATGTAGGAGCTTCAAAATTTGGCAGCAGATTTAGGTTTATCCTGAAAGTTGTAGTGCCAAAAATAATTCAAATCGGCCAACGGGGGCCCGAGGGTCCCCATTTTTTGTCCAAATGTCGGTTTTTTAAAGATATCTCAGCAACCAATTGACCGATTTTGACGAATTATCCACTAATATCAATGTCTTGATGAGACACATTTTCTAGCCTAAAATGGATAAAATCGGTCTAGGGGTCAAGGATCGTAATATAAGGGTCGATCCATATTTCACGATTTCGAGGGGTCCCCATGGAACGGTCGGTCCAAATTTCGGCAATGACCGCCTGTACGCATATATCAGGAAAGATCTGGCTGAACCGATTTCAACCAAATTTGGTAGGTACATAGAATCTTAACATAAATACATGGCCAGAATGACATATTTGGACTGGATAGACCAAGCAGGGGTGCTACAATTGCAAAATAAAATTTTCTGTAGTTTTGCTTTTGGAAGGAAATGGCTAAACCGATTTCAACCAAATTTGGTACATTGAATCTTCACATCAATTCATGACTAAATGACATATTTGGATTGAATAGACAGCGCAGGGGTGCCACAATTGCAAAATAAATCTTTTCGGTAATTATGCTTTTGGAAGGAATTGGAGCAACCGAATTCAACCAAATTTGGTATATAGAATTCACACAAAAATTCATGACCAAAATGACATATTTTGACCTGATGAAATAAGCACAGGTGCCACAATTGCAAAGTTAAACTTTTCGATAATTATGAATTTTTATGGAATTGGCCAAACCGATTTCAACGAAAATTTTTATTAAGGAGTTGTGCAACATAAAGGAAAAACAAAATTAAGATTTTTAGGATAGATATAAAAAGCAATAAAAATTTTCTTTTTACATGTGTGTGTTTAACTGTCCGCATCGATTTTAACCAAATTAAAATATTTACAAATTTATATTATATATTTATATTATATTTATATTTATATTCCCCTACAGAACGCATCTCCGCCTTCGTTGACTCCCACCTCTCATTCGTCAATTCCCTTCCTTCATCCAAGACACTAACCACTTTCTCAAACGTCTCAAACACCTCCCCTTTCCTCTCCCACCCAATACCATTTTGGCCACTATCGATGTCTGTTCCCTCTACACAAACATCCCCCACGATGATGGACTCTCTGCCCTTAGTAAACTCCTGGACTCAAGACCACCCGACGCAAGACCTTCCTCCCATTTCTTATTAGACTTGGCAGCAATGGTGCTCAAATTGAACAACTTCTCTTTCGATGGTCGTCACTACCTTCAAATTAGAGGCACTGCGATGGGCACCCGAATGGCGCCTTCATACGCCAATTGCTACCTTGGAGAATGGGAAAGACTCTTCCTCAACGTTCCACTCAGACCACTTTTGTGGCTGAGATACATCGACGATGTCTTCCTCATTTGGACGCATGGACCTGACTCTCTCCTTTCCTTTCTCTCGCGTCTCTCCTCCCATCCTTCACTGTCCTTCACCCACCAATCCTCTACCTCCCACATCACATTCCTGGATGTCGATCTTTACCTTCAAGACAGCCAAATCCGCACCTGTGTTCACATCAAACCCACCAACAGCCTCCAATACCTCCACTTTGATAGCTGCCATCCCTTTCATACCAAAACCTCTATCCCCTATGCCCTTGCTCGTCGAGGATGGAGCCTTTGTTCCGATAGAGCATCCCTTCTAGAGTATTACTCTGTCCTCGAGGATGCTCTTCTCAAACGTGGTTACCCTCCAGTCTTGGTCCGCGAACAGATCCATAGGGCGATGACGCCTACCCACATTGGATCTCATCCTCACACACCCACTATTCCTGCATCTACCCCTCCACTCACTCTTACGACACTTTTCCTTCCTGGTATCCACGAAGCTCTCAAAACAATCCTTCATGCTGCCCACCCAATTCTTACCTCTTCCTCCCATCAGTCCCTCTTTATCAACCTTTTTGCCAATCCTCCGCTCCTCTCCTTCCGCCGGCCCCCAAATTTGGGAAATATCTTGTGGAGGAAGGAACTTCCCACTTCTACCACGCTTCTTGCAATAGGTTCCCACCCCTGCGGAAAACCTCGCTGCCTCACTTGCCCTATCCACCTACCATCATCTTCTTTCTCGAGTCCCTCCACCAACATCACCTACCCCATCACCTCCAGAAGCAACTGCACCACCCGTAACGTCATTTACCTCCTTACCTGCACCCTTTGTCCCGCGTTTTACGTAGGCCTCACCAGCAATCCGTTAAACATCCGAATGAACGGTCACCGGAATAGCGTTTCTCTCAGACGCCCCCTCCCAGTTGCATTACATGCTAATACCCACAATGTCCCCTTTAATAGTTGCTACAATGTTAGGATTATTCGCGCTTTACCCTATGACACTCCTGCCCCCCTTCTCCTACACTGGGAACTAGCACATATCCATCTTCTCGACTCTTTCTCTCCGCCTGGCCTCAACCTCCGCTAACCCTATTAGCCCCCTTACAATGTTTCTTTGTTACTTTGTAACTATTCGGACTCTACCTCATCACACTCCCTCTTTATTGGCTATCCACCCCTCCTACTCCCCACCTCCTCCAATCATCAACCTTCCCACATCACCCTGTCATTCCCCGCCCAGTGTGTCACTTTACGTTACTCTTTCGCTGAAGAAGGGCTTAGGCCCGATAAGCTTGCGTGTATTTTTGTGTTCGTGTGTTTTACGTGTCTCTTCGACGCCCCCAGCAGCCTGCCAGCTTGGTCCTCAACTTGGTGAGTGTCCGCTGGGCTTCCCTCAACACCTTGTTGCCACCCTCATCACTACCTTTTCTTTTCCTTTAGTTAATATATATATATACATAATAGCATATTTGGACAGGTTAGACTAAACAGAGGTGCCACAGTTACAAATTAAATTCCTTCAATAACTATGGATTTGGAAGGATTGGCTCAACTGATGTCAGCTAATTATATATATATATATATATATATATATATATATATATATATATATATATATATATACACACACACACACACACATGATGATATCAAACTTTTTAAAGCGGGTCTTAATAGTAGGGCTACCACAATTAATAAATAATAAAAATCGTTTGCAACTTAACAGAAAACTCCTTCCCGAGCGAAGCTGGGCGTTTCAGCTAGTTTATAATAATATTACTAGACTATTACTTGTTTTTTGTTGAACATACATCTCGAAATTTTCCGGTTAAGAACAAATAATTTGAGGTAAACCGTTCCTATAAAAAGAAAAAGTGATGTTATTTTATTTTGTATTTATCACCCTTTCCATCTATCGGCGAGCTAAAAATTCAAAATTCGAACTGCATAAACTTCAGAAAAACATAATTAAGGCCTGATTTTTACATTCTATGCCAGTTCCGTTAGATTTTTACCTTAATTAAAGATCGCACTTTCAAATTGAAATTTGGGAGAGACTTTTGATTTGAATCACTTCCTTTGCATTAATTTTAAACCACTTTCCAAGCCACGAAAAACTATTTTACTTTCTCCATACGCAGTATAGGAGAAAGTTGTTTTCATGAAAAAAATCGATTTCGAGATTTCAACGGAAATATAGGTATTGAGGTCCTCTGAACACGTTTTGACCAATTTCTCGATGATGTCTGTGTTTGTGTGTGATATAAATTTTGTGGGTGCTATAACTCAAAAACTATTAATTACATCAACGCGAAGTTTTATATTTGATATTTTTGTTAAAATTCCAAAAGTTGATCAGTGTTTGGTAAAAATCGATCAAACAAAAGTGGGTGTTTACTCTTGTCACATCAGTTTTTTAAATATTTTCTTAAATATTTTATTATTCTAAAAAAGTATTGGAATAAATGTAGGATTTAAAATTTTTCTACAACCTTTGTTTGAAACATTTCCCCATATAATGCAGTTTAAGAGATATTTTTGAAAAAATATTTTTTAGCTGCCACCCCCTACCGGCGACTATTGTTAACAATTGACGCTTAGTTACGTCTTACAATTAGTAACGCTCCTTTTTATTTTCTTAATTTTTGGAGATTCGTGGCTATATCTAATATCAGAAGGCTACGGTTGGATTTTATCTAGTTCGTTATTAAATCTGAATTTTTCTCGCAGTTCCTTAAAATACTTATCATCATTTAACCTGTCAGGAATTTTCATAAATATTACGGGTATGGAGAAAGTCATGTGGCGGCCACATCAGATTTTTTCGCTTAAATTCGAGATGCGCTGCTCCTCGCCGTACAATAATAAAAAGAAAAAGTCAACCAGACGGAGCTAATTCGCCACGAATGTCAAACGCTATGCGTTCAAAGAAGCGTGAAAAATACTTCTTCGTAAGGGGTAATTATTCGCCACGAAATAAAACAACTAAATTAAGAAACAGTTGGTGGGCATTAAACATGAGCGAATGATTAGAAAAAACAAACGAAATCCGTCATGCGACACGTCGCCCTCGGTGTAAGTACAAAATGCCCGCGTGCTCGAGACACGTCTCAAGTTCTGAGCCGCAACTATCACCGATTTTGATGTTTGTTTTTGAATAAAACTTGCCCGTGCTCGGCGAAACGCGCCGCTAGGTGTCTCTGCGAGACAATTTTCGTCAAGAGCTCTTAGTCTCTCTCGGATGAGCCATCAGCGCTCGAGCTGCTGCTCCGGAATCCCGCTCCTCCCCCCCGGTCCGTCCCTCGCCCCCAGAAATATCAAAGTTTCGCAGCAAAACTTTCGGGTAAATTGGATGAAGGCGTTCGCGAAATTACTTCTTTGGGAGATTGAATGACAGAGGGAGAATAAGAAAAAGGAAGGCGAAGAAAATATCCTTCGTCCAAGACTCCGCAGCATTTCCATTTCTTCGCTCCCTCCTCCTCCCTTCTTTGATCGGTTTAATGACGAAAAAATATAAATTACAACTTCCGAAGCTCCATCTTCTCATTTGTGACGTGATTCGCGACAAACACTCGTTCCTCTAACTTTTATCGCTCTCTCCTAATTCTGATCTGTACGCAAGGTTCATACATTACCCTCGCATCCCTACTGTTATGCCATCTCGCAGTTGTTTATGTCTATTTATAGTTATATTTCAAGAACAAGCAATTAAAAAATACTAGTCACAGGTATTTCCGATAGCCACGACTAGGTTATGAAAAATCAGATGCGCATTTCGGCTACAAAGCAGCTGTCTCCCGTGGCAACTCACCAACAACAGATTATAAAAGATGAATTACCACTGAATATGGCAGCTTTGTAGCCGAAATGCGCATCTGATTATTTTTATAATCTTGTTGTGCCTATTGGAGATGCCTGAGACCAGGCGCGCACCCAGGATTTTCTCTTAGAGGGAGGGGGCTCAGTCTTAAAAATATATGGGTAGATTGCTAGTTGTTAGAAACTTCGCACGATATAAATATGCGTAATTCAAGAAGTATCTGTATAGTGATTATAAATTGTAAGCTGAGATAAATATAAAAAGTCAAAAGAGTATATTTCCTGTGAAAATGCACATTTACAAGACTAATAAGAGATTGTTTAAGGGGGGCGGAAGCCCGTCAGCCCCCCATCCCCCCCTTTTGGGGCGCTCCTGCCTGAGACGTATTTTTAAAGTACTTGTTGTTGATTTTTTCAGACATAAGACGAGCTCGATAATTCTCTGTTGAATAGCCATATCCATCTTGTGTTTACAGATATAAGTAATATTATTTAACAAGATGGAATGTTGGAAAATAAAGTTAATGCACAAGAGCGCATAAGGCTAAACGTAAATGTGAAGGTTGTGAAGGAGAAAAGTTCCTAACTCGACCGAGAATCAAACCCGGGTCTCCCACTTGAAAGCACCTACCCGGAAAGCAGGAGACCTGGGGTGCAAGTCTTGAAATTTTCGTTACGGTTCGATGAAATATTGTCGGGTTCGTTATAGAAGAAATTTTCGTTAACCTCATAACGAACGATCACTCTACCGAACTTTTTTGCGAGTCTTGAAATTTATCGTTACGACTGACCGTAAAATTTCGTTCATTGGTTTGCTAACGAAGGTTGAAAAATCCAAACATCTGACAATCAGAAAGCGTACGTACTAATTTTCAGTAGTGATGGGAATAGTTAGAAACTTGAAGATAATAATTATGGAGAGGAAAGTTCGAGGCTCCAAGATTACGGAAAGGCAGCAGGAGATAATCATAGAATACATGTTAAACCATGATGAATTCCGTTCAGGAAAAATCACGGCTACGTTCAATTCGAAATCGAAGCGGAAATGCTGGGAGAAGTTGGTAGCTATTTTAAATAGCGACGGGAAAGGTCCTGCAAGAGATGTCAATATGTGGAAGAAGGTTATAGTTAATGCACAAAATACAGTCCTTTACATATCTTTGTTGAACAAGCAAGGTTTTATATAATATTATTTCCTATTATGTAATTTTTTTAATTTTCCGAAATCACTTTCAGAGTCACAGTTGTAAAATGTTTTCAATAGCTGTTATTTATATTTTACTAATTTACTGTCATTTCTTATTTCTATCAAGATGGTAGTATTTTATTCTCTAGTGAGGCATTAGATTAGTACTGTATTATTAATTGAAATTTGTTAATGATTTAATGAGAAAGCTCTACATTAAGTTTCTCTCTTTTGGTACTCAATTAATTGTAAAGCAGAAGTAAGAATCTTTGTGCTGCAAAAATTACCATTGGAGAATTTTAATTGAAATGTAGCATAGGTACTATAATGAATTATTCATTGGTTCATCATGAACTTTCTTTAGGAACAAATATAGTGATATAATGTTATAAATAAGGAATTGTGTATTTAGTATAGATTGATTCATCATTGTTTATAATTAGAATGCATCTATTAATCGTGAACTGCAATTTTAATTATATATATGCACATTATTTAATAATAGTATTAGGAATTGAACCAACAGTATCTCCTTATATTCTCTCAGACTTGGGCTGATTGGAAATGTGCCACTAGGGCAAAATGTTTAAGGGTACATAAACATATGAGAGGCACAGGAGGTGGGGGAGCCCTCAAAGAGAAACTGAGTAATTTAGAAGAAAGGTTGATGGAAATGATAGGGAATATTTCTGCTTTGGGAGAAGAAAATTGTGTTGAATCACCAATTGAGGTATTTTGATGATAAGCCGTAAATATTAGAATTCAATTGAAATTATTGAATACTAGTTTTATTGGATTATAAATATTGGTATTTTCTAAACAAAAGGGATCAGTTCAACTTGTAACACCAGAGACTGAAGAAATGGTTGTGAGTGAGCCATCTTTCATTTAAATGGGTTGGTATAAATAATCATATGTAGCTTTCAGTTGTAACTTAAGTATAACATTTAAAAGGTTTTTATGGAAAATCTATTCATTAGAAGAAGTTGATGACTCACAGCCATCATGTTCATGGCAAGTGTTACTTCCCCCACCTTCTCCTTACATGCATGAAGAAAAGGATGAAAATGAAATAACTAATAAATCTCCTGACCCTCTCATTCCTCCTTCATCCAATGCTAGTCGCCAACTTTTTAAATCAAAAGGTAAATTTACATGGCATATAACTGGTTATAAGTCATTTAATATATTGCTATTTTCTCACGAAATATAAAACTATTTATATTAAATTAGTAATATCATTAGATTAAATTTAATTACTGTCATATGATGGACCATACAACAGGGCAACGGAGAAGTTTGCAAAATTAGAAGAGAAAAATGCAGAGCAGCACAGGATTATGGAGGAGAAAAAAATAAAAATATTGTCAGGGATTGAAATTTTACTAGGGGACATTAAGGAATGTGAAAGGAGAAAGGCTGAGGCAGCAGAGAAGCAGGCAAATGCTATTGCTAAAATAGTAAAAACATTTTCAATTTTTACAAATAATTTTTTGAAATAATTTTGCAACAATAATTTTTAATAAAACACTTGTTTCATGATAAATGGTAATATTTATTTTATAAATATAGGAAAATCTTGCTCGTATTATTTGATTCCTAATGTTAATACCTTGGTTGAACCAATTATCCCCGTCATCCCTCTGGCCTAAGTTTTCAATGGCATCTGTGTTATTGTGTTCATTTGCCACAATGACATCAAAATCTGGCAAATTGAAATGTTTGCAGATATTGTGAAACACTGCACAAGTGTTTATAATTAATGATGCCCTTTGAGGGCTATAATGCGAGCCCCTTTATGATAACAAGCACCTAAACCTGCTTTTTAACACTCCATTACATCTTTCTATGCAATTACGAGCCATTGCATGGGCATCAGAAAACCTTTGCTCTGGGCTTCCTGGAGCTGCATTTAAAATGGGTGTCATCAACCATGGCTGCAGTGGATACCCACTATCCCCTGTAAGGAACAACATACACGAGTAAAGTGATTGGCTACAGACCAAATACTTTGTGTATAACTATGCAACTAACCTAGGAGCCATGCATTACGGTTTCCTGCAGTGTAGTTTTCTTTCAATGCTTCGTAAACACTGGAACTTCTCCAAATAAAGGAGACATGCGTAGCACCAGGGTATTTTGCATTTACATTTAAAATGCGTAATCCATAGTCGCATATCCGTCATTTTAAAAATTAATAAACAAAATAGTTTTAACATTTGAAACACTTCAAATAAGTTCTTATTTACCAATTGCACATTAATTGAATGATAACCATGTCGGTTAACATATAGATGCTCTGGATGATTTCTGTCTGTTAAATTTGGAGCCTTAATTTTTACATGGGTGCAGTCTATTGCTCCAATTACCCCAGGAAATCCTTTTTCTGTCATAAATCTTAAAGTTCAAGAAAAAATATTAAAGAGAGGAAAACCTAAAATATGTTATATACACTAAAAGTAATTTTGTTCTCACTTAGTTTTAATGGCTGTTTGTTCAGCCTGTGACATAGGAAAATTCACCCAATTTTTCAGCATGTATTCGTTTACTGCATTTGTCACCTCTATTAAACATCTACCGACAGTTTTTTGACTGACAGTAAAATACAAATTCAATCCAACTGGCCTCTGGTAACTGCCAGTAGCTAAAAAGTTCAACGCTGTTAGGACCTTTCCAGAAATAACATAACAAATACACCAATTAAATTGTTGAATCCACTAAACGCTGCCTTGTTTACTTATTTGGTTTAATCGATATTATTAAAATATTTAAATAGCAGGTCATATTAATCAGTCATAAAGAAAATGCTTTATAACCACGAATACTATTATTAACCACTATAGCTATTTACTTTTAGTTCTACGGGCAGCGATGATTTTCTCGTAGCTTTTATATGAGGCCTTAATACCTCGCAAACATACATCGCAGCTTCTTCATTAAGCCTAAATATCAAACAAAAATCTTCCTCGGGCAAATGGAATGCGTTTTGCCGGTCACGAAGAAATCGCTCCCTCCTTAATACCCTCCTTTCCTCTGCAGCGGCTCCCACAAGCAAATGCAAACGTCTGTACGCATTTTTACTAACTAACTCGAAAAAATATTTACCCTTAGCGTATTTAACGACACCTCATTGCTCATCGTTACGCTTTCGATGATAATTTGTCGTAGCAATAATGTCGTTATGAACGATAATTTTCAAGACTCGCTCATACTGTCGTACGAATAAAACTCGTCGATTGACGTCATCTTAACGACAAAAATCCATCGGTAAGGCGTAACGAAAATTTCAAGACTTGCCCCCCTGGTCGAGTCCAGAAATTTTGTCGTTTTGATTTTATTTAATTTTTTCCTTTTCTTATCCGGTCGTGTTGTATTGGTTGCATAAGATGAAGGATATATTTTTCAGCCGCAACGCAAGGATGCGCTTGTCGATCGCATGGCATGAATGAATTGCACAACAAATCATGTTGATGCACCCCTCATCCCAACACACCACCTCAACTACACAACCCCCAAACTCTACCAACTAGGAAAATACGCCGGAACCTATATATTATTTTAAATTTCTCCATATACGAAGTACAGAGAAAGTACGTATTGTTTTTATGAAAAAAAAACGGAATTCGAGATTTCAACGGAAATACATGTTTTAAGGTCCCCTGAACACGTTTTGATTATTTTCTCGATGATGTCTGTGTGTCTGTCTGTCTGGATGTGATAGATTATTGTGGGCGCTCTAACTAAAAAACTATTAATCAGGTCAACGCAAAATTTTATATTTAACATTTTTATAAAAGTTAGAAGATCTGATTAGTTTTTGGAAAAAATCAGTCGACCGGATGTGGGTCTTTACTCTTGTCACTTATCCGTTATTTTGAAATATTTGCTTTAATATTTGATAAATTTCAAAATGTATTGAAACAAAAGTTGTAGGAAATTTTATTTTCTACAACCTTTGATTGATACATTTTTCCATATAATGCATTGTTCATGAGATATCTTATATTTTTAGCTGCAACCACCACGCCACCTACCGAAGACTATTGTTAACAATTGAAGCTTAGTTACGTCTTAGTAACGCTCCTTTTTCTTTTCTAAATCGTCAACCGGAAGTAAATGTTGACAATGATCCCAGAGCTAACAACATGTAATATGCCATATGAATACGGAGAAAGTCATGTGTTGCCCACATCAGTTGATTTTTTTATTATAGCTACGAGCGCGCTTGCGTGCGTCGGAATGGCGTGGAAGCGACAGATGCGGTATAGGTGTGAATCTGAAAATGGCAGATGCGCTGATATAAACGGGAAATCTTCACGAAAAATCGGGAATCAAATAGAGTGCAACCTCTATAATCCGAACTGATGAATGCAAGGGCATGTTCGGATGATCGAGGTGTTCAGATTACTGGATCCATGTGAAATAACGAGGAAAATATCTATTATGTATTAAATTTCTGTAAATAAAACACAAATTAATGTACTTACAGTTCACTAAAATGATTGAGAGAGATCCGCGTTGATGGACGGGAAAATTGTACTCCACACTGGGCCGCGGCAGTAGGAACGAGCTATATCGGCCGGCCGTGCCTATATCGCTCATTCCTTTTAAAACAAATTTTCAAGGAATCATCTATTCAGCCGCAAAAAGCGTTAGTAGTGGACATCCGTGCCCGATTGTGTTACAAAATAAAAGCTTCAAATTTCACCTTTCGTCGCTCGCTTCGCTTAACCGACACTTACTTAGCAGATGTTGAGAAACAGTTCGGATTAGTGGGAGTTCGGATTACAGATCGACATGTTGAGATAACCAAATATTTCAACATTTTGTTTTATACTCCAATTTATTTTTTCTTTTTTAAGTAGGTATATCTCAGAGAAATAGTTGACAAAATCGTTATCATAATACATTTATTTACATTCAAAGTATCTTGTCGATACCTTCAACATAATGTCTCGAATCAATACTACCTCTCATATTTGGGGTAGGAACTTTCTTCCCTATTCTCAATCTCCAAGCTCATTCCTTCACTACATTCTTTTCCGTGCCCTACCATTCCCATGGTGATTTGTCTTTATTTCTTCCTATTTTCCTTTTATCTTTCTCTTTCTCTCTCTCTAGATCAAAATCCTTGTATTTCAAAAGGCTTTCCTTCTTCCTCTCATATTCAATTTTCCTCTAACTCTCACTTTCAATCCGCATTGATGAATTAAGTCCCCCATATTTATAACTAGATAATCTTACGCTATATCTACACTCTCGCTCCCTTAATATTCTCTCTCTCTCTATCTTCTTCTCTTTCTCTCTCTATCTCTCCCTCACTCCCCCTCTCTCTTTCTCTCCCTCTTTCATTCCATTTCGTTGGAGTCCTCATTCTCCCTAGAGACTCGGTCTCGTTAACGGGGAAGAAGGCATTTCTAGCTTCCTTCTTCCCTTTCCCTCTCCTACTCTACCTTTTTCCCTCTTTCTCTCTGCCTCTTTCCTCTCGTCTTCCTCTCTTCAGCTAACTTACAGCATCACCAGCATTTGCCACGTTTTACCCCATTTTCTTCTTTTCCCCAATTTCATTTTCGTCCATATAAAATACATTAAATGAGTAACCCATAGTGTCAGTGTGAGACGGAAAACTTAAGAAATACAAATGTTCACGTAGGCATCAATGTATAAATATATCTTGACATTTTTCGTGCACATCAAAATTAACTCAATTTTTTACTCTGAAAAAATAAAGTTTCCATTTAGTTTAATTTTGATTTGTGATATTATGGTGCGTTTCAGATGACTTGGAGGTTAAGAGAGAAAGCTTTCGGAAACGTGACCTTGAGGGACTCAATAAGAATGAGGTTGACAGACAAACGACTTTATTTAGGGCGAAATTGAGACTATATAGTCCCTTCTCACATTGAAACCTTTTGTCATTTAATTACAATATTTGCATATTAAAATAAATCAATTGCATATGAATTACAATAAAATACATATTAATTACAAATTATTTATATATTGGTTAATAGATCATGGAGCATTGCCAAAGAATATTGTTAGTTTTGTGGGTCGAAAAAAACTGTATCGGTCTTGTTTTAACACAGAAAAAATGTCTCATTGCGGAAAATATCTACGAAGAGAAGAGAGGTGGAAAAAACAGCCAACAAATCCTAAGCAGGTGGGGCCTCCGCGGAAGAAAACTCACTCTCTTAGGTCTCTCTCGTGGAAACATAGAGTGTGAGTGTGATGTGTTGCAAAGCACTTACGCCGCCGCTGCAGTTCGTTAAGTTTTTTTAGTTATTTATTTAGTTTGTTACTTCGTTCGTTGTGTTTGTAAAAATTGACTTGCATGATTGGGCGCGTGGTATCACGTGTGCTATTAAAAAATATTTACCTTCACGAATTCCCTTTGCCTCACGAGTTCACCGCTAGGTACTTTCCAGTACAGTAGATATGGCAACACCAAGTTTGAGTTCTTTGGTCAGGAGACATTGCACCACCCCCTAGCAATGGAACGGAGACATACAAGCGGTCCCGAGTATCAGCGAAACCTCCGTCGCAATGTCATTTGTGATCAAAAATTAAATTTATTTTCATTATACTTTACGTGTTGAGCATAGCCAACGATATGTGTCTCTGAATGACTTTTGGCGGTAAATTCACCACGGCAATGCCTCCGAATCACGTTCCCTCGATTTTGACGCTTGGTATTGAGCCGTCTTGGAAACATTTTCGTAAAAACAACGGTGCCATACTTACATAATCCATCTCAATACAACCAACGGGCACATAAAACTCTTCCTTCGCCTCAAGTGTTAGGCACGGCAAGAACGCGCAATTCTTCCTTCAACTATTCCTCCTCGCCTTTCTTCCACTTCGCATCTTTCCTCTTTGAAAGCGGTTTTGCTTCCTTGATTTCAAACGCTTGTAAATCGCTACCCGCTATAACTTCAAAAGAGATCTAAACCCGGAAAAGGGAATGAATGGGAATTACTGCCGCTCTATAATCTCCGCCCCAGATCTTTTCGAGTGTTTCCCTCCCCCAACTTCCTCTCCCTCTTACCTGCCCCTTATCAATGACATCGTCCCGTCTCTTGGCAGCCTTTTATGCTTCCTTATTTTCCACCTCGAGCTCCTTTTGCACGCGTAAATATGAGTGTTTCCGCAATTCTCATATCTCCTTCCATCTTTGCTTACGCGTGAAAAATCATTCCACTTAACCATAAATATTTAGCTATCGTATATTATAATGGATTTGTATAATTTCCCTTAATTCGGCATTCGCTGAAGGTGTCTATCTGAAACAAACATATATTAGTTAAATCAACCATTGTTTGGTTGCTTAATTTTCCCTTATAATACACGTCTTAACCCTTGATTGCTAACTATTGGTCCGTCAGGAGACGATAAAAACAAAAATGCCTTCCCACCAACGTTTTTTCTCAGACAGAGGGTTGACCCTTTTTTGTACCTTCAGTTAAACTTGTGTCTTTGCGGTGTAACTTTTTACGAGAGTGATAGTTTGTTTTGATTGAGAGCCACGTAGTTGTATTCATCTGAGAGAGGAAGGGTTCGCCTTATCGTCACTTGGTCACTCTTGCACTGTCCTCGTTCACTTAAGTCGATAGTCGCTGAAAGATAACATATAGACCTACTTCAGGAGAGACAGGATCATTGTGTACAGAGAAAGAGATCCATATGTGCGTTTTGTCCATACGACAAGATAATAATGACACGATTCTACTGCTGCAATTGTTCACGAACAATATGCAGAGAAACTCATGTGTGGACTGAACTTGGAAAATTAATTATTAATAGAATTTACCAAGATTATTTTTGTATTGTTTGGTGTTAAAAAGTTTAATTTTGTAGTCATTAAAAAAATAAATATTAACATAGGGTAGTCTCTCAGACCTCGCAGATAAGGTTAATAATCGAGGTTTAAGAAACACTTTTCTTTGTATATGCCCTATCCAGTTAGCTTTCCTATGGTTTATATAATGTATCAGTTTTCTTTCTCCGTTTATTATTTGTAGTACCTCTTCATTTCTAATTTTGTCTGTTCATTTTAGACTGCATTTATCTCCATAACCAAATTACTAATCCTACTTAAAGATTCAAGTTTTGACAACGCATTAATGAGATGACATTTTATTTTAAAACAATTTTTTTAAATGGATTGTAACAATATGTAAAAAAATAAATAACTTATCCGCGAAATAAGTTCATAAATTAAAACAAGAATTTTATATTTACACCGTAATTGCTTGGAAACTCGCTGTTTTGACTCATCCTTCAACGCAATGTTTCCATAATTAATTTCGAAAAGTTTTGTACACAGAGCGTAAGATTAGCCAACCCGAGCGTTAAAGAAGTAAGAAACGTTTCGCGTTATCCCATTAGGTGAAACTTCCACGGAGACATTTTCCATCTCTTCTGTCACTTTCTCCCCCCACCATCTCCCACTTCCTCCCTCTCTCTCCCTCCCTCCCCCTCACATCCCCCACTCCCTCTCTCTCCCTCCCCTCCCGTCTCCCGCAGACTCTTCCAAACTATTCTCTACCCTCCTCCCCTTCGCCCTTGAGGTGTCTCCTTACACCCTTTCTGCCCTTGCCGCTCCCGCACCCTCTCCATCCACCGGGATCTTAAGGGTGGCTCCGGCGCCGGTTACGCTCCCCAACCCTCTTTCCCTCACACGCTCCGATCCGGCGCACTACAAGGTAGCCGGGCGAAGAAGACTACAGATCTTCTAGTCATGTGAACTTTTTTTTAGATTTTTTTTTCAAAGGATCGATTCGAGATCGCGGGATTTTTTTTCAGTTCCGATGCCAAGGATTGAGTACTTAAATGCAGGAAAAGGGGCTCTCTGGATCCCTCTCTTACTCGTTTGCGTACCTCGCCACCCTTATTTTCCTCCCTCTCGCCAATTCTTCCTACAGCTCCCTCCCTAACTATAAGCGTCTCCTGCAAATGGAATGCCCGTTCGCGCCAATGAGCACACCTCTGTCCCTTCCCCCCTCTCTCTCTCTGTATACATGTATGTGTTTGTGTGTGTGTGTGTATATATATATATATATATATATATATATACATATACATATATATATCCTTCCGCCCACGCATGCCCATAACAACCCCTTGCTGCCTGTCTACGCACCCTACCTCTCCCCATTCCTCTCTCTTGCGCACACTTGGACTAACCACGGTAATCAAATTAATTTTAAATTTAAGGGAAATTTCTCTCTCTCTTTCTGTCCTTTCTCTTGCACACTCACTCTTACCACCACATTTACCTTTTTCTTTCTCCCCTGTCTCCACTCCAATCCTATTCCACTGCTTACTTGCTCACTCCCTCTCCTAACCTCTCTTTCTAGCTCTCTGCCGCCGACTCAAAACTCTTAAGAGTTTACCTCCTATTCATTCTTTGCAAACTCTGTTTAATTTGCCGCACTTTCCTCTGTTTTCTCTCTTCACTCCTCTTATCCTCACGTGATACTTTAACTGTACCTCTTACCTGTCCTATCCATTACTATTTGTTAATAATTTTCCTACCTACCAACATATTCTTTCCTTTCTCTAAATCAAACTCATTTATTCTTTCTGAAAACTTGTTCTTCTTTTATTTTTAGAATATACAGATCCCAATTTCTCTTTAGACTCCATATGACATGGACTAAAAGAATTTATTGACATGATATGTTTATACAGAAATATCATTTAGAATCTTTAGACTCCTTGGATCAATTTTTTGGTCTCGCCAAATCAAAGCGGGTTGTGATATCACTGAACGCATTCTTTTTAATATAATATGGGAACTATTGTTGGTATTAAGTAAGTTTTAATTGCAATTATCTAATAATTTACGATGGAATGAGGAATTCCGTGTCGTTGCGACATTGACGTAGTAGGTATATTATTATATTGTTTAATAACCTTGCTGCCATGAGCAGAGCCAGAATGAGACTTTGCGAGGCTCTGAGCTATGATGAAAATGAGGCCCGCTTAGGAAAAAATACTATAGAAAGAGTGACTAGCAATCATTCAAGATAATTATTTTAATAATATTATGGGCAGTGTTTTCATGACAACAAATAACTTTACCAAAAATTTACCTACTTAATGTTGGTACACATGTAGTATATAGAATATAACCAATGCAATAGCATTTTATAGTTCAAAACAAATTCACAACATATATTCTTAAAAATTCGGATTACTTCAAAATATAACTTTAACTTACAAATATAAAAAAAAATTCAGTGTTTGGAGGCCCCTAAAATCGTGAGGCCCTAAGCCATAGCTTATTTAGCTTATGCGTTAATCCGGCATTAATCATGGGAATAATTTATATTTTTGTGATAATTACCTTTCATTATCGTCTTTATTTTCCCATATTTTCCTCATCTGCGTCTCTCTTTCCCTCGATGCATTGGTCCTTATTCTACTTCCCCCTTATTCTCTTCCTCTTTGACCCGACACGCGGAAGGTAAAACCGCAACACCCTTCGCTCATTCTCTTATGAAAAATGTTCCCCTGCTCTTCTCCTTATCTCTCTCTTGATTCCTTTATCGAACTCCTACTTTATTCATTCCTATTTTACTCGCTTCCTCTCTCTCCACTCTATCCTTTGCATCTCTCTTTCTCTCTCTCCATCTTTACTCCTTTTTCTCTTACTCCACTCACTCATCCTTATTACTTACCTATTCATTCCCCTTATCAATTCCACCTCTCCCTAATCCCTTCTCTCTCTCTCTCTCTCTCTCTCTCTCTCTCTATGCTTCCCTTATCCAATTTTCTCGAGATTAGTCTCTTTCTAGATTCCCCTTCTTTGCTCTTATCATTTCTCTTCCAACCTATCCTCTCTCATTCTCATTTATCCGTCGCCAAACGCCATCTCGCTCATCTACAACGCCAAGAGGCATATGATGGGAGCGTAATGAGATATTCGTTGTCATGAAAAGCGCGAGATAACGCGGAAACAAGCACCAACGTCGTCGATTAAGCACATTTAAAATGCATTCGCGCTGCATAAAAATTTGTCAAATGAAGGCCGAAACCTCGAAAAATTTCTTCGTTAAGCTGGCAAAAATTATTAGACGCAGTTGCATATTTTGATTAATTATCATCATAGGTAGTCTGTCCGTAGACAGGTCCGTGATTATTCATGGTTAAACCTGGTTCTCCATATACTCCTATTTTCCGCTGTCCTCTTCATATCTTGATAACTCTCTTTCCCTTTCAAATCGTCTATCAGCTGAAACCTTTTCCTGCCTCTTTCCCTTTTCCCATCTAGTTTTCCTTCTAACACGTCTTTAATCATACTCTCTCTCCTCAGGTAATGTCCAACCCAGTTAGCCTTCCTCTTTCTAATAGTCTGTATAATCATTCGCTTCTCTCCTATTCTTCGTAGCACTTCATCGTTTTTCATCCTATCTGTCCATTTTATCTTCAGCATTCTCCTCCAAGTCCACATTTCAAAGCTTTCCAAGTATTTGATGTCATTTTTCCTTAGCGTCCATGTTTCTGCCCCATACAATGCTATACTCCATACGTAGCATTTTATCAACTTCTTGCGGATATCTTCCCTTATATTCCCTGTAAGTAGTTGTTTCTTTCTCCTGAAAGCCGCTTTTGCTTTTCCTATTCTAGTTTTGATCTCATCCGTACATTTTGCCTCTCGTGTTATGATACTTCCAAGGTATTTATATTCTGAAACTTGTTCTAATGGCTTTTCCCCAATAGTTATGTTCAGATTCTCTTCTTTACCCGATATTCGAATGACCTTGGATTTTTCTGTATTTATTTCCATACCGTATTTTCTTCCTGTTATCACTAGTCTATTTATCATTTTTTGTAGCTCCTCTTCCTTTCTTGCTAGAAGTACTTGATCATCTGCGTATTTTACTGTTCTTAAAATCCTTCCTCCAATTTTGAAATCCCCTGTGCCTTCTAAAGCTTCTTGCATTAGACTTTCTCCATATATATTGAATAGGGTTGGCGATAGGCAGCAGCCTTGTCTTACTCCTCTACCGATATTTATTCCGCAGGTGTCCACATTCTCAAACCTGACCTTTACAAATTGATTCTCATATAGATTCCTAATCAGTCTCCTGTCTTTCCAGTCTACACCTATATCCTTTAATATCTTCATCAACTTGACCCAATTTACTCTATCAAAGGCCTTCTGCCAGTCTACGAAACATGCGCAGATATCTTGACTGTATTCTATTGCCCTTTCTGATATGATTCTAACTACTCCTATAGCATCTCTAGTTCCTCGTCCTTTTCTGAAACCGAATTGATCTTCCCCTATTATTTCTTCTGCCTTTTTCTCCAGCCTTTTATTAAGAATCCTCGTGATGATCTTCGATGTGTGTGACAGAAGGCTTATAGTTCTGTAATCTTTACACTGCATTGCTTTTGGCTTCTTCTTTAGAGGGATCATTGTTACTTCTAGGAAATCCTGAGGCCACTCTCCCGTGTCGTAAATCTTATTAATTAATTTCGTGATCGCTTTTAGTCCTTCTGATCCTATGACTTTAAGTATCTCAGCCGGTATTCCATCGCTGCCCGTGGCTTTCCCCTTCTTTAGTTCCACTATCGCCTTTTCTACTTCGCTCTCCATAATACTTGGTCCCAAGTTGTCTTCTTCAATGTTTTCCTCATTTTCCAGTTCTATTTTTGCCGCTCCTGCCTGTTTGCTGTATAATTCCTTAATGTATTCTTCCCATACCTGTGCTACATCCTTTGTTTCTGAGACTATCTTCCCATCTGTATTCATAATTCCTTTACCACAAATTCCATTAGACTTCTTATCTTCTAATTCCAGTGCCCTAGCGTACATCATATCGTACCGTCCTAACTTCTCCATCTGTTCTATTTCATCGCATTTTCCTTTTATCCAATTTTCTCTAGCTTTATCTGTTACCCTTCTCAACTCATTGTTTATACGCCTATAGTTGGCTCTACCTTCTTCACTGTTAACGTTTTTCCATTTTCGTCTCTCATCCATTTTCTCCAGCATTTCCTTCGTGATCCATGGTTTTCTGTTTTTCTTCTCTTGTTTTCCAATCTCTTTATCTAAGGTATCCTTGATACTGGTTTTAATTTCATCCCATTCTATATCAACGGTCTTCGGTTTGTTTTCCAACTTTCTTAGGTTATCTTCCAACTTCATGCTGACTACATCCTGCCTTTCTTTCAGTTTTTCTAGGTCCCAGGTCTGTCTTTCTCTTCTCGTTTTTCTTATTTGTTTGAGCTTTGTATTCACGTCAAGTATTAGAAGGCTGTGATCTGAATCAATGTCTGCTCCTTGCAATGCCTTGGCGTTCTTTATGCTGTTCCTGAATCTTTGTTTTACAAGGATGTAATCTATTTGGCATCTCATTCTATCTCCTGGGCTTTTCCATGTGTATAACCTTCGTTTATGGTTTTTAAACCATGTATTAGTCACTACAAGGTCATTATTGATGCAGAATTCTACGAGTTTCTCCCCTCCTCGATTTCTCTTCCCAAGTCCGTATTGCCCGACAACATTTTCTTCCTGTCCTTCTCCGACTATGCTGTTCCAATCTCCCATTATTATGCAGTTTACCTTTCCTCTTCCGTCTTCTTCGTAAATTTCATTAATTTGCTCATAGATTTCATCTATTTCTTCATCGTCATGAGCTGACGTTGGCATATATACCTGGATTATCAGCATGTCCACTGGGACTGCTTCTAGCTTTATTGCCATCAGTCTATCGTTCGTTGCTATTATCTTGGTCACGCTTTTCATAATATCTTTCCTAAGTACCAGAGCTACTCCCCTTTCCCCAGTATTTCCTCCAGAATAAACTACCGTGAATTCTTCCGAGTCGAACTGTCCTTCTCCCTCCCATCTAGTTTCGCTTAGCCCTATAATGTCCACTCTATTTCTTCTCATTTCTTCTTTCAAGTTCTCTAGCTTTCCTGCCTTTCTCATAGTTCTTACGTTCCAAGTCCCTATTCGTAATTTACTTTCGACAAATGTTTTCCTCAAGGCAGTCCCCGCCCGGAGATCCGATTGGGGGACTATTTTACCTCCGGATTGTTTTACCTCGAGAGAACTCATATTGTCCAACCATATAATCTTTACTAGGGATTGTAATGTGGTAGTTTCCCTCTTGCTTTCCACATCGCAGTACTGTAGCCGTTCAAATCGTCCTGATCACGCCTACAGCTGTATTGGATATAGACCCAACCAACATCATTTGTTTTCGGCTCTATACCATACTGACAGTACTGCTGCCTACTGCCAGGCACTGATGGTAGTTTTTTTTTTAATAAAACCTCCATTCGAGGGGTTTGAACCCCCGAACTTTGCAATAGAAAGCCGACACGCTAACCATTACACCACCAGTGCATATTAATATAAGACATGGATTTGAATTGAAAACTTATCAAAATTGACTAATTATGCTCTAACGCAGCGGATCAGTTTTGGATTTATTAATGCTAGTGGTTCTTCTTGTTCAGGTTACTTGTACAGTTCGTATTTTTAGTAAAACATTATTTACCCGAGAAAATAAAAAAATTCCAGTTTCATACTTCTTACGCTACAAGTCTGCCCAGGTATGTCTTCCCCCTAATTGACATTAACTAGTCGAATAAGTTTCAGTAAGTAAATTATACTGCTAATAAAAATAAAAATGGCACCATTTCAATGGTAGTAGTAATAACACGAATTAAACCGAAATATTCTTTAACAAATAGACTCGTGATTTACTAAAAACGATACTTCAAGAAATTCATATTTTGAGTCAGTTCATTAAGTTCAATTATTAACGAAAAACACACAATCACAACCTATCGTAATTAGAATAAATTTAAAAAATCGGACAAGCGACATCGTAATCTTATTGCGGGATAAGTAAAATATGAATTTCGATTAACTAGTGGTGAAGGTCTTTTTTGCGTAGAAGGAAAAAATACTATTTCGAAAGCTACGTTTTTTCTCAGTAGCGTTATCAAAATAAATTAGTCCATATCGTTTATTGTGAGATTTATTAGGCGGATCAAAACTTCTGCAGCCATAAATTGAGGAGTTTTTAGACTAATTTCCAGAACGGAAATAGGCTTATAGTCTCGTCGTTGTGTCTGTCTTCCCCTCCTATTAACTTTTGCACCAATAGACCGATTTTCATGGCACTGGGCGAAAATCTTTTGCTACCGGGGCCGAGCTCCCAAGTATAGTTTTTGTTGCGAAGATTGCAAGTTGCGGGTTCGATTCCAGGAAATATCCTTCCCATTTTATTTATATGAGAAATCTGAAATCCTTCCTGCAGGGTAATTTTCTCTTGCGCATTAAAATATCTTAGAATTGTAATATCGGAGCGAGATTTGTACTATTCTCTGAGAAAATGAATGGAAATTCTAATTTTTATCGTAGAATTTTACTTATCGATCGTATTTTTTTAAATTTATCGTAAATACAGATGTTTTTGCAGTTTTTATCACTCATTGCGAGAGTGTTGCCATAGCAACGACTATTGTTGGGCCCGGATTTTGTATAGTCTATATATCTAGTACATACAATCGTTATTTTTGCCGCTCAAATACGCGCGATCAAGTTTTCCGTACGAATGCGTTTCTAATATTTTATATCGGTAAATTACGAAATCTGGGAACACAAACAGCTACTCATCCGCGGTGATTTTAAAGCTATTAAAGCCAATATACGAGTATCTATAAAATAAATAATTAGGTGGAAAGTAGGCATCATAAGTTCCGTTTGGATCATCTAGTTATTTCCAATCTTCCGAACGTGCAGTCTCGAAGGGAGATGCGAATTTTTCCCAGGCACCTCTCGTAAGCGACGAGAGATAAGCATTTGGGTGGGCCACTTGACCTTCTCCTCATCTCTTCCTCCAGATTCGATCCTTCCTCGATTCCTCTCGTTTCCGCTCGACAACAGAGCCAAAGACGCAACAATACCGTCCGCCGCCACCATCGTTTCGTAGCGCTCCCTCCATAACTCACGTTTCTTTCGTGTTCACGGAGTGGGGCCAAAGAACGCGTGTTTTTTTCCTCGGGAGCACGCGTGTACGATCGAGTCTCGCCCGACACCCGCCGATCGTCTCCTGTTTTGTTGGCGAATTCGCATTCGGGTAAAAGCCTACGAAAAAGGAAAATGGTCCTAAAGGGGGTGGGGGAGGGGGTGGATAGTCATCGGGGCTCCACCATTTCCGCCGCCTCCGAAAGGAAAACAAAAAAAAGGCGAGGAGAGGGCTCGGATTAAAAGAGTGGAGCGGAATCTATGGACTCTTCTTAACGAACTCAACGAGCGGCGCGGAATTCGTGCGGTGTTTGTTTTTCCGCCTTCTCTTCCACTCTAGATCTATGGCGCTGTTGATTGCTCGACGACGCGACGGCGGGACAGAGCGACTTTTGTTTTTCCTCTCCTTCTCTCTCTCTGTGTGCGTGGGTGCGTGTCGCGACGGAGTTGTTATGGCCCGCCGAAGGGCGGAGCCGTTTCTCTCCTTCAATGGCGGCAAACATTTCGATTAACTCTCCAGATCAAACATTTTTGGGTCTTTGATGATTGGGAGTCTCTTTTTATGTCTTAAGCGACAAATTATTTTCCTGGAATATGTATGCATGTGTGTGTGTGTGTATTTGTGTGCAGCCTCAGTCAGGAGCTGTAAATGCAACGGGTCAATTCGGAGCCCGATAGCTATCCAACTATAAGTAATTTGACTTCAATGCGTTACTAACTTAAAGAGAAGTAATTGAGGAATGTCGTAGATTAATTAACAATAGGGATTAATATTAATTAATATTCTTGGAATGCAAAAGTAGAGCAAAAAAGCTAATAATTGAAGGTTTAGCGCAATTTATATTTTATGATAATAAAAAGCATAACTTATTAAAGGCAGCAGAGATGAAGCAATTGATATATGGTTACCGCATTACAATTTATCGATTGATATCATTCCTAAGCTAAAAGCAAATTTAAAATATTTTCAAATGAACTACAATGCTTGAAATGCTTCATCAGAAACAACACGAGCGAAGAAAGTTTACCAGCAAAGCTACTCGAACATAATTAAGGACACAATGATAAATTGTTATGAATAAAAAAATTCAGAAAGGGTATTGTAAGATGAATTCTGGGTATGGGAGAGATCTTAAGGATTAAAGATTACTTTCACAGATTCGGAAGTTTGGACGAGGCGTACTAGATAATCAAAGTACAGGGAAAAAGTAGTTTGGGCAGAAATCGTCACGAATTTTGTATTTTTTTTGCAATTACTATATTATTTCACAAGACTGAAAAAAATTCAAACAGTTTTCCCTTAACGTTTTAGGAGAGAGTTTTCCACCTGAAACGCAGAAAAATCGTGAGCAATCCCAAAAACCAGACCCCGAAGCAAGGAGACTGCTTAAAAAGCGCATCCGCGTAACTTCACCGAGGAAGCGACAGAAACAAAAACGAGACCGGAGAAAATAAAACAAAACAAGGATCGTGACGCAGAAATTTCCCCTAGCAACCAGAGGCGCGAGGAAGAAAGAAACAGTCGCGACCGATGTTATCAAATAGGACGACATCTTCCTACTCCCTACTCCTCCTACGCGCGATATCAAACTCTTCACAAAGTGGAAGAAGGCGTTCTCCTTTCCGAGACGGCAAAAAATTGAAAACCGGAGGAAAATTCCACATCCCCTTCCCTCCCCACACTTCCCAAAATATCTCCCCCTCTCCCCTCCACTCGCCAACTCCTCCACATTCGAACTCTTCCACACCCAACTTAAAATTCCGCCATAGCGCATCGGGAAGACGCGTTCTCAAAACTCCATTCTTCCCACTCTATGCGTTATCTCGCAGGGAGTAGAACTGCTCCCATTCTCTCTCTCTCTCTCTCGTTTCCTTTCCGAATAATCTTTCCTTATATTCCCGCACGCAGAGCCCCCTTCCATCCCTCTTTCTACAGTTCTACCACGCCCTGCAGACTTCCCCTTTTACACCCCCCTCACCCCAATCCTTACCACCCACTTCCCCTCCCCAAAGTCGCTCTTTCGCTCGGATTGCGTTTCCACAGCTCTGCGTATTTAATTCGAACAAGAGAGAGAGGGAGATTGGGGGAGGGGGGAAACGTTACAGGAGGTGGAGAAGTGGTAGGTGTAGGTGGCGTGGGAATAGGGAGAAGGGAAGGGGGGAAAAGGATCCCAAGGAGCTAAAAGGGAAAGATTGCTCTCTTCTTCCATGCTCCTCCTCATAACGCTGCGTAACTCGAGGTGGGGGAGGGGGGATGAGAGGGGAGGGGTGAGAGGGGGGTGAGAGGCGAGGGGGGAGGGAGTGAGAGGGAAGGGGAATTTTGAGGGGATGAGGGAAGGAGAGTGAGAGAGATATATAGGCTAGGGAATAATGGAGGGGGAGATGGCAGTTCTAGGAGGAGGGAAGGAGTGAGAAGAGGGAAGATTTTCAGGTTCCTGAAGAAGGAGGAGGGGGTAATGGGATGAGCAAGTGGCATGTAGTATATGTATTGTCAAATCGTGCCGACGTACTTAAAATAGGGACCCTCAACCCTTTCCTATCCCTTCTCTCTCTCGCCTTGTCTTTTCTGGAAACTTCTCAACTCGGAATTAACAAGGGAAGATATTTTGAATTATTTTCGCTCCTGGCATCTTACTCCCTCTGGCGAAAGCTCTTCATTCGAAACGGGTAGCGCTTTGGTATTCGGCAGAAATGCTGAGTTTTCCGAGCGTGTATCGCGACATTCTGAAAGCTCCCGCGACGCGGAAGTAAATGATTGGACCTTTGTAGTTACTCATCTCCAATTCGTTTTTCGGATCAAAACAAAGAGATAGTGTGACGCAAGTTTGTTTTTCGTGAATTTTCATTTGACGATTACGAAAAATGTATTTCTAATTAATCTAAAATGTGACCTTGAGAAGTGTTCATCCATTTATATTCGCTCGTATATCAAACTGAGAAGATTAGAAATCGACAACGAGAGAAGTTGTTTAAGATTAATTTGAGAGAGGAAGAAAAAAAAGCGCTTTGCAAAAACGGGAGATGTTTATGGATTACAGAAATGAATACGTCAATTTAAACTATCATCAGATTTGACCGTGTTCGCTAAAACTTATTTCATTTCGCTGTTTTAACGATCGCAGCCAGTTTAATTATTATTTTTTCCGTAATATATTTTACTGCTACCTTAGTCCTATGAGTTTTCTTCGCGATCAATGATGATGATGATGCCGGGAATTTTAAATTAAGAGAACTTTCATTTTGTGTACCGACAAGAAAAGCAAAATTTACCCGCAGAAATACGCCTTTAAAGGAATTTTAATTGTCCTAACGTAGTTATTACGCTCTCTTTATCAATTTGTGTGAAGATCAAATGCAGCATACACGCTAACTCGAAAGAAAAGGAAACCGTTGAGAAATTCACACACTCGTAACTAGAGCGCGATTTTAAATGTATATGAGTAACAATTCGCAGCGAGTATTTTGAATTGATCTCTGTTATTTTCACCTGCAATTCGACTCAAGACTTTTATCTCCTGACAGCGCATTTCATCGGTCAAAATTCTATTGTGTGGCATACATAGGTACATATTTCTATACGTATATCAAAGCCAGTACAAGTGTGTGTATTTCTGGCTAATCAACCCCTTGGATTATTATAGTTTTTTTCGCAAGGAAGAGTATGAAATAAAATAAGCAGGGAAGAGGAAAACAAGTGAAAAATAGTGGACAAAGAATAAGTGCATGAGAAAGAGAGAAAGTGAGAAAAATACTGGCGAGGTTAATGTTAAAAAGGAATACAGTAAGCTGTCCGCAGAAGTATTTTTCGTTTCCTTTCAAATTGTAGTCTCGTAAAAGTTATAATCACATACCTGAGCTTACATTTTTAAACTTGCAAACTAAACCTTCATTACTATTTTTCACCAAATTTAAACTTGGTACCGACCGGTATGCACCTATATGTCAGTCCCTTAACCCTAGAATGGTAACGTGAGTCACTCTGACCCACACATTTCCGAAAGATGTGTCTAACGCTGTTCGTGTTCAAACACGCTCTCCCCTCTCTTAGCAGTTCTTCCTCTAGTTAGTTGTTTATGTGCTATCAAAAGGAACAACCCGTTATTTTCTCCGATCACTGTTACCGGCTAAAATCTATGCAAGAGTTGTACAAAGGACTGACTTGCCAATGGCAAAAAAGCAGACTCAGTTTGACAAAATTAAGTAATGATGTGAATGCTATACTTTGCAAAGCCTTAGGAGTGGAAAAAAATGTTTCTGAAACATATCAAGCGACAGAGCGACAAATATCAAGAAAGTACTGTAATTTGTGCCATTATTCCAAGAGAATGAAAACCTCCTATCTGCATACTTTGCAAAAAGCCTATCTGTGGCGAGCAACAAAAGAAATTTCCCCCAAATTGTTAATTTACACAGTTATAACATTGACTACATTTTGAAGTTAATAAAAATGATTTAAAAACAGTTTTTACTGATATTTCCTTATTCCAAGTTTAAGCGAGTTAAACTAACGCAGCGTTACCAATAAGTGCCTAAATAATAGCGTTACCATTCTAGGGTCAATTTCTACAGAAGTATTCATCGTATCATGCCAAAGGATTAAATTGGTGAGCTATAATTTTCAAATTTAATTTCATATATCCGAGAAGTCGAGTACGCATATCATGGCTGCAAAACGTTTTACTCGGAAAGACCCAAGTTTAGACAGCTAGCCCTAACTAAATGGAAGACTAAAAGATATACAGTTAAACTAAATGGTGAAATTTCTCCTTATTGTATAATACTAGTAGATTTCCGGCCCCAGGGGCCGTCAACTCCTTGCTCATGCGGAGGGATTGAGGCCTTGCTTAGCTTTTAGAAATTTCGCGCTAATTTTACAATATTTCTTTATATACCACATTATTTGCCAACCTCTCTCTTTCAAGCCTTGCTTCACGTTCTCTTTCAGTCTCATTAGCCCGCGTTATAAGCCATAAGTACCAAAATTCCACGAGTTCCCTAGCCGCTCGACATGATACAATCATTTTCCATCAATAATGAAGAATTTCGGTAATATTTTGTTCACATGCGGATTCAAGAGAACTAAGCGCAACTAATATATAATATATAGTAATCAATACAAAACTCTGCGCAGCTTTAGAAAATTTGACCAATATATATATATGCAAGGATTTATTTCAAGAAATCGAAAGATGCCCGATTGGCTTCTAAAATTTATTAAGCTTTTAAATTTACATTTAAATAAAGGCTTGCGTTCGCTTTAATCTCCATCAACCCATAATCTCTGATTATGGCACATTCTGATCGAAAATTTCTGGCGCATCAACGTTAGTCTCGATCGATTGCCTTTGGCTGCGACGACCTAAATGCCTTTAAACCGAAGTCGGAAATAAAGGGAGAATCGGAGGGAAAGAAAAAACGTCTTCCTACCTTTGGCGCGGAGTTAATTTTCCAGCGGTGGGAGAAAACATTGTCACGCGATTGTAGAAACTTCTCTTGGCGCACTCAAACGGACCCACACACGACACTTCATCACCAAATGACCATATCACGTCACACTTTGGGGCTCACGAAGGAAATAAAGGGCGAAGATTGGACATTGGAAATGGAGAAAAAGGGAGGGGAGCACCTGGAATGGGAAAAGGAAATAAACTCACTCACTCACTTTAACGCAATAAAAAATGTGGCATTTTAAATAAACGTGGCGCAAGCTAAATTATTTAAAAAAACTTCTGTTGCGATTCTTTCTCATTCCCACCACGTTGTTGATTTCACTCTAACGACTATTTACAATTAAAGATTTTGCTGACAATAAGATAATTTTAGTGAAAAGTTAAAAAAAAACAGAAACATTTTTGTACTTACATTTCTTAATTTTTCTACATCTATGAGTAATTTGCTGAATACTAACTGTCATGAGGCACTGCATAGCCTTCTCTTCGAAACGCTTACCGGCAACTTCCTTTGGCACTTCCGAATACAGTCACGTCTTAAATAAAACTGAGCTAAGCATAGCGAAAATATACCTCCAAAAAATTCCCGCCAAACCATAAGACGTCACTAGTTTTCTTCCTGACGTTAGAGAGAAAATAATCAATAACTGTCCTAGGAGGAGGGGGAAAAATGCTCGTGCCTCAAGTCTTTTTCTTTTGCGCCCTCAAATGAAGGCCACTAGGTTGTTTCGAATTCGTGTAATACCTATTCAAAATATCTCGTTAACTTATGAGCCAGGATATAATAAAATAAAAAAATCTGGTTAATCAGATCGATGAAATCACATTTCACTTTTTGGAATTTATCGAACAAAATAACAGAAAAAATAAATTGTAACTTCCTTTTTTCGTGGAAGTTAGAGATGAAGCCTGGTGAAATTTTCATTTAGAAATAATTATCTCTCTCAAATTTTAGTTCACATTATTCATTGCTGGTCATTTTATACTGAATGATATACTAATTTAACAAAATAAAACAATTATTATTAAAGGACATCGATGTAAGAAAAACGGCATGCGTTCACTTTATCAAAAATCATGACAGTAGTTCAGTGAATTTAAATACCATGTCCAATCACACGTTAATTGATAGAACAATAACGTAGGAGAAAAATCTACCCTTCTCGGGATACGTGTACATCCTAATAAAAGCAATTAAGCACCTAAATTATGCCACTGAAGAGGCTGTCAAATTATGGAACTCCATAATAAGTATAATTTCATTAATTGTATGTCAAATTAAATTAAACACGCATTGATGGTTGATGGAATGGTACTGTTTTCAGAATTACAACATTTTAATAATAACGGAGAAACCTTATGCCTATTATATAATTTTTGCTTGGTAATTAATGCGACTGAAGTCCCTACGAAAATAATTCATAGAAGAAAGAGAACTGCTATTTAACCAGGCTTCGGCTGAGTCATGAGTGCAGACGAGGAAGTGAAGCGAGAAGTGAGGGGAGGATCTAGGAACCTCGTCTAGCAAATTCCCGGAGTGGTGCGTGCGTCATCAGGGGAAAATCGTGTCTAACAGGTGCCGGCTAGAGCGCCTGAGGACAAAGGAAGCAACAAAAGATTAGCCCATCCTGCTTTTCCTTGGCGCTTTGCGAGACTAATTCTGGTCTTTGCAAGCATTTATAAGTCAGAGTCTATCATTTATTTTACCAGAATCTAAGCAACAAACGAACTACTTTGTGGTAGTTGTAGCACTTCTAGAAGTGAAATAATATTTTTCTAATTGTTTAAATTTTATTCATTTTTAACGGTCGCCGCGATATATTTATGAAGAGATTCAAATGTTTATTTGTGCAAACGCACTACTCTGTAAATAATTTGAAATTTTCAGCTTCCTAGCTCATCTCATAGTACCTAAACGGTTATCTATTTGTTTAAACTTTAAGAATTTTTAACGGCAATACAAATTAAAATATCAAAATTTCTATATTCTCTATTTCGTTTTTTTACAAATCCTACATCTAAATAAAATTTCAGCTCCGTAGCACATTCGAAAATACATAAAAATTGAAAAATTGTTTAAACAATTGCAAATTTTTAGCGGCCGCATTGTTGCACTTTTTCAAGATTTTTGTTTTTTTACTCGGTTGTGCACAAAATCTCACCTAAGAAAAAAAATTCGAATCTCCAGCTCATCTGGAAGTGCCTAAACATTAGTATCCTCCTATATGTTATATCCTCCTCCTCTGTAGGGAACGTCGATATATAATGATAAATACATACTAGCGGTAAATTCAATATACCTACTTTATGTATGACTTTATGTAATGACATTACATGATTTGTGAAGCATCGATTAGAATATTTGTTCGGAGAATACGGGAATTTGTCACTAAAATCCAGCGAGAGCACATAACTGCAACATCTATTTTCGGATGTATAAATTAGAGAAAATGCCAAACATGCATGCCATCGGTATTTTGTCTAAATCGGTTGACACGAAGATTTATTTGATGAAAGCAATTAGAAAACCATGTTTTCCTCTCCATGGTTCTTATATGATCTATGAGGTACCAATTAAAAATGTATTCTGAGATAAAAAATTCGAGAATCTCCCACGCGCAAATCACGTAAACGAAAGAGAAATCGCACATGGAATCGAACCCTAACCCTGGTACTCTGGAGAAAAACAATTGCCTCGTTTACCTTCAGTTAAAACTAACAATTGCTTAAAAAATTTCGCGTATTGTGTACCTACTCTAAAATTACATGCCCAAGTTTTTTATAAAGAAAATGATTAACACGATTTGAATAAATACGTTTTTTATTATTTCCTCCCTTTTCAACAAACGTATAATTAAAAGGTGTAGGTAAAACATTTGAGTGGCGTCAAATTATGACTTGTCTACGGTGGCAAAATGTCTGGGGAACGGCCCTGCACCCAAACCTCGAACAATACGCTTTCCTTAGCGCGTTTCCTAGCTATAGTCCGGTTTTTCTTTTTAGAGAACCACCTTGAATAGCGCGGAAATGAATTTTGCTGCGGCATAGTATTGAAACGGCCTTCGAGCATTAAAAAAGCATGATACATTTTTAGTTCGACCTAGAAGTTATTATAAAGGGTTAGCGGAAATAATAGTGTGATCGAATTGTAACATGATGGTCTCAAGACGGGGTTCAAATATAACCTCACGAATTCGTACGTGAAAAAACTATCTCAATTACCACGGATCTTATATATTTAGTGCATAGTATACAGTATAAAGCGAGGGATGGGTTTTTTGGGTAGAGAGTAGCCTTAACAATTATGGATATTACGATTCCGGGAGATTTTGTCTCGAGAAATGTTGAATTCCGGGAGATTTTGCTATGAGAGTATGCAACGTCTAGTCAAATTTCGAGAGATATAGCCGTGGACATGTGCGAACACAGAAACAGTCGTGTGGCAACTTAGGCAATAAGTTCAATAATGCGTAGTTATATACTAACAAGAAATTATACCAGGTAACTGCAAAGCGCCACATTTCTTAAACTACCGTTACCTCCGCTACTAAAGAAATTACAGAGGCTGGTTTATGCATCCTCTTTTTTACCGTTGACGCGGGTACATAGTAATATCTCGTTCGTCAGCTAAAATCAGACCTATCCGATTTCTGAACAAGTGGCTCCTCGGACCCCGGTGCAAGAAAGGTTAGCGGGTCCGCTGTTATTTTTTTAACGAAAAAACGGCAGAAAAAAACCTCAATCCGGGAAAAAATCAGGAGATGTAGTTCGATTCCGGGAGACTCCCGGTGAATCCTAGTAAAGAGATAGATAGATAGATAGTCGTCTTTATTCGAGCGAAATTTGGACCATAAGGTCCATTCTTACATTTAACCCTTCGTTAATACCATGAACATAAATAAGCTGATGTGGGAAACACATGACTTTCTCCATATTTATATAGCAAATTACATGTTGTTAGATCCGGGATCGTTGTCAATATTTACTTTTAGTTGACAATTAAGAAAAGAAAAAGGAGCGTTACTAAGACGTAACTAAGCGTCAATTGTTAACAATAGTCTTCGGTAGGTGGCGTGGTGGTGGCAGCTAAAAATATAAGATATCTCTTAAAAAATGCATTATATGGGAAAATGTATCGATCAAAGGTTGTAGAAAATAAAATTTCCTACAACTTTTATTTCCATACATTTTTACATTTATCATTAAAGCAAATATTTCAAAATAACGGATAAGTGACAAGAGTGAACGCCCACTTCCGGTAGACAGATTTTTACCAAAAGCTAATCAAATTTTCTAACTTTTATAAAAATGTTAAATATAAAATTTTGCGTTGACATGATTAATAGTTTTTGAGTTAGAGCGCCCACAAAAATCTATCACATACAGACAGACGCACAGAAATCATCGAGAAAATAGTCAAAACGTGTTCAGTGGACCTTAAAACATGTATTTCCTTTGAAATCTAGAATTCGATTTTTTTCATGAAAGCAATACTTTCTCCATACTTAATATATGGAGAAAGTAAAAATAAAAGTATTACAATGAAGAGTATATAAAATATACAAAACATAAAAAGATATAAGTGAAGACAGATTTAAGTTAGTGGGGAAAACCTAGGTAAAAACAAGCTTCTTCTTCCTGGTAAAACCCACGAGGGAAAACACTCTCAGAGAAGAGATGTGTGAAAATTTTTCGAAAATCCTACATAATGTATATATAACAATGGAAAACTACAACAAAATATAGAAAACAGTAAGTACAATAGGAAACATCATAAACACAGCATCGCTGTATACCGTCACAAATATACATAGAAAAACATTCAAGTAATATGCGTATGAAACATAGATAAATAGACATGAAATACAGATATATAGAGAGAGAGATGGGAAGAGAAAGAAAAAAAATAAGGGAGAGAGGATGAGAGAAAGAGAGAAAGGCAGAGAGAAGGGAGAATACAGTGGCAGTGATAGATGTTCGATTTAGGGGAGAGGGAAAGGGGGTGAGATGAGAGAGTCCATCCACTCCTCTCATCACAGCTTGGATGGATGCTGTCTGCGCTTGTCACGGACACACTAACGCTCTTTGGCCGCTCCGCTCCCGGCGCCACCCTTTTGCGCCCCCCCTCTCCCTCCCCCATCCCTCCCCGTTCCCCCTCCCTCTCTCTGCTCTTTGTTCTTGCGTGGTCGCTCGAAGCCCTCTTTGGCGGTTTTAACTCTCTATTTTGGAGTACATAATAACGTTTGAGACGTGTACGAAGTATTTCCTTTACGAATCATTTTCCGCCTCCTGGTTTATCTGAATCTCTCTCTATCTTTTCCTATTTCCGATTCCTTTCCAGGAGGAAGGGGAGGCGGTGGCGAGGTGGTTAGAGCGTTGGCATTACATGCAGCGGTACCACGTTCGAATCCGGCGGAGGTGGAATTTTTCAACCTGGGATCGTCCCGTATCCTCTACTTGTGTGATTTGAGGAGACCGTGCAAGTCAGCGCTCCGTCCTTCGGAAGGGACGTTAAGCAGTTGGCCCCCTTGGTGCTCTTCGTAAAGAGCAGGCTAATGCCGGTACCGGATTTCCCTCCTCCCTTGTGTATGTGTTCGGTGTGGAAGGAGTAATGGCTATAATAATCCAAGAGATTGAATAGCCAGAAATTCCATACAAACAAACTTCCAGGAAGAACGACCCGCGAGCTCGAATTCCTTCCTTTCGGAATGTTTTCGATGGGATTTTACCTCGCAAAAGTCTCGTAGTACATTGTTGACATGAACTGAGCGCTTCACGAGCCGCCTTGGTCAGAATCTCGCTTGAATTTCTACCATCAGATTTTGCTAAACGTTTTCTGCGGAATTGATTTGGTAATCCCGTCTCTACTGCTAATTTACTTGAAATGACGGACCTAAAAATAAATTTGATTTTTTTTTGTCAACAGAAGATCCATCATTTTCTATTCTCTCTGAACAAGAGAGCAGGAGTTTTCAATGGCGGACACGCGCACCCCTAAGGATACGTTAAGAATTTTAAAGGGGTACGCGAAAGTGCGAAAGGTTATAATTTTGCTTCTTACATCGTCTTTCATCGGAATCAATAGTTGCGATGCTACGACTGAGAATAACGTCATAAAAAATATACAAAATCTGCGAATTATAGCATTATGAACATGAGTAATACTTATATTCTAATACAAGTGTTATTCATTTTATTGTCACTTTAAACGCCCTCGAGAATTAGAGAGCACGCTACGATAAAGCAAGTCAGTGTTACAAAAATAGACGCGTTTTGTGCGACGGAGTACTTGAAATTAAACGAACGCGCCCCATAAAACAGCTAAACACCACGGCCCGATTATGTCTTTCTGTCAGCTAAAATTTCTTCTCCCACCTAAGACAGCGCATTAATAAGCGCATTTACGTGATTTTTAATGGGTAAATACTGCAAAACGATACTTCAGAAATGATGCCAGGGGAATGTTACATTTACCGATTTATTTTCTAATCAATTGTAATTAGTCAAACAATCTAAAATTATTTAGAACTTGCATCAATTTAATTGATAGTAATATTTACGTTTACGTTTATTTTTTCGTCGTCATTTTCTTTCGCATACAAAATGCTATGTGCAAACGTAAGGAAAATGAAACGTATTTTTGTAATTATAGCAGATATTATTTACTTCGGTTACAATGAAGATTGTTTTCATTGACAATAATTAAGCAGCCAAGCATAAATTTGTCAAAATTCATAGAGAATTATGACTTTCTTGTTGGATTTTCTTGAAAACGGTTACTCCTAAGATTTATTTTATCCAGCTTTTCCAACTAGTGTCGAGTGCTGGTCCTCCATTTTTATTCTTCCATTCATCCTCCTTCAACCCTCTTTCTTTCACCAACCGTTCTACCCCAGCTCTCTATGAATTTCGGGGTCTTCCTCTTTTTCTCCTTCCAGGTGGGGGCAATTCAAGTGCTCTTTTTTGCCATCTTTCTTCCATCCTTTTCATGTGTACGTACTGTAAAGCGCTATTCTCTATTCTTTCTACTGTAGAATCTTGTATAGCTAATATTTCTTTTATTTTCCCATTCCCTATTCTTCGTAATCTTGATCTTATACTTCTCCAAAAATCCATTTCTGATGCATTTACCATATTTTTATCTTTCTGAATTAATGTCCAACTTACACACCCATATGTCAAGATACTCTCTACTTCCGCTCGAAAAACTAGTTTTTTTCACTTCTCACTCCTCTATCCCATTGTATTATTAATCAGGGACGTAACTAAGGGAGAGCCTGGAGGGATCCTGGCCCCTCTTTAGTCCGCCCTGCTAAGTGCAATACAAAATACCAATTAATGAAGTATTTTATGTTTTGTTCTTGTTAAAAATTTACCTTTCATTTGAGTAAAAATTACAGTAAAAATTATTTTAAACATGTTTTCTTATTATTATTTTTAATGTAGTTTTTTTTAAATTTGGTGCGCCCCTTCAAATGTTTATGTTGCCCCTCCCTCCTCCAAAGTTGGGAGGCTAGTTGTTCCTTTAGTTTTAATTCATTTAATATGAACTTCTATACTATTATTTTCAAATTTCTTGCCAAATTCCTTAGGGCAACTTTCTCGGAAATTACTTGAAGTATTTTCTAACGTTATATCTTTTAAGAATCATATTGACCTCTAGATTGTTGACCTATCCAGAAAATGATAATGATCACTTTCATGATGTGCTGCACGATAAAATGTTTGCTTTTCCATATAAATTGCTTACAAAATATCTGCAAGTTTTAATCTTCATGTTTTAATAGACATTTTGTTAAAATAACTTCGCAAAATTCATTTGAAATCAAATCATGCATACTTTTTATAAAAACTGGAAATTTAAAAATAATTTAGGAGTTAAAAAAACTTCCGAGGTAAAATTTTTTAATTATAGTTAAATTTAAAGCAAACAGAAAAATTAAAAATAATTATTTGGACACTCAGAACTTTCTATTAGCATATCAAAATATATTGGCGCCTTCTTCGGTGAAATAGAGTAGAAAAATGTTATCTGCGCTGTTGTGTATACCTTGTGATCAGCAAAGGGGCAAAAGAGGGGCAAGCAGGGCGACCGCCCCGGGCGCCGGAGCGAAGAATCATCAACAGAGTGGTCGCGAGTCGATATTTCATTTTCGAAAAAAACATTTTACTAAACTGCGACTTGTGTATCTGTGATAATGAATGCAGTATTTTTCCTTATTGTCTTATAATTCCACTTATTAATTTTGCAGTGTACCCGCGTGCGTTACTGTGCCACGCCGGTGCGGAATAGGAGAGAATCTGAAAATTCGCCGGAATACAAGCATTAACGTGAAAGCATCAGGAAAAATCGAAATCTTGAAATATGGATCAGCTATGAAGTAATCAATTTTTCAAAATGAAAATTGTTCAGTAAGACAGGGGTGGGCAGACCTTTCTACATCACGGGCCTGCCAAAGCATTGGAGGTTGTCAATGCTTTGGCAGGCCGGATCAGAGTATAAATTGGATCCTAACGAGAGATTCGGGGGTTTCTATATAAATGCCTCGTCACCCAGTGAGATAATGTTGCTCTTAAGGTAGCTAAATTCCTCGTCATCTGGCTGGAGCTGGAGCTCTTGAGCTAGCTGAATGCCTTATATCTCACGTGAAGCCAACAGGAAATGTGAAATTCTGGTGCCACGAAAATAACGAATGCTTATAAATGGTGTAATGAATTTGAATGCGAGAACAGAGGGGAAGAGATAGAGAGGAAATATCCTTGAAATAATTTTTGCACTTCTTCTTCGAAGCAGTTAACTCTGGTTTCAATCGATAATCACCCACATATTATGAAACATATATCTACCCAACCTGGAAAGAGGCCATAAAATTCTTCATTGGAAGAAAAATAAGATCCCTTACAGTTACGATATTCAAAGCTTTAATTGATCAACTCGCATTGTATGCTTGTTTCCTTTCCTAAGCTTAATTTCAACCGTCGACTTCGGAAAAACAAACAACCGCGCGGCCCAGATACTGGCAAATATCCTTCCCTCTCCCCGCTCTCTCCCCCACGCACCGTAAAATTAGACAGCGGTTTTCGATCGTTTGCGTCAACAGCATGATCAAAACTACGCCGCCGCCCCGTTCTCCTCTAAAGGTATTCGCCGCCGTTCGTTTTTTGATGCTTTCGGCGTCTCGCTTTGAATGTTGTCTCTCGCATTATGCAATATTTTACACGCGCGAGCGGTTCCTTGTCACTCTAGTGAATCTACTTTCTCTCTCCCCCTTTCTCTCTCCCTCTCCTCCACCTACTCCCTCAGAGGCTCAACTTATGCCCTTCTGCAAGCCCTTTGTTCATCCACCTCCACCTCCATTTTCTCCCTTCCCCTTTCCGAACATCGTCACCCTCTCTCCCCCCCTCCTCACTCCCACACGCCTTCACCCGCACTCCTTCACAGACACACACGCAAACCCTCCAGTCCACACCTCTCCATACAGGCGAGTGAGTTCGCCAAACAAGCGGAAAATGAATTTCCAGAGTTAATTTAGGAGAGAGGGGAAGGGTTGGGGGGAGGAGAGGGAGATAGGATGAGGTTGAGAGAGAGAGAGAGAAACGGGTAACGGGAAAGATAGAGAGAGAAAGAGATAGAACGTGGTAGTGAAAGGGAGTGGTTTTTGGGAGGATAGGGAGGTGTAGGGAGGGAAGGGTTTTTCGAGAGATGGAGAGGTCGGAGGAATAAGAATGAGGTGAAGACGCGACGTCGTGTTGTGACGTCGCGTTTTTCGATATACTAGTGATACGAAAGGGATTAGGCACGACAAATCGGTTAGTCACGCTTCGCAATTTTAATGTTTTTTTAACAGCTAGATGACAAGATTAAAGGATATTAGCAGTTGGTGGACTAACGTTAACTGAAGGGAACTTACCTCTGAATAGACCATAACTGTAATTTCTGCCTTGCCTTTATGTTTTTGTCCCATATTTAAAATGGATTCATGGTCAGTTGATCTGAACTAAAGGTCTTGCCTCAAATGTAAATTCAATGTCAGCTATCGAAATTCAATTGATCAATATTTACTCTGAATAAACCGTACTCCATCTGCCTTAGGTACAAATATAATTTTCAGCCTCCAGCAAAATGTGGATGCATAAAATCTCCTGAACAACAAAATAAGATAAATTCAGAGTAGCTTTGGGCAATTTTACTCGATACAGTGAACCCTTATCAAAGAGGGTTTCTCAAGCGCTGATTTGATTCTGCGCGGGAATATAAATGTGTCACTTATTTGCCAAACACGCACGGAATTTAATTATTAGTTGTTCTGATTTGGGCGCGCACCGTATATTGCGTATGTACATATATCAAATCGAGAAAGCTGGTAGCCTATACAGACACGACTTTTTCCGTAACGTATAAAATTCACGATATACCTTTTCCAAAAACGCAACCTCAATGTTACGCAAGGGACTGCTGTATCTCAAATCCTTGTTGAATAATAGTCGCCAACTCGAGCTCATTGGATTTTGAGAAATCATTAACGTGCCGATCTTCTGCGGGTATTGCAGGATATTTCCATGTATTTTGATTCCATCCAGACGGTAAATTTTCCATGATCCTCTGTGTGAATGAAGAACAAAAGAAAATCTGACCCGAGAAAATAAAACCATGGTCACCTAGAGGAGCAGAAGGAATGAAGGGAGAGTGTGGTTGATGAGGTAAAGAAAGGGTAACGGCGAACGATGGAGCAAAAAGGTAAAAGTTATAGAACCAGACGAAGAAGAATATTGCACGGGAGAAGGGAGGAAGGGGGCCGGATAATGCGACGCGAGACGGAGGAACTGTTGAGAGGGGTAGGAGGTCGTAGGTAGAACGAAGAAAAGAGAGGCTTAGGAGGGAAGCCGAGGAGAAGGGAGGCGGGTAAACAAGAAGGGAGAAAGGGGGGAGGGAACGTGAGGTGATGCATGGGCCAAAGTCCTGATGGGGCAAGGGGGGGGGTAAACGACTCCACGGGGATCAATCGGCTCCAGAAATTAACGCACTCTTGCAAAACGATGATAAGATTACGAGGAAGAAGGAGGGATAGGAGGAAGAGAGAGAAAGAGCGAGGGAGAGAGACGGGGAAGGGAAAGGATAAGAAACGAGAGGACGGCGGCATAAGGAGGTCGGGATGACACTCCGTCCCACTCCCCACCCTCTCTTACCTCTTCCCCATTGGAGGGAAAGTGTGCCTGAGACTGAGATGAGGTGTCGGGGAAGCGGGAAGGAGGTTAAGGGGCTACGGAAGGAAAGGGAGAGGGTTAAGAGAGAAATGGGGGAAGGATACGGGAGGAGAGGTTTGAAGGGGAATAACATTCTCTTCTCTTGGGGAGCGAAAGATATTCCCCTCTCCTCTCTATCTTTCACCTTTCTGCGTGGTCTCTAACCGATGAGCTTTCAGGGAGAAGGAAGGTAGGAAAGAGAGATTGGAAAAAGAGAGAACGAACGGAAAGGAGAATGAGATCAAAAGAGAGACGAGGAATGAGATGAAAGACAAGAAGAGAGAGAAAGACAGAAGAGAGAGAATGTGGGAGTAGTGGAGAAAGAGGGAGAAAGGAAGCAAAAGACAGAAAGAAAGATAGGGAGAGACAAAAAGAGAGGAGATAGAAGAGAAAAGGAGGAGAGAATAGAGAAAAGAAGGAAGAGGGAGATACGGAGAGAGAGAAAAGGAAAGAGGGGGTAAAGAAAAAGACGGAGAGAAAAGAATAAGAGGGAGAGGAATATATAGAAAGAAAAAGAAATGAGAGAGTAGACAGAATAGAGGAGAGAGATAAAGAATGAAGGAATGAAAGGGATAAGGGAAGAAACAATGAGAGAAAGACAGAGAGAAGAGAAAAAGAGATAAAGAAATAAAGAAATAATGCGAAAGCAGACAGTAAAGGGAAAGGAATATATAAGAGAAAGAAAGAGAAGTGAGACAGTAGAGAGAAAAGAATAGAGTAGATAAATGCAAAAAGAGAAGGAAAGAAATGGACAAGGAGGGAAACAATGAGAGAGATTCCCGGGGAGAGAAAGGAGAGAGAATGATAGAGAAGAAAAGAGAGGGAAAAGAAAGAGGGGAAAAATAATATAAAAATCAAGAGAGAATAGGATAGGATAGAATATATGGAAAATGTTGGAAAAGGGAGCGACAGAGAACAAGAGATGCATAGCGACAGGGGGAATTAATTGATTCCGGGATATTGAGGTTATGGCGGATCATTTATAGAGAAAGAGAAAAAATGATAGAGACACCGGCAGCGTGATAACTTAGCGTGCCAAGGTCTCGCTAATTAAGAGAGTATTCGTCGAGCCTTGCGGAAAACGCCCGAGATTCGGTTATTTCATAAGTCAATCACACCTTCTGAACAAACGGGGAAAATCGACTTCGTCGGAAATCGCGCCGGATCCATACGGGATCCGCGTCGTCCCTTCGCCCGGATGGGTTTTTGCTTGTGTGCGGTAAGGCGTCTTCGTTAAGTTGAAAATCACGCTTTTCCCCGTGTTATTGTGTCGCGTATGCGTCCACGACAAATAAATCGGGGAGGACGGATAATGGGGAGGTGTGAGTCAGGTATACGCCGGGTCGAACAATTTCTCTTCGTTTGTCGGGGAAACTTATCATTTGTCAAAATTTTATCCGGTGTGTCGAATCGCAAATAACTCCGGCTCGAAATGAAATTCTTGAAATGATTCTTACTCCGTGCCGAGACTAAATGCGAATGATAAACGAGACATCACCTTCCGCAGCGACATCAAATATTTGATATTTACGTTCCCCATCTAATACGAGAGAAGAGACGATTTTCTTTGTATTACTTTGTTCTTCCAAGTTTTATCTATCGGAGCTTCAAATTTATTGAAGCGAAGGCATTGCATTTTTAAAATAAACAAGAAAATGTGGCAATTTTAAGATTAAAACGAGTGCATTTTTTAAAACAATAATTGTTGCATTATTAAGCTTTAAAAATAGCAGAGGTACTTTTGAAGAAGATCCACATAAGGATGAAAGATAGTGTTTATTTTATTATATAGCAAAAAGTAACAGTCGTAATCTGATTGTCGAATCTATCGTTAGAAATCTTCGTAATTGAAGATAACATCTGCTAATCAAAAAATACGAAGAAGGAACTTTAGCCAAAAATGTTAATGCCAGGATTTCCAAAATAAAATACGAATTACATAATTAACTTTGCCTATTTTTCATCATTAATCTATTACTAAAATATTTTTATCACCTTTGGTTGGTCTGTACCGTCTTCATTTTTAACAGAGAAAGAAACATGCACTTCTGTAAAGGAATAACTGTGTCAGTGTAATATTCATTTTTATAAAGTACAGTTAGATATAGACTATAGATAGATTTAAACAGGTATACCCTACTGAAAATATGAGGAGAAAATCCTTTTCATAACACGTAGCGCCATGAATCCGCAGAGGAAACGATGAAAAATATTTTCGCACGCAAAATGCAAATCGTCACCTGCAGACTCGGGGTTTTGCAAAATTACCCCGTCGTGTTTTACATCCGAAAAGCGACTGTCGTTCTCAATTTCCTCCGGCGTTGGCGGCGGTCCATATTTTCTCGCGAGGGGGAGGGGGGTTACCCCGGTGACGCAATCCGCAGGATGTCATTTGTCCGATTTTTCGGAGAGCACCCAGGTCCCCGCAAAAAACCGGGCCGGTCACACCCTCGCCCTCTTTCTCCCACCCTCGCCGCGTCGGGGTATCCATGGAAATGCGACGTCGACAGAAGGAAAGTCCCTCTTACGTGTCACACCCTTCGTGGTCGCGTCACGACACGTCTGACGCAATCGACAAATCCGCCAATCTAGGGACAGACAGCCTCGTATAAATTCAAATCCGGCCTGCAGATGGGGGCGGGGGGAAGAACGAGTGAGGGGGAAAAGAGGAGGGGGAGGGGAAATGCGGAGGGGAGAGGAGGGAAGGAAGGGACGGCGCGATACGGGGAGGAATTCTAGACCCGGGGGATTTTTGGGGCAGAGGAGGAAAGGGGGTTGATGATGTTTGATGACCAGGTGTCCATATATGCCACACGTCTCGGCACATTCGCCGACATTTCCGTTGAAACGTGTTCAAACCACGGAAGTCGCATTCGGTGATGCGCATTTTCTGGGGGAATATTCTGTCGCCTGGAGAATCGCCTGGCGGATTTCATGTCGCAGGATCGGTAATGCCTCGTAAAACGCCCCGCATTGATTTCGATCCCCATAATTTTCGTAGGTTTAGCGGCGCTAAGTAAATACACGCTTCGAAAATTGAGCAAGAAAAGCATTCGGATTAATAATTCGGAATGGTGGGCAAAAAATTTTTCCAGTGAAGAAAGTACGATGAAAGCTAAAATGTGGGTAGGTACTTAATAATTTATCAAGATCATGAATTAAAAAAATCTGATGTGGCCACCAAATGATTTTTTTCCATACCTGTCATATTTCTAAAAATTCCAAATAGGTTAAATGATAATAAATATGTATGTATGTATGCCCAGTCAATTCGCCTCTCTTACAGCACAAATGGGTATCTCAGAGGTAGTGCAATGAATAACCGGGGAGGGAGGAGGGAAACCCGGTGCCGTCATTTGCCTGCTCTTACGAAGAACACCAGGGGGGCCAACAGCTTAACGTCCCTTCCGAAGGACGGAACAGCTGAATTTGCGCGGTCTCCTCAAACTACGCAAACAGGGGGCCGTGTGACCTTGAGAAAAATCCTACTCGCGCAGGATTCGTACCCGATGACTTTTTCAAGCATCGGGCGAGTAGCAGCCAGCGTCCTAACCACTACACCACCGGCACCCCCATAATAAATATTCGAAGGAACTGCGCAGAATTTAACTACCTAATCGTATGCATAATATAGGGCCAAATTTTTTAACACAAAGCCTATTAATTATAAAAATGTGTTTTTATATGAGTCAAATGAAAGCTATTTCTTTTTAGAATTATTTACAAAGTATTAATATGTTCTCACCTTAAACATAGTCCACCAGGAACAGTGGCGGCACGAGGCCTTTTGCCGCCCAGGGCGAGGAACCGCTCCAGCGCCCTCTTCCGTAAATTTTAGTTGGGATATTTTTAAAAGAACTTGTTAATTCATTCATTGCTCCGTAAAATAATTGATAATGAAAATTAAAAGGAATTGCATTTCAATTCCCGCCTTTTCCGCAATGTAAACTTGTATCGAACATAAATTGATTTGTGATGTATAGATAGATAAACGTGTTAACGCCCCCAATACTTTTGCGCCCTGGGCATTCGTCCGCCTAGCCGGTACCTCGGTCCGATCCTCACTAGTAAAGCAACAATCATTATATACATAATATCCTTATTCTGTCCGTTGGTCCGTCCTTCCACTGGAACGCTCCATAGAAATCTCCATAAGAGAACACTTAAAAATACCTTTTTTTCACTTGCAGGCTTTTTTTTCTTTTGCAAAATTAAATTAGAAGTAATTAACCTATGATATTCAGATGGAAACCATTTTAAAGAAAAATAAACATAAATTCTTATTTTATCGTTGACTTTTGCCTTCGGTTCGAAATCGCTCAAGGTGTACGTTTAAATCACATTTATTGGAAAATTTTAAGCTTTTTAAAGATATGTTGTCTTGCCGACCGTGTCATTGTTAAACCTTGAGATTGTATTGTCGTCCTTATACTATATGAGTAAGGAAGGTGTGCTTTCAATGCTTTAGTACGAGAGAGAGATAAGACGCCCGAATTATTTATAATTAAAATCGTGTTTTTCATTAATTTATTTTCAGTTAGCTTCATATTGAAATTTTTGGTAATTAACTATTTTTATAATTATTTTCAAAGCTTTTTGCAGTGTAACTTATAATTAACCGGAGTTATAAATTTGCATCGCATATATGAATCACGCAAAACGCCATTCTTTGACATGCTGAACTTTTTCGTTTGCATTTTAAAATATTTCAAGGATGAGGTATTTAACTTAGTTATGCGAAGAGAATAACTTAAATCACATTCGTAAATCTCCAAAAATTACGTTTTAATACGATTTTTCATGTTTTTACGCATTTTATTTATATTGGCCCACTGTTGTCCCAATTGTTGAATTCTATTCTTGGCCTCCTAATAAATGCACCAATTTAGTGCTTTAACACGAGTCAGACTTTTATGAATGGGTGTAACTTATTTACTGAATCTATTAAGTAGTTAAAGGTAGTAAGGAAAAGAGAATGGGAATAAGCAGAAACTGGGAAAGAGGAAGAGGACGTAGCATTTGTGTAGGAGTAAAAGTAGCTGCAGTACAAAAATAGCAATTATAAATTATTGATTATAAAACATGTTATACTATTGAATCATGCGCCATTGCCACATGATGGGAATTCATAAAACTAAATATAGGTCACGTAATTTTCAATGGATTTCTTTAACTGATAATACAGCAAATATTTCAAACCGAATTTCAAATAGGATTGAAAAAATAACATTTTATGAGTTTTATTTAAATTTCTTTAACTAAAGTGATTTTTCTGGAAAATTTTCAAAACATATATTTGAAAAAAAAGTGCCATCTTAAAATATAGTCAAAAGTCATTGCATTTCATGTAAGTATTTAGTTAATAGTTAGTAAGTTACTACACAATTTTTCTTTGATGGTAAATTGACTGTTCGTTCACATTTTATCCTGTTTTTTTTTTAATTTAATGTACATTCTATACATTTTAAATAAATTTTAATTTGCTCAAATATTTCAAGTAAACTTCAGCTACTTCTTTATTCATTATATCTTATTATTTCGATTTTTCTCTTATTTTCAGCGAATAATTGGATAATCATTTGGCCTCTACTAATAATTACTTAAACCGTATAATTAAAACAAAGATAACTTTCAAAAACACTGATTTGATTGTGCATGAAAGCCAAATCATATCATAGCATATCTTACTGGTATTTCATATCGAAATCATATATATTTGGAATACTTTAAAGATAATCCCATCATATTTGACGGGTAATCACGCTAGTACCTTTATAATAGAAGATTTATTAAGAAATAATACTTTATTAAACGATACTTAGGAACAAAAACGTTCCTTATTTTTATGTGACATTATACGCACACACATATACATAAACATGTATATAATAAATCAAGGGCGGCCAAACCGTGGTCCGCGAGCCGCATGCGGCACTTTTAACTTCGCATGCGGCTCACTTGAATTTTCATTTAGAGGCGTATCAACGTTATTCACTGCAAAACACAATTATGTAGTATGACTTGAGAATGTAGGGGATGCCAAAGGGAAATGCATTATATCTGAATTGATTCAGATACATACACACAAGTTATGTTTTACTATTCATAAATTTATGAGCACAGAATGTGTCATGCGGCTCTCCGATTTCTGACAATGACCGTATTCGTCTCCAAGAGTAAGTAAATTTGTAACCAATTTACTATATGTAATATATATATCATTTAATTGTAACAGAACGTTGATTTCAAATAATTTTAGATGGTTTTTTCTTTTTCCGAAAAAAAAAACATTTTACCGAGCATATTTTACCATCATCTGAATTCTCGCCAAATTTTCATTTCCCCTTCCATTTTTTTCTTTATAGAACCAGTTAATTTCTTTTAGAGGAAGAGAGGTTGAGAGGGAAATAGTGGCATTAAAACGTTTATTGGTTATCACTGCCTCTTCCTTCCGAAAATGCAGCACGACGAGAGCACACAAAGGACAGCATGCCCCATTCCCTCCCTTCTGTCTCTCGATTTCCTCCCTTCCTCTTCTCCGTCCTCCTCCTCCCCTCGCCTCGCTCTTCCATCGCAGCATAACAGAAGGCGGTGGCGTTATACCCATTCCATTCCATTTATCGCCGCCCACTGCGAGGCAGGTTTCTTTGCAATGCGCTCATTGAAGTCTCCCGAAGCCCAAGTAATACGCCAAGCGATCCCCGCAATGCGACTGCGCTTCCAACTCCTCTCCATTTGGTTCCCCATCCCTCTCTTCCTCTCTCTCTCCTCTTTCCTCGTCTTCTGTTCATTCTCCATCCTCCTCTCGCCTCCCCTCTCTTTCCCTCACACCCTATCCTCTCTCCACCTCGCACGATGATTTTCCACCGTTGGGAAACGTGAGAGCGGAGTTCGTTCTCAAGTCCCTGTTCCGATTAGATTTTTTTAAAAAACGATGTTAGTAATAATAGGCACGAGGAGAAAGGATATTATTTTTTACCGGGTCCGTATTTTTTAGGTTGTCGCCCGAACGAGAGACTGAACGAATACACAGAATAAATGTCTCCCCTCACATTTTTTATCGACACGATTGTCATGGTTAAAAATTTTGTATTTATGTAAAGGGAATTTTTACCGCGTCTACATTATACCGCTTGGCTTAAGGATGGCCTTTTCCTTAATGTTTGCTTAAACATTATAATCAAAAAAGCCTAGATGTGTTTGTGTATAACGTTCGACTGTGGCGCCGTTCTTAAACATCCGTTATAAAAGAGCGTGAGAGCCGAGAACTATTTACGACTGAGTTAATGCTATTCTAACAAACTTTCCGAGTAGGTAGAAAATTGAAATTTGGTAGGAATGTTTGATACTTATAGTAAAAGTCATTTACGAAAAAAATCTCAAAAAAGACCCGGGTTCGACTCCTGTAGATTATTTCTATTTCCTATAGGATAACACGTAAAAATCGATTTTTCGATTTACAGACTTTTACTCTTTTGCAAATTAAAATTAGAAATAATTGATCTAAGATCTCAAAATCTAGACCGTTTTAAAGAAGAATAAATACAGTTTCTTGTTCTTATCTTCACATTTCGCCTACGATTCGAAATCGCTCAAGTTTTACGTTTAAGTCATATTTATTGGAAAATTTTAAGCTTTTAAACGATATGTTTCCTTACCGACCGTGTCATTGTTAAACCTCGAGATTGTATTGTCATATCTATCCCTAAACTAGGTACTAGGGGCCCGTTGCAGTACTTCCTGCAAACATTTAGGGAACTTTTGGTGAAGTGGCCCAACGCGATAGTTACTATGACAAAAAATTGTTACACAGGTTGTTATTAGTTGAGCCACTTTTATTGCCCTTTTCAAAATAATCATATATTTCACATAATTTTCATAACAAAAAACACAGGCTTACATGATTTAGTTTAACACTTACCGGTATACAACAGTTTGTGTTTTGTTCACTATTTCTGATGGAACAGCAAATCATATGTTCTGTAGTTTATTTACTATCAAGTAATCACTATAATTGCACCGGCTACGCGTCAAAAATCTTGCTTAATTATCAAAAGAATTGATTACAAACATCAATATAGTAATTTGCTTTAAACTGCCCAATACAATTTGCAAACGTAACGATATTTTTAATGTAATCGTGAAATATATTCCTATTTGAAATGTTAAGTTGTCCATTATTACAATGCATTAGAGTCGTTTCTGACTTCAAGTTTCTTCGTTACCTGTTTCATTTGTTTTATATTTACACAAAACTTTTCATATAAATTTTCAATCGGTTAGTGTCCTTGGTGTGTTTGTTTCAGTTTAAGCTTAGTGCAAATCCACTTGAAAGCCCGTGTCCAACAATGCTAAAAACTGAGATCAACAATGCCAGCAACATTAGGAAACTCCTTTTTAAATGTCGAAAAAACGGAGAAAACATAATCTAAACTTAAAATATGAGCAAACGCGAATTAAACAACAGTCGGCGGTAAGAATAAGAATTTTCATTTCTTTCTACGTGAAATAGTGTAAATATCGTGCGAAAGTCTTGATCGTAAAGTATTTTTAAATGTTAAAGACTAAAGGTCTACACATCGTATTCGAGCCGATTATGTGTTAATCAAATGCAAAATCTAAAATTCTCCCGATATCGTACCCATGCCTTTTCGGGTGATAACTTTCCCCTTAAAACCTGCAAGAGTTCGCGCCGAGTATTCAGGCGAAAGATTTGTCGAAATCTAGCCGACCGTTCTTGATTTATTTGCGTTTATACTGGGAGGTGACGTCACCCGAGGCTTAATCTGATTTTGTCCTTCATACGTTTTATTGCAAGCTTAGCGGAAATGCACTTGAAGCCCGAGTCTAACAATGCAAAAATCCGAGGTGAACAATGCCGGCAACCATAGCAACCTCCTTTTTGAAATGTCTAAAAACCGGAGAAAATCGAATATAAACTTCGTCGAAATTGAACCGACCGTTCTCAATTAATTTGCGTTCACGCCGGAAGGTGACGTTACTCGAAGCTTCAGACGCAGTCAGGCAGTGACGCCGCGGTTATAATATATTAGACATGTGTATTTGAAATTTTTAATACGTGAGAGAGAATGAGAGACGAAGAAAGAAAGAAGGAGAGAGGGAGAAAGAAAGTGGAGAGAGAGGGAGAGAGTGAAGAGAGAGAGAAGGAGAGAGATAGAGAAGGAGTGAGAGGGAGGGAAACAGAGAAAAGGGAGAGATAGATAGATAATGTTCCTTATTAGGGCGAGATTGAGACTAGGAAGTATATTTTTCCAGATGAGAGAGGGAGGGAGAGATAATGAAAGAGGGAGATAAACGGAGAGAGGGGAAGGGAGACAGATAAGGAGGGAGAGATATATAATGATCTTCATTAGGGCGAGACTGAGACTAGGAAGTCTATTTTTCCAGAGAAGGAGGGGGAGGGAGGGAGAAGAATGGGAGAGAGAAAGATAGAAAAGGAGAAAGAATGAGAAGGTCCTTAAATTTAATACTTAAGTCACGCATACCCGTCATGTTTGACGGGCAATTACGCTAGTATCTTATAATCTATCGAGAGATTTCATTGGTAACTTACTTATTAAAAAGCTGTATTTTCATGAAGAGTTAATGGCGTTTAAGTTACTCTCACATATCTTCAGGAAAGCAAATTATCTTTTTTCTCATTTCTGGGAAATGCCGAAAACAACATAATGGTAATCCAATGAATTTTAAACTCCTTCTATGAATAAAATTTCCTCTAAAATTCTATACAACGCTAATGTTTTCTCGCCTCAAACAGGAGCTCTTGCGTAAAATATTAGAAGTTAATAGAAATTATTTCTATATTTGTACAATTTTAAATAACAAGCTTTTTTCAGTTTAATATTAGTCAGAAACATCAATTTGAAATAATTCTGAAACGTTTTACATAGACCGAGTTTTTTTTACATGCAGTACATAATTTTTAAACATTTCATACTCATTTAAGAACTGCATAATTGCATTATAATTCAGATTTCGTGTAAATCAGGAAATCAAGTCCATTCTTAATTAGTATAAGGAAAATGGACATTCTCGTAATTTTGATATTAATATCTACATGAGAAATCATCTTTGTTCAGAAATGCGTAAAATCTCTGCATGCAGATTACTTATCATAGAAGTAATCATTGAAGAATTTAAATTCTTGTATTCATTAGGTAAATATATAGTAATCGCATCAAAGACAAGTGGCATATTTTTCGCTTAGTGTTTGTATATTATCTAATAAACATAATTACTAATATATGTTTTTAAATTACCATTTTTATATTATAAAATTCATCTGCACTACTTTAAAGTACCAGCATGCTTTATTGATTTAACACCGAATTTCAATAGAAAATTACAGAATTTCAGTTACCTATATTTGTCGAATAATTAAATCCGATCCTGACCAAAAATTTTCATTGGTAATCGTCGATGGGCATCTACATTATCTATTAGAATGTTCTGATTAAAATGGTCCCAGTAAAGATTATTTGAGAATTATATCTATCGCACTAAAAATCAGTGGTGTAAATCATGCAGGTGGAAATACAATTTCACCCACGTTCAACAAAAACAATTGGTTTGTAGTCACATTCAAATACATAATATATATAAATTTTTGTCCACGATCATCCACAGGGCTCGAAAAATTATGTCGTCTTGATCGCCAAAGGAAACATGCATTCGCCACCTCCAGAACTATGAACTAATAAAGGAATTTTTTTTTAGCATAACAATAATAATTGCATTGAATTTCCTGAAAACCATTGTTCATTTTCTTTTATTCTTATAATAGAGAATGCATGCAATTTTATTTTTCGTCGTTTGTGTGCTTATGACCCTTTGTATGACGTACAGTTTTTCTCGAAAAACACCATCGATCAAAAGCACGTTCTGGCTTGTAAAAATTAATGGAGGCCCATTGATTGTTATCAATAAGAGGTCGGGAATAATTTTGAAACGATAAAAAAGTCTTCCACTTGCCGGACGGATATTCTGCCACTGAACTATCGTAGCAGATCAATTTTCTCTTTCTGAATGCGGATATTTTCTCGGTTGGGACGGAACTAGCCAAGCTAGTATCAAACTGCCCCAACGGATGTCCTCGAAGAGATACATAGCAGACTTTTCTTCTCGTTTTAAAATTATTCCCAACTTTACAGCTTATACTTGTCTGCATAGGATTTTTTTTTTCTTTACCTGGATGTTGAAGTGAACGGACGGACTGCGAGCTCCCACGATTCTTCGAGCGACTAGAGTAGCAGTAGCATTAGAGTAGCTGTAGTGTTAAGTAGAACTAAAAATTTACTTTATTCTATTGTAATCCTTCAAAAATTTTATTTAACATTCGTTTAAGTTACCTAATTTGTTTTTTTTATAACATCTACGGTATAGTTTTTATTTTTTCTACCGTAATATTTAACTCTTAAGCCTCGTAGATTTTTGTTAGAAATTTTATTCTCCCCTTTAGAAAATAATATTTATATCATAGTAGTTATTGTGTATTAGCATATTCTCATTACGTTTGTAAGGTTGTTTTATTTTTACGCTCCATAGTATTTATATTTTTTGTTGTTGTGTATTACCATCTCCTGTGCGTGATCTAATCTTTCACTTTATACCTGCGTTTGACCCTTTCTCGTACGCTTCACGAAGAGCGTCCCCACGTTAAAACTTAGACAAAATTCTTTAGCCTTATCCCATTTCAGCATTTGTTTTTATATTGTAACTCTTTTGCGTTAGTATATAAGTTAGGTAAGAGTTTAGGATGGCTTAACCGAGGACTCCCGTTTCCTCCTTCTTGTGCGCCGCTGGTTGAGAGGCTATGAGGGCTCGAATCACGGAGCTGGAGAGGGTGGTTGCGGACCTCCTTCAGAGGGTGGAAAGGTCCGAGGTAGCCTTGGTTCGTGTGCGGGGTGTGGGGTCATCCCTGAAAACTCGTCGCGCCAAATTGGCGGCTCGTTTTCGCCTGGGTGCGGTAGCCGGTAATGCGATCGGGGTTGCCTCTGACTCCTTACCAAGGGCGGAGGGTCTTCGGGCTGGGAAATCCGATGAGTGGAGAGTGGTGTCCACTCGGGGAGATCGTGGGGTGGTGCTGCGGAGGCAGGGAGTTAGGAATGCTTCGGCGGACCCTCTTCCTGTCAGTAATAGGTTCGAGGTGTTGTCGGAGGACGACTCCACGGCCATTGCGCTCATATCCACTCCCGTCTATTCGATGGAGGCCGGGCCCAAGGGGAGTCGGGTTGGGAAGGGGGGGTTGTTAGTGTTAGGTAGCTCTAACGTTTGGTGTGTGATGGCACCCCTGTTATCTAGTGCCAGCCGGGAAGGAGTTGAAGAGCGGGTCTTCTCCAGATGTATATCAGGAGGCACGGTGCCGCAAGTGACCAACACGGTGAGAGAAGACGTAGTAGCGATAGGTTGCTCTCGGCTGCGGGTGGTGGCCCATGTTGGGACTAACTACACCTCGAAGTGCGGGTCCGAGGAGATTTTAAGTTCTTTTAAGGACTTGGCCTCTGAGGTTGTTCGTGTCCGAGAGGAGTCGGGTTCCGATGCGCGGCTTACTGTCTGCAGTATAGTCCCTAGGATTGACCGCGGTTCTGAGGTTTGGAGTAGGGTTGACGGTCTGAACTAAAGGCTGTGGAATTTCTGTCTGGACTTGGGAGTGGACTTTGTCAACCTACGACCGAATATCGAATCGTGCAGGGCACCACTGGATCACTCTGGTGTTCACTACATGCCCAAATCGTCTCAGAGTGGAGCGCGTAGGATTCTCGAGCACAGTAGGGATTTTTTAGGTTAGAGAGTAGGCAGGGTGTAGGCCAGTTTTGGGTAAGGGGATAATCGATGCGTTTGTAGAAAATAAGAATCCCGATAGATTATCTAATGATAGAATATACTCCGAGCGTGAGGTAAATGCACGTAATACGGAAGATAAGGAGGAAGTTCATAGTAACATTCAACACCAAATTCGCGATAGGTCATTGATAGAATGTTCCGTAAAGGGTGCAAAGGGTCGCAATTCAATTGTGATGCAATGCCAAACAGTCGTGGGATTGTGATGTGAGCGCATGTAGTTTTAGAGTGGAAGAAAAAGTCAAGGGTGAGATTAGTATGCGAAGTGATAGTGAGAAATTAAACGTCGTCGTACTGAACTGTCGCAGAATCCGTAGGAAAATTGCTGAGTTCAAGCATATTATTCGCAGTCTGCACGCTGACGTCGTTATAGGCACATAAAGTTGGTTAACGGATGAGAATCAGATTCAGTAGATATTTCCTAGAGACTATCGTGTATAGAAAAGATCGCGCTAATAGATCGGGCGGGAGGGTTTTCATAGCGGTTAGCGATAAGTACGATAGCAGTGAGATTCTGATAAGTGACGAGGATATCGAGAGTGTTTGGTCCCGCATAGGTAAAGATGGCTCCAAAAAGGTGTTCTTATGCTCGTTTTACAGGCCACCTAACGCTGGTGTAGATTGTATTTTAAGTCTCGAGAAACAACTATCAAAGCTTAGACTGATAAATCAAGATGGAATTGCTATAGTCGGTGGTGACTTTAACTTACACTCAATTGATTGGAAAAACCTGTTTCGAATCTAGAGGTAAAGAACGCGAATCCTGTGAGGCATTAATCGAAGCATTCTGCGAGCACTCTCTCTTTCAATTAGTCGGAAAGTCAACGCGATCGGGAAACATATTAGATTTATTAGCAACTAACGTCCCAGAAAACAAAGTCACCATTGAAGATGGGATAAGTGATCATCTGGTCGTATATGCAGGGTGTAAGTTGAAAATCGATAGGCACCCCAAGCCTCAAAGAAAGTTTTATATATTTGCTAAGGCAGACTTTTCAAGCTTCAGGTCGCGCCTACGTGAAATACTACCTGGCTTTCGTGATATGACCGAACGATCAGGTGCTGAGTCGCCATGGGCATTATTCAAGGATATAATGCTAGAGGGCATCGATAAGTACATTCCAATTAAATTGAAGGTCGACAATAAAGAGCTACTTTGGTACAATAAGCAAGTTAGGAATGCGCTTAGGCGTCAGAGAATAATCCACGCGAAAATAAAAAATATGCCGTGTACATCAACCGATGAATATAGTGCAACTAAAGTTAAGGCGTATTAGAAATCCCGCGCCAAAGCGAGAAATACTATGCGCGAGGCTTTTACTAACTTCCGGAATAAGGTATTAAATAATTATTTGAAGGAGGATCCTAAAGCGTTTTGGTCCTATGTGACAGAGGTCCATTGTAGAGGCCCTACCATACCTTCCCTGCGTAATGACTCGGGTACCGTTATTCATGATAGCGTAGAGAAAACCAACGTGTTAAACGGTCATTTTGTAAATGCATTTACAGCCGTCAGCGACCATTGCGTACATTATGCACCCACATTAAGGAGGAACCTAATGGACGATATAGTGTTTTCTGAGGTGAGAATAGCAAAGCAATTAAGTTCCTTCGGACATAACAAAGCCACTGGTCCCGAAGAAATTCCTGCTCGCGTTTTAAAAGAATTAACTGAAGAAATGGCATCTTTTCTTCCGATAATCTTTGAGAAATCCATTTCTCGCGCAGAGGTCCCTAGCGACTGGAGGTTAGCGCACGTTACCCCAATTCATAAGGGCGGTGACAAGGAGAACCCAGAAAATTTCTGGCCGATTTCTTTAACTTCGATATCGTGTAAGATTCTGGAGCATATACTCGTTAGCAACATAATGCGATTTATTGATAGTAATTTATTGTTAGATGATTGTCAACACGGCTTCAGGAATGGTAGGTCATGTGATACTCAGCTCGGTCTTTTTGTTAATTGTTTACTGAGAAGCGGAGAAAAGAATACGCAGGTCGATGCAATCTTCTTAGATTTTAGGAAAGCCTATGATAAGGTACCTCACAGGCAGTTAATAACGAAATTAGAAACCTTAGGCGTTAATTCGAAAATCGTTAGTTGGATCTGTGAATTTTTAAATCATACGAAGCAGAAGGTTGTTATAGATGGGAAATCTTCGAACTTAGTGGAGGTTGTCTCTGGCGTTCCGCAGGGTAGTGTAATTGGTCCGTTATTATTTCTAATTTATATAAACGATATCAACTCAGTAGTCAGAAGTAAAATTAGGCTTTTCGCGGATGACACCGTCATCTATAGAGAAATAAGCAATCCGGAAGACCACCAGTATCTCCAAAATGACCTAGAAGCTATTTCTGCATGGTGTAAGGAATGACAGTTAGAGATCAACCAAAAGAAAAGCTGCGTCATCAACTTCTGAAGAACCAAGAGTATCTCGTTGGATAATAATTATTCGTTGGACGGAGTAGAGATTCCAGTTTCAGACTCAATTAAATATCTCGGAGTCACAATCCATCGTTATCTCTAGTGGGACACCCACATTCGCCGATTGATAGGTGCCGCTAACAAAAAGCTGGCCTTTATAGGGAGAATAGTTCGAAATAGCTCCGAAAAAGTGAGAGAATTATGTTATTTATTCTTGGTTCAACCACAGGTCGAATATGCTTCAGCTGTGTGGGATCCCTACAAAAAGGGACTCACTAACGAGATAGAAAAGGTTCAGCGCAGGGTAGCTAGATTTGTAAAGAGAAATTACGATAGTAAACAAAGCGTAACATCATTTATAGAAAATCTGAAATGGACATCGTTAGAGGAACGTAGGCTGCAGGCTAGATTTAAACTACTGGAAAAATTTATGTCGGAGGGACTAGCGAATGAGGTAGTAGGACTTATCAGAAGCCCGACGTATCTCGGATGGCAGGACAGTGAGGATAAGATTCGCGAGATCGAATGTAGAACGGAGCGATATAGAGGATCGTTTTTCCCTAGGGCAATAAGAGAACGTAATAGGAAAAGATAACGTAGGAAAACTATGGACCCTTGGTGCACTGCACCCCCTGCCATCCACCAAAAAGGTGACTTGCAGGGCATCATGTAGATGTGTAGATGTAGGAAGGATCTTCGGATCACTTTATTCCATCAATTTCTTGCTTGGCAATCTCACATTTGAGAGGGAAGAGTTTTTTTCGATGTATCTCTTCGAGGACACCCGTTGGGGCAGTTTGATACTAGCTTGGCTAGTTCCGTCCCAACCAAGAAAACATCCGCATTCAAAAACGAGAAAATTGATCTGCTACGATAGTTCAGTAGTAAAATATCCGCCCGGCACGTGGAAGACCTGGGTTCGATTCCCGGTCATTGCAGACTTTTTTCTCGTTTCGAAATTATTCCCAACTTTACAGCTTATGCCTGTCTGCATAGGATCTTCGGATCCCTTTATTCCATCAATTAGAGGCCATCTAAACCAGAATTCTCTAACGATGACCTATTCTTAGATTTTATTAAATTCCTCGCAATGAAACCTCTCTCACATGATGCCGTTGAAGTTGGAAGAACTGTTATTATAGATATCAACTTACTGAACAACGGAAATATTTCTTCGTGTGAAACTATTGATTTTAGAATATCTTTTAGCTTCAATTTCTTTCATAACACTTTAACTTCATACCAATGACTGAGAATATTTTCAACAACTTTCTCAAACGAATCTTGTGATACGAGATGATGAAAATGGCAAATGAGTGTCTTTACATCAGAATCACCGTAATCTCTTAGATCACTACTGCACTTTTGCGAAGAGAATATCTTTTCTGAAAGCAGGGTAAAGTCTGTTTGAGCGGCGGAGAGCTAAATTTACAAGTAAAAAAATCTCGACTGAATTTTTTTCGATCACAATAGCATTCTCTATATCGTTCCGAGTTCCGATGATAAAATTATTATTTTGAGTACCTGGTCGCCAGCTGATTATATCAACTCGCCATTGGCGATCAGGCAACCGTATTTTTCAAGTCTTGTTCATCCCATTCTAAAACTTTAAACACAGAATCCAACAGGAAGCCTTATTGGCCTAAGAGCATTTTATGGAATAACTAGCCACCTCAGATGTATTTGCGACTCCCCACCTAAGGCGGCGGCGTCTTGTGAAGATGATCTTATCCTTAACCTCTTTTACTCCCGCCTTCTCCTTAACCGCCTCCTCGTACATCCAAACTATCCCGTAAACTCCTTCCTCCTCGCATCTCTTCCTCCACCTCTGAAAAACATACTCTGAAGAGAAGCTTCGCCACGTACTGATCCCCCATTTCCGGTTTGCGAAATCCCCTTTTCGGGAGAGAGAGAGATAGTGAAAGAGGGAGAGGCCCCTTATTTCAATACCTCTCCACCCATCTCGTTCGTTCCTAATACCCTTTTTGGTTCACCCCTCTCTGCCACGGACCCTTTTGTCTTGCGTATATACGGGGGCGGGCGGTAATCTGTCCCTTACCCTCCCTCCCACTTATGGAGTGGGCGCTAGAGCGAGTGGGCTGGAGGGAGAAGGAGAGCTACTGAGACCAAAGGGATTTTGTTCTCTTCTCTCTCCTCAAAAAATCCCTTTCCTCTTTCCCTCATTCCTGAGTTAGGCCGCGTGTGAGTCCCCGCTTTCAAAAGGATACATAAGCGCACTCTATTGCACGTGAGGGCAGGTGTGAGTGGATAGGAAAAAGGCGGTTTTTGGGAGTCTATGTATATATACACATATAAGGGTGTGAAACGGAGATGTGGCCGATATGAAAAAGGAGGGAGAAATTTGTTTTGGTTTTATTTTTAATCGTCTGACTAATTGACTGAAGGTCTAAAAGGAGTTTTTTATCGAGAATTCGTGCTAATGCCGTTTTTCAAAGGCTGCGTTTAAACATAGTTTTAAAGAGGATGATTTATATTGATTCATTTGGCATATTAAAATTTATTTACGAGACGGTGGGCATTACTAAATATAGTGATACTGAGATGAAACTACAGTAATCAGTGTAAATAAATTGTGGAGGGTTATGCCATGATATTAAAATACATAAAGATTTAAATTAATATTGGAAGAGAAAGGGCTGTGAGGGGTTTTTAATGAAGGAATATACGTACCTGGAAGTGAAAATGTGAAAGAAATATATGAGATACGCGAGAGAATGGATAAAAATAAAGTTTCACAAGATAAATTCATCATATACCTTCATATGATTTTAATACTTCTTTTTTACTGGTTTATTGCAAAGTATAAAATATTTTATCTTTGATATGCGTGTGAATTCCTCACGTGAATAGTCATAGACAATTTGTTTTGAAATATGACAATGCACGTATCATATAGAACGAAAGACACTACTTTCATAAAATTTGACAGAAAGAAGGATGAAAGTGTCGAGATAATTCCACCAGTCAAATTATAAGCAAATTCGCCATTTCAGATTACCTTTAAAACTTCAAATGACCTAACTCTTGAAGAAATGTATGCCCACAAAAGAGATTTTTATATTCTTGGGCAGATTAGCATCATTTTTAATGAGCTATAAAATATAAAATAAAACTTAAAATTTTTCGGAGGTTTTTGCCAAAATATAACATTCAAACATTCAATATCCTTGTCGGATTTTTCAGATATTCGGAAGTTATTTTTCACACATTATTTGCAGATGAATACGTATTGCAGGTTATGCAAAAATTTTCGATATACTTGCTATACTATTAATATGAACAGACAGAAGCTGACCCATAAATTTGTCTATTCGTCATTTATGCTAAACGTATTTTTGCGTGGAATACATTAAATACGTATTTTTAATGTCTTCTTTTTCCTGCATATTTATTTAGGAAATAGGGAGATTATCTATGACTTTATCAGGAAATTTTATGAAGCATTAAAAGAAATGACAATAAATATTAAACATATTTAGTGTCAAAATTACGACAGAAATCTTTAATCTACCTGGACGCGTAAATATTAAAGTAAACGATAACGTGTTGAATTAATTTGATGGAGATGTATGACATATTAGCAGGGCATTTTATGGCAAGGGTAAAGCAATTTTCCGCTTAACATTCGTCACAGATACAGTAGGTTCAAAGAAATTGGAGGTCATTGTAACAACATTTTTTTACCTCATAGATATGCGGTTCAAAAATGTCTGCTTTTGCCAATTATGGCTACGAAACGTGTTTTGAAGAGAGAATGAATGGAACTTTTGAGTCGTGGTGGAGAAAATAAAGATGGAGATGGAAGGTCGAACACATTAGCGGATTATCGACGGGGCGTCCTTAACTTCGCTTAAAAGGAATTGGATAAGAAGAACATCCGTGGTTGAGGGGTCGATAATAGGTCCCGACGGTCATCTGGTTTTCCGAAAGAGTGCACTTCTGGAGCCATTTCGCCCGTTGCGGATTGGGGGACGAAAGGCATTCACGGTTCAGTCCTTGTGCGGATTCGGGGCACGAATGTATGACAATAAACTAACATTCGATCGATAGTTACGGAGACCATTTTCAAAAGATATACTTCTGAGCGCCTCGTATAAGCACATTATTCGAAGAACAGCTGTATGCGTCGTGAAAAGGCATTAGTTTACGTCATTTTGCGTGGGTAGGTTGATTAAAACCTGTCCATTTCAAAATTAAAAGTATAATTATCATTAAAAGGTTCAACATTTGCATTACGTTAACATTATAAAACATGCTTATATCTTCAGTTGTACAATAAATTTACTGGAAAACCCGGGTTCGATTCCCGGTCATAGCAGACTTTTTTCTCGTTTCAAAATTATTCCCAACCTTACAGCTTATGTCTGTCTGCATAGGATCTTTATATCGCTTTATTCCATCAATAAATTTACTGGAAAATTCAACCAATATACCTAATTGTTTTGGTGAAGAAACCTTGAGGCCAAATATGTACGAGCTAATCGAAACGTAATAAAAAAAAACTTCGATATAACCTTTGATATATCTCATTTCATGAATCTCTTTGATGACTACATTGAAATACATGTACAAAACGATATCCGTATTCCAAAACGTTCGATATCAACGTTCCATATAATCTCCTAAGGCGTAATTCATGCCTTTGGCAGATCGACTGCGTGTGTCATTGAGCAGAATCAAATAATGCGTGCTACCAAATTTTCAGACGAGACCACCAGCAAGCAATTAACTCGCAAGAAATCAGATTGCTGGAAATTATAACTAAACTGGATGCATAAACCATCGAGAATTCCGTCGAAGCACAAATGTGCCCAATTCGCCTTAATAACAACACTAATGCATTCGAAGATTAATTCACGGCCCAATAGAGCATAAAACCACGCTAAGCACTCAACCTATCAGCAACATAATGTTTGTATGGGATCGACTACCAAATATTTACGCAGAATTTGTCACGAAATACTCCAAATTAAAACGAGAGGAAAAACTCCCATTTTTTCGCTCTAATTCGCCGTCTCAAGACTTCTCGCTTGGAAGAGCATATTCTTACGAGAATAAAAAAAATTATATAGTATATAGAAGAACATATTTACGGAGCTTTCCGTTCAGAATTTTTTTTATTCCTAGCCGTTACCTTGAGATTTTCAATCTTCCAGCCGACCGTTAATGCTCCGTGATTTATCGAGCAGACGAGACACGGGAAATTCGTCTTTCCATTGTTTTTCCTCGCGACCTTCACTTTTCCGTCGCAACCAATCAGTCGTCGCGAGGATTCCGCCTGAAAGGACCTGCGCGCCGTTCCTCCTTTCCCCCCATTTTCCTCCAATCCCCCTAACCCCAGAATAAAAAACCCGACCATCTACTGGAGCGGCGTGGGAAGTCCGCCAGAGGGGGCCGGGAAGAGGGTTTGGAAGGAAGCGGAGGCGGCGGCGAGAGAACCAGGCCCGCCCCAATCTAAAAAAAGGAGGAAGGGGCGGCAGACGGGGGCACGGTATCCCGGGGGCGTCCGCGGTGGGATCTGCGTTGCTAGAGAAAAGCTCCTTAGCGACCTTCCCTATCCCCAACTCTCTCTCTCTCTTTTCCTCCTTCCTCAATTCTACCCCCTTCATGCTCCATCGCTCCAAACCCCTTTATTTTTTACTTCCCTGCTCACCCTCCCTCTACTCTCCCCTCCAAAGACCTCCTTTCCCCCCCTCCCAATCACAATATTCTTCCGTTTTTAGAACCCTTCATCCAAATGCGATTTCCTATATCCTCCTTCCACTCTCCCCTTCTTCCCCCTCTCTACTCCTCTCCTCTCCCTCACTCCTCTCCCTCTCTCCTCTCCCTCTCCTTTTCCTCTCTCGTCTCCCTCTCTCCTCTCCCTTTCTTCTCCTTCTCCTCTCCCCCTCCTTCTCTCCTACTCCCACCACCCAACTTCGACCCTACTAAGACTTCCACTTTTGCTCCGTTTATTTCCCCTGCCTCCTCTTCCTCCTTTTTCTCCCTCTCTCTCCCACACACAAACCGTTTTTACTCCGCCGATTATTCCGCTCACCTCGTTTCGCGCAGACCTCCCTTTTCCTCCTCCACCTCTCCTCTTTCCCTCTCTCCTTTCTCTCCCTAGCTTCCTTTCACTCACACCCTCTCCCTTCCTATGCGTTCCCGACTTCCTCTTCCTTCGCTCAACTCCTCTTTCTCTCTCTGTCACGCTTCCTTCCTCTCTAAACTCAGCCCGTTCGTTTCCTCTTTCCTTCCTTGTCTCTCTTTCCTTCCTTGTCTCTCTTTCCTTCCTCCAAAATGTTTCATTCCGTTCTCATTCTCCACATTTCCTTTGGCTTATCTTTTTGCAGTTTATGCTCGTCTCGTTCACTTTTTTTGTGTTCGTTGATGATATTCTGAGTTCAAACCGAGTAGTAGTGCTCTCAAAATTAAAAAAAAACAATCCTCCAGTGAGCAAGAGATTTTTTTAATTTTCATGATACCAGGATTACCACACATTACCAGATTTCCACCAAGTGTTATGAAAATCGGTCTATTGGTTCAAAAGTTAATAGGGGAGACAGACAGACACAACGACGAGACTATAAACCTATTTCTATTCTGAAAGTAGACTAAAAATAACATCGGAGAAATGTTATTTTTTACTGTTTTGTATTTGTTGGACAAAATGATATCTATTTCGTTTTTACAAATTAAAATTTTTATACTTTTGAAGATATTTTCAAAAAGTTCATTTTTTCATCTTCGATTATCCAGCCCCTCTCCCCCAGAACAGTATCCTGATTCTACCCTTGATTGCCTCCTTCCTCCGTTTCTTATGACGATCGCCATCCACTTTTGCGATCCCCCCACAGTCTCTCTTCCTCCCCATTCATACCCTGCTCCTTCCCCCCTCCTCCTTACGTCCGCGGCATATGAAGCGGCCAATTTTGAAATCGCAGCACGTGCTCGCCGAAGAATTGCCCAGTCATCGATCGCGGGCTTTGTTTCCCTTATTTTGTTCCTAAACGCCGAACTTGTTAGCACGAAATGCTGGAAAAGCTCGCGACTGGAAATTATAACATCTCGAAAAAACTTATCTCGCGGTATAAATTCGACTCCGGCATCCGCGGTCGAGCGAAAAGCGATGCACTTCCATGTTCAATGACAGCAAAGGATAAGCGCTACTCTCATAAATTATCGCGTCTCATGATTGGAGGGTTTTATATATACAAATACCAACCACATTTAATTCAGCAGAAGACAAGAGAAAATTATTGAGCCCACCTTATGGCTACCATCCATCTCCAAAAGTTACCTTTTCCTCACTTCCGCGCACGTATGAAAATAATAATAATGTAACACGTTTTATTATAGAATATACTATGCAACCTCTGTATATTCTAATTAAGATATCTTTACTGCGATCTACCGTTACCTCCGATGATGACTGATTTGTAGCCAAAATACGCAAGCGATTTTCCCAACATATTTTTGACTATCAGAGTGACATATTCTATCAGTCAGTATATTACTTAGTCGTATACGCTTCATAAAATCAAGTTTTCGTCCATTCGAAATGGTACAGGGTACTCGGGTCATATTTTCTTGAGTTAACGATGCAGTTCCTCACCACATATTCATATAATCGCAACCCATTCATGCATTAAACAAACAAGATGAACGCAATGAAAAAATATTTACTAATATATCCTCTACCTTTAATAAGACAGGAAGAAACTAATATATCCCTTATTACCATTTCTCTCTCCATTTTGCAGGATAGAGAAGAGCCCTGCCGTCACATAACTGTTTTATAGCTCCTTCCTTATCCATATATTCGTAATAAATGAGTTTATTTAATCGAAAAAGATATATTTTCAGCCTATAGATGTATTTGTTGGCAGAAGATCTGGTTTTTATCGTTAAGGAAGACCCAAACAAACACAAAAAATGCTCACAAATTACTTGATGTTTCCTGGAATAATAGTAAAAATAGCTAAAACCTGTATGATCCATACGCAATAAGTTTTAAAAAATTGAGCGTTAGCACGAGTTAGATCCGGTTACTTTTATTCCAATTAAAAAAAAGGCAGTGGCAAGCTGGCACAACATATTCAACTCTAAGACCATCGGAAATATAAAAGAGACCGATAGGTTTAACGTTACTTTCGGATGACATACATACACACACAACCCACCTCAAAATCTGTAACTCGCTAACGGAGATACTGAAACGAACCGAACGCAATTGTCGAGACGGACTTAAGGGGGATTCCCTGCAGTCTCTTTCCCGCGTTTCCCGTAGGTAGCACATCCATGCCCTCCTTTCCCCAAAAAAACCTTTCTCTCCGTAATCCTTTGAGTCCTTCCTCTCCCGTCCTCCTTCCTCTTCTTCAAAAACCCCTTCTTTCCCCCCTCCCTCCTCCTTCCACACTCCCCTCTCCTCCGCCGCCTTTAAAACCTCCCCCTTCCTCCATTCACCCCTCTTACTTTTGCTCATAAAGCCCTCATGCCTGATTAACACTCGGACACAGATGGTCCCCGCGCGTTCTATCGGTGTGTAGCGGTCCGAAAGGAGACTTGCGAGGGCGGGAGGCGGTAAAAGCTGAGGGGGAGGGGCGAGTATTGGTGAGTCTGTGGGGAGTGTTCGGTGAGCCTTTAACCACGTTCCGAAGTGCGATGGGCACCTAATCGGGTGAGAAGTGCTCTCTCTCTCTCTCTTTGGTGAAAACCGCCGACGGGGGGGCTGGTGCTTTTGATGAAAGGTGCGGAAGACCGGGGCATGCCTTGCCCTCGGGGACGAAGCTGCCCCCTCCTCCTCCTCCCGCCACCTCTCTGTTCCACCTCCATCTCTCCATCCTCACCTCGCCGGACCTTGTATATGAAACGGTGTAGACAGGGAGAGGGAGAGAGAGGAAGAGTGAGGGAGAGAGAGAGGGAGAGAGGGAGAGAGAGGGAGAGAGAAAGAGGGAGAGAGAGAGAGAAAGAGGAAGAGAGAGGGAGAAAGAGGAAGAGAGAGGGGGAGAGAGGGAGAAAGAGAGAGAGGGAGAGAAAGAGAGAGGAGACGTAGAGGAAGAGGGAAAGAGGATTGGGAAAGAGGCATTCTCCTGCTTCGTTCCATAATTTATTTTTTTTAGAGCTTTCAATAATTCCGTTAGCGTTCTGAACGGCTGGGCAAAATGGAACGCCAAGTTTGAGCGTGTGTATGTGGGTTGAATCGAGATTGACTTTACCTCCCCTCCACCCCTTCCTGTTGAATATCGATCGGGAAGGAAAATTATTATTCGGAAAATTACGGAAAAAATATATACGTATATGTATGTATACTTGTACGTGTGGATGTGGGATTTCGTTGGCTCCGTTCGGAGATTAACTTCCGCCCGGGGACGTGACGTCATCCTCACGTTTGATCGGATGTAAGATTGCATTGCGGCGGTAAATGAGATTTGCTTTATGAATCTTCAACCGCTGTGTGAGCGTGCGAGAGGGAGAGGAAAATAAAAGAGGCGGAGCCATTTTCATGCGCCGTTGTGTAAAGCAAAATACGATCTTCTTTTTCCCTCCAGATGTAGTGAGTCAGGTTTAGATAAAAAATATAATTATTCGCGTAAAGCAATTTATGAGAAGTGTCGGGAACTAAAATATTTTAATATAATAAGATGGTTAGCATTTTGATCGGAATTTCTTTAACGATATTAAAAATTAATGTAAGTTAATGATTAACTTTTGATAAAGTCAAGACGTCAAAAAAGTGTATTTGAATTAAAATTTGAAAATTGAAAAGCAGGTTGAAAATAACGAACAAAATATGACTTTTTATTACTTCTACAAGGTGGATTAATTATATATAAATATTTATATATTATTTAATGGGTATTACATGCAGTATAATTTATTAATTATATCATTTAATGAGCATATTTGCATTATATTATAATCGAAAATTTTTTAGGTAGAATTGATCTTGTTTAAATAACATGTAATTTGAAATTTGAAGTAAGTAACAGGAAAGCACACGTACGGGAAAATGCCACAAAATCACGAAATCTCAACTGCGTCCTGAGACTTTCATTATGGAGTGCGCACACTCCAACATAATCATTCCGCGACTGATTACACAATAATCGCAAAATCCTCTTCGTTCGCATCGAGAGGAATTATTTCTTTCCTCTTGAATCCGCATTCATTTATCTCTCTATCCCTTCCCATAATGCACCGCGGCACGCCCTCGAACGGATCCGGGGGCGTGTGCAAACCAAACACGCGTCCACTCAGGGGTGCGAGAATTAAGCCTCTTTCCCCCATGTCCCTCCCCACGCGCAGAATGACAGATGAAGATCGAATTAACAAAAAAATAAGGAAATTGAAGACTTAAGAGAGAGGAAAGGGCTAAGAATGAGGGAATAAATGGAGAGACACTTCTCTCGAGCACCAAAAAAAAGACGATCGAAAATCCTTAATAAAAGTTTACGAAATTTGTGCTCTCCCTAACAGGATTCGCTTCGTTGGAACATTAACACGGCCGAGGATAGAAGTGGGACGGGAAATTGGAAGAGGAAGGGGAGAGAAATTTCCTCAGGTGAGGGTAAAAGGTAGCAAATATAGAAGGAATTAATAGTATCTCTAGCGCATGGAGCACTCGGTTTGAAATTAAAATTTTCCCATACTTTTTGGACTCCCAATAATTGAAGCATATAACCACTGCTCTGAAGGAGGAACGAGGAAGCAGAAAATAAAAATAAACATTGGAGGAAAAGATTTTTTGTCCGTGAAAATCGATGAAGGTAAGGTGAAGTCATTTCACTAACGAAATAGTGCAAATGCTATAGAAGATAAATTTTCGGAATGATTTTTAAAATATTTCTCTTCGCCGAAATTAATGTAATGACTCGAACTGATTTCCAACAAAATCTTCCATTTGATAGAAAATTTATCCTGAATGAAATCACACAAATCTTTAATTTATTTTACATTGTAACGCAATAATTCCTCAAATATAGGCTAGAGTGAGTCAAATAAATCTCCTTCGCAGGAATGTTTCGTATTTGTAGATAAGAAGATCTAGTATTTATCGCGGTATTATTAAACTATTAATAAAAGCATTAATCTGTTGGTTGGTTTGTTGGTTGGAACGCTGTATGGGATTTCCCATAAGAGGTATCTTAAATATACCTCTTTCACTCTTGCAAACTTATTTTCTTTTGAAATATTAAATTAGAAGTAATCGACGCACGATCTTCGGATAGAAACCATTTTAAAGGAAATTAAATGAAGATTCTTATTCTTATCTTCGAGTTTTGTTTTTGAATTGAATTTGCTCACGTTAAACTAAAATATTCGAAAATTTGTCAAAATATTGTATTTTTATTGAAACGTTCCCTTGGCGATCAACAATTTTGATAATTTCACTCTTCTCCCGCATTATGACGGACTTATTTCACGAAGGATATAAACTAAAATTAAAACACTGCAACTTTTACGATTGTTATCTCTTTTTGAATAATCGCCAGTAAAAAAATTACGCGAACAAGTCAGGAAAACTACAACAATGTTAAAGCAGGCAAAGAAGGAAACGGAAAAGAAGTGAAATTAAGTGACGGATTTGCTTCGTGCTAACTCTAAATGAGCCCATGGATGAAGCAGACGACGAGAGCGACGTAATTCTAAAAAAAAACACGGGACCGAATTCGAAAAACGAACTCCAAACACGAAATTTTTGTTGGTTTGCCCTCAAGTAGGAAAGAGGACACGGGAGGAGGGAGAGGGGGAGAGGATGGAGACGAAGGGGAGAGAGGGGGGAAGGAGGGAGGTTATGCAAGCGGGATGGGTGGAGATATATAAAAGATTATGGGAGTGGGATTTTTTTAGCGAGGAAAAGAAAAGCAAGCGGGAGGTTGCGGCGGGAGAAGAACAGGGAGGAGAGAGAGGGAGAAAGAGGGAGGAAGGAAGGGAATTGTTATGTAGAGACAGAGAATGAAAGTTGGTTTTGTTGGCTGTGACGAGTGGAGTGCATGAATTTGGAGGCGTCCGGTGGACGTCGTGTTCATTGATGGGAACTCTGGAGTGAAATCCGCGGAACGCCCAGCACTCCCCCCCCCTCCTCTCCCCTCTCCTCCCTCCTCCTTCCGTCGATGAAGAGGGAATGACGGAGACAAAAAAGGAGAGAGAGAGACAGAAAGATGAAGGCAGAAGCGCGTAACGAACTCGCAAAGTCCGGGGCATCGGAGAAGAATGGACTGGAGGAAGGGACGGCGGAGGAGAAAACGAGGTCGGTCGGGGGGGAAAAGGATGTTGGAGTAAAGAAATTGACAAAGAGCGGAGAAAAAGTGTAAGTTGGAGTAAGATAGGAGAGAGAGAGGGGGGGAAACGGGAACGATTGCTCAGGGTCTGCATTTGCCCTATATTGACTCATTAAAAAAATAAGAAAGTGCTTTGGAAATTGAATGTTTTTATAAAAAAATGTATTTATATACAGATAAATTTACATGCAAGTATTGCAATAAAATGTCGATTACAAAGAAAAGAGCATCAAATTTTGTTAGGAATGGGAGTAAAGGATGTAAGGCAATGATAAAGCTAAGGAACAACGTAAAAAAATTCTGATGTGGCCACCACATGACATTCTCCATATCTGTAATATTTTTAAATATACCAAATAGGTCACATAATAATAAATATTTTAAGAAACTCACAAAATTTTAGACTTTACAAAGAACAGAAATAAACTCAAACCATAGCCTTCTGATATTGGATATAGCCACAAAGCTCCGACAACTAAAAAAAGAAATTGGAGCGTTACTAAGATGTAACTAAGCGTCAATTGTTAACAATAGCCGCCGGTAGGTTACGTGGTGGTGGAAGCTAAAAATATAAGATATCTCTTAAGTAATGGGAAATATGGGAAAATGTTTCGAACCAATGTTGTAGAAAATTAAATTTACAACAACGTATATTCCAGTATATTTTTAAATATATCAAATATTTCAAAATAACGGATAAGTGACAAGAGTAAACACCCACTTTCGGTTGACCGATTTTTTCCAAAAACTAATCAGTTCTTCTGACGTTTATAAAAAAATAAAAACGTTAAATATTAAATTTCGCGTTGGCCTGATTAATAGTTATTGAGTTAGATCACCCACAAAAAAGCTATCACATACAGACATCATCGAGAAAATGGTCAAAACGTGTTCAGGGGACCTCAAAACGTGTATTTCCGTTGAAACCTCGAAGTCGATATTTTTCATGAAAACAATACTTTCCCATTTGCCACGTATGGAGAAAGTAAAAACGCGAGGAAAAGTGTGGACGGAAAAAAGGAAGAGGGAAGAAAAATGAGAGAATGAGATAGGGGTGGGGAAATAAGAGGAACACAATTACGACATAAGGAAACATAGTGCATTAAATATTGGGGGAGGAGTGATGAACAGAAGTCGCTTGGTTTAGGGAATGGGAGGGGATGATTGGAAAAAGGAACGAAAGAAAAACCGGTGAGGCGTTGAAATCTCTCTCTCTCTCTCTCCCCCTCCATCTCCAAGAGATTTGAAATTTGATTTGAATTTCCCGCCTCAGACTCGATCGAACACCCGGAATGGTGCGAGCGACCGTTTAATCTTTTCTGTTTTCCGAACCAGTGAATCGAAAGCCAAATGTCGTGACTTCATTTTTCTCGATTGAGATTTATTCTATATATATATTATTCGACTCTGGAAATGAAGCAAATCAACGAGGCTGTATTTAAAGAAATGATAAAGCATTAAACGCTCCGTTATCTAGGATTAACATACGAAAATGAATTTCACGTGCTCAATTGACCTTCCTGCTATACTAAATCGATTCCTTCCAGCTGGCGAATGACGTTTGAATTCACAATAATTAATAGACAATAATTGGAACCCCTACAGAAAAGCTGTATTCGGGATAAATCCATGGAAGTAGGTTGTAATAACTAAAAACAATCACCGCACTAATGAACGATTCAAGGCAAATTAATTTCTAAGACTATCATTACTACCTAAAGGAGATTTTTTCATACTGTTTCAACAAACGCAGATGTTTAATTGTTTCAAGCGTTTCGCATTTTTGTCAAGATCAATATGTCATCCCCCATACCTTTCTTCAAAAAAATATATTTATTGGTTCGAAGGATTTTGAAAGAGATCTTTGAAAACTTATTCGCAGATGCAGAATAAAAACATCCTTAGGACAGTTGCTGTTGAGGATATTTGTCTCAAAGTTGCAGAACGTTAGTTTTTTACTTTCTCCATGTTTAGTATAGGGGAAAGTATTGTTTTCATGAACAAAATCGATTTTGAGATTTCAACATTTTTATGAAAGTCACAAGAACTGTTTAGTTTTTGGTAAAAATCGGTCAACCGGAAGTGGGTTTTACTCTTGTCACATCCGTTATTTTAAAATATTTGCTTTAATATTCGATAAATGTAAAAATGTATTGGAGTAAAAGTTGTAAGAAATTTAATTTTCTACAACCTTTGTTTGAAATTTTTTTCTCTATAATGCATTAAGAGATCTTATATTTTTAGCTGCCACTACCACGCCACCTACCGATGACTATTGTTAACAATTTACGCTTAGTTACATCTTAGTAACGCTCATTTTTATTTTCTTAATTGTTGGAGCTTTGTGGCTATATCCAATATCAGAAGGCTATGGTTTCAGTTTATTTCTGTTCTTTGTAAAGTCTAAAATTTTCTCGGTTTCTTAAAATATTTTTTATTATGTAACCTATTTGGAATTTTTTGAAGTATTTCAGGTATGGAGAAAGTCATGTGGAGGCCATATCAGATTTTTTTATCGAGGGTGTTTGGATGAAATGCCGCCAAAAGTTTATTCTTCTAAGAAGTAAGATATAATTTAAATCGATCCAGTATGAACTCGATCGATTGTTTTAGATAACCCTACGGTGATTTATTACGGAGATACTTTGGGATTGAATTTAATAAAACCTCGATATTATATCACAATATAAAAGAATCAAAAGAATTAACGAGGCAGTAAATATGACTTTGAATTTTTGTTTTTGTATTACACTAAATTCTTTCACGTAATACTAATTTTAAGCAAACGCGTTTAATTTGTTCCTAACTAGGGAATAATTTTAAAAATAAACATGGATTAGGCCATAAATAATAATTATGAGATTTGAGATGTTTACGTTAAATTTTTTCTGTAACAGCCAAACATAATTTTGTGCCCATCATGAAATTACAAATACATAGTGGATAAAGGAGATCCCGACCTCCATGGCGTAGTTAACAGCCTCAATGAAGATATTAAACTACGCTTCTTCCTCTTTAAATCAATAAATTTATAATGATTAATGCGCCAATTACAAGTAATTATCAGAAGAAAACACGTAGTATCGTTAACTGCTATGGTTATATCGGACTTGAATCAAAAATACCATTGACCTTAACGTGCAAACAAATAAAAAATTTTGTTTTTTTTTATTTGATAGGATGTTGCCCTACACACAACGGAGGCGGCGCAGTCCTTACTAGGTAAACGCTGAAAGTAATTTCGCATTATTGATTAAAACAGCATGCCGCTTCATTAAATGCTTCAAGCATCTTTACAATCGATTTTTTCGTCGGTTATCCGACCTTCCTTTCAAAATTATCGCCCTGTCCAATCGTTTCTCTGTATTTTTCCTTCCCCTCTTCCTCCAACCCACTCCGCCTCCTTCAAACGCGTCTCCTGCACCGTTGTTTTCCAGAGGCGTCGGACCGAATGCGACCGGAAGAAGCGAAAAAGACTGACTTCCCTACCTCACCCTGAGGGGATCCATTTCCACACCATAGATTCGGGACTTGATATTACGGTCTCGAAACTTTGGTCCTGTGTTCCTATCCGTCGGGAGGATACACCAGTTATTTATGGCTTCCAGATTCTCTATCCTGCTCACATCCTATCCGACGGTCAAGAATTCCTCTATTAAGTTTATCGGAGGGAAATCGTCTTCTCGGACGACGTTCCGTTCTCTTGTCACGCCATTGCATCTCTGCAGTCGGATCGTAAAGTTTGAGGAACCAAGTTATCAGGGTATGTTTCTTCGTCCATGTGAAAGATTAAATAAATATGCCGGTCATCATAGCTCAGAAAAAATCTGCCTCGTGTCACTTCAAGCGAATCTTCACCGTTTTTCGTAATACTGTTTCATTCGGGGAGTTTTTAACGCCTTCTTTTCTAGACACCATCGCCAAGATGAAAAAATGCTTCTTAAATTATTACTCGCGTTTTTATGACCTAAACCACAACGTGGTGTTTGAGTTCACGTGGAACGACTACAAATTTATCTTTTCTTCAGCTGTTGGCCAGATAATTCAATAAATATATTTTTCGCCATCTTATTTAATAATTAAGTATGAGTGAATGGCATAAAAAATCTAATTTGTTCGTCTTGGTGATAATGGACAAAGGATGGGTATTTACAAAAAAAGGAGTTTTCTTCAAAATGTCGTAGTTTCGTTCCAAAGCAATGTTTTTTAATACTAACTCTATATACTTCTATCCCCCTGTGATTCAGAGGTCAGCAGGCATTCTGATCTATACCTTCCTATGAGTGGCATGTTATTTATGCAGAAAAGGTTTTAAGATTCAACGAGTCATTTTCCTAAACACAGGCGGTGTTTTTCTCATGTTGCTAACAGAAAATAAAACCACTATCACACTTATTGCAATTCTTAAATGATTAATTGCTTGATTTCACAGAACAATCCATGTTTTTACTATTTTTGTGCCACTTAAACGCCTAGAACACTACCCGTCGTCCTACGACGACTATTGTCAACGTGGTGAAGAATCTTTAACGAGATGATGTCTCATAGTATTGCACGCATGTTTACCAATAAAACATTGGATATTTTGCCGAATAGACTAAAAACTTTAATCGTACTTAAAGAAAGTTATTTTATCAAGTTTTTTTTAATATGCCTCTGGTATGAATACGTCACAAACGAAGCATAAAATTGGTCCTTGTCGAGATGAAATCGTCCACTCTCTCTTTATGTAAGGCGCGAGCACTTGTATACCCTTAAGAGGTCGACGGAAAATAATCCTTTCTCGACCAGTTCCGATTTCCTGTTTACACAACCTTTGAAATAACACTTCTCGAGGGCCCCCATTATTCGATTGGAGCAGCGCCGGACCTCTCTTGTTCGCCCTTTCGGTCCGGCTGAGGGTCTCTGGAAAGAAATTAGTCAGACGACCGGGGGCGTGCGGATAGAGGGAGGAGGATGTGGTGGAGCGGGTGAATTCGCTGGGAATGGGTAGAGTTTTGAGGTGTTTAAGCACTCATAATGCTTCAGAAGGACGGCGTTTTAGGAGTGGCGCGTGGGTACCCCGCAGAACACTTTACAAGAGTTTTTGCACCTTTTTTTCTCTACATCCTCCCTTCGCTTCTCTCCAACGCTCGCACTCCCTATCTCTCTCACCCTCACTCCTGTCTCTCTTTCACTCTTCCACGTTTGCGGACACCAAATAATGCGAAAGGAGTCCTCAAAATTCATCCCAACGTATTTTCTTCCCTCTCTCTCCTCCCCTCCCTCTATTTTCCCTCTCTACTCCTCTCCCCCTCTCTCTCCTCCCCTCCCTCTCTCTCTCATCCCCTTCCCCTCCCACTCCCCTCCTCTCCCTCTCTCCTCCCCTCCGTCTCCCTCCTACTATCCCTCCCTCTCTTCTCCCCCCTCTCTTCTCCACCTCTCTCTATTCTCCCCTCCCTCTCTCCCTCTCTCTCTCCTCTCCTCCCTCTTCTCCCCTCCCTCTCTCCTCCTCTCCCTCTCTCTCCTCCACCTCTCTCTATTCTTCCCTCCCTCCCTCTCTCCCTCCCTCTCTCTCTCCTCCCTCTCCTCCCCTCCCTCTCTCCTCCTCTCCCTCTCTCTCCTCCCCCTATCTTTCTCCTCCACTCCCTCCCTCTCTCCTCTCTAAATCCTCTCCTCCTTAATTCTTCCCTTTTCTAAAAACCTCCCCTGCGCCCATCAGGAAAATGCACCACCCCCTCTGGCGTATTACCAGACAACGAATGACATATATAGGAAAAAGAGAGATTTTGAACGTGGCCCCTTTGCGCCCGGTGCTCGTCTTTTGTCAATCACGAGGCGCGCGGATTTTTACCCCTCACTTTCCCCCGCGGTCTCCCTCAACCTTTCGTAAGCGCTTACACTCCCTCTATTCTACAAGTCTTCTTTTTTCCCTCTCTCTCCCGTCCATTCCCTCCCCACGGCACTCGCAAAAGGCTCGTTAAATTCTTCCGCTCCCTGGTTATGAGCACAGTGTGCTTGCCCACCGGAGCCATCTAGGTGAATGGTAATTACATTAGCGTAGCCGAATGGACTCTAGCGTCCCAGCACGACTCCAGTGCAGTTTCCGAATAAGGCCGTGCCCTCCATTCTGCTTGCTTACTGCTCTCTCTCTCTCTTTATCTTTCTCTCTCTCATTCTCACTTTGTCTTTCTCCAACGATTCCATCCCTCTCTCTCTCTCATGCACTTTTTCTCTATACCACTCTTTCTCGTATCGGTTCTCTCCCTCCATCTTCCATTGTTGTCACACGCGAGCAGATTCTCTATTATCAAATGTTTAACTCTCTGCGCATGCGCGGGATATTGTTATTTTTTGAGCTCGTGTGGGTTATTTTATTTTCGCTGGAGTGCTTCTGGGGTTAAGAGGGGGAAATGCTATCTAACGTCGTCTATCGGACGGTTGAGAATCGGAGGTTTCTTGTTTGCCTTCCGGTTCCACGCGCCCGTTAACCAGAATTGAGTAACTCGCCGACTATTTTGGAGATTTCCGGTCCTTTTTAACGCAAATATGTGGACCAGTGGAATTTTGCACACACTTTGGAATCATATTTTTTTAATGGCTGGATTCCGGTCTCATTAAGTACGTGTAATTGAAGAGAACGCAACTCGTTTGTTAAACGCGTTTTCCTCATACAGGAAATGGTCGGTTTATTTGAGAAAAAGCAATTTTCAATTCGGATATCACGAATAAGGACGCGGAAGAGCAATTAAAAATTAAGTTCCTGATGATTTCGGCCTAAAATTTCCCTAAATTTGGGAGAGACCTGTTGTCAAGGCAGTAATTCCACAGGTGGAGTTACTAACTTAATCGATAAATGAAACACGTAAAAAAGGTTCGGTCATTATTTATATTATTCATTTTCGTAATTTAAGATGCGGAAATGCACTAATTATAATGCACGAATCATGTGCATATTTTTCCAGTTTTTTTTATTATTTTTCCTGTTAAGTAGCCGTTTTACGTATATGCCATTTATTAGACATTGGATAATAAACGCCCCATAAAAGTTTTCGCTCTCTGAATATTGAATAAATAATTTTAATTTCTCCAAATTTGTTTGATAACCTATCTTTTGGAGGAACTTATCCCCTCAGTCTACGGAGGGGATGACGTAGTTACTCCAGTGGACATTTTAAAAAATAACTTAATCGATACTTGTTATAAATTTTTTTTACCCATGTACACGCATTTTTGCTATGGAATCCTTGGAATGAAATTAAATTAGTAACGCTCAAAATACTTTCAGCAATTGCGGAAAAAAATTGTAAAATTGCATTGGAGTAGTTGATTTACCCTCAGCCAAGTGAAATGTGATTTCTGTGACCAGCATTATCTCGTACAGGTTTGACGTGCAATTTTTACTTTCTCCATACACGTAGTATAGGGGAAAGTATTGCCTTCATGAAAAAAATTGACTTCGAGATTTCAACGGATACACGTTTTGAGGTCCCCTGAACACGTTTTGACCATTTTCTCGATGATGTCTGTGTGTGATAGGTTTTTGTGGGCGCTCTAACTAAAAAAATATTAATCAGGCCAACGCGAAATTTAATATTTAACATTTTTATAAGTCAGAGGAACTGATTAGTTTTTGGTAAAAATCGGTCAACCGAAAGTGGGTGTTTACTCTTGTCACTTATCCGTTATTTTGAAATATTTGCTTTAATATTTGATAAATGTAAAAATTTACTTGAATAAAAGGTGTAGGAAATTTAATTTTCTACAACCTTTGTAAGAAACATTTTCCCATGTAATGCATTGTTTAAGAGATATCTTATATTTTTAGCTGCCACCACTACGCCACCTACCGACGACTATTGTTAACAATTGGCGCTTAGTTACGTCTTAGTAACGCTCCAATTTCTTTCGTTAATTGTTGGAGCTTTGTGGCTATATCCGATATCAGAAAGCTATGGTTTGAGTTTATTTCTGTTTTGTAAAGTCTAAAATTTTCTCGTAGTTTCTTAAAATATTTATTATTATCTAACCTATTTGGAATTTTTAGAAATATTACAGATATGGAGAATGTCATGTGGTGTCCACATCAGATTTATTTGCGTGTAATTAGCATTTCGCAATCACTTCTAACCCTTCATACGACCATTTACAGTAGGCTATTCTATCCATTTCACTAGAATTATTAAGAATTTCTCCCTATGGTTGACCGTCGTACGCGTCATTAGGTGATTTACACGTTTCATTATAACTCAAATATATTTCTCTCTTGATGACACAGTACATATGTGTAAAAAAATTTTCATTGCATCAAATTTAAAAAATATCTTATCTCATTCTATCGATCATTTCAGTGGTTTACCTTGTCCTAGGATGAGGTAATCACTTATTGTTAGTGCAAAAGCTGTTCATGATTATATACTGCATATAATAAACAAAGACACTATTTAAATTACTGCATATTTTAATACTTATATTTGATATAAATGTATCTGAAAGAAACATTAGTTAGTTATTAGACTTCTAAAGCTACGTATCTTAAAAGTTGAGTTATTTGATATTTGTTTGTTCTGTGAAAGAATATTCCCTAAATAACACATCCAAATAAGTTCAAACGACCGACAATATAAAATACTAGCAATCTTTCGTAAACAGAATAATGTAAAACGAAAAATTTCCTGATTGCTGATTTAAAAAAAAAGATTTTGAGTACGTTTTCTGCGAAAGCTGTGTTTTTAATCTATGACAGAAAAATAAATTTCTTTAAATGAAACAACGTTTTATATGTGCTGAAAATTATATATACATATATATAAACTTAAGGAAAAGAAAAGGTAGTGATGAGGATGGCAACAAGGTGTTGAGGGAAGCCCAGCGGAAACTTAGCAAGTTGGGGACCAAGTTGGCAGGCTGCTGGGGGCGTCGAAGAGACACGTAAACCCCCGAACAAAAAAAACACGCAAGCTTATCGGGCCAATGCCCTTCTTCAGCGAAAGAGTATATATACATATATATATATATATATATATATATATATATATATATATATATATATATATATATATTCTTTCTCTGTTGCTGATAAAGGAGTAGTTCCGAAAGCTTCTACGTTTGTGATGTTCATGTGTTTTAGTGTTCTTTTACGTGTGTCGCTTCGACATCCCCGGGGCCTCGCCTACCTGAAGTCGTCTGATTGGTGAGTGTACACTGGGTTTCCTCATCCCAACACCTTGTTGACATCCATATATATAATTCACATAATAGTGTTTTTCAGTAAATTAAAATACTTTTGGGCACAACAATTGTCTAGCGTAATATCTTACAAACTCATTGATATTTCTTGTACAGATAATTTTTACAAGTCCAAAACTAATTTTACTTTCTAGAGCATTAATTTATGTGAACTTTATATTTATTTTTCACTTATTAGTGCACGTAAATTGTTATTTTATTTTAATTTAACATTGAAGTCATTCATACCCATCATTTTTGACGGGCATATAAAATAGTTAATTTTAATCCTCGTTTCAATCACGCAAAACCGAAACCACAAAGCATTCAATAAAATTAAGATATTACAACTTAAATCACATAATTAAAATACGAAAATCGATCCAAAAAAGCATGGGAGAAAAAAATAAGCCATGATAACATGTTATCCGGTAAATCCTCTTCGCGCTATCAAGACGTCATTTTGCGATTTTTAGTGTTTTCGTCGTTGCTGAAAAGCACTATTACCTTCGTGATGTCCGTCCGTACGCAAATATCAGGGAATAATTGGTTGAACCGATTTTAACCGAATTTTGTACATAAAATACTCACATAAATTAACGACCAAAATGACATATTTGAATCGGATCGACTAAGCAGAGGTGCCACAAGTGCAAAGTTTAACTTTTCGGTAATTGTGAATTTGGAAGGAATTGGCTGAACTGATTTCAACGAAATTTTGTATGAAGGAGGCACGTAACATAAAAAATCAAAATCAAAATGTTTTGTATAGATTTACGAATCAGAGCTGTCACAATGCAAGTAATTAAAAATTTAGTTTTCACAAGTATTTGTGTTGAACTGTCTACATCAATTTTAACCAAATGGGAAAACGAAATGAATATGTTTAGAACGGATAAAAAAGCAGGGATACCACAACATAAGGAAAAATAATTTCCTGATTTAAAAGAAAATATATTAGTACTAGTAGAAGGTGCTTGCATTCTGCAAGCATATCATCTCACCTTGAAAAAACATTCATTTTTCACAGACATTTCATCATTACAAATATTTTTTTAATTCTAAAAATTTCATCTCTGCAGTGATTTTCGTTTTTCCCTTATGTAACATTAATAGATTAAAACAATAGCCAAACTTTGCAATTTTATAAATTTTATACTTTCTCCATTATGGGATACTAATCCTACACATTTCTGCCAAATTTTAAAGTTGTAGCACTTCTAGAAGTTAAATAATTTTTTCTAATAGTTTAAAATTTAAACATTTTTAAGGGCCGCCGCAATGTATTTATGGAGATATTCAAATGTTTATATGTGCAAATGCACTACTTTGTAAATAACTTTAAAATTTCAGCTTCCTATCTCACCCCGTAGTGTCTAAACATTTACCTATTTCTTTAAATTTTAAGAATTTTTAACTGCCAAAAAAATTAAAATATCAAAATTTCTATATTCCATGTTTCGTTTTTTTACGAATTCTACTTATAAAAAAAATTTCAGCACCGTAGAACATTCGGAAATACATAAACCTTGAAAATTTGTTTAAACAAATGCGAATTTTTAGCGGCCGCATTTTTGCACTTTTTAAAGATTTTCGTTTTTTCTAGTCGGTTTTGCACAAAATCCTACCTAAGAAAAAATTTCGAATCTGCAGCTCATTTCGAAAAGCCTAAACATTAGTATCCCCCTCTGTAGGAAACGTCTATATATATAATGACTAGTAGTTGGTGCTTGCATACTGCAAGCATTTCATATCACCTTGAAAAAACATTCATTTTTCAGACAGACATTTCATCATTACAAATATTCTTTTAATTCTAAAGATTTTACCTCCGCAGCGATTTCCGTTTTTTCCCACATGTAAAAATAATAGTTTAAAACAATCCCCAAATGTTGGAATTTTAAAAATTTTACACTTTCTTCATTATAAGGTACTAATGCTACACATTTTAGCCAAATTTTAAAGTTGTAGCACTTCTATAAATAAAATAATATTTTTCTAATTGTTTAACTTTTAAACATTTTTAACGGCAGCCGCAATATATTTATGGAAAGATTCAAACGCTTATTTGTGCAAGGGCACTACTTTGTAAAAAACTTGAAAATTTCAGCTTCCTAGCTCTTCTATTGGTTTAAACTTTAGGAATTTTTAACTGCCAAACAAATTAAAATATCAAAATTTGTATAATCCCTATTTCGTTTTTTTACGAATTCTACTTATAAAAAAATTTCAACTACGTAGCACATGCGGAAATACATATACCTTGAAAATTTGTTTAAACAATTGCGAATTTTTAGCGTCCGCATTGTTGCACTTTTTCAAGATTTTCGTTTTTTCTAGTCGGTTTTGCACAAAATCCTACCTTAGAAAAAAAAATTCGAATCTCCAGCTTAACTGGAAGTGCCTAAACATTAGTATCCTCCTATATATATGTTATCATTATATATCGACGTTTCTTACAGAGGAGGAGGATATAACATACATATAGGAGGATACTAATGTTTAGGCACTTTCAGATGAGCTGGAGATTCGAATTTTTTTTCTTAGGTAGGATTTTTTGCAAAACTGACCAGAAAAAACGAAAATCTTGAGAAAGTGCAACAATGCGGCCGCAAAAACTTCGCAATTGTTTAAACAAATTTTCAAGGTTTATGTATTTCCGAATGTGCTACGGAGCTGAAATTTTTTTAGGGGTAGTATTTGTAAATAAACGAAATAGGGTTATAGAAATTTTGATATTTTTATTTATTTGGCAGTTAAAAATTTCTAAAAATTAAACAAATAGCCAACTGCTTAGCTACTACGGGATGAGCTAGGAAGCTGAATTTTTCAAGTTATTTACAGAGTTTTGCATTTGCACAAATAAATATTTTTAAATCTCCATAAATATTTTGTGGCGGCCATTAAAAATGTTTAAAATTTAAACAATTAGAAAAAAAATTATTTGACTTCTAGAAGTCCTACAACTTCAAAATTTGGCAGAAATGTGTAGCATTAGTACCCCATAATGCAGAAAGTATAAAATTGTTAAAATTGCAAAGTTTGGGGATTGTTTTAATCTATTATTTTTACATTAGGGAAAAACGAAAATCGCTGCGGAGGTGAAATTTTTAGAATAAAAATATTAATTATAATGATGAAATATTTGTCTGAAAAATAAAAGTTTTTTTCATGGTGATATGATATGCTTGCAGAATGCAAGCACCAATTACTAGTATGTTATATCCTCCTCCTCCTCTGTAAGGAACGTCTATATAGATTGATACGATTACACTACGGCGAATTAGACGAAAAGCACTTCTGTACCACGGGAAACCCGTGTACATCCCTACTTGTTGTGCTGTATGTCGAAAATTGCGGTCTCATATTTTATAGACCGCACACTATCACATGGTGATCTGACCACAGGAAAAACCGAGAGTTTAGTCCAACCGGAGAAAACTAGATATATTTTCTTAGTTCAGTTGTGCTTGCTTCCTGTCGTTTATTCAAATTTCTCCCATCCCGCAGAAAACAAACAAGCATCTATAACCGCAAGCATTTTCTTAGGGAGCGCCTATCGTCAGACAGTTCAGCGATCATGCGTTCCCGCACCATTAGCGCCGTGATCGTTTTGGCCTTCGCCGTGCCCCTCATGTGACAGCAGGTTCACGGGTTCTTCAGAGACAACGTGAGGAGCATACAACAAGCCTCTCCTCAGATACCGAGGATCCACACAAAAGAGACGGTGTTTAACGCCCCGTGCAGGGGAGCAACAATGAACGGGAGGTGCCGCCGATTGTATTGATCTTTGAAGGAACATTTTAAAGGAAGACGAATGCTCCAAAAAGAGGTAGGTTGAATCATAAATAGAATAGATAAAATCGATGAGATCCCGAGCAAAAGTCTGAAGTATCTGTGTTTCCGATTTTCAGGTTTTCGAGGTGGTGGAAGACGAAACATTTGCCATCGTTAGGATCACTATGCAATTGGCCTTGCCTGTGGTGTATTTTTTGTAGTGATATACCGTTTGGTTTTAGAGTCCAGGTGATTTAAATAAAATGAGATTCTTTTTTTTCGAGCTTATACTTTATTTCAAATGCATGAAAATTCCTTGATATCTTTGTCCTCGAGCGTCGTCATCGTCATCATCATGCTGCTGTGCGAAGACAGGTTTTAGCTGAATCGCAACCGACCTATATTCCTCAAGATTAACATACAATCACGGTAATACCGCATCAAGATAGCTCTGACTCTTGTCTTTTTATATAGGGAAAAGATTATGGGCCTTATTTTCCATTTTAAATATCCGCGTTTTTTTCGATCTGGAATTTATTTTTAGGGAGTTTATTTTAAAAAAAGCGCTCAAGTTTTCACTTTTTGCTCCGCCAGTTAGATTTGCCGACTTGGGCGTCGAGTGAAGTTTGAAGTAGACGATCCCGGCGCCTCGCGCTATATCCGTATGCCTGCAACTGCCTCGTGTGTCAATCATTCTTTTAATTTCGTAATTTAAATATTTATGTTTTATTACTCTCGTTATACGAACACACAAAGCAAGTATAATATTAAATGGTGGAGAGACCAAACAGGACCTAATCTCGCCAATGAAGGGTCAAATAAATTAATCAAGTATGTGTGCCCGCCATGCACCCATTAACACTGGGTTTGCTTATTAGCTAAATGATCCACATACAATGTTAAAATCTCGAAGCTCGTAGCCATATTCTAAACAAGAATGAAAAAGTGTATTCCATGTCGAGTTACAGAGAGTTTTCAAAGGCGTACTTCACGACTTATGTTATCATGCAAAATATATCTCACTTAAGTAGTAATCTTAACGATGACGTTTATTTCTTTGACATAAATTATTCATTTCTTTTTACAAACAAAAGCTGTGTATACACGCAAGAAAAACAAATGAATTTAAATTGATTCATTCGTCGTGGATAATCCGTTTCCTTTCATTTACTATATGCTGTAGGCATAGGAAAGTAAATTAAACCTATGCATAGTAGCTCTTGTTTATTTTAGTTGTTATGAAGATTGTTTTCGTTGACAATAATTAAAAAAGCACGAGGAAAATATTTTAAGTTCAAAGTAAACTACGACTTTCTGATTTTGTTTTCTTGAAAACAGCTACTCCTTCGATAAATATGTACTGAGCAAACCATATTATATTTAACTAGTAATACACATTTATTCTGAAGACGTTTTTTATATAAGTAATATTTTACAAAATATGACTGAGAAGTCATTTTTGTCACCAGGTAAAGTAGCACTCCTGATCATTTATATACTCCTGGATCATTTATATCATTACCTTATTTCCTTTGCTCTGAAGTCCTAAATACAAAATTTCATGAACACCCGTCCAGTAGTTTTGCAGATGAAACATTCAGAGGGACGTACGGAGGAGATGGGCCCATAAGGCGCTCCGCGACTGTCTTTATGCTGCTAAAGAACGCCTAATAAAAATGAAACACAATCTGAGCGTATGTGCAGATGCAAAGAATAAGTCAATATCAGCTGGAAACCTGTTTGCACTTCTCATCATCCTTGCATTTGGTGAGTTGTATCAGTAGTTATTCTTGTCAAGTCAATGCTAAAAACAGATTTGTCTCAAGTATGCAGAAAGCGTAAGCATTAAAATTAATCTAGTTAAATTATTAAATTATTAATTATTAAATTAAACCTAGTTCTCCATGTACTCCTATTTTTCGCTGTCCTCTTCATATCTTGTTAACTCTTTCCCTTACAAATTGTCTATCAGCTGAAACCTCATTCCCTTTTTCCATCTAGTTTTCCTTCTAACAAGTCTTTGATCATACTCTCTCTCTTCTATGGTAATGTCCAACCCAGTTTTCTTTCCTCTTTCTTATAGTCTGTATAATCATTCACTTCTCTCCTACTCTTCGTAGCACTTCATCGTTTTTCATCCTATCTGTCCATTTTATCTTCAGCATTCTCCTCCCAAGTCCGCATTTCAAAGATTTCCAAGTATTTGATGTCATTTTTCCATAGCGTCCATGTTTCTGCCCCGTACAAAGCTATATTCCATGCATAGCATTTTATGAACTTCTTTCGGACATCATCCCTTATATTCCCCGTAAGTAGGTGTTTCTTTCTTCTGAAAGCCGCTTTTGCTTTTCCTATTCTAGTTCTGATGTCATCCGTATATTTTGCTTCTCTTGTTATGATGCTTCCAAGGTATTTATAGTCTGAAACTTGTTCTAAAGGCTTTCCTTCAATACTTATGCTCAGATTCTCTTCTTTTCCCGATATTAGAATGGCCTTGTATTTTTCTGTATATATTTCCATACCTTATTTTCTACCTGTTATTACTAGTCCAGTGATGGCGAACCTTTTCTAGCTCGCGTGCCAAAATTACTTTAATAAGAGAAAATTTGCCTCTTCGCGTGCCAGTATCATAAAAAACCTTGTGTGTCTATTCGTAGAATATAGCATGTCTTTTCTCATACAGTAAGAAATACATAATATATAATTCAAATGATATATCGAAAACAAAGTACGAAAAATAGTCTTTTCGTTTTTTATCGAATTATTTGAGCGAATTCCACATCATCATCCGAAGTTTTACACACTTTTGGTGTTAAAAATCATTCGAGCGTTATATATTGTATGTTTATGCAATAAAAAAGGTTCAATTTTATATTTATTAAATAAAAAGAGGTTTCTCCTTCGCATCGTTTCAATACCTACATTTATTAGATTTCTAGGGTTCTTTTTTTCATTTCGCTGTATTAGCGATTGGCATATTTTATTTCTTATTCCATTTTGTGGCGTGTCAACCAAAATCGTTCTGCGTGCCACCCCGGGCACGCGTGCTATAGGTTTGCCATCACTGTGCTAGTCTATTAATCTTTTTCTGGGGTTCCTTTTCCTTTCTTGCTAGAAGTACGTGATCATCCGCGTATTTTACTGTTCTTATAATCCTTCCTCCAATTTTGAAATATCCTAACGCTTCTTGCATATTAGAATTTCTCCATATAATTATATTGAATAGGGTTGGCGATAGGCAGCAGCCCTGTCTTACTCCTCTACCGATATTTACTCAGCAGGTGTCCGCATTCTACAACCTGACTTTACAACTTGATTCACATATAGATTCCTGATCAGTCTCCTGTCTTTCCAGTCTACACCTAATATGTTCATCACCATTACCCCATTTACTCTATCAAAGGCCTTCTGCCAGTCTACGTAACATACGCAGATATCTTGACTGTACTCGATTGCCCTTTATGATATGATTCTAACTATACCTATAGCATTTCTAGTTCCTCGTCCATTTCTGAAACCGAATTGATCTTCCTCTAGCATTTATTCTGCCTTTTTCTCCAGCCTTTTATTAAGAATCCTCGTGATAATCTTCGAAGTGTGTGACAGAAGGCTTATCGTTCTGTAGTCTTTACACTGTATTGCCTTTGGCTTCTTCTTTAGAGGGATCATTGTCACTTCCAGGAAATCCCGAGGCCACCCTCCCGTGTCGTAAATTTTATTAATTAATTTCGTGATCGTTTTAAGTACCTCAGCCGGTATTTCATCGCTGCCTATGGCTTTCCCTTTCTTTAGTTCCACCATCGCTTTTTCTATTTAACTCTCCATATTACTTGGTCCTAAGTTGTCTTCTTCAATGTTTTCCTCATCTTCCAGTTCTATTTTTGCCGATCCTGCCTGCTTGCTGTATAGTTCTATAATATATTCTTCCCATACCTGTGCTACATCCTTTGTTTCTGAGACTCTTCCCATCCGTATTCATAATTCCTTTACCACGAATTCCATTAGACTTCTTATCTTCTAATTCCAGTGCCCTAGCGTAGATCATATCGTACCGTCCTAACTACTCCATTTCTTGTATTTCCTCACATTTTTCTTTTATCAAATTTTCTCTAGATTTATCTGTTACCCTTCTCAGCTCGTTGTTTATACTTCTATCAGAGACATTCCTGGTGGGAGAAATCAATGTGATAGTCATAAACTAAACACAATTCGTTTCGCTTCTGATGACAAACTTTCCAATCTTATAATTTGGTAGACTGCATTCCAAGCTCCTCCTCACTTCACTTCCCCATCTACGTTGCCTCAGCTCAAGCACGTTTAAATGGCCGTTTGGTTACTTCAATACATTATTTTGGAAGATTTAATTCATATTAATTACCGTGGTAAAATTGCGTAAGAGGCAAATGAAAATTACTTTCATCGGGATGTCCGCGTATTCCTTGAAAACTAGATTTGAATTTATGTTCAGCTTATTCTACTACGACTATTAGTTTCCATTATATGCGTGTGTTAATTTAATTATGCTACCTTATCTTAATGACTTATACGTTACCAAAACGGATTGAAAATACAAATTACACGCAAGAAATACCTTTTCATATGAACTATCGGTCTGCATCTGAAGTTGTAAAAAGTGAAGAACTGAGGGACTAAGTCCCCCTCCTCTAAGGACTTCGTTATTGATTATTTTACCTCTTAAACGCCAAGGAGGAAACTCGTGACGTCTTATGGTTAGGCGAGGTTATTGGCGGGAATATTTTACCTTAACTTAGCTCAGTTTTATTTGAGACGTTATAGACGTCTCAAATTAATTATAGTGAGTAATTTCTGCAGCAATATTGCTTAATTATCAATTTATTCATCAAAGTATGATAAATCACTTAGCCCAAGTAAATGACTTGTTTTTTGCCAATTTTACAATAGAACATTTTAATATACAGATTTCGTCATGCTGGGAATAGAATTTGCAGTTTTAAATCCTCGCGAGAATTACAATGCTCTTGCTGAGAACGAAAAAGAATATTTTATATATCCTTTGAAAAAATTCCCTTGCTCTATGACCATTGAAGGGCTTCTTCTATGATTGCATTAAAGCTCTACAGGTGAATTTCGTTTCTATTTCCATTCCAGATGCGTCGTGGTTGCGGATCCCACCCATTTCTTCCATTTCTAAACCTTTATTACTTTCTCCATAGTATAGGGGAAAGTATTGTTTTCATGAAAAAAACCGACTTCGACATTTCAACAGAAATACACGTTTTGAGGTCCCCTGAACACGTTTTGACCATTTTCTCGATGATGCCTGTGTGTGCATGTGCGAATGTGAGTTTTTGTGTGGGTGCTCGAACTCAAAAACTATTAATCATGTCAATGCAAAATTTATATTTAACATTTTTATAAAAGTCACAAGAACTGATTAGTTTTTGGTAAAAAACGGCCAACCAGAAGTGGGTGTTTACTCTTGTCGCTTATCCGTTATTTTGAGATTGCTTTAATATTCGATAAATATAAAAATGTATTGGAATAAAAGTTATAGGAAATTTAATTTTCTACAACCTTTGTTTGAAATATATTCCCAATTAATGCATTGTTTAAGAGATATCTTATATTTTTAGCTTCCACCACCACGCCACCTACCGACGACTATTGTTAACAATTGACGCTTAGTTACGCCTTAGTAACGCTCCTTTTTCTTTTCTTAATTGTTGGGGCTTTGTGGTTATATCCAATATCAGAAGGCTATGGTTTGAGTTTATTTCTGTTCTATGTAAAATCTAACATTTTCTCGCAGTTTCTTAAAATATTTATTATTATGTAACTTATTTGGAATTTTTAGAAATATTACAGATATGGAGAAAGTCATGTGGTGGCCACATCAGATTTTTTCCTTATTGAACCCCAAAGTACTTTTCATTTCTGCCCTTCTCCAAGCTTAATCTTGCACATTCTTTGTGATGTGATTTGGCCCTTCTGTGATGAAGTGCTGTGTGTTTGAATGTATCAAGAGGAGTTTCTCTCATCGCGGGATGATGTCTTCTTCCACCGCTGCAAATTTACACTGCAGCAGATGTAGGGAGACTTCGGTTTTTCGCAACATAACAGTCTTTTGATTCCTTATTTATTTGCATCTCCGATTGAATGACAGTAGGGTCGTCGCAGGCAAAGGCATACGATAAAAACGAATGCTCGAGTTCCTGGAATTTGCGATTTGGATAAGTGTATCATACAAGTTTTACAGATCCGCAAGATTTACGAGATCTTATAGAGGCGAGATAAATTCAGACGAATTTAAGATTATTTACTCGGGAGGGGAGAAAAAGGAAAGGGGAGTGGGGATTATAATGAGAAAAGAGATAGCTGAAAGAATTAGCAAGGTAGTGACGGTTAATGATAGATTAATAGCCGTAAAACTTCAGATGGAGCCAGTGGAAATGCTTATAATTCAAGTGTATATGCCAACAACTAATGCTGGCGACGACGAAGTAGATGAAATGTATGAACAGATTATGGAGATATTGGAGGAGGAGGGAAACGGAAGGATCACCACCATAGTAATGGGAGATTGGAACAGTGTAGTCGGAGAGGGACAGGAAGATAACATAGTGGGAAAATATGGACTAGGGAAGAGAAATGAAAGAGGGGATAAACTTGTGGAATTCTGCCATAGAAATAGATTGATTGTAACTAATACATGGTTTAAGCATCACCAGCGGAGACTTTACACATGGTGAAGCCCAGGAGACCAGAGACGATACCAGATAGATTACATACTAGTCAATGAAAGATTTAGAAATAGCATTAAAAATGTGAAAACACTACCAGGGGCAGATATCGATTCTGACCACAACCTTTTGGTGGCAAATATACAATGTAGATTGAAGAGCGTTAAGAGAAACATAAGAGTTAACAAGAAATGGAACTTAGAGGAACTCCTTAAAAACAAGGAGGCTATCATGACTGAGCTGGAGGAAAGGTTGGGGGAGAGAGCTGAAGAAAATAGGAAGAATATAGATGAGGAGTGGAGATACATCCATAGCAACATTAAAGATGTAATGGAAAAGAAGGTAGGAAAGATAACGGGTGAAAGAAACAAAAACCCTGGATCACAGCAGCCATGCTGCAAAAAATGGAAGAGCGGAGAAAGTGGAAGAACATAAACACTGAAGAAGGCCAAAGAAAGTACAAGGAGTTAAATAATGCTTTAAGAAGGAAAACAGATAAAGCCAGAGAACAGTGGATAAATGAGAAATGCGAGGAGATTGTCGAATGTGAAAGAATTTGTAGAACAGACCTCATGTATAGCAAAGCAAGGGAACTATTCAAGAAAAAAGCAAGAAAGATAGGACGTAAAGGAATCATGAACAAAAGTGGTAAAATAGTATCGGAGCCAGACAATGTAAAGAATGTTTGGAAAGAATACATCGAGGTGCTGTATGACAAAGAAGGAAAGCCAAGAAATATTGAATTAAATGAAAGAGAGGATGTGGAAAAAGATCAGCTAGGACCAAGTATTCTCGAGTCTGAAGTTAAAAGAGCAATTGATGACATGAAAAGAAGGAAGGCTGTTGGGAGTGATGATATACCAGTGGACGTTCTTAAGGTTTTGGGGTCGAAAGCAGTTAAGCAACTAACAAAATTTTTTAACCAAGTATATGATACTGGCATATGGCCTGAAGATTTTTTAGATGTTGTGATGGTACCACTGGAGAAAAAGAACAATGCAAAATGTTGTAAGGATTACAGAACTATTAATTTAATTTCTCATACAGCTAAAGTTCTAACCAGAATAATAACCAAAAGAATTGAATGTAAAATAGAAAAGGAGCTGCAAGATAATCAGTCTGGTTTTAGAAGAGGAATGGGGACTAGAGATGCTATAGGATGTATGAAGATGATGATAGAAAGAGCGCTAGAAGTCAATAAAAGTATGTATTTTTGTTTTGTAGATTGGGAGAAAGCTTTTGACCGAGTGAAATGGGATAAAATGCTGGGTATTTTAAACAAAATAGGAATAGATTGGAAAGATAAAAGACTGCTTAAAAACCTTCACTTTGATCAAAAGATTAGAGTCAGGGTTGAAGGTGAAGAAACAGAAAGTACTTCAATAGGGATGGGAGTGAGGCAGGGTTGTCCTATTTCACCAGCGATATTTAATATTTATGCAGAAACAATAACAGAAGAAGCGTTGATGGAAGAGAAAGGATTTAAGATAGGAGGTGAAAGTATTACCACCATTAAATACGCAGATGATCAGGGCTTAATAGCAGAAGGCGAGAAAGAGCTTCAGAGGATGACAGACAGACTAGTTGAGGTTGGCCAACAATATGGAATGAAGATCAATGCAGAAAAAACGAAAGTCATGGTGGTTTCAAGGGAACATAAAGAATTAAATATAATGGTAAATGGCCAAAAATTGGAACAAGTGAGTAGTTTCAAATATCTTGGCAGTATTTTAGCGCAGGATGGAAGTAGTACACAGGACATCAGAAGTAGGATTGCAATGGCAAAAGCAGCATTTAACGAGAAGAAGGAGCTTTTCACAAGCAAGAAAATAAATTTAGAAACAAGGAAGAAATTAGCAAAATGCTACATATGGAGCATAGCTCTTTATGGTGCAGAGACGTGGACGGTAAGGAGGAAGGAGGAAAAATATTTAGAAAGTTTTGAGATGTGGGTATGGAGAAGAATGATGAAAGTGAAATGGACAGAGAGGAAGAGAAATGAAGAAGTATTAGAAATGGTGGGAGAAGAAAGGATGCTAATAAAAACAATCAGGAAAAGAAAAGCAAATTGGATAGGGCACATATTGAGAAGACAGTGTTTACAAAGGACGATCTTAGAAGGAAAAATTAGTGGAAGAAGAGGAAGAGGGAGAAAAAGAATAGGAATATTAGATAATATAAAGCAGGGATATAATACTTATAGAGGTATAAAAGAGGCTTCTAGGGAGAGAGAGAAATGGAGGCAGCGATTCAGTTAAAACCTGTCTTCATGATGATGATGATAGAGGCTGCAGTTGCATAAATAACTCTACAGATGCTGCAAAATGAGTTCCGCGATACAGCTGACAGTTTCGAGCTGTACAGAGATACTGATGGTGCTCATTTAGAATCCAATTCCTATGTTTTATTAATAAATATAACTCTGATTACATTATTGCATTATCTATCCTAAATTACTTTGATTTCAATAATATAGATAGGGAGTTTATGGACACCCTGTACAAAACATCATCAATCGTTGATCCAATACGTCTGAGGGCGGATAATTTGTTTATTTTTTGCAACGCAGATTTGTTTATTCGACCTTTTTATAGGAGTCACTTACTACAGGAACTAATATAAGTATAAGTTAGTCACGTTCATTTATCGCACACCGATAATTGGTTTTGATTTCGTGTGCATATAAGAACACGTGTATTTGGCACACTGCGAAGAAAAATGATAAAATTCATGTCACTGTTTAATGAAAATAGCCTTCCGAATGTCACCTTTGACTCTTTTCAGCAAGTGAAATAACCAGTTTTACCTCATCTGAAATTTATATTCGTTGGGAGTTGGGGTGGAACAAGCAATATGAGAGAAATTCCGCAACATACAGTATCTACGGCAGCTTACGCCGGAAGAGGAACGGACAAGAATCTCACAAGCCTCATTCTTCATGCGCATATAGAACACTTCGATCCTCAGTGAATTAGAACCGCCCATCCACCCTATTGAGGTCCACAAACACCTTGCGACTCGCACCCCGCCAGATGTCCTCTTGACTTGGGTGCACGCGTCCATTCAGCCACCATAGCGTAATGGGCGCTTCTCGCACATCCCTCCACATCCTTCATCTCTCCCCACGTTAAAGGTCAAGTGCTCTTCTTTTTTTCTTTGAAAGCGTTTATTCAAACCTTCGTAAACGGCACCCATCGCTTTCCGAAGCGCTCCTTTAATCACAGCGTCGGGCAATCGCTTAATGAAGGGTTTTGGGAGGAAGCGTGATGCAGCACGCGAATCCCTCCGCGTCGTGCTTCCAGCAACAATGGCACCGTCGCCAACGCTCCCTTCAAACGTCACTCCGGCCTCTCTCACGTTCCCTCCCTATCCTGCCTCCTCCCCCTCCCCTACGTCTCCTCCATTTCCCCCCTACGACGCAACCACTCTCTTTCTCCGACCTCATTCTGACGTCCGCCGAATGCATGGGCAAACCACGGGGGGGGGGGGGGGAGAGGGGGGAGACACGGATGCAGGAGGACGGTGGGACTCCTTGTAACACTTTCCCACAGAATGCCTTTGCCGAACGGTGCGGAAGGGATCTTGCGTTCTCCCAGCATCCTCCCCTCTTTCCTAACACCTCCCTCCCGCCCCTCGATCTGCGGACCAAAAATACCTTACTTCTTTTTAAAAGTCTCAGAGATAAAGGCGTGTTACAAGGCGTTGTGGCATATCCGTTCCTTACCCTCAAGTCCGGCAGAATTTAAACCCACTACGATGGCTGTGTGGTTCCACGTATGGTTCGCAATGCTTGAGTGCTATTTCCATTGGTCGTTTAAACATATAATATTCGAGTAGACGAACGATCATTCATGTTTGATGAGGGGAAAATGTGGTTATACCTCCAACCTTAAAGGTTAATTAAAATTGAAAATAATCTATCATATACAGACGCTTCTTACTTATGATATAACATAAGGGGGATACTAATGTTTAGGCACTTCCAGATGAGCTGGAGACTAAACTTTTTATGTAGGTATACATATACAAAACCGACGAGAAAAATGGAAAATCTCAAGAAAGGGCATCTATGCAGCTGTTAAAAATCCGCAAATGTTCAAAAAAAATTTTAAGGTTTATGTATTTTCGAATGTGCTACAAAGCTAAAAATGTTTGTCAAGGTAGAATTTAAAAAATAACGAAATAGGGGTTAGAGAGATTTTGATATTCTAATTTGTTTGGCTGTTAAAAATTCTTAAAGTTTAAACAAATAGATAAATTTATAGGTACTTAAAGACAACCTAAGGAGCTGAAATTATTTTGTTATTTAGAGATTAGTGCATATGCATAATCAAACATTTGAAAATCTCCATGAAGTTGTTATTTCGGCAGTTAAAATTTTTAAAAATATAAACAATTAGATAAATATTAATTCATTTCTAGATGTGCTGCAACTTAAAATTTTTGCAGAAATTTTTGTTTTAATATTTTACATTTGAAAATTATTGAGCAGTTTTTAGGAATGCATGGAGAACACATCAGCAGCAATAACTTGTATTAATTGCATCTCAGAGAAAGCGGACACGAAAATAAACCAACAATTTGGATAAAATAATTTAAACCAATTCGATGTATTATTTATTATCCTAATTTCTAAGAATATTTTAGGATTTTTAATGGATGACTTTGCATACCTACTAGTTTCAACATTTTAGTTAGAAACTTTAAAATATACTTATTAAAAATTCCACTGCGCTCTATTGAATTAGTAGCCCCAAACGAACAAGCATCGAACGGCTCATAAGGTCGAACGACTCGAAAATCGAACTCGTTTCCCTGTATTTATTTATTTGACAAAATCGTTCCAATTTGGCCTCTTATTTCGTTATACTATTTTGTTTTACTCAAACTATCTCGCTTGACCGCTCATCCGTATCCGACCAACGGTTTCGTTGAAACGTAAAAACAAAACGAGTAGAGCGGTAAAGGCATGCAACTCTCGAAGGGATGGATCCGTATTAATATTTTCCTCACCGCCCAGACCCAACGCCTCCGGGGGTCGCATTCAGAAAGGAGAAGTTGGAGGAGGAGGTTAAGCCAATTCCGCCGCATCGATGGCATTGTGAGCGTCGCGAGAAGAAGGCCCCTTTCATTCCGTCCGCCCCATCCATTCAACCCTCTCGCCCCCAACCCCACCTCTCTCCTCCCTCTCCCATTCTTCATCCCTCCACGCCAAAACAGTCTCCGGAACGCCCAAAGCCTTTATCACCCACCACGCCCACAAACTGCAAGGAAAAAGGCGACGTCAAGCGGAGTCTCGGGGTACTATCCTCCTCCTCCTCGCGAGCAAACCCTTCCGCATCCCTCCCCCGATCCCTCTTTCTTTCGCTCTCTTTCTCACTATCTGACTCCTAACCTCTAACATTCTCTCATACTCCCCTTCCCTTCGGCTCTTTCCCCGCTCGCTTCATTGCACATCAAAACACATGCCCCGGCCCGCGGCACAAGACTTCTTCATTTGTTTGGAGCTACGCGAGGGGGGGTGGTGGACCTTCCACGCTCCCCCCCCCTCTCTACCCCAATCTTACTCCGAATCAGTCGGAATCTCCGTCTGCGATGATCATTCGGTCAGATCACTCGCGGGAAACTTAGGAACCGCGTTTTCTCACTCTTTCCTCCCCCTCTCCCTCCCACCCTCTCTCCACCACTATTCATCTTTCCCATTTTTCCCTCTTTCTCCCTCTCTCTGTCTGTCTTCCCTTTCCTTTATAGGTTTTTCTCTTCTCTTCCTTATTTATCTTGAAACCCTTCATTTTTTTCTTACTCTTTCCTTCCCATTTCCCTCCCTCCCTCTTCTCCCTTTCTCTTCTCCCTCCCTCTTTTCTCGGCCCTCTCTCCTCCCTCCCCCTCTCTCCTCCATCTCTCCCCCCTCTCTCTCTCTCTCATCCCCCTCCCTCTCTCTTCTCTCTATCTCCTCCCTCTCTCTCCTCCCTCTATCTCCTCCCTCTATCTCCTCCCTCTATCTCCTCCCTCTCTCTCCTCCCTCTCTCTCTCCTCCATCTCTCTCCTCCCTCTCTCTCCTACCTCTCTCACCTCCCTCTCTCTCCTCCCTCTCTCTCCTACCTTTCATACATCTCTCTTCTCCCTCTGCCTTCCCTCTCTCCCTCTCTCTTCTCTCTCCCCTCCGTCTCTTTGTCTCTCTCTTCCCTTTCTCTTCTCGGTTTTTCTCTTGTCTTCCATATTTATCTTTCAACCCTTCATTTTTTCATATACATATATACTTCCCACCCGCTGTAAAAATAAAAAAACGCCGCCTTGCATTCAGGTTCGTAGTCCCCCGTAGACGGAGTATTTTTCCTTTAGCTTTCGCGTCTAGACCGGTTTTTGATGACTATTCTCGTGTTTTTTTTCGGCGACCATGCTGAGATTAAGAGTTAGGCATCGAGGAGCGCGAATGAGAATTAAAATCGTTTCTCTCGTGGTAGGATACGAGACACGAGCGGCAGACAGACTATTTATACTCATGCCAAGCAAGGAAATATCTGAAAAAAAGTAAAGAATTTTTATTCCAACATTTTGATTCGCTACTTTGCGGACAATACTTAGGAAAATCTCCCTCTATTTAAGAATAAATATACGAAATATAGTATATTTTAGTATGGTATATTTTTCATAAGAAAGTAAACGATCAACTTGTTTTTCGTTAAATATTGATATAAAATGGAAAGCTAGATCTCTCGATTTTGTAATAAAGCAAAGCATATCCACTGTACTTTATTTTATTTCATTATTAATTAGAGAAATAATAGGATTGGGCGCGAATAGGTGGCTGATTAAGTGAAAACATGGTTCGACAGACCTTTGCCCGCGAATAGTCGAGAACAAAAATGGCGAGGGATTGCTGCAAGCTTCAGGAACTCGTACTGTTCCTAAATCTGAAGAATGATAAGTGTGATTAATTTCAAATGATTCACAGCCCATTCATGAGAACATGCCACGTCTTCCACAAATGAATTATGGAGCTCACATCATTTCTGCAATCAAATTGCTGATCAATATTGCTTATATTTGCAAAACGTATTAGTACCAATGGTTATAAAAGATATTCAGGGTGTCCCAGAAGTCCGGCCTCATAGGACAACTTTGTTATTTTGCAGAATATCTAAAAATAATAAGAGATCAAATTTGTTGAGACCGGCTCCTAGCTCCTTTATGTGAACGTAGGAATTTCCGCCGAGTCACTTAACCATTGATGAGCCAAGAGAGTAGCGGTCGAACGGAAGGCTCTAGACAATAAAAATCAACATTTTTCCCGAAAAACAGCCTATTGTGAACAACTTTGATCTCAAATTATTTTTAGATATTCTGCAAAATAACAAAGTTGTCTGTTCAAATTTGATGCCATTTCGCACTGGGCAATATACTACTTTGGCTACCAATGGCAAGAATTAACGATGATAATAAATCGGTACTCCAAATTTTATCCGGTTTCAAGCATTTTCACCAAAATAAATTAGTAGATTTGATGTCGCATCTCGTAAAAGTGAATAAAGCGTCGATATTTTGGGAAACTTTCATCTGAATAGACAGCAATACCCCACACCGTCCATCGTTTTTCTATATTTTGATCGGACTCAACGATCAAAGCGCTTTGGTTTCTGTTGCTAGGTGGTGTCCATTATCGCAGCAAAGCTGGCCCTGAATATTTCCCCGCTTTTCTTCAAAGAGTCCTTGGAGCGGTTGATCTTTCAAGATGGTGCTCGTTCACTTAGATGACCTTAAAAATCAGCGCTTCGTATAATCGATGTAGGATGTTCGTATGCCTTCACGGAATCAGATCACATTGTTCTGTCCCCCAATCAAAAGCGAGCTTCGAGAGAAGGAATCGCATGGCTAACGTCTCTCTCTCTCTTATTGCGCTTTCTCCAAAGATTGCTCGCTGACTCGGCTCTCTTCGCTCGGCACCCTTATCGAAAGATGTCTAATCGAGGGATCGCTTCGGCGCGGTTCTTTTGTTTTTTTTTTTTAATCTTCACGCATCCCTAAAAGAACGCCTTCATCTCTCACACGCTGGCGCCTCTTTTTTCCGGCGTTAAAATTTTTTGTCCGCAGCGACGCCTCGCGATTCACGCGGCGACGCCTCCGGATCTCATTGTGTTCCACATTAAGATTGCCGTTCGGAACACTGGGACAGAGATTAAAGCGGACTCTGTAGTGTTCGCTTGGAGATGGAATGTGAGTTTTTCGGAGGGTGATGACGTCGCGGGTTAGAGGATATTTCGGGTGGAGGGGTGTTACCATACCAGTGGAATATCTAGGAGAGTATTTTCGAGGCTAAACCCCTTACCCTCTCCATATGAGTCAAAGTTTTTTTAAATTCTAGTTAAAATTTCGTTCCGTGATTATATTTCTTCAATTATTTAAAACAGCGAGTGAGTCATTTTTAATATACAATCACACGATTGCCACTTGAATGAGGCGTGTGTCAATGTTTTTGAACAAGCTAGAGCAGAGTTTTTAAACCTTCCTTTGCATGTTTTAATTGTCGTCTGACCATTTGCCATTTAAAGTGATAATGAAATGAATAATACTTGCATTAAGATACATAACTCATGTTTATAGCGTTAAAATTCACGGTTTTGTCGTAATTTTGTTTTATTGCGTTATTTTTAGGCTTAAGATCGCTTCATTTGACACAGAAGTCGTACATGAAAAACTAATTAAGAAGAGGTATTATAATCTTAAATATTTTCGCGCACCCCTCCAAAACTCTTAACGTACCCGCGGTTGAAAACTCCTGGTCTAGAGGTACTTTCCCATGTATGTAGTGCGGTCGGAGAGGACGGCTCCTTAAACCTTAACCGTTTCCTTGGAATTGGCGAACGAAGAAAAGTAACAATTTACTGCAGAAATGCGCACCACATATAAGTATCTCCATCTTTCACTTTTAATTTTTTAGTCTCTGTGGACGTCCTTGTCGATTAACTTTATTAAATTTAATTATGAACTTTAAACCCTTTCGCCCTTTACTAATTTCTACATACACCTCTGTACCATACTCTGGCCTTAAAAAAATGACGTCTTTTCCACTGAAAAAGTATAATCAATTTAGTATTCAGGAATATTTGATCTATTTATATCACATTTATTAATGCAGTACCTGCACAGCACTTGGGTTTGGTCACCATTTTGACGCCTACTCTATTTGAAGAATTAAGAAAATATTTCTAATTAAAATTTTACTTCTCTCAAATGCATAGATCTTAAATATAGCTCTAACATGATTTATAATAAGCGGAAATGGGAATAAAATAAATTTTATTCCTAGATTCCCGAGATTGTTTAAAATTATTCAATGAATAAGTATATGATCGTGGTCCGAAATTTCGGACATATTTTTCTCTGAAAAAAACCTTCCGGATCGTCTTTTGAGTTACAAAATCAATGATAATGGGGAATTGTGGTTAAACTAAGGATTTGGGGGTAGATATGTACCTATTCAGAAAGGGCGACTCCAGAAAAAATTGCATGAAAGGACGTCGAATTCATCTCGTTATCAGAAAATAGTTTTCCATGGATTTAATCAAGACAGAATTTGTGATAAAGTTTAACAAGTTGACTTCAAGAATGTTTAAGTTTTTCAGTATTTGTATTTTCCCCAAGTCTGATCACATGAAAATTATCGCGCTCAACGTGCAATTTATATTATTCTAAATGAAAGTAAGTTATTACTAAACCGTTAAAGTTTCTTCCGAGTGTTTTAATTATTAGTTAAAAATCATCAGAAAAAATGCTTCACATAAATATGCCATTGCGTGATACAATGACAAATATTCCTTTAAGTTTTATGGAAAATTTAAAGTACAAATTGTGCTTTTAAGAACAAAAATAGAATTTTCGAAACGACAAAAGTTTCAAGACGATCATAAAGATGTAAATATCTTACTTTGAACGTTTATTTTTCTAATAACTTTTAACAATGAGTTAAAAACAGCTTTTTACTTGCACAAACTAAAAAGAGTTGAGCATGATCCGAAATCCAATATTTGAAAATATACATCTTTTTCCAATGCAATTGCCTAGTTTAATATTCTAACACAAATTTCATAAATGCATATAAAAATTTTATAACCTTTAAAAACCTTACTCATAAATTTTTTATATTGCATCAAAATGCAATTTATCATTATATGACCCATTTCATTTCATTTGAACATTTAGCTCCTACTAAAAACTGACCAAATGAAGTCACAATGATTTGTTTATCAAAATCACACTTAACATTATCCCGACATGATTATAATATATTTATAATAGTTTGGCGAACCTTTCATTTTTATTCTTCCTTTAATAAGAAAACGATATAAATACAAACAGGAGCACGGCAGCCAAATCTCGCCAAACAACTCAGCATTTCTCTCTCGCGTGAAATCATTTTCATCATTTACGATTAAGATGTAAATTTAGCGTATTTAGCCCTCTGCTTGAACCACACCCGGCGTGATAACTCTCGAGTTCAAGTCAATCTTTATGAATATCTCGTTTATAGAGCGCGGAAAAGAAAAACAATAACTCGAGGCAGAACTCAAATCCATCCAAACTTCTTTAATTTCGAATCCCATTACAACCTCCCGACACGAAGCCCCTCCATTTCCATTCTCGTAGATTTTTTTCTCCTGCATCGAATCCGCGAAAGAGATCGAGAGGCTTGATTAGGAATGGGCGTGGCACTGCGCCTCCCTCCCTCTCAACCCTGCAACCGCGAAAGCGTTGGAGAAAGCGAGAGCGACTCTCTCGCTCTCTTTCTCTTCATCTCTCGCGCCTCTGCGCGCTGCTGCACTGCAGATGGCGGCACTATCCCAGGGTTTCTCCAATCAAAAAGCCTTTTTACTCGGAAGTATTAAGGGAGGGGTTGGAGAAACAGTTGAACCGCGTAAAAAGAAGGGTTTCGAACGAAAGGGAAAGGCTTCTTTAGAAGTGAGATGAGAAGGATAATCGGATAACAATAAGAGTTGAGGAACGGATTGAAATGCATGACTACGGATTATCCACGGCATCAGGCTTCGCCTAAAACAGAATCAATTTTCTGTTCAGCTTCCGTTGCATATTATTTCTTTCATGTTATTAATATTTGCTTAAGAATTAAAAACAACTTTGTAAACTCCTGCAATACTTTTATTAGGAGACTCTATCTAGATTTCGACGCTATTAGCAATAATAAAACAATAACAATAGTCACTATTTTGCTGTTTTTAGAAAACCTATATACACGGACAACAATATTCATGCTTCATCCAACCATCCAATCTCTCATAAGCACGCCGTGTTCGATTCATTAGTACATACATAGACTTATTAAACTACCTTTAAAAAATAATGCCTTTATTGCTGAATTACAAACCATAAAAACAATAGCCTTTAATAATGGATATTCAAAAAAATTAATAGAACACATTCTCCAGAAAAATAAAAGAACATCACTCTCAACTAGATTTTCCCGCAACAGCTTCCCGATAGATCCGCCCCAAAAAATGGTGAATTTTGACCTTTCTTGGACCCTTATCCCATAGACTGAATAAGTTCTTCCCTAGTGATATCTACAGGATAGTTTTCCTTAGTAAAGTGAACTTGAGCCATATGTTGTGTAACAATAAAGGCCGTGTGACTCCCAGTGATAAATATGGTGTTTACATAATGGAATGTGGTGACTGTCAATCTATATATATCGGTCAGACTGGAAGGAAATTTAAAACCAGGAAAAAATTACATCGGAGGTGCAACAATAGGACTGCTTCTCAATTCGCTAAACACCTTCTTGATCATGGACATTTTTCAGATTTTGACTCGAAAATTTTACATTGTGAAAATAAGAGCCACAGGCATAATGCATTGGAAATTATTGAAATTGTTTCTGCTGTTAAAAGTGGCCACAATGTTGTTAACGACCTTTTGTACCTTTCTCACTCCCCGATCCTTGATATCCACTCCGTCGAAATCTAGATAGTCTCTTTTAATAAAAGTATCGTGGGAATTTACAAAGTTATCTTTAATTCTTAATAATGAATTTCTACCAAGTAACGTCCGATACAATTGACTATAATATTTGCTTCTTACCATTTTGGGGGGACGCATTCTAATGTCTTAAACTTGAATTTTATATCAAATGAAAAAGAATTGGTACTCCTGTATGAAGTTTCTTAACTCTAATTTGAGGATATAATAACCGAGGTTTGTCGTTATTTAGTTCTTTTGCCGTTATAGTTCATATATAAAGTGCCGTCCTTAGTATGATTCAAATAAAAGATGAAATATGTCGTGAACCTCTAATCTATTATTAAATTTTAACATTTAATGGAATGGAATTTAATTGTAACATTTAAAAACTACTTAAAAGATGAATCTTTTTTCTGTGTATGTAGACAGACGTATTTGTTTTTAAACATTTAACATTTTAACGATCATTCTACTATGGAATCAGATAGAGGTTCCACTGATTTTAAATTGAGATATATAATATTTCTGAGATTATATTTACGGACATTTTTTCGGGCCCCTTGCTTCATGGGATCCCTGGCAAGCGCCAGTGCTCTCAAATCCGCCACTGGATTCGTAAAAATTATCGGAGTCTTCATCAGGACTGGTGATTAGTGCAGCGGATCGTTGTCCTATATCGTTGTCACTACATGAAACCCAATTTATGGAGTCAATTGATCTCTTCACATTTTTTTAAATAATGGATTATTTATTTAAAGGCTTTCTTTTTTCGAAAAAGTTCTAATTTTAATCTAGTGGTTTTGTCAAATTAACAGTATGAGTAACATCTATAGCCATGGAAGGGTATATATTGCATGTATGCATGAGTTCAATTCCTCAACTATTTTCATTTTATTACATCAAATATTAATATGTTTTCTAAAATTAATTCTTCGTGCTAGTACATCCTATATAGTGACATGACTAATTCCTCCGCATTCTTCTGTGTTATAAATCTCAATTTAGTACTCCTTGTAATGATAAAATAAGACAGTGGAAGCAAAAAAGATCGTGAGTCTTCCATATTAAGTTATTTGATATCTTAATGTAAGGAAAAAATTATATTGCTTCCCATGCTTTCCGTCTCATTGATTTATTCGATTATCACTCGTATACATTGTATGATATTTGTATTGCTCGATTAACACTTATATAGTTAATGGTATGTTTACAACAATATTTAAGGATATATTTATAGGTAATTTATATTATCCCACTTCTTCACTCTAAAACATTCGTCAGTGTTATTCATTCCGTAGAAAAAGCGAATAGCTTCCAGTATTTACGAAGGTACACCTGAAGCGAGCGAACACGGAAATAGAGCCAACTTTTGAAAAGATAAACAGAACTTCACCTCTGTCATTGAGTAAAGAACCATCTACTTCTTTTAAGTTACGCCTTCCTACAGATTTACTTCTGTAAATCACCGCGCAAAATTCCCATTCATGAAAAGGGGCAGAAAGAACAGGTATTTCTTATAGACATCGGCTTCAAATTTCTCCGGGCAGTGGAAGGCTCTTTCTCCAGGTCAAATAGCTACTCGTACTCTACTGGGAAATTTGTTTGGTGCCTACACCACAAAAAAACCATTAATTTCTCTTTTCCTTCCACTTCCAAATGCTTCAAGCTCAGACGCAACCGTCCGCCCCCACCCCCGCTCCACGTACGTCGTCCCACGCTCCCACCCTCCCCCGTCTCCATAGGTGTTCGCCAGCGGGTGGCACCCATTCTCACCGCTGCCGAGGTCGGAGGAGACAGAGAAAAGGGAACCCTTCATTACTGGCATGCCCCGAACACTTTGTATGCTTTTTTTCCTCACCCCCTCCGTTCCAATTCCCACCGCAAAAACTCCCTCGCTGTGAGCCGTTTCTCCGCCATAGCGTCAATCCTCTGCTTTCAAACCCTCCCCCATTTTACTCCCCCACCTCCAACTCTGCGCTGCACCATTTGACTCCAGGGCCGCGTGGGAAGGAGGGGCTACCCTAAAGCTGTTTTTGCCTTCTTACGCCCCCGAGAAAAAAATGTCACTCTCTAGACGACCTCACGGGCATTTCTCTCACTCCTGTCCATCTTTCTTCAGAATGCTGCAGGGTATATAGACTAGCACACCTTATTCACCAAATAGAGAAACAGCGGGACGCTTAGTTCATTTGTCTACTTCTCTCTTTGCCTCCTTCCTACACCTTATGGATAAGCACTGAGAGTTCGCCTCCCTCGTAAACTCCCCTTCCACTCCTGCCTCGGTAACTTTTATTCAAATGAAGTTTTTCTTCCAGATCCTATGAGATCCGATGCCAAGTGAATCGAGGGGTTTGCTCCATGAGATACCGTCTTCATAAAAATATATTCATTATTAATTACATACGAGAATGTATTTGCCCATTGCCTCTGTTTTGTCACATTTTATCAGCTATTTCTCTCAAAATGAACGAAATCGGTAGCTTCCTGTTTTTCTAATACCTAGTTCTGTAAACGTATATTCTGCCGTTGATTCACACATCGGAAATATGTCTTGACGAAGCGGTGGCTCCACTACATCAGAATAATGTACCATCATTATGAATAAATAATTTTAAATTTATAAGACTAAAATTACCCGGCTTCATATTTATGCGAAATATATCGCGTAATAAAATCATTAATATATATTTCGTTTTTTGCTTCTGATTTATTTACGATTGAGATACTATTTATAAAGTTGAATTTTTTTCAGAAGAGAGAATGCACTTGAAAATTGCCATTAATCCTCGAAAACTCTCTTGTTGCGTTTCTTCTTCCTGGCTCCATCCGACATTTATTTTATTTTCCCTTCAAATTTTCTCTCCTGAGCCCTCTTCCTCCATTTCCTTAGCATTTCTTTCGCGCTAAAAAAAACGGCCATCATCCTTCTTTGGTGCGCAAACTGGTACCACCTGTGGCGAGGAATGATATTTGCTCCAGGACCTCTCCCTCCTCTTCTCTCCCTCTCGCTCCCACGAATTCTCCCCAGAATATTCAATAGGGAGCTATGCAGCCAAGTTCCCCATCCATCTCCACCCCGCATTTTCCTTTGCTCTACCCTCAAACCTCCCTTCGCCTATCTCAAAAGTACTCGTCCACCCTCTCTCCCTTTCTCTCTCTCCCCTTCATCAATTCGCTCTCCTTTCCCTAACCTTTGCCGAAAAATCCGAGTTTCTTCGCAATTATTGTGGAACGCGACAGAGGTTGAGGGCAATTTGTCTCCCCCTAAGGGTAAAGCACTTTAGGGTGCGGCTTAAATAATGGTCGCGGTGACCCTAGGGAGAAGCGGATGGTGCCACGTCGTCCCCCGACGTTACCCAGGTGACGGACGCGTTTCCCCTACTATTTTTCGATGGGGAAAACGAAATTGCATAATGACGGGTTCCGTATACAGGGGCGATTTGAACGTTGACAAAACATTTCGCAGGAATCTACAAATGTCTCATGACGGCCGAAGAATGAAAACTGAAGAACTCAAAATTGCATAACATACAGTGGCCAGTGCATAATTATTGTAATTGACGTTTCATTTCTTTTTCAATACATTTTTATCGCGTGGCAGTCGCGCAAGGATGATAACGTGCGACCTGAAATAGGTTTTCATTCTTTTTTTTTAATCATTTTAAGGGTATCATGTAGTTTTTATCCCAACGTGCCATGAAAACTTTGATGGTTCCTCAGCAATTCTTTGTACAAGTAATATTCGTTTTGCACAAAACGCAGAAAAATATTATGTTCTACTAAATTGTATTTAATTTTTGAGAAATGATATATTTTCATTTGAATGGACTTGTAGGTAAATACAATTTTCAACTCTCTGGCCAGAAATAATATTTGTTATTTAAAGAGAGGTTCTTTAAAAATATGCCACAATTATTAAATGGATTTTGGAACGTATTTACATTTGAACACGAAAGCTGTGATAAACATTTTGAAAATCCGTTTCCTGATGAATTAGGAATACTGAACCTATAGCGCACCTGTGATGAGACGTGTGTGGGATTATTATGGTTGGCAAGCCGAATAGATAACAGCTTTCCTTCATATATCAAATAGTTAAGCACCCTGGATTGAAGAATTTACAACAAGGTCCATGAAATCGTCTAAGATTATTAATGAAAGGATTTCTTGCGTCGCATTTAAAAGATCAAACAAAAATCCTGATATATAAATCTTCAACAAGAGACTCCTTATATTTAAAAATTTTGTAAAATTACAGTAAAAGATATTACAAAATTGATAAAATCATTTTGTTTGTTGTAAAAAAATTTAAAAACCCTTTAATTCTGTTTAGAAATTTCGAATGAATAAAATTAACATTATTAAATTTTAACTTTTATGAAATTTTATCAAAATCTTTGGATGGAACAAAATTGTTATCATATGCTCATATGGTTTCCCCGGTAAGAAAAAGAATTTAATGACCAGGCGATGTAAATTCGCGTACGAGCAAGTCTCCATGCGCTTCTCATCTGTTTCCTCCATCCCTCCGACGAAGTTCCTCACTCCCCCGTCGCCCAAAGATGCTTTTCTATTGTCCGCGTCCCTCATACCACACCCTTCATTCGTCTCTCCCACATTCCCCGTCCCACACGCATTCTTCCAGTTCTCCCCTTCGCCAACTTCTCGCATTCTTTTGCATCGCAAGACGCAGGGGTCCTCCCTCTCTCCTCGCTTGTTTCTCCTCCCCTTCACAACCACGCCCACTCCATTCATGCCCCGTACTGCCTTTCTCTCTATCTCTCTCCCTTTCTTTCTCTTTCCCTCCCTTTCATCTCTCTCCCTCCACATCTCCGTTCCGCCTTTTTTCCATTCTCAATTCATTCTCTTTCTCTCGCTCTCCTTACTTCTCTTCTTACTGCCGAAAAATCTTGGTTCTTGCCTCTTCAATGCGTTACAAAACGGATTTTTTTCTTACCTCAAACCAGACTTTGTCGAGAGCATTATAAAACCCACTCCTTCTTCTCTTTCCCTCTTCTCGCATAATCGCCTTTCCTCTTCCAAGTGTGTTTACGCGCTCTTTTCCTCCAGATATTCTCGCTGAATTCTTTTAATCTTTCGCACTCCCCTCTCTCGCTCTCCCTCTTATGCCGACTGGAGGTTGAATAACGCAACAAGTTCAAAAGCGAGAGGTTATTCGCGCGGATTATACATAAATTGACATTATTCGATATGCTATCTTAAAATTTTCATAACTGGGTCGATATAGGAGGCGATCGTAATTTATATGGCTGTCGAGTGATGAATTACGTTTGTTTGAAATGATACAAAATCAGAACCTGTATCAATTTTCCATGAAAGGAGCATTTTAATGAAAATTGTCTGAAGTTGTTATTAAATGGTAATATTCAAGACTTCGTTTGTGACGGAACTCTCTGGAACGCCGTTCCGGGATTCCTTTTTTGAAGAAGAAAATATCCGAATTTTTAATTAAGTTTTTTTAATACAGATATGGCAATTTTTTAAACGGGAGTTTTTTATATAGGTATGTGGCATATATATTTAAGAAATATGTTAGTTCGTGAGCAAAATTTCAAAGAATATGTTTCAATAAAATATCGTTATAAAATAAGAATTTTTCAAGAAATAAGTACCAACTCCATTAGACTTTTATACGCTCCACCTCCTTTCTATCTAAAAAATGAGCACTGGCAATAGTACTATATTGTCCAACTTGATGTGCTATTTGCATGGAGGTAAATGTATGATTACCTAAAATGGAAACCATAAAATTATAACAAACTTCTCCATAAAAATGGAAGCGATCTCCTTCTACGAATAAAAACGAAATATGATAGTAATATTTATGCATATATATTTAAAACGTTGATCCAGTGGAAACTTTCATATTCTACCTCTCTGTAGTTTTCATTCTCATCTCACTCAATCTGGCCCTTGCATTTCAAACAAAATGCTTTATTTTTCATTTAATAAGAATAACTTTTTAAGAAAGAAACTATTAATCCAGGAAAATTAGAAGATTACCTTGCAATTTATCGCATGCAGAGTAAAACTTACATTTTTACTGCATACGTATACTATCTATTTAATATGATATTCTTAATTTCATTAAAAATATTCATGATTAGTGAGAGATATTTACATAATTTCCGAAGCTATCTAGACAAATATTCAACATTTTTTCTACATTTATTTTTAGAAATTATGGACAGAAAGTATAGGTATCGTTTTTCAGTACCACGCCTATAATACAATAATGTAAGAAGCTTTTAATGCGGCGTGTTTCAAACGTCACGGCCAATTTCTTGTGGGGCTGGTTGCTCCTAAGGGAACCGCCTCCACACCGCAACCTCGACAACGGCCACTCCCTCACAAACAAAACGACACAAAAGAGAGACAATTTCACCCAATCCTTTGCTACCCTTTTTACCTTCCGTGTTACGCAACACCACCCATACCGTCTCGTGGCCAAGCAGACACCAACATCGCCCTTTTTACTTCGGCCGCACTTCAGCCCTGATTGCAGTGTAGGGACATATCTGATGATGGACTCCGCTTACACTAATTGAGGCCTTTGCCCTATATACTTCCCTCCAAACGACCACCCTTCCCCTTCCTTCCCCTTTTCCCATACCCTCGAAGATCCTCACAAAGGAACGCCGGAGGACTCTGCGGGGGACCGTAGAGGCAGTGCTTCCCTCACGAGCAGGCCGCAAAGAGGACAAAGGAATACTCGGCGTTGGATCTGCCCCTCCCCCTTTTCTCTTTTGCAGACATTCTTTCTCTCTCTCTGCCCCCAGCGTGTACACCAGAGCGCCCCCTTCCGATGCCCTCCGCAATACTCAGACTAGAAACATTTCTTCAGGCAGCATCAATAGATTCCAAGTTCCCACAGCAAAACGCCCATGAAGTTATATGTCGCGTCTCGCTTCCGTCCCCGACACGTTTCCTCATTTTTTTCTTCGCGTTTCCTCCTTCGTCTATTGTCTTCGACATGCCAATACACTCCTAACCTCCCTTCCCAAGCGATCGGAGTGCCTCCCTCTCTCTCTTCCTGTTTCCATTTTGGCATCTCTGCCTTCTTTCATACTTACGTGGGGATTTCCAACATTTTCGTCAATAGGAACGATTTTGAAGCATTTCTCAAACAATTAATCGTTTTCTTTTTGCTTTCTCCGCCGCCGTGAGCAACGGGCCAGACATAATTTCTCACGGGTATCGATATCTTTCAAACGGAAAAGGCCGCTCACTTTCGATTTTTCTTTTTACCAACTCGTTTAGCAATTTTATCGCGATAAAGAAACACTTTACTTCCTTTTTTATACATATAGTCCTTCTGAGTATTGCGATTCTTAGGATTTGGATATGACATTGAATATTTCATACACTATTAACGAAAATTGATGGAGATTATACTGGGAATTAACAAATTTAGGAAGAAACCCAAACAAATTAAAGAAAAAATATGCCCCAGAAAAGTGCTTTGCAATAGCACAAAACAAATATTTATTAAAGAGAAAGGAAATCGTTATAAAGCATCTCAAGATTATTAGCATAGATAGGGAATTAAAGGTTTATTAATAGGGTACGATAGCAATGCTTGCTTGGAGTAAATCGGTTTCTCACTAACAATAGATTAGTCTTTTAGGGCAGAGATATTAATCTGGGGCATGTGCAGCGTTTTAAAGGAAAAATATTAAAGATTATAATTTTCTACTCATGCCTCTTTTCACGTCTGACTTCTAAATCAACGGATGCGATATTACGATTACGAATAACGTTATGAAACGTCATAATGACCCTTAATATGTTAAAGTAGAATTGGGATAGAAAATTATCACTTTTATCACGGTAAGTACATTATTGAGATATAGGTCTTTTATATACGATAATACAGGCTAATAGAGGATTTATTTAGAGTTTATGTCGGTGCAGTGACACCCTCCGCCAAACGCATTTTGCGGCTTGCAGGGTATTCGTGTAAATGTTTCCATGCAAGGTTAAAAATAAAAACGTACCATGTCTAATTTTATTACTGATATTTATAAACATCATTAACTTTTTAAAAATACAAATATCATAATTTTTTAAAAGTATGATAGAGGTACATACGCGACTATTTCAAAATTTCCGTAGGGGTACGTCATCAAACCCCTGCTCTAAAAGTGTCGAGCAAAGATTTTTTTGATATAAAATCGTGTTAAGCATAAATAATTCGTTAAGCAGAGCGAATGTAAATTACGTGAATTAATAAAAATCTATACGAGACCGGAGCCAGAATGTTTGGCGTAGGAACGTCTAAATCCCAAAAATTCTGGGGACAAAAATGTGCATTCAACTCATATTTTGCGGTTGTGAAGTTTATAGCGACAGTTATTAGCGACTGGCAAGGGTAAACATCAGCTTACTAAAGCGATAAGATATTATATTGAGTTAGTATGAGTTTTGGGTTACGTTTATTATTATTGGGCAATATCATTTTTTACGAGATAAGAAGCGCGTCTTGGAAATGAAATGTAGAACTTTTACATTTGTGTTTTAATACGTAAATACTGTTGAAATAACTATTAATATCACACTCTACCGGATAAAATTTTAGTTGGGACGCAGCCCGGCTTAAATGTCGTTAGACGACATGTACACTACATCTAATAAAGTCTTTGAAGAAATGTTCGAGTAATAAATACACTTAACAAATCATTTAGACACTAATGTTAGTAAATGACTTTTATTCATGCTTTGCTGTTAGCACATTTATTTTCAAATGCGTCCGTCACATTTAGTAAATTTAGTTTTGAAATCAAAAGGCTTGCTAAAATACTTGCCAGAAAAGAGAAATGACAAACAAAGCTTTCAATGAAACATTTCATTTATCTTATTTACTTTTACATGATAGAATACAAGGCTTTTATTAACCGTACTTTCCAGAATGGAGGTCGTTGATCCGTTGACGTAGCGAAAAATGGTAAAACTTTCTTTCTAGATCATTTTTAGAATTTACGTGAAAGGTTTGTGTAGAAGACGAGAAAATAAGTTGAAATATTCAAGAAAATACGGTTTACCACTTTTTAACATGGGTTACCCAAAATTTATTTACTCTTTCACTTTACAATATATGTTCAACTTTTGCATTCAATTTTTACATCCAGTAAAGAGTATTTTTATTTTTAATTTAATTTTGTTTTTTCAAGTCTTTTTGAACGACCAGTGAGCAAAAAATTATAACATTTTTCTGAAATATCCATTTTACTTTATGAGATTGACAGCTCTTTTGAGCAAATCTCGAGACATTATTTATGGTTATTTTTTTTGTCCATATTTTCAAGAATGTGGGTATTTTTTAGCAGATGAAGAATGCTGACGATGCAATGACCAGGTACAGCTGAATTTACCTTTTCGTTCGCGTCCGATGATTACGCCTTGAGAATTAAAGAGATTTTTCTGAGATCGAAAGGCTTTTTGCATTGAAGTTAATTAGTTTTATTTAGAAATTAGTGCTAGACCCACATTCGAAAAAATACGGTTTTACTATAATGGCAAATTTACTTTTAGGCTGCAAAATTTTTTTTGGTATACAGCAGCCGATCTCATACAAGATATGTGATTACATAATTTAAAATTAGGTTAGGTACACAAAACCACACACAAATAAATCCAACAGAATAAAGAAAAAGTCAAATATGAAATACCAAATGAGATATTTATTAAATTTATCTTCCGCTTGTTTTCTTCTCAGGATGGTGATTATTCTTCCGGTTGGCGATATAAATATCTCATATAAAATCGCGACACGTTTCCATGATGTATTACACAGAGGCAATAAAATACGGATATCTATTTTAGCCCATACATGACCATACAAATAAATCAATTTCAATTCAATATCTTTGACAAACATAAATTACGAAGAAATTAATCCATACATATTAAATACTAACTAAATTTTAACAACATGCTTTCAAATTAAACTTAACAATACCTAAGACTTTAGATAGATGTCTTTCACGCCTGTTCAATGTGTCGTTCATTTCACAAGTTAAGTCGTCAACGGAACGACACAGAAAGCAAAGGCGTTTTGCAGAATGTTAGAAAGCAAAAAGTAACATTTATTTGATTTTTTTGTTATTTTCTCAATGCTGTCACACGTCGGAGCTAAAAACTGAAAGAAAAAACGCTTCCCGGATAATATTTGCGGGAGGGAATTCAAGCTAATTATCATGTTGGTATATCCTCTCGCGTACAGTTATTCATGCACACATGCACAGCGCGGGGTAGCAGAGTCGGAGGGTCCTCGGAGGAGTGCAAATCGTGTCCCTGGCGGCGGACATAGAGGTGAGAGTAGGCCATGCTGTAGGACTCGGATCTGATCTCCTTATAAATATCGGAATAAGCGGGCGCGCGCCAAGGAACGCCCGCAACAAAGAAGTAAAAAAAGCCGTCAATTTGAGAGAGCGAAATCGGGAGGAATCGTCGAAAGCATCTCTTCGAATAGAATAGGCGGTGCCGAATGCGAGATAACCGTCTTCTCTCGAACTCTCTTACGGAATTCTTTAGTAATGGGATGCAGGCTTATATTTACATAACAGGGTTCCACAAATCCGAGGGGATTTCTCGCTTCTATGATCGTAGGCGTAGTTGTTCATGTGCATTTGCAAAGGCAAGCGGGAATCAGGTTTTATACTTATCAGTCGGGTGCGTAAGTTTGTCTGTCCACTTACATACGTTGTTTTGTCTAGACGATCGCTTTTATCTTTCACCTCAATATGAGACAGATTTTTACTCATGGATTGCTGTTTTTCTCGTTAATATTCTTATGTCTCATTACTCTTCCATTGTTCCACTTCGAAACTTTGTCTGCATTTCGTTCAACTTTCATTTTATACCGCGTCTACCAATATCGTACTCCATCAGCTCATCTTCTTCTCATCTTCCTAAGTTAAAACATTCATTTGGTGCTTATAAAACTCGTATGCATACCTCTTAACTATCGCATATATATTCCCAATTGAAAATTTCCTTCTATCATAATAGTGAGGCACGTATTTTTTCCGATACAACTATCGGCTATGTTTTACGAGACAGGAATACGGAGTAATGACTTGGAGTCCAAATCATCCTGCGTTAGAAACCTTCTGTCAGGATTGTGAGGCACGTATATTTGCCGACACGAATGTCGGCTGTTTTTTTGAGAAAGGAAAAAAGAAGGAATGACTTGGAGACCAAATCACCCTGGATAAGAAACATTGTCATAATTTTGAGGCACGTATTTTGCCGATAAAACCATCGGCTATGTTTTGCGAGACTGGAAAATGGAGGAATGATTTGGCGTTCAAATCATCCTACGTTTGAAATTTCCGTCGAGCATGTCGTGAGATCGGTCGAGAAGCAACCCTCGGAGAAATAAAGAGGTGGGGAGACGAAGAGGAACAATAAAGAAACATACGTTTCACACGAAATACGAAGAAGAGAACCAAGAAGCTGCAGGACGAGAAAATCTTTTTTCAGCGGGTTTTCTTGAAAAACCACGCGATCGGATAAATATAAGAGAGAGAGAAAGGCTAAAACGTGAGAAATCGGGTCGCTTTCTGTTTATCTGTCAGGTGAATGGTAGACGAGAGAACGTCGCAGCCCCGCATTATGCAACTAGGTGTCCTTGGTGGTGCAAAGAAGGGCTGTATCGGAAGAAATGGCAGCCCTGGTGTTCAAAACATTGGGACGAAGAGGGTCGCATAGGTCCAAGAGGCGATAATAGGACGGAGGGAGAGGAGGAGGAGACATCAATGACTGACCAACAAGAAGGTGATTTACGAATCCGTTTTTTTTATAGCTTAAAAATGAACAACTGGCGTCTTTTTGTGATTGTCCTCTAAGGTTAAATGCGTCGTGGCATCACTCAGGAGGGTGAATGTTTCAATTTTTGTTGTTTTTTTGCTCCTTCACCAAGGAAGCATTTTATTCGTCAACAACATATAACGCGTTTGGAAGCTGCTTTGGACTATTTTTTTCCGCGATGGTACACGCGCACAAAACTGCTATTATAACTCTGATTTGCTCTTGGAAGCACGACTCCAAATTTTGCGCTAAATGTTTTTTTTTATGGTTTTGTCGAGATATTCTTTCGTAAATTTAGTCATTGTGCGTTCGTCTCCTTAAATGTAAAGTCGATCGAATGATACTATCGCCATTTAGTACACAGTACGTAAAGCCTTTAGTACCTCATCTTCGCAGCATATTGCGATAGCGGCGGTTTTAAATAATTATTTTTTTATATGACTAGGATTTGATAAACGACATTGTCCAAAGAATTTTATCGAGGAAGAATTTTGATCAACTCGGGTGTGGAAGACAGGTCTTCGTCAACAGGTAATTTTCGGCTAAACCACACAATTTGCTATTTTGATTGTGAACTGTAGTTGTTTCTTTAGTACTTTCAGCCAGTGGTTCGTCTAAATATAAAAAGAAGAGTATTACTGCGGAGTACTATTGCGGGATATCGTAAACACAAAACGTGGTGTAAAATAAATGAGGTGGTTCTCATTCAAGTCGAAATTGGAATATTTTATAGAGAAAGTAAACGGAGAAATTGGTATATTTTTCAATTAAAAGGTTAAGTGCTTCATGTCTTCAGTCGCCCAATGAAATCAAATCACCAGACGTAATCGATTCGAAAGGAGTGGAAAGAGAGAACAGTGCGACTGCAAAAGATGTGGGAGGATGACGGTGGATGCGGATATTGATATGAACATTACTTGGTCGCGTCATGGAGTGTTGGTTGGAGAAGCCGAGATGAGGTAGATATTAAGGAGAGTTTTACGATTTAAAAAACGTGTCTCTTGAGTCGTAATAATGCAAGTAACAGGAGTATTCTCATAAGGATATGTTGGGTGAGCCTGGGGAATGAATGAGGTAGATTAGGACACCGCAAAGATAAAGGACATTTTAAGGCGATCGTTGGGGAAAAAAATTCTGGCGAGAAGCCTCGGAAAACGTTATCTAAAATCAGAAGAGAGAAGAGTTATTGCATCACAGACGGAGCGTCATTACGAGTCGAAAAGGTAAATGGCACGATAGGAGTTGCCATATCATTACATTGCCGGATATGTTACGATTTTATTGCTCCGTGTTTATTTCACTTCGCAATTTGATCTTTTGTAGATAAATGTCATGGGTATGGCGAGGGAAGTATATTCCATTGTTGCAAGTAGCCCGTGCCATCATGTTAGGGAATTAAAAATAACGGCATCGGCACCGGCCTTGGACTGAAAATCCAAAACGAGATGCAACCATGACCGACTGACGTTGCTGGAGGAGTTAAGGGTTGGAGAAATGAAAATTGGAGGAAAAGAATTTTAAGTGATATATTAAAAAAACACGAGTAAAATATTAAACTATGAAGGAGGATGTTGAGATGAATCTCAGGATGTGTGGGTTCAATGTTGCAATAATGCCACGGGAACGGTGCAATACTATATCATCGTGAGTTTTGTGTTTGTTCGAAACTCGGTTGGAAACGATCCCAGGGAAAAGGCGTTCTAATTTTTAGAGGAAAAAACTCACGTAATTGGGAGTTTTGTGTGTGATCAAAACTCGGTTGAATACAGAGAACATAATTTTGTTTTAATGCTCAAAGAAAAAATCACTTAAGTGGTGAGTTTTGTTTGATCAAAACTCGGTTGGATCCAGAGGACATCATTTTGCTTTAACGCTTAGAGAAAAAATCACGTAATTTTGAGTTTTATGTTTGATCAAAATTATATTCCAGAGAACATATATTTTTTAATTTTTAGAGAAAAAATCATGTTATTGTGAGTTTTATGTTTTATCAAAACCCTGTTGGGAATGGATCTAGAGAAAATATATCTGTTTTAATATCCGAGAGAAAGATTTGCATCTTTGCTCCTACCACGGAAAATATTCTCGATCCTAATATGTGATTATATCGAGAAATTCGGCGCGATGATTAAAACGCGGGCCAGAAGTGTGCGGCTTTGAACGACTGTATGTATATGTCGCTATGTATTGGAGACAACAAAAAGTTTGCAATGATGTTGTCCGTCGCTGTATTTTGGATCTGCCTTTAGCAAAATCACCGAACGAATGGAACCAGTATTGCATACTGTCGAGGTGTGAGAATTCCATATGAGAAAACGTCTACTTAATCACAAACGCTTGGCAACAGTCAAGCTCTTATTGCTCTTGATGAATAATGTGTTATAGGATACGAAAGGCGTGGGCGATGTAACCACGCCACCAAAACCACGAGGATTGGAATATTGGAGTCTGTAGACAGCTATTTGAGAGCTGTGAAATTTTTTTAACAGATATTAATTATATTAAGCACAAAATACCGAAATTAAGGTGCAATATACATTTGAGACATGCATCACATATTGAATACACATAACACTGACTTTACACGTTCTAATAACACTTATGAAGCTTATTTCTCTATACATATACGCAAAAAGTACGTGCCCGACCGCTAGCTACGAGTAATATTGGATTAGAAAAAGGATTAATTGAACATCAACCAACATTTATTACTAATATTTCGGTACACAGAAACAATTAATTGTAATAACTGTAATATATATATATATGTATGTACACTTGCGCAATTAGATTGCTACAATGGAGGGGCTTTACTTGGATTCTAATTCCCAGATAATGAAGGAACAGAGAACCATGTTAAGCCTAATACTGTGAATTAATGGTCACTTAAGTAACATACTTAATATGATAACATATGATATGATATCATTTTAAACTGTTACAAAATACAGGGTCTCAAATCAGTCCGGTTTTCGATCATGACTCAGCAAGATTAATCATCACTTATAGTGTTAACGTCTGCCAGTTAAAATAGGCAAAACTGGGTTGTTGTTGTTTCTTTTACCGTTGCGATTAGTTCACTGAAAGATTTCGGTTTTAATAATTCATTTTTTATTGGCAGTGTGCATTCTGTGACACATACATCTTAAATCATACGCCCAGTAAAGCAAAGACATGTATGTACTTGAAAAGAAATTTGTTACACGTTCTGTTCATTTGTGCCCAACAAAGGTGCGTATTAGTGACGATACTTTGTTATTCTGCGTGCTGTTACGGTGAAGTTTACATGGAAAAAATCTTAAATCACAACGGTGCGTGCTCTTTATAAAACTCTCGAGTGCTCCTACGGTGAATATTACGTGGAGAAAACTTCAATCGCCCAACCAAAATACTTTTCGCAATTTCGTTTCTCTCGGTCACAAAACGATACTTACCTAAGACTTCATCACGTCGTATCATCGGGAATCAATAGTCGAAGTTTAACTTATTTGTCTATCACTTTAATAAATTCGCTTTTTGTCATTTGATATATATGTACAGGCATCAGTACGGATGGAAACGTTTTCGTTATACAATTGGACGCAGTAATTAGCACGGAAGCCCGACCATTCACGCAGCACATATTTCCCTAACATTTCACTAGATTTGTGTCGCTTCTTACTGGATACGCACACGGCTTGAAAACTTCGTGAAACGCACATACATGCACGTACATTTGAAAAAAACAACACATTCCGTTAGCCTAAGGATGATTTCGAACGAACAACTACAAAGCGAGAGGAACCATTCCCGCTTCAGATACGCGCATTGTCGACCGCCTCTCCTCACTTTTATGTTCACCCTGACCTCCTCCTCCCCCAGGCTACCCCACCGACCCACTTCACTCTCCCCTCCTCCTTCATTCGTTCTCCGCCTCCCCTTTCTTCATCTTTTGTTCTTCGTACCGCTTCCGTTCTATTGGCATTCTATTTTGACATCTACATTAAACTTCAATCGAGCGAGGTTCTCGAAATAGAAAAAAAAAGAATAATGGAATGCCCTTTCCATCTCTGCGATGTTCTTTCTCTCCGCTTAGATTTTTTTTGACCGCGCGAATCCGTTACGGGTATGCCGATCACCTCCACGGTTCGCGTCTTCCCTTCCTCTCTCCCTCTTTCATCTCTCCCTCATTGCCCACCTCCTCTCTTCCCTCCCTTAGACCTCCTTTTCTTCTTCCCTTAACCCTCCCTCCGTCCCTCCCGACCTCCTTCTAACGCCTTCCCCATCTCTACTTCCTCCATGAACTTCTTCTATTCCTCATCAACAATTCTCTCTCTCCTTCTGATGTTCCTCAATCTGATTTTTCCACTGCTACAATTTCCTCGAATCCCCACAACAATCCGTTCACTCCTTTCCCTCTCTCCCTTCCCTCCCTCTCCCTCCCTCCTCCCTCTCTCTCTCCCTCCTCCCTCAGTCTCCCTTTCTCCCTCCCTCCCTCTCCCTGCCTCCCTCCCTCTCCCTCCCACCCTCTCCATCCCTCCTTCTTCCTCCCTCTCCCTCCCCTTTCTTATCTCCATCCCTCTCCCCTTCCTTATCTCCCCCATCCCTTCGTCCTTTCTCTCCCTCCCTCTCTCTCCCTCCCTCTCCCTCCCTCCCTCTCTCTCTCTCCCTCCCTCTCGTCTCTCCCTCGCTCTTTCTACCTCTCCCTTTCCCTACATCGCTCTCTCTATTCCTCCCTCCTTTCTCTCCCTCCCTCTCGCCCCCTCACTCTCTGTCCCTCCCTCTCCCTTTCCCTACCTCCCTCTCCTTATCCCTCCCCTTCCGTTCCTCCCTCACTCTCGCTCTCTCCTCTCGCTCTCTCCTCTCTCTCCCTCCCCGCTTCTACTCTCCCTCCCCTCTTCTCTCTCTCCTCCCACCGCCTTCTCTTTCATCCATCGTTTCATCATCTTTCCTCTTTCCATCTCCCCTTCCACCCGGCCTACGCAACTTCCTCCCCACTCCCATCCACCAACCCAACACCCCACCTCCTCCTCTCCACTCTCTCTCTCTATCTCTCTCTCTCCCCGCCGCCACGCCCTCTCATCCGTGAGAAATATTTCCTTCTCGCCAGGTTCATACGAACTCGACGTTTTGTCAACAAATCAGGTCACGCATGGATAAATAGCGCCAAACACGGAGCGAGCGAGAAAGAGAGAGAGATGAAGATATCTTTTCTTCGGACAAATACGTTAAAGAAGAGGACGTCCCTTGGAGTCTTTATCTCTCTTTGACTGTGTCTTCTGGATTCTGCTGCCTCTATGACTCTCTCCTCCCCTCCTCTCAATCTCTCTCTCACTCTCTTTCTGTCTCTTACTCTCCCTCTTTCTCACTCACAAAACTAACAATATTCTTAGGTAATACTCGGTCATCTATTAACCAATATATAATTAACTTGCAACTTGCAGATATTTTACTGTAATTTTTATGTAATTTAATTTCTTTTAATATGTAAATATTGTAACTATGTACTTATAAGACGAAAGGGACTATATAGTCTCAATTTCGCCCTAACTAAAGTCGTTTGTCTGTCTGTTTGTCTGTCTCTCTCACTCTCTCACATTTTCTCCCTCTACCTCCCTCTCTTACTCTCTCTCTCTCTTACTCTCACTCTCTCTCTCACCCTCTCTCTCTTTCTCTCTCCCTCTCTCTCCCTCTAACCCTCTCCCTTACTCTCTTACTCTCTCTCTCTCTCTTACTCTCTCTCTCTCTTACTCTCTCCCTTACTCTCTTACTCTCTCTCTCTCTCTTACTCTCTCTCTCTTACTCTCTCTCTTACTCTCTCTCTCTCTTACTCTCTCTCTCTTACTCTCTCTCTCTTACTCTCTCTCCCTCTCTCTCTTACTCTCTCTCTCTCTCTCTCTCTTACGCTCTCTCTCTCTCTCTCTTACTCTCTCCCTCTCTCTCACTCTCTCTCCCTCTCTCTCTCTCCCTCTCTTGCTCTCTCTAACTCTCTCTCTACCAATCCATTTTCGCAGCGATCCAAGAGAGAGCGGCAATGAAATAAAGGGATTTCGGTTTCTCGACGGTTACTACTCAAATTCTATGCGCGATGTTTTTTTTCGTCGCTATAGCGAGAGAGATGAAATTATGGTTATGTTCCGACGGAGAACCGTTTTTTTTCCGCTCGAGGCTATTGAAGGTATCACCGCTACGCTTCGAATTTTCGAACCCTTTCATCGGACTACTACAGTTTTTTCTACGGGAAAAAAATGATGAGCGCGTTTCATTTTCTCAATTGAGCAAATGCAATCGGAAAGCCGTCGCTTTTAGGGAACGTCCTCTATTTTATTTTTAGCTTTCGAGGTAAACAGGTTTTGTTTTTCCTTTAAATCGTCCGTTGAATCGAAGGAGAGGGGAAAAAATGAAAACCGATTTGGACCGCGAAGGTTTTCGCGTGCCTCTCTCCTAAAATGGCGAATTTAAAAAAATATGTAATTTCCTGATTAGGCGAGAACGTAAAAAGATTAATAATCCTTTTTGTGGCCGTGCGTGCGTCAAAGCGCCGATTTCTCCGCTTGAAATCCTTACATCTTTGGAAAACAGCAAGTTTTCAACAGATGCAGCCAGACTCGAATCCCGCTTGTCGCTTAGCTCGAAATCCAAATAGACACAAATGCGCGAAGACGGACGGAGGGACAGACGGATAGAGTAGGTTTCTCGAAGCTCACTTTCGTGAAATAAAACGCGCTTTGAAAATCATGGACGACGTCGCACGGGGGGGGGGCAAGGAGGGTTTTTATCCGATTTAAAACTCGTTCTCTAATTTAGAGGATTGCGCAAAAAACTCGAGATCCGCGTCGTTGTTAGCAAGTATCCCCAACGGACCACTCATTCGATTGCGCAATCCCGATGAACAACGGCGGATGGGATGCAAAAGTTCATTAAACTACGTACAAAACTATGTATTGCGCTACATACCGTGCTATTTGCTATCACAAATATGTACTCTATCACGCGATATACGTCATGCAATCTACGATATCCTAAACGCTAAACTATGCTAAATATCATACACATATATTCACTAAAGCCAACTCGTGCGCAAACGCTCCTCATTTGTCTATCGTGTGGCATCTCTACTTTTTTAATTATCTGTTCAATTGATGAATGACGCTCACGGAAATAAACACAAATTCCCACATTATTACCCTTATTCGTTTTTATAAAAATATCTATATTCCACGATAATCACGTTCCGAAACTCTTCCTGAGAATTGGTGATAATTGCGTCGTCTCTGTCTCTCTTTATATCTTCCGTCCATGAATCATGCTGGACGAAAGTCTTATTCGCATCAAAGATGGTTTAACTATCTCTCCCTATGTCTCAATCATTAGAAGTCGATTTTTTGCTTTACAAATCCTATTCATTTCACCTCCCCTTCCACTCCATTCGCTTCGTGGCACATTTCATCTCTCCCAGGTAACCCAACGGCGTAACCCAACCAAATATGTCTGTACTTGTCTTTGTGATCTATTGGCCCAAACCTGGCCCCTCTCCTGCTTTATTGTTCTGTCAACATTTATTGTCATATGTATTTATATATTTATTGTTAACTTCCCTATTTCTTGGCAACTGGCTCGCGATAAATTGCCGTCAAACTAGAATGTCGACAGAGCAATTTATTTTATTCATGAATAAAATAAATTTCGGTTATGATTAAAGGGGGAGGCAGTAAAAAACAGTGCAAGCGTCAGCGAGTAGGTGGATAAAGGCATTCGTACATCATATTGGAAGAAATGTTATCGATTTGTGTTGCAGTTTTAATTTATATTTCCAAATTACGTTTGTAATACATATATTTCGAGAAGAATTTGAAGGAATGTATTCGCATATGCTCAATCTCAAAAAATAATAAAAGAGTCGGAAAAACAAAGTACATATATACAACCTCTTCACAAGATCGAAAGCTATAATTTCGCCCAGCGTGGTATACCGACGATGCCTTAAATATGGTCTCGTTTAATTTTTTGTCAAGAATTATAGCCTGCACTCTTTCACCGATATAATATTCCAACACGAAAGCAAAAAAAAACGCCTTTCTCATTCCATATTTTACTGCAAATAAAATAAAAACTTGATATGTTTCACGTTCACTCATTTTTCGACCTCGACGAAAAGAATGAAAAAAAAGACGATTTCCTTTCGAGCCTATCTCTCGACCTTAACATGTTGCAGTAAACAGCGTGAGACCCGCGATTTCCTGGGAGGAAAAATCTCTTCTTTTTCTCCCGTTAAAAAAAATCTCCACCGCCATATAACTCCCATTCAAAAAGCTCTCTCTCTCTCTATCTGCGTTCTCATCCCATTCAATACCGCCTCCGCACACCGACCTCTTCCCTTCCCCTCCCTCCCACACAAACTGCTCCTCCCCCATCATAACCCTAACCCACGCTTCCTTTCTAGAAAAGATTTTCTTAAAAGAGCACTTTAACGGTGGAGGCCCATATGCATTATCTCTCTCCCCCTCCCACTCTCCGTCTCCCACTCTGCCTCTTTCTCCTTACTTCTCCAATCTTAAAACCTTTCCCGCTCCTCTCCAAAAACTCTCTTTCTCCCCCGGATTTTCGGTAAATGAGCCAGTTATCACGAAGGAACCGGCTCCCGAACGACGCCCTAACCTTCCCCTTCCATCTATGGAGAGCGTTATAAACCACCCTTTTCACCCCCCTCCCACACTCTCTCCTCCCTCGCTATGCCTCAATCCTCCCCCCATTCCGCCCAACGAACGATCCTCGGCCTTTCTCCTTATCCTCTCCCCTTCTCCCCCCCCCCTCCCATACGACTCGCCGTATCTACACGAGACAGCGAAGCATTTGGGAGGCTGCTGGGACCGCCCAACTCCTCTATCACGTCACCTCCACTCCTCTCTCACTGCCTCCCTCTATCTCCCTCCCCTTTCTCCTCTCCCTCTTCTTCTCTCTCTCTCCCACCATTTTATTCGACTTTTCCCCTTTTTTTAATCCCATCCCACTAATATATGCCCAAAAAATATCTATTTGAAAAAACTGCTTGTCTCATCTTCATATTCGAAAAAGAAATGATGTCGTCCATTGAAAAAACAAGTACCGCATTCTTAAACGGGATCTCAAGGCATGCCCCTTATGTTCCTTCGTCTATTTACTAGTCTTCTTCTTTCTCGTTACGCTGCGACGAATTTATGTATCTTTAAAATAATTGGGCGCGTCCTCGTTTGACTTAAAAAATTGCGAAATGTTCCGCCGCTGTGATAATAAGAAATTCAGGGAACTAGTTTTTTTCCATATTCCGAGCGATTCAACTGTAACTTTCTCTTCCTCTCAAGCTATGGTTCTTGGTTATTTTTGGTTACATGGACAATGACGTTGGCTGGCATATGATGAAATACGTTTGTGTCATTGAAAAAGGTGCAAATCGTTGGTTTTTTCTGTGTCGGACATGACTGAACAATAACTCAATACTTCCCTTCGATAACAGCAAGCAACTCCTATTCGTTTATTAATTTGTTTTCAATCTCTCTTTTTCGATTCAGACGACGCAATATTTTAGGATCTGTAAAAAGAGCTCCGATCAATTTGATATGCTTACCTAACTGTTATGGCGACTTTGAGAAGAAGTCGTGCTTTTTAGAGCTTCTAATCGCCGACTACCCTATATGAGACTGGATTGTTGAGGCCTTATATTTTCTTCTTTTTGCTGCATCAAATTCTGAAAACTCGCTAAATTTTCTTTGTCTCAGGAGTCTCAATTTGTACCGTAATGGAAAAATATATCATCGTGGGAAGACATCATGTTTGAAGTTGATAGGGGGTTCTACGTAGATAATTTGCCTCGCCGGGTTCATAATGTCCCGGAGAAAATTTTCCCTACATTATATTCAGGAACCCGTTGAGTGGAGACCGCGGTGTCTTAAGGTGGCTTTTTTAAATCTAAGCTCACCAATATTCTTTACGCTAAATTATTGCTATGCGGAAAAAGCCACAAATTGTGTATAGCAGTTATGAAACAATGCTGTCGCTGGACCTGCGCGAATTTCAGGAACCTAAAACGCCGATAACCGCTGCATGTTTTAAAATTTTGATATTCAGATTGTATTTATAGTCTTTCCATGCTAAATTTCGAGGTTAAGTTGTTGAGGATACGTCGTGTGAAATCTTGGATAACAGTAACACATCAAATCGTAGATTATAAAAAAAACTTCGACAAATGGCACGACTATTTTTTCGATGGAATAGCATATCGTGTTGATCCAGTTTGTGATTTTCGTTTCGTGGTAATAATTTTGGGAGAAAGCTGTAGTTTTCGCTACGCTGCGGTAACGACGAGTTAACAGTCTTATGTCTGAGAAAAAGCTCGTCCTCAAAGCGGATCCGCGTTTAAGCCATGAGAGGTAACGCAATCAGTTATCAATTGTTTTACCTGGAAGCTGTGTGCCATGAACTGCTACCGAAGAAGCAGGCGTATGAGACTCGTCGCGAAATCTCAACGCCATTTGGTTTTATTTCTATTTGTAAAAGGGCCAAGAGAATGCCGAACCGGTAATGTAAAAGGTTGAGCGGAGAATAGCGTATCTGAGTCGTCCTACTTCGACCAAGCAATACTAAATTCGAGCAGGAGGACAAATATTTACAAAAACATCGCGTTTAACTTTTGAACAACTCTTAAACGAGGTGATATTTCTCAGCTTTCACTAATATGGCTTCCGTCTGGTTGCAGGGTCCAAATTGTCCTTGAGGTCAAGCCTATAAGATTCGTACTTAGGTTCTGCTCGCATTGCATACTTTATGCTTTACAACCCTCAATTTTCCGAAACAATTTTCTTCCTTCCTGTATTACGAGGTATACCAATCGCTCGTTTGTATTTTTTGAGCTTCTTCAAATGTGGGCATTTAAATACTTTGGGAGTTTTTTGTTTTTACCGAAGGACAATCATTACTTTATGAATTTAACCGTAGAACCTGAGCCTGATAACTAACTGGATGGAAGAGGAAACAGCTACTGCCCTAAACCATATCCTATCAAGAAATTATGCCGTAAACTCCAAAGCTGAATTTTTAGAATTCTCTGTATTTCTATGGAATCGATTTTCCCGCTATAACCTAATTGTTTATCATTAATGGTTGAATATTGGTCGGATATTCCCTCGTACTTTTTCCCACGGAAGTCAGTCGTCGAATTTTCAAATGTCATTTTACTAGTCTTCATTGGTCTGTTTACTACAACTACACACGAAGAACACATACGTTGTCATATCTTGTAGGACTGTCTTATACAAAAAGACAACTTGTAGGCATGTAGCTTTGTCGAAGGACTCTCACAAAGGAACATGAAATTTATCTACCACTACGTTAAAACCTTTCACTTGTACCTGAGCCATATCACATTTCGCATTAGATTAATGTTGAATCTGTTTAGTCCAAGGGTCGGCAACTTATGGCACGCGTGTCTAAGGTGGCACGCGAAATGATGTTAAGTGGCTTGCTAATTCGCGGAAAATAAAGAAATATTAACGCTTCGTAAACGCTGCGAACACAATGTTCTTAATGGTGTCACGCGCGGAGAGCCACAGAATTTGAATGTTGGAAAAGAAAGACAGATGCCTGAGAAAACGTTTCCGACCTTTGGTTTAGTCGTAGTAATTCTTATATTAAGAAACTAGTTGAGTTCCTGGTGGATCACTTCAAAATACACGCTAAAAATCGTCCGATATCTCAAATTCCACGCTTACTGATATCAATTGATACCAGGTTTTGAACTTGGTTTTGTTTTTACCCGCTGCCCAGTCTATGGAGTTCCGGTAACTCTGCGTTCAGTGGAACGATGTAGCATTGTCTCGGAAACGTGCTGACTGCCTCGACATCTTCGATGCCTTTCATCACAGTCAAATTTCCCTCGGCGACCAAAATTCAGTTGGTTCTAGGAGATGCTTTCATCGGTAATTCAATTAACCTATCGTAAAATCGACAGTCGCGGATCGCCCTTTCGTGAGTGACGGATTCGCGGATCGTACTATCGTGAGCGACGGATTCGCTAATCGTCCTTTCGTGAGCGACAGATTCGCGGATCGTCCTTTCGTGAGCGACGGACTCGCTAATCGTCCTTTCGTGAGCGACGGATTCGCTAATCGTCCTATCGTGAGCGACAGATTCGCGGATCGTCCTTTCGTGAGCGACAGATTCGCGGATCGTCCTTTCGTGAGCGACGGATTCGCGGATCGTCCTTTCGTGAGCGACAGATTCGCGGATCGTCCTATCGTGAGCGACGGATTCGCGGATCGTCCTATCGTGAGCGACAGATTCGCGGATCGTACTATCGTGAGCGACGGATTCGCGGATCGTCCTATCGTGAGCGACAGATTCGCGGATCGTACTATCGTGAGCGACGGATTCGCGGATCGTCCTATCGTGAGCGACAGATTCACGGATCGTACTATCGTGAGCGACGGATTCGCGGATTTTCCTTTCGTGAGCGATGGATTCGCGGATCGTCCTTTCGTGAGCGACGGATTCGCTAACCGTCCTGTCGTGAGCGACAGATTCACTAATCGTCATTTCGTGATCGACGGATTCGGGCATCGTCCTTTCGTGAGCGACAGATTCACTAATCGTCCTTTCGTGAGCGACGGATTCGCGGATCGTCTTTTCGTGAACGATGGATTAGTGAATCGTCCTATCGTGAGCGACGGATTCGCTAATCGTCCTATCGTGAGCGACGGATTCGCGAAAGCGAAATATACACATTTTTAAAAGCTTTGCAATTGATTGAAAAGTTTACGATGGAAAATTAGATGGATTTTGTTATCGAGATGTTACTTTCTATCTTCCGTTAAGAAGTCCTGATTGCTGCTGTTATAATTTTTCATGATGACCGAGTTATATGTTGCCATGCAACCACATAGTAATGGGCAGCCAAAAGAGACAGTTCGTAAACATCTGAACCGAAGAGTAACACGAACAGAGAGTCGTCTGTCAGCAAAGGCGACTCATTCACATCCCTATATGCGCCAGGGGCACGAAGGAGTACTTGGCATGAAAAAAATTTGCTTTGGTCACTTAGAAACATGGTCTGCGCGAATTCTACCATACACAATTCGCTATTTACAGCATGCTGATAACCAAACGAAAATCCAGTAATATTTGCAGAACATAAGCAGAGATATAATAAAAGCTGATGAAATAGACACGTTATACAGAGTGTAGGCATTGCAAGTCGAGCTGAATACATCCATGCAACATTGAATAAGGTTATTCGAATACGGCATGCAGGGATTGGAAAGACCGAGAGCTGTCTCTCCAGCCTTAAAAAAATTATGCATGTTCGAAGCTGTCGAATTGGAAAGCCTCAGAATAGAGTTGGAAATATTTATACCGCGTAACTGTAAATATAGTTGTGGCAATGAAAGGCCATGCAGACGAGGAAAATACCAATGCGAGCAATACACACGAAGAAATTTTAAAGGCGTTTAATTAAACCCTCCTTCCCTATCCAATACTCACCAAGCACGATATATATACATACATAGCTGTTAACATGAGCGAGTGGGAGAGCAGCCGGTTGGGAAACCCATTAAGAAGTCGGGTTAGAGAAAGGAGACAGATCACATCATGCAGGAGACGTAGCCAGGCTGCCGCATCGTTTCACATCATGGTAGCATTCAAATCCAAACCTCACTCCTTCGAGACCAAAGAACTAGGTGAAGAAATTGGCTGATTACTTACTGTCCATAGTAAGATATTATCGAGAGAAAATAACGAGAGACGAACAGATACATCACTGACTTGGTTTGAAAATGTTGATGGAAACCTGGACGTTTTTGTTTACTCTTGAATGATTTAAGTGGAGAAGGCGAAGCTAAATTTTTTAAAAATGCGTTAGTAGAAGCGTTTTCCGATCCGCATTAAAATACCAAGTGCTAGTGACATTCAAAGTGATAAAAATTTGAGGTTCACAACAGACGTTGAAGGGTGAATAATTTTTGCCAGAAATATAATCTCAAATGGAGCAATAGCTCCAAAAATCTATAATTCCTTCAAGTTGAAATTACCGCCGTTAAAAAGATATGAACAATTTATTCAGGCAAAACCTATGCTCAACTGAAACGATATCTGAACTTTGGCCTAAATCGGCAGGTTGAACGTTATACTCGAAAACATGTGAGCATGGCATGAGAGAGGAATTAAGAGAAAATGTACTGAACGTTATCGAGTCGCAAAATGTCTTCAGAGATTGTAGGAAATACCACCACAGCCAATCAAAATATCTCGATTATCTTCGGCCTTTTATTCTGCCTTCTATTTCTGCCGCCACCCGATTTGTTACGGCCTTTTCCGGAAAGTACGACAAACTCCCAAAATACTTTATTCGATACTTTTTTGACAGCTTTAAGGAAGAGCGCGAGACGTTGAGAGGGTATCAGAAATTTGGATGAGAACACAAAGATCTTGGAGACGACAGGGAAGGAGCGACGAAACGTGTTGCTGGAGTGGATTAATGGAAGCGGCAAGCGAGAGAAATTAAACCGGATTAAGGCCTAGTGGATTGTAGGCGTTCGGTACGCAGGGCGGGCCGTCCTTACGAAAAAAAAGGTTAGGGAACGGACGAGACAGGTACGGGACAGGATAAGGACCAGGGTAGGGCCCGCCCTGCGATCCCCCCTCACCACGTGGAGGAACCTACATCGAGGGGAAATATTATCATTATTTATCACAACTCTGATTTCATCGGCAAGTTGACATAGTGGACACTTGATAGGTAACCGACATTAGAGTACGTTGATCAGCCATAGATATTTTCTGTAAAGTCATGAAATGTATATTCGTACTGTACGTACTGTATAGTGAAGGTGGCCGATTTGCCGGAAGATGAAGAAACACACGGCCTCCCGTCTGAGTGAGGGATCGGACTGGAGCAGCTTATAAGCGCCGGTGGAACCCTCCGTCATCGGCCGCTCTATCTTTCTCCACCGTTACGGCAAGCGCTTAGGGTAGGCGTTCAGCGTCCACAAAGAGCTGAACCCGTGTTTTGCGAGATAATATATGAGAAGATCATGAGGATGGATATGATTGCGATAGTGGTAAAATGTATGAATCTGTGGCTTTCCTCGTAAGCCAAATACCGCCGTCGACAAGTGCGGGGAAAAAGTCCCAGAACGCTCGCCTGAGCAATGAGGATACGACACAAATAATGTAGCAGTTATCATGTAACTGATCCAAAAAATTACTAGAAATGACCAGATATTAAATAACAGCAACGCCGTAGGGAAAGGGGCAATGGAAATATTTAAGTAGCATGTGCGTAGGTAGGTTACATGGAACTGACTGTTATTATGTAACAGTTATTTCTTCGGCCCTTGACCCGTTGGAACAGGTTAACCAAAAGTAACAGATCAGCCTATCCCACAGTGTTCAATAAAAATGGTAAACGGAACGTCAAATCCCTTAATAGAGACGACAGAGCTCTATCTCCGGCATCCGCCGCCTTATGTATAAAAAGAAAAAGCTGTTGTTGGTTTGTATTTATGGATAATGAGCCTCTTGGATTAATATAACCATAACTCCTTCCACACCGAACGCACACAAGGGAGGAGGAAAACACGGTGCCGGCATTAGCCTACTCTTTACGAAAGGCACCAAGGGGACAAACTATTTAACGTCCCTTCCGAAGGACGGAGCGCTGACTTGCGCGATCTTCTCAAACCACACAAGTAGGATGAAAAATCTTACATCCACCAGATTCGAACCTGGGACCGCTTCGTGGAAGGCCAACGCTCTAACCACTCCACCACCGACACCCCTATAAAGAAAAAGCCCCAAATCTTCTCAACATGACACGGTAGGCTAGTAATGTCCTTAAAGCTCTAGCACAGTTCTCTGCGGTACATGGATATAACCGACTTAACTAGAATTGATGGATTTACAAATAGAAAACAGATCTCATCGATGAAATCAGGCTCCAGCCTTTGTGGAATTCACTCATCATGATCATAAAAAATAATCCGTATCATCCACGAAAAGATTTCATGGAAATCACGAGTGGTTCCGCCACAATCAGGTGACACGGTGATTCCAGCAGTTCAATAAAAATGGAAGAAAGAAAGGTGGGGTTAAATGGAAGGCAAGTGACGGTAGTTTTAGTAGCGACGTTAGAAAAACTGTAGGTGGGAAAGGAAGGGCAAACTAACGACAAAAGTTAAAAATTGCATTAAAAAATCGTTGGACAAAAAAGATAAATGAGAACGGATTTGAAATACAAACCCTGATACAACTATTGCAGCAAAACCAGTCGCGCTTTTAATAAAAATCTTTACGTGGAAGGAACATAGTATTATTTTCTGTGATCATTAAAAATAGAAAATTGGTTTGAAATTCGATTGACTAAGCCTCCTTCCCGCCTTGACTGTTATCAGGCTGTCAGCGGCACTCTAGATCACGGCGACACGTTCGAAGGCCTTTTCCAAGCCTAATCGCGTCTCATTGGTAGGCAGGTGCGCGTAATGATGGTGATCAGAGATGAAGAAATGTCGCGAATGAAGGATGGAGATTGAAGGCACGAGTACATCGGTGGATGACCATTTTTAGAACCCACCCTTCATCACGTAGAGGAACCTACGTCGAGGGATTGGATTAGTCTGACGACTTGAACACACGTACCAAGATGGAGGTGAAAATTCTAAGTACTCCACCATAGACATCTCGATACGCCGAAAAGCCCTAACAGAGCTTATAAAACTCTAGGGACCTTTCTTAAATGCATCAAATAGGATTTCAAATTCGATATAAGAGAAATCTGGAATATTTATTCTCGGTAGTTCCCGGTTATGTTTTTAGCATCGAAATTATAGTTGGAATTTTTAGGATGGTGAAAGAAAAAAGAACTTCTCGAATTGAAGATAATGGCAAGAGAAAAATATAAACTATACGCGGAGCTTTTGAAATTTTTTCTGCCAATAAAATGTTACCAAATTGAATAATTATTTTTATAAAATGGAAATTTAGAAAATATTAGTCGTAATTATGATGCAGGAAGTTTAATATCGCCTCGTCGATCTAAGTATTTACAATAACAAAAGAAATTGAACTCCCTAAACGAGATTTCGATAAGCAAATAAAAACTAGATATTTTCACATATTTTACGTTCACCAAAAGGAAAGATGTTTACCCCAAGAACATTCAGCTATGACCGCTGAATATAAACCGAATGGTGAAAGAAAAAATCAGCAACAAATCTAATAAATTCTATTGGATATCTGCACAAGATTTCATCGCTATTCTCAGAAGAGACATATTTGGATAGCAACATGGTGACAAAACTACAATCAAACTAATATAAATCTCGAAAAAAATTAAAAGAAAGGGAAGTGAAAAAGGTAAACAGAGAGGCGAATGGCCGCCCAGAATGAAAAACAAAACATTATCATAAAAAAACAAAGTATCCTATGATAACAAAGACGAATAAAACTTGAAGCATAAAGACTTGGGGGTCTAATCACGTCCACCTGTTCCACAGAAGGCGATACGTGCTCTACCATCTAACCTAATAAATAGTGAGTTTCGTGATGGAGAACGAGAATTATTCGTCCTCTCCTGCATGTTATCACATCTCCTTTTGAGGTAGATCAAATTCCTGAGTAATTTACTACCTGTAAATCGCAGGAAATGAGGTCGAAATATTACGTAAAAGCGGAATAATTCCTTGAACCCAAAAACAAGATTTTCAAAGCATTTTGGCGCAAAATAAATGGTTAAAAAAACAATAAGAAATATTCCCTGAAAATTATGGTGCTTAAAAAAAAAACATTTTAATTGATCGACTGGGTAATGATGCTCGACGCTGATGGTGCTTAATCTGGCAGATGTGAAGCCAGTCGCATTTAACGTCACAAAATCGATCCTTTTCTGCATAAATGGCGGAATTCACAAAACAAAATTATTTTCAATGATAACGAATGCGAGTTCAATAAGTTGGTCATCTCTTAAGTATTGTGATCTACCTGTCTGAAAGAAGGAACTTCAACGGGAAAAAGAAAGGTCTCTAAATTGTTAAACATGGACAATCAAGTAGCAAGTAGGCGTTTCGCAAGCAGATAGGGTCAAAGGCGCGCGCACGAAGGAAAGGTCGCTTTCACACGAGCCAATTTTCCACAGTTGTACCATATCTGAGCCAAGAGCGGATCAATGGTAGTCTTGGGGGAGGGGTAATGAAAGATGGAAAAATAAACACTTTGAAAACGTCTTCAAAAGCATATAGATTTTAATTTGTAAAAAAGAAATAGATACCATTTTGTGCAACAAAATAAAAACAGCAAAAATAACATTTCTCCTGCGTTATTTTTTATCATTTTGTTAACTTTTTTCGGTGAGGAGTGAGAAGGGGGTAACTATCACCATTACTCCCTCCCCCAACATCGACCTAAGCGCGTAGTCGTCGCCCTTTTTATGCCAGTTTTTTAGCCTAGAATGATTTCCCTTTTCGACACAGTTTTCGTTTCGTACAATTAATTATTATCGTTTCCAATAGATAGCAACATAAAATAAGTTAATGCCATATTCTCAGAATATAAATACACAATTTTTTCAAGTTGGACCACCATTCAATAGAAACAAGATAATTGAAAGTAGCAAAATTTTCAACCGTAGAACTAGAATGTGATCATTATGCGAGAGCAACGACAGGGGCGTAACTAGTCTCCTAACTATTAGGGAGGGGCAGTATTAACTGTTGCACGATTGCCAAAATATTTGGAGGGGCACACAAAAAATAAAACAAGAATACGATGTAAATAATAATACGAAAACAAATGTAAAAATAAGTATACGAGCTACCTTTGGTGTGAGGTTAAATAAAAATGTAGCACCTTATGCACCAAGTTATATATATATATATATATATATATATATATATATATATATATGGATGTCAACAAGGTGTTGGGATGAGGAAGAAGGAGAAGGAAGGAAGAAGGAGTAGTTCCGAAAGCTTTACGTTTGTGATGTTTCTGTGTTTTTGTGTTATTTTACGTGTGTCGCTTCGACATCCCCGGGGCCTCGCCAACCTGAAGTCGTCTGATTGGTGAGTGCTCACTGGGTTTCCTCATCCCAACACCTTGTTGACATCCATATATCTATTTTACCTTTCCTTTTCCGTAAGTTGTTATATATATATATATATATATATATATATATATATATATATATATATATATATATATATATATATATATTGAAAATAAACTGCATTACATAATTTTCACTATATCTGTTACATAAACGAAAGGTAAATTTTTATTAAGAACAAAAACATAAAATACTTGATTCATTCATATTTTTAAATATAGTATTCAGCTGGGGGCAAGGGGGGACTAACAAAGGGGGTTCAGGCTTCCTCTAGTTACGTCCCTGGGTGGCGATTACGCCCGTAGACAAGGAATATGAGAGAATTTCACAATCAGACAAAAAGAAAGTAAGGGCAATTGGAAAACTTCACCAGGTGCGGCACACTTTGTGTCTTCACAGCCGCGCCACACAGCAACCCGTGTAAAAAACGCACGAACGATAAACGAGTAAGCTAAATACGTCTGTACGGCTCGCGAACCCTCTCTGCGCATCCTCTCTGCGCACGCTCTCTGCGCACCCCCTCTGCGCACCCCCCTCACCGCGTGGAGGAACCTACCTCGAGGGGATATTATTTTTTCTGATCTTTGAAAATATTTACAAGACATTTAACACTTATACACACATAAAGGACGACGAATGTTGCCTATGTATCAAACTCTCAGCGGTCAACCTCTTCAACTTAGTTGAAAATATTTCATTGATATGGACGTTATACATTATAGCCGATTGGCCGGAAGATGGCGGAACTCGCGGCCTCCCGTCTGGGTGAGGGATCGGACGGAGATGCTTATGACAGGGCGGTTCCCACCGATCGGCACCCCCCGCCATCGGCCGCTCTATCGGTGTCCCTTCCCCCACCGTTACGGGTCGCCACGCACGGCAAACGCGTGGGTAGGCGTTCAGCGTTCAGAGAGGGCCGATATAGTTCTTTGCGAGAAGACGGTGGAGGAAATAGGGAACTGCGGATGATCGAAAAAATGCGTTAGGTGCGAAAGGTATCCCTGATTTAATATAATGTACAGAGGTATGTCACAGAAGAGTAATGGAGAAAGTGTAACAGGTGTGGAGGAAAGGGGTGATATGAGGTATGGTATGATGTCACGGCCCCCTCTGGACCCTCCCCTCACCACGAAGAGGAACCTACATCGAGGGGATGATTGAAAACTTTGAGCGTGTGGTTCAAGTCTCTCATAATTACGGGTATAAGACTTCCGGCAAAAGCTGAATATGTCCGGCTTCTTTCCCCTTTCAGCTTCCGACAGGACGGCAATTTAAAATTTTTGTACGACTTTTACATAGGTATGCCCCTTGATGACTCCCTTTATTTCCACTTCTAATGCTAATACCTAACTAAATAATTTTCAAGTACAATCTGAACATGCCATTTCAGTTTCCACACCTGCTGGCGCATTGAGAATTGCAACAAACTAACTTATTAAAAATCTAAAGTTAGCAGTGTCCGTAGAATAACTGAATATCTGGTCGGGAACTTCCATATAGTAGTCGAAATGAAAATAACCATTTACACCACTAAATAGCAAAGCAATAGTGGCAATTAATGAATTAAGAAAAACCTTTATATTAAACAGAGGACTGATGATTTTGGCAAATGTTTTTTAGTGAAAAAGAGTGAAGTTTTGAGGGACAAACTGAGGGCTTATGGCAATGTTTTCAGCCTGTTTTTGCTGATAGCACCCTAACCTCATCCAGCATTTTCCATGGCATCCCTTTCACATTCCGCGGTACCCTCTCACGTTGCCGATTACTAAAATGACACCAAGAAGAGACATGACAGTCGTGAGTTGAATTAAGGAATAAAATGGAGTTCATAAGGACCTAAGTAAATATGTTAGCAATTTAAAAAACTCTTTTATGTTGCAAATAAATCTAAACCGTACAAGTTGCATAACTTTAATCACGGTTATAATACTGTTAAGTTCAAATTTTAAATTACTATGACATAATAAACAGAAATTTGTTAGAATTGATTTATTTTTGCCTAGTGGGACATTTGGGGTAAAAACCATCTTTAAGAAAAATATGGACTTAAACGATACGTCCTAGCCACTTGAGCACTAGAATTTGACGGCTACCTTTTGTATGTCTCACGATTAGGATGGCTAAATAGACAGTAAATATATGTAAAATAATTTTCGCCGTAAATTTTGGAGAGCACATGTTTAGACAGTGTGATTGCCATTTGCTTTGGCCGCCTGCTTACGAATGGTGCAGAAACGTTGATGGGCTTTTGAGTGCGTACTATTGTCCATTGACGATTTTACTAAAATGTACGTACATATGTAAAGAGTGTTCAAGGTAGGCCGCCTTTGTTTGTTGAAAACCCTGAATAACGGTAGGCGAAGGCCTCTCTTCTCTAATTTTAAAGGAAAATGTTACTATATTATGACAATTTATGAGTTGAAACATCTGCGGTATCCCTGAAAGACACCTGCGGCACACCGGTTGAGAACCACTCTCTTATGCTAATTAATAAGAAAATAATTTTCAAGTATAATCTGAGCATGCGCTTGTAGTTTCTTTGATTGCTTGAGCCTTAATAATTGCAACAAACTTACGAATTAAAAAATCAAAAGTTACCACAGTGTCTGTAGAGCAACTGAATTTCTTTTCGAAAACTTCCAACTAGTCGAACTGAAAAGAATGATGACAAAATAAAGATCTCCAAATAGCGATAGTGGGAATTCATGAGTTAACCTTTGTATTTAACGGAGGACTGCTGATTCTGGCAAATAACAGTGAACTGATATGGGTCTATTTTTCTCCAAAATGTTACTGAAATGCGATTTCCCTATATCATTTACCATTAGGACTGCGGCGCGTTTATTGTACTTCGAACATTCAATTACAGTCATATATATTTTAGCAGCTTTTCTGCTGAGGACGAAAAACCTGGCACCTCGATTGAAAACCAAACATTGAAAACCTCCATTTGACAAAAATAATCCTGAAACTGGCGCTCCCAAAAGTTCGGCGATCCAAGTGATTGCTTGGGTGGTTGATCCGGCCCTAGTCGGACGCTTCGTTTCATTTTTGCGGCATCTATCAACCGGTTCCCGACAAAATTTACCGGAAAGTCCGCCAAAGGATCGAAAATGAATTACCGAATTTATCTTGATTGTCGAAGTAAATTGACAAATTACGGGCGTCTCAATCACAAAGAAAGATTGACGAGTCGCTCGGAGAAATCGTTACAGGTCATCACGTATGAAATTCTACCGGAGAGGAAATTAGTTCAACGTACCGTATAATCGGCATATGCCTTTAGGTGTTATCTTAAAAGAGTGCGACCGCATTTGGGTGGGGGCTTCTGAGGGG